>LR989956.1:16130530-17356636 GCA_905147015.1 Laspeyria flexula
ATGGTATCCAACAGTGACTTCCATGTTGGCTCTGTCAAGTATTGCGATATTCCGACACGTAATGATGACGACAATTCCTTCACAAGTGCCTGTTAACATAAACAGTACGTTATATAACTAGGCTTACAACAGGTTACCACAAAAAATTTTAAGGCCTTCAGCACACGAGGTAGCGGGGCGGGTCGGTGCAGGGGCCTTTTCAACTGCGAGCGATAGAACAAATGGAATCGTATACTGCTAATAGGTGTTCTACACGGTTATAAACTTGCGTTCCAACAGAGTGACCTTGGTGGGAGCTTGGTTGCAATCCGCGTAGTTTGTATGAAATTTGGTTTACAACTGCCGGCTACACGGTAGGAATCAACCAAAGGCACTATTGGGTAAGGCAAGTTTATAACAATGTGGCACGTCTTTAACGCACACGGTGGCCAAAAAGACCGCCTGCACCGGCCTCCACGGCCGGCCGCGGCCGAAAAAGTCCGCCCAGCACCGGCCTGCCTGCCACCTCGTGTACTGAAGGCCTTGGCGCACAGGAATCGTTTTGTTACGGTTCCCCACCGTTTAGTGAATTACTTTTTATGTACATTGTGTAGGTTTGGTATATCATTGTTTCCTACGATTTATCAATGTGCACTTGGTTAAAGGCCGTTTCATTGATGTTTATTTATGAGAAACCGGTACCTACTTAGGTAGATATGTCTTAGTAGACATATCTACCTAAGTAGGTACACACAGGACTTGTTCCCTAGTGGGAACAAGTCCTGTGTGTCGAGATTTTATACTTAAACATAGAATTTACGGACACAAAGTACACCCAAACAAGAAAATAAAATGTATGAAGGGCACAAACATTTGTCTCTTGTGGAAATCTTATACAATAGGTACATGACACTCGATACGATGATGAAGGTAACGAGGCGGCCACCTTAACCGCTACGGTACAGTGAGTGCAAACGTCATTGATAGATTGTTTAGGTCCTGTACTAGAACCTATTATTGTACCTATTACATAAATAAAGATCTACTTGTGGAATTATCAACGATTACAAAATATATTACAAATCAAAATTTACTTTGACCTTGTAGGTACCAACTTTATTTGCACAGCTGTTGATTTTCTTTTAAATACACTTTCGATTAATGTTTCTTTCGACAACGAAGGTTACATTACCTATTTTTAGTCTTTTTAATTCACGGAGCAAAAATTTCCCACTTTTTAACAAATCATAAAAAATAAAAGTTCACACAAAAAACCTGACCGCGTGTATTCTAGTTTTTAAATTCAAATAATATCACACAACACAAATTTAAAAGAAAACAAAATATTACCTTCAAAGTCCCCCTACAGGCTGCATAAACTAGCATGCCATTAGCAGCGACCAGACTACCAGTGATCATCCACACACTGCTGACGAGGGCCGCTCGAGACCAGTGCGGACATTTGAGCAGTAAACTGATCAGACGTAGACCTCCCGTGTAGTGGAGCTTCATGCCGTACGCTTGAAACAATATCAAGCCGTACAGCAGAACTACTGTCACCTGTAATATACAAATAACCAAACAACTCTATCTTCAAATCTCAACGTTAGACGTCATTAGACAGTTATCAATTATTGCAGTATGCATTCGTACACTCTGGGTCAGCAGTGATCACCCATAACTATCCATCGATCTGGCTGCATTCGGCAAGAAGTGTAATAGCCGTGCCACACGGTTGTAAACTTGCGTTCCAACAGAGGGGAGCTTGGTTGCCATCCGCGTAGTTTGTATGAAATTTTGTTTACAACAAAATCAAAGTCAAAAATTGTGTGGCACGGCTTTAAGTACAGAATTAAAACAAAGTACCTACCTATCATACTGTGATAAAACAATAGTCTGGTGTAGTGATGCCATTCGATTGACTTTTTTTTTTATACCACGACGGTAGGCTACTATCGATTTGATAGTCTATTGATGATTTGCAATAATATTGATAGTATTAAACCTTGATATAGTCACTAGTCTATCGATAGCATCGATACTATTGTATAATGAAATGAAATAAAATCTCGTTTATTCATCTAGGTTACAATAATAATAATAATAATATTCTACCACATTCACACAGCGCCATCTAGTCCCAAAGTAAGCAATTATATTTGCTTGTGTTATGGGTACTAAACAACTGATATACTACTTAAATATATTTTTTTTTGTAAATACATACATATTATAGATAAATCACACCCAGACACAGAACAAACCTTGATGCTCATCACACAAAGATTTGTCCTGGGTGGGGATCGAACCCACGACCTCCGGCTTAGCAGTCAGGCTCACTAACCACTAGACCAACAGGCCAGTCGAAGTACAAAGTAACACTTATGAAAGTCACAAGTTAAGAATGTAACATGTTATCCGAAAAGTAGTGTCAGCAAATTTGCCTACGACCAGTTCGCTGACGGGGTGGAGCTATGAGAAGAACTCTTTTTTTTATTAAAAAAAAATGGATAGTTACAATCTTTTGTAATTTACAATTTGGGTAGCGTGTAAAGTGACGCAGCAGAGCACTACACCGTTAGATTAATGATTTAAAATTAATGTTTACAAACTAAATAACAAACAAACAGTCAGACTTAGCGGTTGCATCACTTTACACATTGCTACGCAACCGTTAGGGGCAGACTATATTTATATAGTTTTAGTTTAGTAAAAACGTCCCTGACATCTTCACTATCTACCTATCTACCTTGTGTATATGCTTCAACAACAGCATGACTCTAAGCGACGTGTTGTAGCAGAAGATGACCATGCACAGTGAGACGACGAGCTGAGCGATCAGAAGCGCGCGCAGTACACCCGCGAGACGTGCGCGCCCGTCGCTAGTGATCGTGAACACCGCCCACGCCATCCAACATTGTGTTGCAACATGCTGCAATACGACCACTTAAATGGTTTATTACCACCAAAAATACATACCTACATCTTAAACATATTCTTGACTTCACTAAGTAATAACTTGTAAAATGGAAGTCATTGAGTTCTCTCACGTTTTAAAAAAAGGTACAATTTAGAGCACAGTCAGCCTCAAAAGAAGCCGAGCATATCCATATTCTTAAGTATCGTGTCATAGAAAAATTGCTTAAAACGAATGGCAGAATAAAATATTTACACATAACTTAAAAACATACACAGCTAACTTATTAAAAAAAAAAAGAACCAGATACTCTATTTACAGGGAATTCCTATAAATAGAATATCTGATTAAGATCAGATTCCTGAGGAAACGTACCCAAAAGGCTAGCCACATTACCGCGTTGGATAGCAAGGCTAATGCGTTGCCCCAGGTAGAGGCCAGCCCTTGGATCATGTGATACCTCAGAAACACGCTTACAAATTTCACGATAAAATTTGGCAGAATTGAATTTAAAATGTTTATTATGTATATATGTGGGTAGGTATACAAGAATTTTGAAAATTGGACATGTTTTGGCTACTTTTGAGGCTGACCGTATTATGTGTTGTATGTTTGTGAGTACATACAACACTTCTCTTTTTTTCTTCTTCTTCTTCCTTTTGGTCCACGCTTGACACAAGACGATCCACCTCCGTCCGATCATACTCATTGAAAGCACTCTCCAAAGGTGTTGTCGGTGTGGACGTGCCTCCGTTATCAACTAATAACAACCCATTAACATCCCACTGCTGGGCATGGGTCTCCTCTCCTCTATCTATCAAGCTAAGAGGGTTTTCTCTCACGCACACACACTTAAGGCTGCTAGTTTAAACCTAAGTTTAACTAAGTACCTAAAACTGGTATTTAACTTCAATGATCAATAACTGTTTTACTAATTATTTATATACTAAATGACTTATTAGTACACAAAGCCTTAATATACTTTAAAATTTCATCTAAGTACCTGTTATTCGTAATAAATCAGTGAAAATGCCGGTAATGTGTCAACAAAACAAAAATTCTACTGTGACAATGGTGACAAATTTAATGCCATGATGACGTGTGTTGCGTCACTATATCTCCGTAAATAGGTCAATAAAAAGAAGAACTTTGTATATTTTGAAATACCTTCTATAAATAATAATTACAAATCAAATTGACCTAATTTGTGTTCTTCCTATTACTTAATCACCCGAAAAAATGTGAACCAATTACATTTCATTTAGATTTCATTTCCAAAGTAAAATAAACTTTAAGCTACATAAGGTGTTTCGATGCTAAAAAAAATAAGCACGATAGCGAAGCACGGAATTTTCGCTTCGCTCTCCCCTAACTTGATCCACCCTATAAACCTTGTTTGGTGACAGATCTATCTATCATTTTGGTAATAGGTACTTAGATCTACTATTTTGATTTACAATCTATTTTAAGGTGCTTATTTACATTAATTAAATAGGTATCTACCTAAATGATGATAGAGATAATTTTGATTAATATAATTATATAGTGTCAAATATATTTCTTGGAAATGGATTTAATAAAATGGGGTCTACAAACTACAGTTTCTTTTTTGTTTGGTTGAGCGCGCTAATCTCAAGAACTACATAATGATTCGATTTTTTTAATCTTTTAGTTTTGGATTGCCTAAATATCGTGGAATACTATAAACTATAATATATTCACAATATCGATTTTAAAGAACAGAGCTGAATAGGTATTGACCAAATTAATAAAGATACACGGGAGCGAAGCTCCGGGCAACAGTCCAAAGCACGTAAGTTAAAATACATAATATAAACCCTTCTTGATTCGTTCCTAAGCAACGATGGATCAATATTTTATGGCAAACCTTTTTTAAACACCATACAAAACACAACCTTAGCTCTTACTGGCCGAATACAAATCAAAATAAAAAAAAACAAATATTTCGGCGGGAAAACTCATTCACTTGTTTTCTTCGGCAAACATTGATGTCAATAAATTGAAAAATATTAATATTTTTTCCTGAATAACTTAGTTATTATTTTGTTACAAATAAATAACTGATAATAATAATATAATTAGTGTGTTTGGTGATAATCGCCAATATGCAACCGGAAACTCCTTCCAAAAAGAAGAGAATCAAAGTTGCTTGGAGCGATGACCTGAGTCATGATTCTGAAGAGGAAAGAGGTAATTACTTATTCATTCGTTCTTTTTGAAACATTTTAACTTATTTTCAACTCAAATTCTCTAAAAGTACAGCTTAAATTGCAGTGGCAAGCTAAAATGAATAAACCCACATATTAAACACACATCACTACTCAATACTAACTAAACTTAATTTTTTTTAATACTTACCTATCTATATACTTAATACGAGTACACCTAAGAGTTTAATATGTACATACTTACCAACATTAGTAATAAACTGTTAATAAAAATCAAACTACTTACACAAAAGTGAAACATGTGTTGTGGGTTTGTGTCCCACACTACTCGATACAAGTAGCCAAGTTTTTGTGCGTAACCTACATAAGTATTTGTTTTTTCCACTTCGAGTTCGGATAAACCTTGTCTGTAAATTCAAGATTTAAGAATAGGTACAACCTTATTCTCACTTAATGCGAAACCTGAAAGTAGTTTGTGGAGAATCAGTAGCAGAATCGAGCTAGATGGTCCGACGACCTAAAAAGGTCGCTGGGTCTGACTGGATGCGGAAAGCGGTGTAATGTGAAATGGCGCGTGCTCGGCGCGTGTTAGGAGGCCTACGTCCAGTAGTGGGCTGCAATAGGCTGAAATGATGATGATGATTTTTATGGGAATCGATCAATTTTATAACACGATTCATGGAAGCAAACAAGCTTATGGCTTACGGCCTTCCTGAAGCTAAGCTCCAAGCGATTATCGTAGCCTATGGATGCTTAAATGTCCGCAGCTGACCCCTTAAAACCCTTTCGCGGCTCGTCAAGGCCCACTGTGAAAAATTCAAACCATGAGAACATTCGGGTATAAATAGCTTTCCATTTTTTCCAGAAAAGGAGCGTCTAGCCCAGCTAGAACGAGAGCTAGCAGCGCTTCCAGTTAAGCCCGAGTACCCAGAAGGAGATCTAGAGAAGTTAATAGGCTTCGTCATGAAAATGACGATACTGTACGATTTGCGCGATGAAGATTGGACTGAAGACGCGAAACTGGGGATAAAGGAATGGATATTAGAACCTAAGAGTTTAATACTTTCAATTTTCTTCAAAGGCGATAAACTTAAAGCTATTTCAGATATTCCCTTATTCCCTGTATACGATTTAACTTACTTTTTAAGACCGCCCGATTATGTCTTAAAAGTGGCAACATTCCATCAAGATGTGGTGTTCGGGACGTTCGTTGACTCTATAGAGTCGAATATGTTACAAGTATTGGAGAATGTTTATGCTCCATATTTCTTTGCTGTTAATACGTGGCCTGACAGTAAGTACGATATTTATCTTCTTTTTTTCAACTTTTAAACTGTCGCAGTTAATTAAAACAGATTAAAACTATATTTTTACATTTTAACACTTTGAACGCCAAGATTCCACACACAATAGAAAATCTACTGTTTGGGGGGCCACCGGTGACCCCCATCGCGCTCAGACTTAAAAGTGAGCCTTTTATTCCCGACAAATAACAGTAAATGCTAGGGAATGCCCTATCACCTAGGTACTAAGAAGGTATAGGTATGGTGGCAGTCATTCTTAAGTTTGAAGAACACGAAGGTACAATTAAAAATAACACACAAGTAAAATTTTAGAGCACAAACAAATATCATTTCACCTGTTTCACTTTCGACGTTAATAGAGACAGTTCGAAATTACCTAGTACTTACAGTGTATTTATTATACCTCTTTCAGTTCATCTTCATAAATAGGTGTAATATCAATCTATTTGAGCATTTAAGTCTGGTACTTTTATCTTAAACGTTTTTGTCACATCTCCCGTCTGATTTTACTTCCTATTTATCTTACTATTTGCATTAGATCTCATTAAGACTCCCTTCCTTACTGAATCATTCTTTCAGGTGTCAAGAGTGAATTTTGCACACACGTTCATACTTTTCTTGCCAAGTTAACAGATATGTACTACAAGATGCTCGGTCTGACCGTCCTGTATATACCTCAGGAGGGTCAACAACTGTCTTTTGAGAACGCTAGCTCTGATAGAGAGCTGGTGAAGAGGCTTGAAGGAGTGGTCGTGTACTGGACACATCAGATGAAGTCTTGTTTGGAAGATACGGCCTTTGTAGCTTCTCGCAATGAGTTGCTGTGTCCCAGTGATGAATATGATTTTTGGATATATAGACGTGAGTATATTTTCGTCTGTCCTATTTCATATCTCCTACCAACTTGATCAAAGTCTTCCTGGTAACTTTTATTGCCAAGGACTTCCAGCAGTCTTCTAGTGATCCCTTTTGTAGGTACAGTGTGTCCTACTACATCAGTGAACGTCTACATACTGATGATTCACTCCGTTAGTTTTTGTTTTCCATCATGCGTAGCATTGTTTGAATACGTTTACTTCTTGCTTTTCATTTTAGATGAAAACCTCAGTGCTCTAATGCATCAAGTCAAAAATCCGCAAGTGAAACACATAACTAAGATCTTAGTGACAACACATTCGACATTTATCCATCAGTTCCAATCATTATGTGAAGAGGTGTCGCAGAAAATTGACGAAGCTACTTCCAACATAGAATATTTGCAAGTGATCAAGCAACCATGCGCTATATTGGAGTGCGTAGTAGATCCTGACGAAATTTCTAAACATGTCCCCGCAATTATGAACCTATTTAGATTTATTTGGATGGAATCTCCTTACTACAGTTCTGAAGCAAGAATCACTAATTTATTCAAAGCTTTGAGCAACCAAATTATTATTTTGTGCCGTAATTATATCAAAATGGACGAGCTGTTTGATGGTGCGACTAAAAAGGCGTTAGCAGAATTTACGAAATGTATCGAATGTTGCAAAAAGTATAAAGAAATATATGATGTGATGGCTGAAGCACATAATGATGTGAAACCTGGTTCCTGGGAATTGGATACAGGGTCCATATTTAATTATATAGACTCGTTTATACAAAGGTGCTTCGATATGCTTGATGTTTGTAACTGTATGATCATCTTTGGGAGGTAAGTGATTTAGATTATTACGTCATCTGCTACTGTCCAATTTTTTTTCTGCGATCTCATGACGCAAAATCCCTCTATATAACCGTTTGCTTCAATGAATTCATTCAATTTAGCCTCAACAGACTCTTCATCACCTTATTCTTGTCTGAGGTATATGTTGACTCTTTCTATATTAAAAACAAGAGAGAGATGTACCTGCATCACCCTAAATGTAGCTTCAATAAATAACTTCTCTTTTTACATTTCCATTTGTGTGCAAGGATTGATGAACTAGAAGTGATCAGCAAACCGCAATTCGCCGGAGCGCGAGGCGACGCCTTTGAGGCTAAATGTGACAACATTCAACACATGTTCCACGAAGCACTGCTTGATATACGAGGAGTGGTACATACCATACTGGATGTCCAGGCTCCGAGCTGGTATGACGATATACTGCAATTCAGAGCTGTTATTAAGGATATTGAGGTCAGTATTTGCTTCTCGTCTGTTCTGTAAGTAGCTCCTAAACATTGCATTATCATTAATTTATGAATGATGAACATAAAAGTGCCAAGTACTTTTCCGTAAGATACATAATAAATATATAATTTAATTCATTATTATCTCTTTTTTATGCACCTACTTTGACCCTTCTCTGCATCACCCTATAAGTTGACTGGTAAAGAATGCCTCTGGCATTAAGTCCGCATTTGTAGGTACATTGCTGTGTATATAAAGTATAAATAAATCTTGATCAAAGTGATGTTCTTCGATAGAAGTCTTCATTAGTTCGTGTCTTTGGAATTTCTCGATTGTATTCTTGTTTCCAGATAATAATAGAGAACCTCGTGGAAACTGTGTTTGAGGGTATCAACAATATAGAAGAAGCTGTGGTGGCTTTGTATTCGCTGAATACATATTCTAAACGGAAGAATTTGAAACGTATCTTCAAGCGGAAGACCACGGAGGTACTTACTCAACGTTATTTTATGACAATTATGTAGGTACCTATGTGATTTTAAGAGATATAAATTAGGACGAATTCACATAACTGTGTTGCAACGTCGCACCTCAAATGTCTAGCCTAGTAGTAGTAGTAGAAGTATGCCTTTCTAGATGTTGTTTTTGCAATGCGACGTCGGAACTCGAAACGTAGATATTGTGACCTCGTCCTTAGACATCAGGAATATCAGGATGTTCTTATAGGTGTGGGCAATGTTCAGTCAGGAAGTGATAGAAGCCAAGAAGGACATGGTGGAATCTCGCAGCGATCGCCCCGCAGATATGCCGTTCTTCGCCGGGAGAGCTACTGTGTTTAAGATGAGGAAAAACCGCCTTGCTTATCTGAAAAAGGTTTGACATTTTCTCCAACATACCTAGTTCTATAAACTGTAAAGCAAAGGTAGAAATATTTTCAAGTGTATTCAAGGCATTGCTGCTCACGGAGAGGGATACATTATGTACTGAAATGTATCTATCGGAGATGCCATTACAACTTCGCCATCGTCCCGCCCCATTTTCTGTTTGATAAAAACCTGTACATGAAAACAAATACAACAAATATCCATAAAGACAAGTCTTCACTTTCGCACTTATATAATAAACGCAGCAATCAATTTATACCTGACAAGTTAAAATGATCTCTTTTACTTAACGATAAGATCTAATTTCATTAATTAAGCCTGCAAGTTCTACGAAGACTGCTGATAATTTTCAGATAATGACAGATGCTTCAGTGTGGCTGCTACCATGCAGTAATTCTGAAGACGTGATAATGCATGTGAATAGGCTCATGGGAGCAATAGACGTCGCTATCAGGGAACTCTGGTTATCTTGGACTGTATGTACCTATTTCAATCTATGCTTAAATTATAAACCTGGAGAGATTTTGTTTGTTTAGTTGAACGCGCTAATCTCAGGAACTACTTACTGATCCGAATTAGAAAATTATTTTTTAGTGTTGGATAGCCTATTTATCTAAGAACTATATTATAATTATATTTCTTTTTGCTTAATTTTGGTGTTATTTCTAAAAAATTGTTCACTACTTTCTTTACCCACACATAATTCTTTAAAACAGTACAATTTTAACGAAAAATGTGGAGCTGGACTCCAGAGGACTCTGATGAGAAGAAGCGTCGAGAACCCTGGTCTGTTGGAATGTAATATTGATGTGTAAGTTAACTTTTGTCCTTCTTTAACTACACATAACTTCGACTTCTCTCACTCGGAACTTTTACCGTCCCACTTTCAGAGTGATACAGTTGCGTAAATGAGACGAAAATGTTCCGAGTTAGTAACTCGTAAATTTCTAGCCCACGTTAATAATAAATTAATACTAATCATATTTTAGAGCAATTCTGGACCTATGCCACGAAGCATTTCATTGGGAGAACCTAAAAATGGATGTTCCAACCCATGCTTACGCGGTAAGTACATATTTTGCTGATAAATTACCTACTAAGGGACACAATCCACGAGCGAGAGTTTTGCGACGATTGATTGCGTATCTCTTTGAACGTCTACACAAGGCGATCTTATTGCGACATGAGAAAATATAGAAATTTGTTACACGGACATAATAACGCCGCGATTCTCTCGTCATGGAGGTCTACATGGTCTACATGGTCTCTATTTTAGACAATGTAGAAACTCATTCTACTTTTAAAAAAAAGAGGTAATCTTTGTCATATAGACTGGCCTGTTGGTCTAGTGGTTAGTGACCCTGACTGCTAAGCCGGAGGTCGTGGGTTCGATCCCCACCCAGGACAAATCTTTGTGTGATGAGCATAAAGATATGTTCTGTGTCTGGGTGTAATTTATCTATAATATGTATGTATTTACAAAAAAAAATGTATCAGTTGTTTAGTACCCATAACACAAGCAAATATAATTGCTTAATTTGGGACTAGATGGCGCTGTGTAAATGTGGTAGAATATTATTATTATTATATAAATGAGGTCCCTCATACTAAGTATCTGCTAATAATTTTAATATTATGACCACCACAATCAGTTTAATTCCATAATCCATATAGTAAACTGTAGTTTTCTCGGCTTAAAAGTAGTATTTATTTTAAGATTGTTGTTTAACAGGTGTATATGAAAAGTAAGACAGTGTTATATGTATATGAGAGTGTATTGGCCGTAGTGAAAGGATACAACAAAATCTTAGACTCACTGTCCGACGAAGAAAGGTTGCTGTTCAAGCCATTGACTACCGTAAGTTTTCTTTGTGTATGTTTATGATGAGAAAAGAAAAAGCCATTAGCAATCAATCTCATAATTTACTCTAATATCACATTATCAACATAGGTACTAAAAACATTGTAATAATAAAATTAATAGAGAAGTATAGCCGTGAAGAACAATATAAAAAAAGAAAAAAATGAGTTAAATACTAAATACTCCTTGTTTTGGGCAGGCGTGTAAAAACTAAACCTAAATAAAGATTACTTGTCATAATTGGAAGTTAGTACAATACATAGTTGTCTTTGTAGTGACATATAGAATAGGTACTTAATGCTACTACCTCATTTGCGAGAAAACGAAAATTTGAAACAAAACCTTATACCAACTCCTCTGGTCAGCATGGTTAGTAGGCTAAATTCCCTCCACTATCTTTGGAGGAGACCCGTGCCCAGCAGTGGGACTTTTATGGTTTGTAATGATGATGATGAATTAGAAGTTATAACATTTCATTGTTTACAAGCAAAATATCTATATCCAAACTCGAAACAAGTCTCAGATAAATTTTAAATAATTATGAAAATAAGTTATCATTAATATTATATTCCAGCAACTGTACGAGCAATCCAGCTTCCCGTTTTAATATTAAATAAACGAATCATTTTACCCGCGGACAACTAAATTATGACATAATTTTCACACATAAAATTGTTTGGAATGCAAACAGCCATTTCGACATGTACATAAAACCACGGAACAGAAAAAACAAGTGGAAGTGTGAAGTGGGCGTGGCGCGCGTGCCACAAGTAAGCGTAGTTCCGCATACTCTACCTTATACTGTCTCCATTCGTGTTTTACATCAAGTCGAGTCAGTCTTCTTGTGCTCTGCTTTGTTTTACGTGATTTAACCGCGAATATGCCTTATTGTGCCATTTTGCAGTGTAAAAATGATAGAAGAAAAATAAATCTAAGAAATGGAGGTATCTCATACCACCGGTAACTAACGATATAGTAGTTTTTCTAAAAAATCTAATTGAATTTCAAGTAATTAAAAATAAAATAAAATATCTAATTAAAATCAACCTTAACGTATTAGAAATAAAGATTGTTTTGGATTACATACGCCATTGTTTTTATTCTGGAACATTCTGCCCAACTCAACAAACTGACATGCCATTGACCTCACCACTAATTAGTGATGAGGTCAAATGGGATGTCAGTTTTATCGATATATACATTTTATATTAAAATTCATTTAAATAATTAAAATTAATTTAGAGAAAATATCAATTAATAAAATTAATTGATATTTATATATATATATATGAAATATATATTAATGAAAATTATTTAGAGAGAATTTTAATTAATAAAATTAATTAAAAGTCTCAGAAAAATAAATTAACGATTGTCAAATGGTTTTTTACCCTTACTATTTATATCTAAATACCTGTTTGTGCCATCGAGTACCCTAATATATCTTTTAGGTTTAATTATATTATATTTCTATTTGCCTTAGAGATCGTATTATAATCTGAGTTTACAATCTGCTGAGCCGCATGAAAAAGCTAGATATCATATTTTTCAACCAGTAATAAAAATAATAATATATATACATAATATAATATCCATTTTTAACATCACTCTGATGTTAAAAATAATGTATTTATTATTCTTTTTAATTGTATTTTAATTATAATTAGATCACAGTAAAAACAGTTCAATTTCTGTAGGTAAAAATCGGGGATCCCTCATAATATATCCAGTTATGCAAGTGTTGAACTAGATTACACAAATATCAAAGATTACTAACAGCGTTTTATATCCTATATTTACTTTAACTTTTTTCTCTAAATTAACTTTATTTTTAATCAGAAACAAAATCGATAATGTATAATCATATTATGTTGTGCCACATCACTATTTGATAAACGAATGATTATAATGTTTTAAGGCAATGTCATCCTTATTACAATAAGTTTAAGGTTCAATTTATTTTACCTAAAATACACTGCCATCTCTTGTCGAATGGCTGAATTTCTTTAGAAAATTTATGCTTAAATTTAAAGATACAACGTCACGATAAACGTCATAAATACTTTTGTTTGATATTGCAAAGTAGTCTTTATTTTTAAGTACTAAAGTGTGTTTTGCTTCGCGGTCTATATAGTATAAGCCAATATGGGTTTGAAGATATTTGACCAATTAAAACAATTATTTACTAGTAGTGCACTGTTTGTATGTGTGAGTTTGGCGACACTGGTTCCAGTACTAATAGTGTCCTATCGCACTTCCACTTGTTTTTTCTGTTCCGTGCATAAAACTATCAAACAACTTCAATAAAATAACAACATTATAAAAATAACAAATTACTTACTAAGATCTAAGACTATCCTAAACATATATCTAAATGTTCGTTCATATCAGCTTCTTCAATCATCTTCATACAACAAGGACACGGCGTTTTAGTTCCTGTAGCATTAAACACTTGCGACTCATCAAATCTATCATCCTCATCATCAACTATAACTATTGAACTATTACTGTAAGATGATGTATTTGCACCTTCTTCAGGTATAAAACTATCATTATTAAAGAAGACCAAACATTCGTCTAAATGTTCGTCGACTGATTTGTTGACTTTTTGACCACAACACGGACATTCTTGGCCGAAATTTTCAATCTCTTTGCTTGTGCTAGGTTTTACATCATCTGTTTTGATTTTAGAAACATCACCATACCCTCCAGGTGTGATAACAAAACTTTCCGAGTTTCTTACATTATTGACAGGTTTCTTATTATCATTTATATTGTTTATTTGTTTAGCTGATGCTGATACTCTATTCATGTCAATAGATTCTATAGTAGTTGGCGAATCAGTCTTTCGTTTGCCGTTATTCTTAATTTCAACATTAAAAGCATCAAAATCAAAGAAATCGTCTTCATACAAATTAGTTAGATCTACAACATTATTATTTGGGTTTCCTTTAAATGCAGGTATAGGTCTTAAGTCTCCACCTATTTGTTTTGATTCATCTATTTTACTTTGACTAGGATTGACTTGTACAAATTCATTATCTTGACTTAGTTTTTCAATGACGTCTTTGTTTAGGCACTCATCTAAATGTCTATTTATAGCTTTGCTACCATATTTTTTGCCACACACAGGGCAGTCTACTAATTCTTCGTTTATGCTAACTGCTACTAATTTATTGCTATTATTTGATTGTGTTAGTTTAAAGTCTTCTCCATACAAATCTTTTAGAACCATTGAGGCATTAGCTTTGAAGTAATCATCTATTTTCTTAACTTTAGCTGGAGGACTTTGGATATTCGTTGTTTTAGCTTTGTGTTTGCTTGGCTTACCAGCAACATTCACATTCTTCTGTTTTTTGACTAAGTTACTAGTTTCAGGTTTGCCAACTGTAGGTATTTTTTTATTAGCCCAAATGTTTCTGACATGTTCTGTTACATTTCGTGAGTCAGTAATATGTTTGTTATTATTTGATGTGTAACCATTTCCTGTAAATATAGGTGAGGACTGGGATGGATTTTTAGGAGTGGTAGGATTGAAACCAACTCCTTTATTGCTAACAATTATACCTGAACCATTTGATTTTGTTTTCGTACCGGACTTGATTGTATTAGAATCCTTTAACACTGATTTAGAACTATTGTTTGTGTCTATGAAACTACTTATAGTTTTGATCATACTATTATTATTAGTCAAGTATTTGGAAATGTCTACATTTGGTTTCACGGGTACATTTTTCTGAGTTTTACTTATAGTGGCTTTCTTAGTAGTATTTTCTGGTTCCTTAATTTTAACAAAGGTACCTCCACACTTTCTTTTGTGGTCATTCCACCAGTAGTCATAGGTCCCAGGAGGCTTGTTCATTGACCGCCGGACTATGCCATAATGTGGCCTTCTTTTCTGACACGGACCGTCACATCGCCACCAGTGTTGTCGATATAATTCCACCTAAAATCATATAACAGCTGAATAAATTCTAAACATTTTCAATTTGTTTCAAAATGCACACTTTTATTAGGAATACTAATTATATTGCAAACTAACTGTTGCCCGCGACTCAGCCTACCCGTAATTCGGTTCACATGTAACAGTGGAAACAAAATATTTTCTTGGGGAAAATGTTAAGTTAGACCTCCAGACCAGCAATACATTGGTGAAAACTGCATTCAATTCCATAGTAGTAACTGACTGTGGCACAGTGGGAAGAGTATTTGACTGCGGTCAAATATTTGAGTGGATTTAATTCCCAGTTTGTGCATTTTTGCTCACATTTTTGGTAAAGTGGTATTGGATTTTTTATCACGAAATTCTTGATATCATCAGAGATTATATCAGCCCAGAGTTTTGAAAACAAATTTGCCCAGTGAATAGTATTAAGCTCGGCCAAGCTCACACGGGACCTAACCTACCATAGCATACCATGACGAAATATATGTGTGATACAACCCTGTCGGCAAAAAAGTGCTTTGTGTATGTGTGTATATCTGAGAACAGCCACACAGTGAACATGCTTATGGCACATCATAAGCTTTGTAAATGGTTACAGTAGTCTATGATCCTTTAAAAAAGATTTAGAGCCCCTACCTCCCTAATAGGGTTTAGACACCACTACTCACCAGCACACAGAACACATACTTAATATTGATGTGTGTTATTATGGTCATGGTTTTCTGCAGGGTGTAGACTGAGTCCTGATAACTGAACCATCGGCCTGGATCCAAATATGGGCGGCTCAGTTAGTGGTTCATGAGACTTTGTTTTTGCTGGGGTGACTGTTGTTCTTAGTGATATAAAAAGAAAAATGCTTACCTCATCATGAAAATCATGATATATACTGATATTAATTCCAGCAGATTTGTTGATCCTGTGCATGTGGGCTTTGAAATTAGGTCCATGGCCATCTCGATCCTGATCTCGATCGGTTATAAACAGGAAGGCATGTATCATCTCATGGAGAAGGGTTTCCACCAAATCCTTGCGAGGACGTAGCTTTAGGAGGGGTTCACTGAGGGCAATATCACAGAGGCCTCCTCGACCCTCGTAACTGAAATATGAAATTAATACATAATAATGTATTGAGGTACTTAAAAAAAGTAAAAACATGTAGGTACAACTCAAGAGTACAACTCACTCTGAACAAGTTCAAACTAGGTACATATTTTCTTATGCCATTTTATATTTTTTATAAACATAAACGTTAACCTATATACCTACCTAATTATCTATAATAAATAATATAAATAGGTGATCTTTGTGAGAATAGATGTTGTAGGGGAGTTATCTTTGAATCTAATGAACAAATTTTCATGAAATTTCATTGGGAGACAGATGCAGACCTGGCACAAAGGCTTTTCTTTATAAACATATCATGCGGGCGAAGCCGTTGGCGGAAACTAGAATAAAATAGGGTAAAGTTTAAACGTGCCGAAAGAATTACTTACGAACATACGCCGGCACAAGAATACATCCTTTTACTCCATCTGACTACGGCCCTATTGGCTAATTTCGTCCAGAAAAATATTTCGTCAAAATGTAAGAACAGTATATGAACGTTTGGTGTCGGGTCAACCAGTTCCAATTCTGGATCAGCTAGGTTCATGACTCTGGTGGCCATCGTAATGTTTATTATGATACATTTATGTATTATTACTATTATTTAGGATTACTGAAGTATATTAATTTTCAAACAGCCGTTTCTTGTTGACTTTTTTCAAGATACTTAGGTACCTACATGACATTTGCTTTGATTGTCAATTTGTAATGTCACTTTACTGTAACCTGTCACAAATTCTCCCGTAATTGCGTTTAGTTATTGTAGGCGAATGTAAAAATTACGTTTTAAACTTTCTCATTAGGATAACATTATTTTACCCGATTAGACTGACCTAAGTGGTAATGTTTTTTAAACAAAATATAGAATTACCTAATATAATAAAAAAAAGAAGTATAGATATAAAATATATAAGATGAATATGATTATAATTAAGTACAGGTTAAAATTTTGAAATCATAAGGAATTGAATTGAAGAGAAAAGGAAAATTCGAAACAAACCCGTTCTGGCTTGCAGCGTATAGCAAAAATAATAATTATTTTTTTACGACCAAGGACATTTTGAGTTGCCACATAATAAATAATAATAATTTATTTCGAGATACAAAGTCTAATAAAATACATACCTTAAAGACTAACATACATCATCATCATCATCATATCAGCCGCAGGAAGTCCACTGCTGAACATAGGCCTCCTCAAGAGATCTAACATACATACAATTATATAACTAAAATTAAACATGACACGGGTATTCATTTCGGCGTCATGTTACGCGACACAGTGTTGCTCAATCTTCCGCGAAAACGCCGATAAACAACACCTTTCGGCCAAAACTCTTCCTTGAAGAAAGTGTCCAGTCAGTGAGTCGGCACTTGCACCACGAACGATTTAAAATTCGTGTTATGGCGCGACTCCAACCTTTGACCTCTCAAGGTTCAGTTGGTCTTCGTTCGGATGTACTCCACGAGGTCCTCGTCCTTCGTGGAGTAATGTAGACGTGGCACGTACAGTTGCGTTGATGGTATTGCCGGTTGTAACAATATGTTATTACACTTAGTACCTATTAACCCGGTACCGCACTGATTGCGACAAAAAGGTTTCCTCTTCTTCTTCTCCACCTTGATGAAACCGTCTTTGTCACACGTGTTCTTTTCCGGAACTCGTTGTTTCGAGGTCTTCTGAGCGGAGCATTGCTCCTCTGCTTATCCCCATTTCCTCCTTGCCGCTTTTTCTGCGCGGCGGGTTTGCTGATGGCAGCAACATCGACGTAGGCACGCTTGGGGGTCGAAGTACACACATCACCCGATACCTCCGGGACGGTGGCGGGGGCTGCGCACGTTGCACTACACGCGGCATCTATTGCAGCGGTCGATGACGTACTCGCCGACTCTAAAATGCCGATGGAAGCATTTTGTGCCCCACGTTGTCGTGTGTACACATTGCAGGCGTCAGGTGACCTACTTGTCGAAACAACATTGCATAACAACACTATTTCGGCACGTAACTCACTTATGGTATTATCTGACGCCTTCCACTTGGACTGCATCTCGGCCAGGCTTGCCTTCAAAGATTTTATATCCTTTAGAAGCCTAGTGACATCAATGTGGTCAAACGTGACTGGGGGCAATATAGCAGGTTGCTATATATTGTGAGTGAGTCAAATAAAAACGATACTTGTGTTGAATATTGATTGGTTTATTATTAAAATATTTAGGCTTATATACTATTTACAAATAAAGAAAAATATATAATTATTGAGTGGGAGAAACTGTTAATTTAGCAAACGTGCCATATATTATTATTTTATTTTTAAAGAGGAAATATTTGAACTCTATGTATTGGCACGTTTGCGCGTACAGTTATAATTATACTAGTTAATCAAATAAAAAATAAAACTCTTTGAAAAAAAACATTAATTAGAACATATAAAGAAAAAAACTGGTTTTTTTTTAAGTGATGACTATTTACACTACATTTACTTCTTTCATTATCCTTGTGCATTTCTTTTCTTGCCTTGAACAGATTGTTTTAAACATCATAACTAAAATTATTACTATAATGATGATAATACCTGCTATTAATATGCAGGTTACCCAGCTTCGGATTCCTTTGAGTTCCTCGGTGATGTTAATGTGCATCTTCAATAATTCCTCCGGAATTATTCCGTTGTTCTGGACCATGTTGACCTGTTCCTTTTCGTGACTGTTGTTTGAGCCCATGATTGATGTTTTCGTCGATATGCTTGTATTCAAGTAGTGAAAAAAATGCAGCTTCTTAGCCACGAAAGCAGGCACATCGTCTGGGTCGGTCACCTTAAGCAGGGTGATGATATCTTGGACGCTCTTTTCTGTGCCATCCCTCCGCCGAGATGGCATTTAGTCGAGCTTTCCCAGCACCTGGTACAGCAGCTTCTTGCTACTGCTAACTTCTGCCTCGATGAAGCTGGACTTACAGATCTGCTTAATGCTGACCTCGCCCATTGTATCAATGGCATGTTGGATAAATGCCAACAACTCGTTTACTATGATTTTTTGTGTACTCATAGTTAAAGACTCGGGCAGCGGCTAGAGCCGCACGTTCCGTGAATTAAATAATTCGCGCTATGCAATGGACGCACGTCCGCACACGAGCGAGCATCGCACAATAAAACTTATAATGAGTAAAATTTATGTTTCAGGCCTGCGAAAAAAAAGTGCAACCGGGTATATTCAAACTTACATGGACGTCGACTATGTCAGATGCATATATTGCAGATTGCGTCGTACAAATTGGAGAAGTACGTCATAATTTAATTTGTAGGTAGATCTGGTACATATTGAATCGATATAACAAAAACAATTATTTTCAGCTGCAAGATTTCTTAACTACGTACAAAAATTGCAATGTAAACATTGTAAAGTTACTGGAAAAAGTATGTGACACTCCATTTCTGGAGTTTGATATTTATAATGTCTTTGAAATAAATCATCTACGAAATAGTATACGATTGATGCAATCCGGAGCCGCTGAGAAAATATTAGATATGTACAAAGAAATTATTACATATCTTGTAATTGTTTATGAAGGCTTTGAAGCTCAAATTTCACAGGTATTTTATTTGAAAAAGAAATAGAAATAAGATGAATAAAGTAAACATAAGAAAATAATAACATTATTTTATAGATGGCCGAACATTGGATCAAATACATAAAGAGATTTGATTTACAGTTGGAAGATGCCTTAAGATTAGCAATAAAGACGACGATGCAAAATATGTACAAATGCGTGCATGGAGATGGTAATTTTTTCCAGTATAAACTGAATAAAACCTTCAATAAAATTATTCATTTGACACTTATAAATTTTAGGTTACGGTTTACGGTCTCTAAAAGTAAAAAAAATGTACCACAAGTTTAAATGAAGAGCCGACAAACCACAGGGCAGCTAGTGGCACGCTAAATGTGAGTGGCGACACTGCGGTCTTGAATGCCCCAGAGAGTCGGTCTTCATCACGTCTTTGTCACGATCACAGGACCTCAACTCTGGTTTGTCTTAATCGGCTGATCAGAGAGGGGTCCCCAGAGCTAGCTATATGCTCGGGGGTGGAAGTGGAATTTTTCAATAGCGTAATTACGGGGAAACCCGTTCCGAGTCTCCATCTAAGACCCGCGATGGCGAAACCGGCGCCGCACCGCTCGACACCCCTAGCCACCTAAGGTGTTGCACTGAGATCCGTGGGCTTCGGCCAATATCGGTCGTGTAAGGGGCTCATCTAGTGTAAGACGAGTCACCGTCTGCCCAAATCCTCATTTAACATCATTTATATTCACCACGGGAGGAGGGCAGGTGACGTTGTTCCAGTAGGTATGCCAAATATCACCATTCCAACGAACACCAAAACCCTTAGCCCAACTTATTTGACTCCATAATATCATGCAATAGCTCTAAACTTACCACAACATGGCAAATCATAGCTGTACTACAATAGTGCAGCTATGATAGGTATATGACGGCGGTAAGTGTCTCATCCCATTCTTACATAATAACTCAATAAAATCTGTGTGAGACTGCGTGTAGAATTATAAACCAAGACTTTTGTACCTACGCTAACGACCACTTTAAATATACTTTTTGATATTATTTCAGGTACAATGGCTCCATCACCATTAATTAAAATGAGTCTCTACTTAAAAGAGTCAGACATAGTTTATATACCAACTAAATATGAAATCATGGATACATTCACAACAATCTTGGACGAAATAATTCACATAATGAGTGTCATACCTCGTCTATTTGAAAAATTTGCTTTACCATTTAGTGGAGTAAAAAAATTCCACGAGATCATACGATTGGATCAGGACTGCAATAAACTTCAAGCTTACATCGATGATGGTAAATTAAATGTCATAATTTTGAAATTTCTTTCTAAAAAATGAAAAAGGCTATAGCAAGTTTTTGATGAATGAAATGTCTTTTCATAGGTAGCCGGGCAAAAATTAGAAAAATCATAGCTAGGTATATCTAAATATAACTTCGAGAGTGTTGTTTACCTATGGTAATAGGTACCTACATGGTTGTAGTAGTAGACAGATATCGCCTTTATTATACTTATTAGTACAAGTACATTGTACCATCAGCCAAATGGCCGGTGTACCACCCATCGGTCGTGAATCGCTTGCACGCGTTGCGCAAGAGCACGGGAAGCTCTACCCTATAGAGTAGAGCAGCGATACCGGGTAACTCAACAAAGCGATACAAACATAAAGCAAATCCTCCTCTCCTGGCCCTGGCGCGAGCGCTGAAATGTTTTGATTGTCTAAGGCGAAATGAGGGCAGGGTTAATTTATCAAAGCTAGTTCAAAGGATTTCACTTGCAAAGTGGAACACCGCCAAGTAGTAAGTATCTACTTACATCCACATTGGTGGGTAGGTACCAATAAAAATATAAACTGGGCAGATTGAGCTATTGCTGACAATACGCAATGTATTGTTTAATATTATGTACCTAATATTAAATGGTTACAGAAATAGATTTCAATATCGGTTTAATATACGAACATTTAAAAATATGGGAACCTTACGCTCACATATGGAAAACTGACAAAACGGAGTTTATGATACAATATCGAGAAGAAGGGCATGTTGCAGAGGATTTTGAAAGACTTATTATTAACTACAGCGATCTTGCCAATACCGTCCAGATACAAGAAACTGTTAATCAGGTCAGTTTTGAATTAATCATTATGTAACTAGCTCCATATTAGCACTATCACTACAAATAATAATGTTTAAGCTATCCCAGCTGATGTCATCGCTGTTCATAATAACAGCAAGATCTGTGGCCCGCAAGTTGACGCCCATATTAGGTATACAACGTTATTCTTTGTTAATACTAAAGCTGAAACAACCCAAACGTCTTTTTATTTGCAGAATCAGAATAAATAATCTATAGGTATTTTAAAAGGATTAAACCTCACAAAGTTATAAACATTTTTCATGCTTATTGCTGCCGCGCGCCGGACGAACCTACTTTCAGGTTTCGCATTAAATATCTAGGAATAAGGCTATATACTTTCATTTTCCTTAGATGGAAACGAAGTAGGGATATATAAATAAAGCACTGACCTGTTTATATTTTAATACTTAAAGGTCAGTGAAAAAAAAGCATTACTTCATGTTGAACATACTGTATCCTTCACTAGAAAAATCTTAAATTTTTTCTACCTTAAAAATGTTGATTTAGGATAATAATGTTTTAAAGACAATTTGGTTTTGTATACATTTTATTTTCAGATTCATTTCATTACGCTTAATTCAAGTGAATTGAAAAAATCTATAATTGCTCATTGCATTGTTTGGCAAACAAAGCTTGGAGAGTTATTGAGAACAATCACAGAATGTGACATCGATGCTGTGTATGCGTATATAGAAAAGAGTAGTGAAGAAGCAATGCAGGTCAGTTTTGTACCTACAAATATACCTACACATATAAATTTAGCATAATTATGTCATCACTCACGAGAACACATATTTATAGATGCCAGCAACTTTGAAAGAGCTTGCGACATCAATCGCTACATATGAGCGTTTAGTGGCAGATGTTCCTCGATTCGAAAAAACCTTCCCACCAATAACCGATCAGATGGTGACTTTGGGTATGTATGATCAGAAATTTTATCATAATTTAAAATAAAATAAACATCTTTTAAATTCAATTTAATAGTTGTCTAGTTAAGTATCATCTAAGCAAATTACATTTTGTTCCTTTGGATGTCTAAAAATTGCTTTTACTTTTGGCTTATTTTAGAAAAGTTTGAAGTAGAACTGAGTTCAGACACGAAAACGCTGCACGAAGAAATCCCAATTGTATGGGAAGGCTATTTGGCTCTTTTAGAAGAAGCTAAAAAAGCGCTAGAGTTAAACAAGGATAAATTTAAAGCAGATCTACTGGAACAAGCTGAGGTACTTACCTATCAATAAAATGATTACACTTTTAGCCATATTCAAGTTTGGAAATATTATTTGCCTTATAATGATAACTTCATAGATCGCTCCAAATTATAATCAAAGGCTATTTATTATTTTACTTTTAACAAATTTATCAGGTGTTTAAAGAAGCAGCTAAAGAATTTTGTGAAGATTTTTATAAGTCTGCTCCGATTAGTTCTGATATATCAGGAAAAGATGCATTGTCTGCATTGAAAGCATATAGAGAACAATTGAATGCTTTGCGAGCTCAAGAGCAAGCGATACGCGATGGGCTTGCTGTTTTTAATCTGACGTAAATAATTATTTTTTAGTAGTTAGCGTATTGTAATTAGTTTCAAATAAAGAAAAAGATAGATGCAGTCATTATAATTACCTATGATTATGTTGGTAGTTTGGTACACATACAATTTACTATCTAGGTAGTACTATTATTATTCATCATCTATTTTGATATATTTGAAAATCGTTTATTAGGACCCCAGTGAACTTGGATCTTCAAAAAATGGAAAAGGAGCTGGAGAAACTCGAGGAAGTCTGGACTTTGGTGAACCAGTGGGAGGAATCTTGGGACAAATATAAGACCCAAACATTTTGGGAAATGGAGACTGATGAAATGGAAGAAAATGTCATGTTTTTGTTCAGGTACCTAATATCTAACTGCTATACTATATCTGCCTGTTCTTTAGCGTGACACTATTCTAGGTATTAAATAAGTAGGTATGATGAAATTTAAAAAAATTAAACCAACAGACAAATCTTTTTTTTACCATTATTCAGCTAAATTAAAAATACTTTTTTTCTCAGGAATTTTAATCGGCTGTCACGACAATTAAAAGAAAAAAACTGGGATATAATAGACACAACTCGAGTTAAAGTTGACGCATTCAGAAGAACATTACCTCTGATCGGAGATTTAAAGAACCCTTGCATGAGAGAACGCCATTGGGATAGAATTAAATTGCTGATGGGAGTGTAAGATATTTTTCCCAGAATTGCATTTATCGTACCTCAAAACTCTTATTTCTCATATACACTTATTTGTCATACCTTGTCTCTGGAAACTTGTAAATTATTGTACTCATTAAAAGACATGAGAAAAATTATGCATCATTTATATTTGCATGCCCTCTTCGGGTAGATAAATACTAAAGTACGCGTCGCAAATAATTTTTGTAACACCTCTACTACTACCTACCATATTTTTGGCAAACTAAGAATCTATATCATAACTTTATCGTATTTTATTATCTATGTTCATATTTATGTAGATCGGTCGGTATGGGCAAGTCAGAAAATATTATATTACTTATCTAAGACATACGAAGATCTGTTTTTAGGAAAAAATTGTCATGTCATTGATTTTAATGACAAGAAAAACTGTAATTAAACGTTTAAAAAAAAACGTATATACAGTTCGGGAATCGCACCCATCCGAGTTCGATTGCATTTTAATAAATATAGTGTACTGTAAATATACATCACTTGCCCATACTGACTGCTCTAAATGTTAACATATCATTTTTACATAAACTTTAACAGAGAATTCGATCATAACTCTGAAGACTTCAAGTTAGACTTGATAATGAAGTTGAACTTTCAAGCTTATTCTGACGAAATAGCAGAAATATCCAACGCTGCTACGATGGAATTAAATATTGAAAACGGACTAAACGCAATTGCAGCGGTCTGGAAAAGTACTACGTATGAAATGCAACATCATAAGGGACAAATGTATCGTATTAAAGGAATTGATGAAGTCATGCAGGTGCAAAACTACCAAATACCTACAATAACAATGTAGGACACTTCTTGTTGTGATTGTACCTATCTAATTTTAGCTTTATTAGTGCATACCTAATCATTTATTTTTGTTACAATTTAGAAATATAAAAATGGTATATTACCTATTCGGTTTCACAAAAAAAGTAGGTACCTACTGTATTTTGCTGAAGTTTCTTCATGTTTGTGATCAACGAGTAGTGGTTGAACTCATCGTCTCTATTGGCTTCTTTTATTTTAGTAGGTAGCTTAAAATAATGAATAATTCTACCGTATTATGACCCCTTCGTCCGTGTAGAGAACTAGAGTTTTGGAGCTGGTCCCTGATAAGATTCTGATTTATCGGAAAGATTTTGTCCGAAAATGTCAGGTTTAAGTCAATGGATTTACCTATACTTTTTCGGGAAAAAATACCTACTTTGTTTACCAAATTATATTTTATCTACCAATTAATGTTACACCAAAAAAATACAGCGTAGGACGGTATACCTACCAAATTTGAAACATGTACCAAAAACTGTTAGTAGGTAGGCACTATGTCTAAATTAGTAAATTCGCTAATAAATAAAATAATTAAGTGTATCTGATTAAGTGGTGTGTGAACTTTAAAATGTTAACGTAAGCCAAATTTAGTAAATGTGCCAAATTAAATGCGAGTCAGACCCATATTTAGATAATTTAATTCTGACCTTCGCACAAGTAATGTTCAACAGTAAAAATGTCCAATTTACCTACAACCAACGTCAAATCATAAAAATGTAAAAATCATACCCTTCATTTATTACTTGACAGTTCTTGGAAGATCACCAGGTCCAGCTTTCAGCAATGAAATCAACAAAATATGTTGAGCCATTCATAAAACAAGTAGACTATTGGGAAAAGTCTCTGGGCTATGTGGCTGAATGTCTTGAAGTAAGCTATCCATAGAACGATATTAATATACTTAAGTAATCCTTATTCCTTTTTGTATAAAAAATTACCCTCCTTTTAGCTTTTCAGCCAGTATTTCTATTGCGTGCACATTTTTTTTCGTAGATTGCTCTTCAAGTACAAAGACGTTATCTTTACCTTGAGACTATATTTGCTGGTGAAGATATTAGAAAACAATTACCAAAAGATGTCCAGGTCTTTGAAGCATTGACCCAAGAATGGACAGATATTACTTATAAGTGAGTTCATTTATTAAGAAGTTCCTTGATAGTTGAAATTACAGCGGCACTACTCGACATCCCTCGCCGCGCACTATGGTGTTGTTGCCCTGAGACTCTTGGGCTTCGGCCCATACCGGTTGTGTGAAGGGCCCATCTAGTGCTAGGCGAGTCACCATTTGCCCAAATTTTAAATAATTATAATATATCATAATAAATATTACCTCTAGAAAAGGAGGCACGAGGCAACGTCGCCTAAAGTTTTTCTCCGTCATAGTACCATAGTAACTATATCTCACAATAGCTCTACTTACAGCTGCCATATCATAGCTAGGTACACTATAATTGTACCTAGTACAGTACAGCTATGAGTTTGTTAACGGTAAGTATCTCACCCACTTTAAATTAAAATTCCATAAGGGCCTCTACGTGTTGGACCAGTGTCCCTGCGTAAAGCCTTCCAAAAGGCCCGGGTAGACCTACTTCTCACTTCAGAGAGAAGTATACCTAACCGTTACTAAAAGAGACATCGATAGTAATAAGAAATAACTTATCTTATGTGAAATATTTCAGTATGCACATTGGTAAAAATGCAATAGAAGCTTGCATCTACAAGCCAGCTCCTCACCTTTTTAATATGTTAAATGAAATGGTTGATAACTTGGACGGTATTTTGAGAGCTCTTGAAATATATTTAGAGACAAAACGACAAATTTTTCCAAGATTTTATTTTATTTCTAACGATGATCTACTCGAAATTCTTGGCAATTCTAAAAGGCCACAACTTATTCAAGTGCATCTGAAGAAATTATTTGATAATGTTGTCAAAATAAGAATTGATAAGGTAGGTACTTAGCTAATACAATAATTATAATAGATACATTACACGTTACTTATTTTTATCCTGGTTGCAGTAGGTAGGTACGAGTGAACTGGCGTTTTACGCTATGTTAACGCCTAAGGATCTCATTTTGAGTAGGTAGATGGGCAAATTGCAATCAAAATAATCAATTTATAGTCCGTTCGCGATAAGATACCTATATAGAAATTTAGTAGCTTAGCCACGCAGCGTGGCTGTTCACATTGACCATTGAACTACGCCCTTCGAATATAAATAAAATAAATAACTATTATTATTTTGAAATAAAAATATGATTTATGGTTTAAATTAATAAATTTAATAAAACAGTTTAAATATTTATTTTAAATTTAATTCCCTACTTTAGCTAAAAATATATGTGATTTAAATATGAAGTAAATATTACAATAAAAAAATTACAATTCAATTTAATGTGAGGTCTAAAATGTCATTCCAAAATATATTATACTTTCATAATAAATTGTTAATCTATCGGTAAAAAATATAACCTCAGACCAACAAAAAAGTACTTTTTTGTTGGTCTGAGATTATAACAAATTAAGTAAAAATTTTATTGTGTAGGTACAATAATTTAATATAAGTAGGTTAATAATGTCGCCTCGAGCGCCCTCGCCACCATAATCTTCTTCATCATAATTCCATCATTTCCATCCATTCAAATTTTTTTTGCCAAGATAACCTACCTATAAATTAAAATACATCATATCATACATATAATTAGAGGAGAGGAGACCAGAGCCCTGATTCTGACTCATCGGATTGCTCCCGGATCGTAAACTTTTTCGAATCTTAGAACGACGTATTTTTACAGCTTAAGTTATTAAGAAGGCTACTAAAGTTAGAATTTTGACATATTTTGTATGGAGCTTATGTCAAAGTTTAGTAGCCAAATCCATAGGTAGATGATTATTGAAATCGCCCAATAGTATTTGATTATGTGGGAATTTTAATCCAAAGTGTTTGTTTACTGTTCTGTACAAAAGATTTGGCATCAACTATAGTAAATTATTTATATAACATTTTTTAACAACTTGTATTATCTTTAATTATTATTATTATCTTTGGCAAATAAAAAAAATTTATCTTTTAAAGAAAACAAATGAGAATGTCAGAATCAGATGTTATGTCAGCACTTCAGCAGTCAGCTGAGTCAGCTGTCAGATTTATTAACTGAGCATTGGTGAAAAATGTATAGTTTGTTTTTATCAAAATAAATTTACGTTATGTTGTGTCACTAAACTTGTGTTTGTAAGAAAATATAACATAAAAATGAAGCTAGAGGATATATTGGAAAACTGTCGCTTTATACCCATGACTACAATGGTGAGTGATTAATTTATCATTGAATTTGTTATAAGTAAAATAAAATTGCAGTAAGTATCAGTAAAAAATAGGATTACGTTTCTAAAACTAATGTTTAAATTTATATATAATAGCGTCCTTTTATATTATACTTAATAACAAATATAACCTAAAAACTATGTACATTATAAAATACTACCTACCTACTACCGGTAGATCAAGGGCTGCTTTATTAACTACTCCGTTTTCTTAAAAGTTTAACTTGGATTACATGAATCATGCTAAAATATGTTGTCATCTCAAGTATATTTAACAAAACCAATTATAACCAAACAGTTTTTTATCTAACCAATATCGTCCTACTGATGACATAGGTATCTACTCTCTGCCATGATAGAATAGAAAAAGATACATAAAAGGACGTTATATTAATTTATGAATTAAAATATCCAGTATTATTATAACAATAAATATAGGTACTGAAATATTTACCAATAAACCTTTTCATTTCAGAAAAAAGTAATAGAAATGATGGAGACACATGAGGAATTTGACCCTTTCAACACTTATTGTAAAAGGAACCTGGCTAGACTGCAGCAGAGTAAGATAAACTCCAATAAAAACTCAATGTATTATGATAAGAAGTTTAAGAGTGTTTATCAGGCGGCATGCTGCAGAGCCATCTACTCTCACAATTGGAACAAACTGCTGTATCTATTGAAGAAGTGTCCTCCATGGGAACACGACTGGAAAGACACAAATGAAGCTGCTCTATATATTCGGGTCAGTATTGTATTCTTCTCCTGTGTACTATCATGATATTAAAAGGAATAAAATGTTCTAACTGGTCCTGTCATAAACATCTGACAAATAGACACATGAAAATATAACTAACGGAAAACTATTTCCTATGGCACAAAATCGATTGCTGTGGCGGAAATTAAAATATAGCCCTACTTGCATACTTACCAAATTGTTCTTTGTGTTACAGGCTTTACTAATACTCCTGATGTATCACCCCACATCACAAGCTCAAGGATTGTTCAATGACTACCTCCATTTAGTTTGGTCTTGTCGTTCCGATGGAGACAAGAAAGCGATGCTCAAAATTCTACTGACCTTACCTGAAGAGCTACACGGTGTAACTTATGGAAATTATGTTAAAAAGCATAAGTGAGCTGGATGAAGGAATACTTTTGGGTATATAAAGACATTACTGCATGTATTGTCATGGCATATTTCTCAATATGCATAAGCGTCAGTGCGTCAAAGCTGCATTTCGCCTGCTATAAGAGAAGAAGACCCCCCGTTAGACAGGGGTTAAAAAACATAATAATTTTGCTGTTTGGCTATTGTAAAGTTGTAGCTATAACTGGCTATAATGGCGAAGTACACGATAGTTGATGGCCTCTCACTAGTTGTAATTTTTTTTGTATAATTAGAAAACTGTCAGTTATTGATGTTTGTGGCATTCAAAATGTTAAACTGTTTATATTATTGTAAGAGTAATATCATTACATCTATTTTTATACAAATATAGAATGCTGTTTAATATATCTGAGTATTATTTCTTATAAATTGATAATACATGTAATGACAAAATATTGTTTCTATTTAAGTAGGAAATTAAGGTTTTCAATTCTTCAAAATTAATATTCTATACCTATGATTAACTTTTATTAAACAAACATTATATAGCTTAACTTTGGTAATGTATGATCACACTCCACACTTAACTTGTTTAAATATGTTATTGTAATAATGTGATATTATTTTAAACGAAAGTTCAGGGTTTCAGTTGAAAACCAGCGTTTGGTAGCTCCTTATGGGGCCCAAGCATAAGCTGACGCTTAATTAAACCCTTTGCTTTCGTTATCATAGTTTTTCTGAATCCAATAAACTTCTTCTATTGTATTCGATTTGGTTGTCTGTCTGACTGTCAACATGTAATTGATATTACCCAGAATATTTCATTTCCCAATTATGTATGTTACATCCCAATTGAATTCTACTTTACTACCATCAGGTAAAGTGTGATTATATATATTTACAGAATAACCTAGGCTTACCAGTGGCTAAGGCAATGATATCTGAAGATGGTGAGGTAATAGAATGGAAGTATAATGTATTATTAGATGGCCCAGCAGAATTGTGGCTACTCAATCTGGAACGTATTATGAGAATTGTACTCAGAGATGTAAGCATCCTTTATTTTTCAACATCATTATAGTCATCATCAAAATATTCATCTTAAAAAAGTGATGGTGGCTGAATTACAAGTAATCAGCATGTAAAACATTCGGTCAATTATTATAGATATCACATATAAGTCTATTATGTAGAATTTTATGTATTAGTCATTGGACCTGACTGTCAGACAGCTCTTCGTTCACAGAGCAGTGTTGTGGAAGCACGGTAGTGTTCCTCTTCCTGCCCCAAGTAGACGCAGCGGTAAATTTGTTTGCCATGTGATTCCCTGTAGGACATCGTTCGCTAGGAGACAATTCAATGCATTAAATTGCAAACTATACAACTGCCTAAACAAAAATCTAAATATTGTAGGACTAAACAGGCACATTGTAAAAACAAAAGTCACTTGTTGGCTCCAAGAATTAGATTACGATAAGACCGAGGATTTGCTAACACACATCGCATGACATATACGCGCGCTCACACACTCACATGCATACACACACACACACACACAACTCACACACACCACACACATACACATAATTATTTAAGCTTTAGTTTATATTCAGTATAGTGATAAGATAGCAGCAACGTTCACAATATGTCGCAAGTTTTTTGTACTCACCTCCATGACTGAACACTGCTGCCCATAATACAAGCCTTGCTTAGTATGGGAAGCAGTATCAGTATCTGTTGTGCCTCACTTTTATACTGTACTCATTATCTTAAATGTATTACTGTGTAACTGTTATTTGTGGCAATAAACTATTATATTATATATTATATTGGACTTACCAAGTTACCACATAATATGTGTGTCCCTGAGCTTGAGAGCTTCCTCATTGGTATAATCGAAATTCTAAGCATACCATATTTTAAAGCATAATAATTATTATTGAAGCAATCAAACGTTTCAGTCATAAAATTTACTTACCATCTGCAAGAAAAACATTGCAAAGTAACCCACTTACCTAAAACAAGAAATTAAAAGATTAATACCTTTATTATGTTGGATTTACAAAATTGCATTAAATTAGCTCTCTAGATAGAGTAGAGGAAACCTTTGCTTAGCAGTGGGAATATTAATGATATTGTATTTAATCACCATCACTTTCCTCATCAGTCTATAGATCTTGAGCATACCATAATGTGGTTAGAAACATGTGTTGAATTATTTATATTAAAAAACAGGTCTGTGAATTATTTGGCATCATCATTAATATCATCTAGATCATTATCATAAAGAATTTCTGCCTGATGCCTGACTTCGAATGTGAAGGATAGATACTCAGAAAATAAGTAAAGTTCGTAACAATTTTACGTAGGTACCTTTAGTACCGAATATCTAAAAATTGGCCATCGTCACAGGTTAGCGAGTATGCGTACGTTCATCGTACATACTAACACTACCTTCTCATCTACATTTGGTTTCTCAGAACATAGGTACCTAACGTCTGGGAGCTCTGGAATCTTGGTCCATTAGTGTTAGTCTTGATACAGTATGAATTTTTATAGAATTTAATACTGACGCGAGCCGCGTTGAGGAAGTGTCGGTATGAGCGTGAGGCGTGGATCAACGACTTTCCTGGACAGCTCGGTATTACTTGTAGCAAGGTTTGTCTACCTATTATTGTGAGTAATTATGTATGTAGTCGAAAAAACTGGTAAAACTTTCGGAAAAAAGGAAAAGTATCTGCTTACGATATTTAGGTACCTACCTAAAATACAGCGTGTGTAGGTAATAAATAAGGTGCTATAATGTTTTTCTTCAAAATGCACAGAAGTATATCAGAACCATATTATAAGCAAGACTGGAGCGAATCTCCGCGCGACTTTCGGTTTACTTAGTATATAAAATTACTTTATTAATAAAAAGCTGAAGTGTTTGTTTGTTTGGTCGAACGCTAGGATCTCAGGAAATATTGATCCGATTTGAAAAATCATTTGTGTTTGGTAGCTCATTAAATTTATTTGACGACTACAAAACCAATATCACTTTACCTACCCACTCTAGAACCCAAGTACTTCTCAGTTACCGTACATATTTAACGAGGCAACAAGGCAGTCTATTTAGAAATAATATCCACCTAGATACAATGGACTTCAGACTGTACCCGCACCCTCTGCCGCTGCGAAATTATGCAAGAGAAAAAACCTCTAAAGAAGTTACGTAAGAAGCAGAACCAGATCTTGGCGACTCTTCAGGGCATGTCCAGAAAAGAGATCGGCAAAATCCTGCGTGCTAAAGTCAACGCGCTTTGTGTCATCGAAATTCATTCTAGAGATACTGTTGAGAGGATGTATAAAATGGGTACGTGATATTCCTAATAATGGAACACGGCATGCGAATTTTCATACAAACGTATTTTTCTGTTTTCTTCTTGACTAAGTAATGCCTGTAGAGTTCTAGAGCAGTAATTGATTTTTTCGTAAAATCAAGGCTCAAAGTAGACACGTCCTACACCGCGGCACCGGCTTGAACGCGTTGTTGTACTGGATACGGAGGGCACTGGAAGCCACCCGTGTGTACGAAACTCATAGGCTGCACTTGTATAGGGATCCATTAGTTGGAGAGAGAGTGAGTGAGGGCAGCATTGTCGGTCTAGTAAATAACGATTTTAATTGACAGAAAGGGATAGAAGCATAGGAAAGTGCAGTTCGGTGCTCACCTTGGCCCCTTACTTGAATAATCAGGGTTAATAAACTGAACAAGAAAAACATAAACAAACTTTTATATCGACAGGATGCATGAACGTGTCTGTGTTCGAATGGTTCTCTCAGCTCAAGTTCTATTGGGACCGCGACAAGGAAGACTGCTACATTAAACAGACAAACACAGTTTCTATATACACGTACGAGTATATAGGCAACTCAGGCCGTCTGGTCATCACACCTCTTACTGACAGGTGATCAACATATATAAATAAATATAAACAAAGGAAAAAACGGAAAAAGTGTCTGATCATCTGAACCCCCTTGATTTTTTCCCAAAATAAAACAGCTAGTATTTATATCAAATCTGTCACTTATCTTTCGAATAGGATATCAGATACTTAACTGCTAGTGGTAACACAGTGCCTTAGAGAAGTGTACTTACCTAGTAGGTGTAATTTCTTATCATACAGGTGCTACATAACGTTAACCACGGCATTGAACCTGTTCCGAGGCGGTAGTCCGCAAGGGCCGGCCGGCACTGGCAAAACCGAAACCACTAAGGACTTAGGCCGGGCACTCGCGCGATGGGTCGTCGTCACCAACTGTTCTGATGGACTCGACTACAAGTCTATGGCCAAGACATACGCTGGTTAGTTGTATATCTTATTTGGTTTTGTACTCTAGCATCTGAGCCAACTATTTCACTGCTCCGGGCATAGAAATATTTGCCGGCCTATTTATGCTAAATGAAATTCATAAGCATGTTATTTCAGAATTATGATGGTGCCAGATTTTGCCACCCCACATTTCTGCTTGCTGCATGCTTCAATACATTGCAGCAAATTTTTTTTTTGCTCGGATCGGCGAAAACTAATCAGGCTTAATTTGCTGATTAATTATTATTATTATTTTCTTGCCTTTATTGGGTAAACAAACAAACATCACACTAATTAATAGTTACAGTAACATAAGACACAATACATTTAGGGTGATTGTGATATTCACACCGTTTACTAGGTACAAGTAAAATAAACACGACGTATTGTGACGTATATTGTACGTGTTTATACTATTACCTATTAAAAAGTATTTTTTTTTATACCCCGACGGTGGCAAACAGACGTACGATCTGCCTGATGGTAAGCGGTTACCGTAGCCTATTAGTAAGTACTTTTAAATAATAGTATAAACAAGTACAATTACATTATGTCGGTTACTGTCAGGTATCGCGCAGAGCGGTTGTTGGGGGTGCTTCGACGAGTTCAACCGCATCAACATCGAGGTACTGTCGGTGGTGGCGCAGCAGATCCTGGCGGTGCTGCTGGCGCTCTCGCAGTTCCTCAAGAGGTTCATGTTCGAGGGGTGCGAAATCAAACTCGATAGCAACTGCGGCATTTTCATTACTATGAACCCTGGGTAAGTCTTCTTGATCGTTCCCAATCTTCATTGGGGGTCGGATCTGGATTCCTAATCAATTTTCTATTCTTTTATACCTGGGTATATAATGTATTTATCGTCATCATCAGCATTAAGTCCCACAGCTGGGCTCGGGTCTCCTCTCCTCTAACTAGAGAGCTGAGAGGGTTTAGGCCATAATCCACTCACACTGGCCTAGTGCGGGTTGGTTGATCAGACATACTCATAGAATTTCTTCTAGGGTATATGGGTTTCCTCAAGATGTTTTTCCTTCACCGTTAGCAGATGGTAATGTATTTACGTATAGTTGTAATTATTTTTATAATAACAGGTACCATGTAAGTGTCATGGGTCGTACATAATAAGTTACACAAACATGAACATTTGAACTCTCACGTTGGACTTATGTCATATTATGCAACTGCTGAATACAAAGTACCGGGTCTAATCCTCACATAAAATGATTAAAAAAATATGCTGTCCAAAATAAGAGCTATATTCTCAATAGGACAACTGTGGCGACGCAATGGATAGTACCTCACCTGGTATCAGCTGATTATGCAACTCGATTTCGTGTTCGAGTGGTTGTCCCAGCATAGGTGACCATATAGTGAGATATTATAGGCCTAAGGCTGCGTTTCCACTAGAGCTTTGCGAGGATGTACAGCGAGGAATGTGTTTGTTATTAATGACGCTATACGCTTCATTTCTAGCTGTAATTTATGTTCATAAATTTTATGTTTGACGTGTAAGACCCCTAGGTTTATTAGGACTCTATGAATTGCTCTGGATGTATCTAGCATCTTTAAAAAATTAAATAAAATGTTTTTTGTTAGATTTTATTTGTAGAAACACGTGTCTTGTCTTTATATTCATCACTTTATTAAACTTCAACAATTGCTTATATCTGGCAACGGTTTACCTTTACAATGTTTGGTCCAACCGTGCCATGCGTTGAAGTTGTGTCGCTTAAAAATCATTTTGGCACATCTCGACGCCTTTGAAATGTTGTCAGTTATAAGATATCTGAAAACAATATATATGCTGTTTCATAAAAAGAAACCTATGTCCTCTACAGATCTTAAACTATCTAGTCTAGTTTCATGACGATCATCGGTTGAATGGTTATGACGTGAAAGCGTAAAAACACAATTATACAAATACATATGTTACTTTCTCAAGTTCTGTAAGGATTTAATACATTTTAATAACACTCACAATCCCTCAGTAAGTTTCCAGGAAAGCCTTGCCTCCTGAGCTCATAGACCAGCTCACATCTTGTAAACACTATCGCTTCACAATTCCAAAATACCGCTGTTATAGCGAACAGGATAATCGTCAACTTGTACATGTTTATTACTCGCGAATACCTCAAATTATTTGAAGCGTTCCTTTTATATCGTAGAATGCGGTTAGTTACTTATATATACACGTTGTTTTTAGTAGGAATTCTGGGTACCTACCTACCTATATTTTAAAACTTAGTTACATCCTCACTCATATTCGTGTTTAATGTTTTATAGCTCCTCCTGGCCTGGCCATACCTAGATATTTAGTAAGTTAGAGCCCATATTTTGGAATCTCTCGTTGGTTGTATAATAATATACAATTACGAGGTCTTGGGTTACCTACGTACTACCCACATATTCGTGTCGACTAAAAAATTGTGCGGTAAATTTTGTGCAGTCAATAAGATGTCGTTTGGAGTCGGGGTGTACTTTGTGTTCTTTGTGATATTTATGGTACCTATTCTGGTCGTTGAATTATTAAAAAATAAATAAAATATTTATTTTGACAGTATTCATTTTATTCGTAGAACTTAACACGAGTGATAATAATTATATCCATTTGATTTCAACAATTACTAATATCTGGCAACGGTTTTCCTTTACATTTATTGATCCAACCGTACCATGCGTTGAAGTTCTGGCGCTTGAAAATCAATTTGGCGCACTTCGACGCCTTCGTAATATTATCCGTTATTACATCTGAAAACAAAAAAAATACTAATAGGTAAGGCGACAAAGATCGGTTCATCAGGGTTGACGAACTTTTATTGACAGATTTGTCATGGCCATAACGTGCCGTCAAATATTAAATAGGTACTTAATTAATTAGTGACGTAATAGACAAAATTTTAAACTAAGTGCTTCTATTAACTTTCTTCGATTAAATACATAATATTCCTTTTAATAACCTGCGCATCTAACGTTGCAGTCTTTTCCAGGAGTGTTAGAGTCACTGCACCAGATATTGTCGTTGATTTGATACAAGCCCCAGTCTCGTGAACCGTTGTAGTTGACCGGACCGACAGCCGCTGTGTTGCGGCTACTCTCTGCCTCGATCAGACAAACCCCTGAAATGTGTGCGACTATTTAATTTACATACTTTACTCACATATAATAACTAAAGACTCATATCAAAATCCTATGGAAAAAACACTTTCAGTTTATCTCGAGTTTGTTAATTTTGCCTTGTTGGTTCAGCTTGTCGTTCCGTGAAAATTATATTCGAACTATCATAAACAACACTTACGTTACCGTCGCTATGCTCTGAGCGCTGAGAGCTTCAAATTCTTGGTATCATAGAACTCTTCCCATTTTGTATAAATAATGGTTTTGAGTAGAACCACCGACTACTTAATTTATATAAAATAAAATTATCAAAGTATAGATAGCACTTTACTCATAAAGGTCGCTAAGAACCAGTTTGTAAAAATAATAAATGTGCTATAATAAAATTAACACTCACAGTCTCTTAGTTGATGTTCAGGAAAGCCTTGCCTTCTAAGCTCGTGAACCAGCTCGCATCTTGTAAAAACTTTAGCTTCACAATCCCAAAATATCGCTGCTAAAGCGAACAGACAAATCTTCAACTTGTACATGTTTATTACCTACTCGCGAATACCACAAATTATTTGAAACGCTGCTTTTATAACATTCGTTGTGGTTAGTTATTTATACGCATTGTTTTTGGTATGTTTAATTTATTAACCTATAAACAGTATTGTAGTGCTCGTCACTTAATTGCAAATTTAAATTTCGCATAAATTAAATTAGAATTTTGATTTGAATTGTTCGTTGGTCTTGCTAATACTCGAGAACCGCTGATTTTGCTAATTTTGGTTTTAAAATATTTGTAGTCCAGGTTTAAACTATTAAAACAATATGGAAAAAATGCGAGGAAAATAATAAAAACAATAATTTTATTTTTCTATACAAACTGTTCTTAGCTGAAAACAGCTTTCGGCAGAATGACTTTAAGAAGGTGCAGGTTAGGCCCAGCAGTGGACGTCGGTGTGGCTCGGCTGTTAATTATCTGCGCTTCAAAATTTCTTTAGTTTCCAAACTAGGTATATTATACTAAAAACTTTGTAAAATAATAAGTCCCTAGGTGTGGAGTGAGTTGGTGAATAAAAGGAAAAGAAATATTTGTTTGTCTTTATTACCTATCTCTTATAAATATAATACATTAATAGTACTTATCTATCACTTAACATAAGTTTTTATGAGTATGACTGAAAAGTCTAGCATTTGCTGATGTTTGGTAGTGCCTTGTCCTTACATTTGTTGACCCAGCCGTACCAAGCGTTGAAGCCGTGTCGGTTGTAAATTTTCTTTGCGCAATTTGATGCCTTCGATATGTTGTCCGCTCTTAAATCTGAAAATCAAATATTAATACTTATTTGTTTGTAGATAAGACGCTCACTAGGCTAAAAACCCGGTGTGAAATATTGACAAAGAAGTAGGTAAGTAATATGCTTATCTACTGGTGTATTTTTTTTGTCTTTATTGGCTAAACAACAACTGTTTACACTTATAATACTAGACAAGACAACATACAACAATCAAAAAGCACAGTGTAACAATAACTTAGTTAAGCATCATATTCACATATTTTCACAGTTATTTTATGTAGGTATGCCTCCATAGGCTGCTTCATCATCATCATTACAACCCATAAACGTCCTATTGCTGGGCACGGGTCTCCTCTAAATAGTGTGGAGGGAATTTAGCATACTACTATACCACGCTGGCCAGACGGGTTGGTTTTGTTTCGAATTTTGCTTTTCTCACAGTGCTCTTGTCTGCTAACTCCGTTAGTCGCCTTTTATGACACACCCCACGGGTTCAAATGGGGTAATGACATTTTATATTCTGAATCGGTTACTACACAAACGTAAAATAGGTATTAAACTTCAAAAATATTAGTTCCGTAACGGAAACCATAGCGTCTATGACGTTGGAATTTATTAAATGGATATTATGTAAATGTATTAATCTCAAGAGTTATCCAAAAATGATATTAAAAAGGTATACCCTTTTTAATATCATTTTTTTCTTTGTGTCTGAAATTCTCTGTGAATGTCCTCCGCGACACAGGGCATATGGCCTAGAGCGGACTTTGCTTTTAAAAAAAAAACAAAATATAATAACCAGCGCATCTGGCGCCACAGTCCTTCCCAGCCGAACTGGATGTGCTGCACCAGTACTTGTCATTGATCTGGAACAGACCCCAGTCCCGAGAACCGTTACTGTTTACGGAACCCATCGCTGCCGTGTTGCGACCACTTTCTGCCTCGATTAAACACACCCCTAGAACAAAACAACAAAATTATTAGGCCTGTGTGGTTCCCGAGACCATACCAACTTTCCTTGCTTTTCCAAGTATGCTTTCTTAGAGATAACGTCAATTAAGTACCTAATCTTTGTACGAACTTTTAACCTTTTAGACCCAGCTGTTTCCACATTCGGCTGTGTGTTAACTAGTCAGTCAATTAGTTCCTGTTTTATAAATGACGGAAACAATTTTATTGTGCGCGTAAGAGATTAAGAGTACCTAGGCAAAAGAGTTTTGTTTGGATTTAAAAATTGGCGAACTGGGCAACTGTTTTATTATATCTCATTAGGTATACAGTTAACTTTGTGAGAAAGAAAACAATAAAAATCAGAAATCTCGTGTGCTTACCCCAACCAGAGACTGGCGTAATTATATTACTGATACCTATGCTATCATCTTTCCAGGATTTTCACACACATTTTATGTGTGCGTGTAAGTTTGTTAACGATATAGTATCTGTCTACAAAAACATCCATTTGTACTGTCAAAATTTTGTGTTAAAATATTAACAACAAATACCTAGGTACTTACAGTTCCTCAATTGATTTCTTGGAAACCCTTGTCTCTTTAATTCTTGGACTAAGCCGCATCTAGAAAATACTTTAGCTTCGCAATGCAAGCACATCACCAGAGCAAAAAGTACAATTACCAGCTTGTGCATTGTCAAAACAACAATTAGTTCACTATAAAGAAGTTCAGGCATATACTCTAACTTGACAACTGTCTCTGAGCTTGAACAACCAACGTTTATATACAAGTCGACTGTATTGTATCTTCAACTGGGCTAGATAAGGGATACGGGGATGCCCTGTAATTTACGTGTTAGGAAACACAGATGAGTAACCCAAGGTTGTTGGTCCATTGTTCCGAAATTGGGCACATTGACTCTTTTTATGTGTAAATGAACTAGTCACGATGATAAGAATAAGTTATTATAATAATCTTCAGTCTACACTATTGAGTCTGTTTGTTTTAATATCGTTAGTAGGTATGAGTGAAGCAGGAAAGATATCACTAAAATTATTTATATTTTATCCCACCGATGGTGGCTGAATGGATAAAGGATCGGCGTGCAAATCACGCGGTCCGAGTTTGATCCCGACCGGCAGTACCAGTGTGGATTCCACTTTGTGGAATTTAAATATACTAGTCAAGTGACGTGAGGAAACTCACATAATATATCCTACAAGAAATTCTATGTGTATATGTCTGATCCACCAACCCGCACTAGGCCAGCGTGAGTGGATTATGGCCTAAACCCTCTCAGCTCTCTAGTTAGAGGAGAGGAGACACGACATGATGAGAGACAAGATGAATCTTACGAGTGGATACAAGTAGAATGGAAGAAAATAGATGCTTTAGAGATCTTGGGCTGAAGAAGTGCACGAACGTCTGAGTCTTACACATTACAATCGCTTTTAAAAACTTTAATGCTTGTTTTTTTATAAAAACGCCTGCGTTAAACAGCAGCATATTTACGGACTCCGAAAGGACTTTTTTAGTACACGTACAGCCAGAAAAACTATTTGTGAGCGTAACGTGTAACAAAATATTTATCAGATTGTCCTATATGGAGAATGGATCGACAAACTAGTATTCAACAACAGTAAACTACAATAACTAGACAGTCATTATATGTATGTACTAGAAGTCGCACGGCGCTTCGCCCCCGTCGTTCTCTATTTGGTCACTGCTCAGCTCCTATTGGCCGTAGCGTAATGTTTTATAGCCTTTATCCTTCCTCGATAAATGGACTATCCAACACTATAAGAATTTTTCAAATCGGATTAATAGTTCCTGAGATCCTAGCGTTCAAACAAACAAACAAACTTTATAATATTAGTATAGATGGCTCAGCTCAGCGTCATAAAGATAACAAAAAACTGTCGTGCTTTGTTTTAAATTCCATCGCTGATTGTGTCTTGAGTAAATAAGACTTACCTGCCTTGTTTCAATAATATTTATATTTAGTTCCACTTAGTATCATACTATCTCATGTTATTTGTTTACTTACATTCGTTTTCGAGGCTTGATTTCCTCGTTTAGTTTGTGTCCGTGTTACATTTATTTAACATGATAAAAATGTTTAAAAACACACACTGGCCTGTTGGTCTAGTGGTTAGTGACCCTGACTGCTAAGCCGTAGGTCGTGGGTTCGATTCCCACCCAGGACAAATCTTTGATGAGCATAAAGGTTTTTTCTGTGTCTGGGTGTAATTTATCTTTATTTATAATATTTACAAAAAATAATAAATAAATGTATTTAAGTAGTAGGTATATCAGTTGTTTAGTACCCATAACACAAGCAAATATAATTGCTTACTTTGGGACTAGATGGCGCTGTGTGAATGTGGTAGAATATTATATTAATTTGCTTGAGTAGTCTCTACAAGATTATATTTATACCAAGTCAATTTAGTCAAACTAAAACCTTGATTTCCTAAGAATATTGCTTTCATGTAGGAATTTTCTTAATGATGGAGAACTAGTGTTGAAAACAAAAAGATACAATGAAAAACGAAATAAAAAATGCAATTTCGATCACAAAGTACGGGTAATAATAGTTCTAAATCTATACTTCTATACCAATATTATAACGCTGAAGATTTTGTTTGTTTGGTTGAACGCTTGGAGCTCAGGAACTGTATACTCGTCCGACTTGAAAGATTATATTTTAGTTTTCGATAGCCCATTTATCAAGGAAGTTCACATCACGGCCAATATGAGCTGAGCAATAACAAAGAACGACGGGAGCCAAGCCCCGGGCAACAGCTAGTTATACAATTTTTTTTAACATTGGCTGATAAGTGTCTGATAAATTATCCGAAACTTAAGCGACAGTTTATATGAAAAATATGCCACTTCAGTTTGTGTGACAGGGCCTTAAGGCTGTGTTTTCAACAGAGATGTGCGAGGATGCGATGTTTATTCTGAACCAATAGAATCGCTCCATTTACCTGTCGGGTGTCTAACATCAATCAATAGAACCGCTTCATTTACCTGTCAGGTGCCTGACGTCAATCAATAGAATCGCTTCATTTACCTGTCAGGTGCCTGACGTCAATCAATAGAACCGCCTCATTTACCTGTCAGGTGCCTGACGTCAATCAATAGAATCGCTTCATTTACCTGTCAGGTACCTGTCGTCCAGGTAAATGAAGCAATTCTATTGGTTCATAATAAACATCGCATCCTAGCACGTCTCTGGTGGAAACGCAGCGTAATACATTGTACTTACATATTCTCACCGTCATAATTATGTATAATGTATCTAAAATGTTCGTAGAAGAAATAAAGCCAATATGAGAAGTCCTCTAATAAATAAATGATGCACAGATACGCCGGTCGAACTGAGTTGCCGGACAATTTGAAGTCGATGTTTCGTCCGATCGCTATGTGTGTGCCGGACTCTCTTACCATCGCAGAAAATACATTGTTCTCTGACGGGTTCACTGGGTATAAACTGAATGCCAAAAAGGTATTTATAAATAGATACATCATAATTCATAACTCATATATTTCTTTGTACCTAGTAGTTTCATTTATTACCCCTATTAAGAACATATTTTCAGCATCCCGTCTATTTTCAATTAAGAAAACTGTTAACGACTCTGTATAAATTGTTGCCTAAAAGTTTATATTTCATATTAATAATTACACTTGATTTTCAAAAGCTACCTAACCTATACATCCAACAGTCAGTTTCAAAAGACGTACAATTCCAGGTATTTACACTGTACCAGTTAGCTATGCAGCAGCTGTCTAAACAAGATCACTACGACTTTGGGCTGCGATCTATGGTCGCGTTGCTTCGTTACGCAGGTGTCAAGAGGAGGGCATATCCTCATTTGCCTGAGTCCGAGGTTTGTGACACCAACTTGATGATCATAAGTAAAGTATAAATGGCTTGACCGAACTTAATAGCACAACGAACTAGACGCGAGAGACTTGCGTAATAACTAATTACATTGACTGCCTCGATGGCACAGAGGTAGCTTATACGGTTCCAGTTTCTGAGGTCAATACTCAATCATTTATTGAGGTATTATAAATTATATTTATTAGGTATTTTATTAATTATTGAGGTCGAGTTCGATCCTCGAATCCCTGGATCGGAACAATTAATATGATCAGGAAATGTTTGTTTCGTAGTTTGGGTGTTTTTCTATCCGTAAATATGTATACAATGTTGCCTATCGGTATGTCAACCGAAAATTAATTGAATACTTATGAAAAGTTAAGTAAAATTGACTTTAAAAGGGGTCTATCTCTAATATTTGTCATATTATTATCAAGTTTCTGTTTTTGAGCACCTAGCGTGTGACCTTGCATATTCAATTAAATAGTCCCTGCTCCCTGTTCTTAGCAATGAGTTCTAAAAGGTTTAAAATAAATTATGATCGTCTAGACCAGACCAGAATCTAGGTTAGGTTTAAAGGACATGGCCTGCTCTAAACGACACGGTGACATTGAGTCTTAAAAAACCTCTAAAGCAAGCAGTGGCGAAATTTTTCATGGAAACTGTGCGTAAATCCATAAAACCATAGGTTTTTAAAATGTTTGAATATCAATAAATATAAACCTTGCTCAGATGGTGATCCTAGCCATGCGAGACATGAACGTGGCCCGTCTTACGGCCAAAGATGTCCCTCTTTTCGATGGAATAATGTCGGACATATTCCCTGATGTGGACATTCCGACCTTGGATTATGATGTCCTGGAGAAAGCGATAACTGCTGAGATGAGAATCGTGGGTCTACAGCCCGTCAAGGCAGCGCTTCACAAAGTTATACAGACGTTTGAGACTAAGGTAATATTGTAATCTGAAATGTAATCTTGAAACAATTTTAGATTCTTATTTCAGGGCACTTCTGTTTTATGCACTCTTTTGTGTAATACATGTATATGAACGTAAATTATATGCGTTTTGCGGCTCTACTGAGCGTAGAAGTATTTAAAATTTTGCATACATGTAAATTACCTTCCACGTTTATTTTCATATTCCTTAAATATAATACGTGACGTAGACCCATCATATCAGCCCAACGACGTTCACTGCTGAACATAGATCTTATCTAATTTATGCCACTGCGAACGGTCCTGTGCCGCCTGCAACCAACGGCCGCCAGCAACCCTTACCAGGTCGTCGGTCCATCTGGTGGGGGGCCGTCCCACGCTGCGCCTTCCTTCCGGCTGCCACTCGAAAACCTTTTAATTTAGTATGTGTACAAGTCGCGAAAGTTTAAAAGATTTTACTATTTTACTGTTCCAAGCGAATGCAAAAAACTTTCTTTTATAAAATAAGCCTAGGTATTAAATTTGTTATTTTTGAGGTTCGAGTTTACTGAGATTGGTGCTCAGTTTTAAATTTTATAAAAATTTATACGTACGTAAAGCCATCAGCAACGGTCTTTTTCATGAAAAGAGCAAAACGAGTAGCCCAGAATCTACTCACACTGGCCTAATAAGAATTATAATGGCTGTAGAATTATACAAACTGTTTGTGAATTTCTCCTAGGGTATTAATATTAGGTTGTATTTATCATTAGAACTCTCGCCATTCCTCCATTCTGCTCGGCGACACGAACACGGCTAAATCAGTTTCATGGAAGATATTACAAGCGACTCTGACACGTCTCCATCGGGAGAAAGTGGCAGGATTCGAGGTAGTCGCCGTCCATCCTATGAACCCCAAGGCTTTGACTTTAGGAGAACTGTACGGAGAGTATAACTTGGCGACCGGAGAATGGAAGGACGGAGTCCTTTCGTCAATCATGAGGAATGTTTGTCAAGGTAGGTTTATTACAGTTGCGCTTGGTGACATTTAATATTTATTAAAGGCAACTCATAAATGAATTATAGTTTGTAATTGAAAAATTAAATATATACTTAAGAGCCGTTTAAGTTATCATTATTGTCTAGTTAGCCCTAAATATTTATAGTAGAGTTAGTGAAGCTCGTGCATCTGATCTCTCTAAGGTGTCGGATTGTCATTAAATCAGAGTAGGCATGCAAAAATAAAGAGAACAATATTATCTGTGTTGTATTTTTGCATAGGTACATTACCATAAGTATCCGTTCAGAAACTGAACTAGAAGAACACTATTAGTCGTTATTTATGACGAGTGTAAGAATGCAGTGTAATATATGGTTTCAGACGAGTCTAGTGAACTGAAATGGATTATATTTGACGGTCCAGTTGACGCTATTTGGATTGAAAATCTCAATTCAGTAATGGATGACAATAAACTACTGACATTGGTCAACAGCGAGAGAATATCTATGCCTGCACAAGTTAGTTTTTTATTAACTTACTATTATGGATCGCCACATATCTGACGGAAGATGCGTTGCGTATTACCGGTCGGTCGCATTACGTCAGAACAGACAAGATAATAAAATATTCGACTCGTGTGGCGACCCTATGTAACTATTTGTCTAGAAAATTACTGAAAGCCAAATGTTACTGTAATCATATTATGTTAAAAGAATTGTTTAGTTAAAAGTGATGTCATAATCACTTTGAGAAAATAAGGAAAACTTGTAATTGTAAAGAAACTAATTTAGTACTTGAAATATTATCATTAAGATTTTAAAATCGTCTAATACTATATTATTCGTCCTTATTCTCTCCACTCAGGTGTCCATTTTAATCGAGACTTTGGACTTAGCCGTGGCCTCACCAGCGACCGTGTCTCGTAACGGTATGGTGTACAATGACTACAAGGACTGGGGCTGGTGGCCTTACGTCAACTCCTGGCTGGAGACTGTCGATGAGCCAGAATACAGAGAAACGGTGAATATATCGTAGACTGTCGATTTTAATATGTGTTCTGTCTACAAAAGGGTTTGTTATTCGGATGTTAACATGGGCCAGAAGTACGTTTTTATAATTTTAGTTGTAGGTAATGAAACCGAATGTGTGTGCGATGTTTGCAGAAGGACTTCAGATGTTCAGGGGTCCTTCTTGTGTGGTTTCGTTCGGAGAGTTATATCGTGTGTGCAGCTGCGGCGGAACTTCGCGTCGATCCTGACGCGCGTGCTGGAGATGAAGCGGCTGCAGCTGAGCGAGGGCGCGTCGGTGCGCGGCCAGGAGCTCACGGGCGTGCGCAGCATGTGCCGCCTGCTGGGCCTCACGCCGCCGCCGCCGCCGCCCGGGCCCGAGGAGGACATCGAGGAGTTCGCCAAGATGAGATTCCTTTTTGCGTTAGTGCATTACAACAATTCGGGGCCCGCAAAATTGTAGCGTGAATGAGGATGCAAAACATACAAGCCAAAAAAAAATGCAGCAATAGTATAAAAAAAATCCGCCGTCACAACACAAAATTCACATGATTGTAATGATTTTCCGAGGTTTAAACCCCCAGGGGATGTCATCATCAGCAACCCATTAATGTCCCACTGCTGGGCTCGGGTCTCCTCTCCTCTATCTAGAGAGCTGAGAGGGTTTTTAGGCCATAATCCACACACGCTGGCCTAATGCGGGTTGGTGGAGCAGACATACACTTAGAATTTCTTCTAGGGTATGTGGGTTTCCTCACGATGTTTTCCTTCACCGTTAGCAAATGGTAAATCACATGACTAGTACATATAAATTCCACAAAGTGAAATCCACATTGGTACTGCTGGTCGGAATCGAACTCGGACCGTGTGTTTAGCACGCCGGTCTCTTATGTACCCAGGGGATGTACTAATTGACAATTAAGTTTCTTTAATTGACAATTTTCCCTAACGCATCAATTTTCTTTATCATCATCGTCTCAGCCTATTGCAGTCCACTGCTAGTCAGTTCTCTTATTCGCCAGTATTTTTATATTTCTTTATTTTATCTGTACAGTATGATCTGGTCCGTATGCGCTACACTGGAAGACGAGTCGAGGAGGAAGATAGATAACTGGATAAGGGAACACGAGGGTATCTTCCCTCTGAAGGACACTGTGTACGACTACTACGTAGACGAGAGACTCAAGGTGTTCAAGCCCTGGGAGGACAGGCTGCCTGATAACTGGAAGTATAACCCCAAGTTAGTATTAAAGTGTGTTTTCATTATCGTTCTTATGATCGCTTACAGTATTACGATATATTATTTTGTGATTAGTTACGTCCGTGTGGTGACGGAATAAGAATACATAATGTCATTGCCATTTCAACCTGTTGGTGTCGTAAAATGCAACTAAAGGAAATTCGAAATAAAACCCTTTATCAACCCGTCTGGCCAGCGTGGTATAGTAGGCTAAATTCCCTCCACAAAGTTTGGATTAGACACGTGCCCAGCGGTGAGATGTTTATGGGTTGTAATGATGATGATGATGAATTAGATATTAGCTTTAAACTTTATTTACCTTTAAATTTTAGCGTCGCAATATAATTATTAGCAATATCGAGAATTCACTCGATCGTGCTTTAGGTATTCTAAGGTAATTCACATACCTTCTCAGCCCAGAGCAGGGTCGTGTGAATTCCCGTTTTTTATTCTAGAATTTCTAGAATTTTTTTGTTTGGAAAACAAATGGATACTTACTACTATGACACATAATAATATAAGGGTTTATACATAAGAACGGCAACATCGCAATTTAGTGTCATATTTCGTGTTTTTCAATTTTTATTATATTTTTAAAATATGTTCAATATACTTTTTAGAATTAGGTGAAAAGTCTGTAAAAGACAATAAATCATTGCGTATACAGTTCTATTTATATGCAAATAACACACCCATGAAATATGACACTGATTGACTGTCACCGTGGCGCAGTGGTTAAAGTGGTCGCCTCGCCACTACATCGCCGTGTTGGGTGACGTGGGTTCGATTCCCACACGAGACAAATATTTGTGTGATTCATAGATATTTGTTTCTAGTCTGGGTGTACTTTGTGTCCGTTAGTTTCATGTTTGTAAAGCTCCCCGCGACACAGGGCTTGTTAGGGATAAATCAAAATTATTTAATAAAATTTTTCAATCTCACTCTTCCTCAGCCTCGGCTTCCACGAGATCTTGGTGCCTACGGTAGAGTTTATCCGAGTGCAGATCTTAGCTCTAGAAATGCTGAAGGCAGGGTTCGGTGTTCTGGTAGGTGGACCCACTGGTACTGGCAAGACGTACCTCATACAAGGCACCCTAGCACAACTCGACGGTTTCAAGTAAGTGTAAGTTTATGTGTGAACGAAGTAGAAAAGTGATAAAATGAATTGTTCTATGTAAAAAGTGTCAGTCATAATAGCGCCAGTAAAATATATGGTGGAGGCGTATCGGAATATCCATCTTAAAGGGTAGGCACGAGTGTATAATACTAACAATTCACCAGCTATATAAGGGACTATATTTTACTGGACACAATTTCTGATTTCAAAATGTGAATAATGCGGCAAAAAAATTGATAGTGCAATTCGAGTCCAACAATGGCCTTTTCCTTCTTTTTAGGTATAGCACGCAAGTGCTCAATATGTCTGCTCAGACGACAGCGGCTAATGTACAGGATATAATTGAGGCTCGACTTGAGAAAAGGACCAAGGGAAATTATGTACCGGCTGGAGGTATTAATTTCTACGTTTAAATACTTATGGAAGTTCAAGAATTTTTACACATAGACATGATGAGTAGTTCCCTACGAGCACCTAAGTAGTTCCCAATGACGCAATTTTACTATCATTTATTGCCATGCGAAATACGAAACTTTTTAAGGTCGTTAAAGAATTGACTAAGAAGAGTCGTGCTTAAGAGTGTAATATTTATAGATTCAGTGTATTGTTATATTATGTCAGTATTCATTTTATTCGATCCTTGGTTTTAACAAAGTTTTTAACTAGTATTTGTTGTTGTGTAGGTAAGAAGATGATAGCATTCATGGACGACATCAATATGCCAGTACGCGACGAGTACGGCTCACAGCCGCCGTTAGAACTGGTGCGGTTGTGGAACGATTACGGCTACTGGTTCGATAGGGCTAAGCAGTGGCGGAAGAATGTCAAGGTGAGGAGACCGCACGCCTGTCACGATGTGGAAGGACGGGATAAGGAAAGGGTTAAAGTGGCCGCTTCACCAATTAACATTACCGTGCCGGGTTACGTGGTCATCATCAGACCTTTAAAAGTACTTATCGGATTTGGGAGTTGCATGTTACGCCTAACTATTTAAGTTCAAGAACGAATCTCCTGTGTTTCCATAGCGAATATACCGTTCCGAACTTTCTGGTCATCATCAGACCTTGAAAGTATAGAGTGTAAGGGGTTAGACGTTAAACCTAACAGTTTAAGTTTAAGAATGAACCTCGTAAATGTTTTTCCTAAATGTACCAAGGTCTTTTACTCAAAATATGAATATTTAGTTAAGCTGTTTGTCTGGTGTTTTTGTGGTGCAGGGCATGGTGCTGTGCGCGGCGGCGGGTCCGCCGGGAGGGGCGCGGTCGCCGCTGCCGCCGCGACTGCTGTCGTGCTTCCACTCGTTCTACCTGAACACGCCCACGACGCAGCAGCTCGTCAAGATCTTCGGCACCATGATCGCGCAGCATCTCAGCGAGTTCGACGAGGAGACCAAGTCTTGTGGTTGGTTGTGCACCCCTATTCCATCTAAATTTACTGTCACCGAAACCTCTCAACTATAAATAAGTGTAGGTACCTATTTCATTGATGAATATGTCCACTTTCGAGTATTTACCTAATGGGGTAGTATGGTGTTATAGTTCGTACACTTTATTAGATTAAACAGTAGATACATATTAACAACTTGTATACCACATTTTTGCAAATAAAGATTTTGAATTTTGAATTTGAATTTTTGAATTTTGATATTTGTTTTTATTATTATATTATATTATTTTCTATTACTTATTCGCGTTCTTTGATTCTATGAATTTGTTTGTTTCTCCCAGGTAAGCCAGTGCTGGTAGCGACTATTGACATGTTCAACAACATCGTTGCTAAGCTTCTGCCGACGCCGAGCAAAATGCACTACTTGTTCAACCTTAGAGATATATCTAAGATATTCCAAGTAAGACATTTTAATTATATTTAAACAAGAAGACTTGCTCAGTAGTACGCTTCTGTCGTTCTTTTTTTGGTCACTGCTCAACTCATTTTGGCCGTAGCTTGATATTATATAACCTCCTCGATAAATGGGCTATCCAACAAATAAAATATTTTTCAAATTGGATCAGTAGTTCCTGAGATTATCGCGTTCAACCAAACAAACAAACTTTATAATATTAGTATAGGATTACACGCAAGTTAAAAAAGAAAACAATAAAAAAGCAGTAACTAAATATTTTTTTAACAGTGACTCATACAAACATAAACACATGCTCCGTATTAAGTATAGTGTTTACATTGTGAAATAGAGCTGTTTACAGCTGCGCTTATAAATATCTATAGACACGGAATATACCGTTTCAGACAAATAATATTTTTGCTATGGAATTTGATAGCTTTGATTGGTCCACGTTTGTGCGGCTATATTACGATAGATATAAATGAGTTGTTGATGTTTAATGTTCACTGTTAAAATGTCAAAAATATATAAGTATAAAACATAATAGCAATTTAACAATGAATTATGTTTAAGATATCACGTAATTTTTTAGTAAGGTAGGTATCGGTCGCGATATTTGTCGGATAGCACTGGGTGCCTTATCTGCATCGTTATATTCACATAAATCACCTAGTTAGCAATAATATAGTGAAGGTTAATTCGCCTTAGATATAAAGTACAATGTACGGTTGTTGCTGACCGTACAGGGCTAATACGCTAATACGGTAGACAATTTTTTGTCTGATACAGTACGCGTCTGAAACGTTACGTGTCTGTAGAAACGCAACTTCACTTTTGTGTTTGTTTCATAGGGTCTCCTCCGATGTAACAAAGATTACACGAATACAAAGTCAAGATTCTTACGGCTGTGGGTACATGAGAGCTACCGTGTGTTCTGTGATAGGCTCAATGAGGAAAAGTAAGTACGATCAGGTATACACATATTTGGATATCGTAGGTATCGTGTTTAACCCAAACTTAGGTATTATAAAAGATATATTTGTAATCATTCTGATACATTTGATATTATTTTAAATGAATGCTCACTGTAGCTATAAAATGGAAGCCAAAAGGTAGTTTTATTCCAGATGGTGAAATGGAAATCAAAATATATTGCATTGACATGAAATAATGTCCAGCAGTGGACATAAAACACATTGAAAATGTATACTTTAATACAATGGTTATTTCCCAGGGACCGCGACTGGTTCTTTAACCAAATAAGCGACATGCTGGGCAAGCACTTTGAGCTGACGTTCCACGCGCTCTGCCCCTCCAAGAGCCCTCCCCTGTTCGGACACTTCCTCAACCCGTTCGAGATATATGACGATCTAAACAATCCTGATCTTTTACGCAAGTAAGAGATTTAATAATCACTAAGTAATCTTGCTCAGACCTGCAGCTAACGCGGCCTGAGCCATCAACAAAAATGTCCGAAATGTTCTCCAAAACAAGCTTGATTACTATTTTGGTGTAATTAGTAGATATAATTGGTAAATTGTCTTCTTACTCATATCATAAATGTGAAAGTTTGTTATTCAATAACATCAGAACGGCTGAAAACATCTGTATGAAATTTGGCACACATATAGATTACCAGAATTCGCGCGGGGCTCCGCTCCCGTCGTTCTTTATTTGGCCACTGCTCATCTCCTATTGGTCGCAGCGTGATGTTATATAGCCTATAACCTTTCTCGATAAATGGGCTATCCAACACTAAAATATTTTTTCAAATCGGACCAGTAGTTCCTGAGGTTAGCGCGTTCAAACAAACAAACTGTTCAGCTTTATAATATTAATATAGATAGTCTGGAATAGCACATAGGCTGACTATTTACAGACATAACACGCGGGCGAACTTGATAGACCGTTTGATATCCCGTTTCACACCTTTAGGGGTTGCATTTCGAAAAAATCCTTAGTTGATACCAAAAAACATACCCACCAATTTTCATGTCTCTAGGATCAGCGGTCAGTCAGTAAGTCAAACAATTAGTACTTCACAATATAAGTATAGATGTTTGCCGGTAGTTTATACCTTGTTTTTGTTTAAGATACATATTGAACCAACTAGAAGAATATAATAGTTGTCCCGGCGTGGTGAAGATGGATTTGGTGCTGTTTAAAGATGCCATAGAGCACATATGTCGCATCGTACGAGTTATATCGCAGCAGAGGGGACACATGCTTTGTGTTGGCATTGGTTAGTTTAGTCCACGTTATTTATATCCACAATGCTGGCAACCAAGCTTACAATCATCATCATCAGCAACCCATTAATGTGCCATTGCTGGGCTCGGGTCTCCTCTCCTCTAACTAGAGAGCTAAGAGGGTTTAGGCCATAATCCACACACGCTGGCCTAGTACGGGTTGGTGGATAGCTTACAATACTAGCGAAATAACTTAGCTTCAATAAAGTTAGCTACAAATCGATTTTAGATGTCAGAGGGGTAAGCTCTGCGTAGTTTACGGGGAAACCCTCGGCAACTCTCGGATAGCAACGCAACTACCTCACTCTTGCGTCTCACTCTGAGGGCCTAGGCGCGAGTTTTTCCGTGAGGCCAAACGTGTTCGATCGTGACAACGTAAACAACAATTTGCATGAAGTAAGAATGACGCCATCTAGTGACAATATTGAGATATACAATAAAAAAAACATAACGTAAATTCACACTAGACCCTCTGATGTGTTACGTAGCTTCCAGGTCTGTGCTCTAGCGTAACTTCGTTGCGCATAGTTATTTGGCAAGTACTGTACATTCCGTTTGATGGTTAGCTATAACCGCAGCTTGAAAAACACTTTGACACCAGGAGCACCACACATGTGCGTTGCCATCCTTTAGAACTCCTTCCTTCCCAATGAGCTCTGGATACCAGTACCTACTTAGGAGCAGGAACACAACAATATTATTATAGCTTGAACGTGTACTTACATTACGATTACGCACGCATATTGGATACTACATTTACAAAAGGTTTCTGTAAATATAGTAGTAGTGCTACTCGATTTCTGCTATAATTGGTTTGTTCCAGGCGGTTCTGGTCGTCAGAGTTTGACGCGGCTGGCGTCATATATTTGTGAGTACAACTCGTTCCAAGTTGTCGTCACCAAGACATATGGCGTCAAGGACTTCAGGGAGGACTTGAAGGTCAGTTGAAATTTGGTACACCTTCAAGTTATTTAAAATCATCATCATTGCAACCCATAAACGTCCCACTACTGGGCACGGGTCTCCTCCAAACAATGTGAAGGGAATTTTGATGTTGAGGAATTTAAAATACTTACCATATTTTGGTAGGACCTCACAACTAAACCAACTTGTGGCCATGGCCGGTGTAAGCTAATCGAAAGTCACGATCAGAATATTTCTGGCTACTGCCCCTACTGGGGAGGTTTAGTCAATGATTAGCAGCACAGAAAGTTCTCTTTAGGGTCGTTACCTGCTTGGTGTTGTCTTTCTCTATCTCCACTGATGCGCACCTCCATGGTCAGTCCTAGTGATCTATATCAAAGTAATTTATCAAAGACCTCACATTTATGTTGCACTCAGTTGTTGTACACTGCGACGGGCGTGGACGGGAAGCAGACGACGTTCATATTCTGCGACACGCAGATCGCCGAGGACACCTTCACTGAGATCATCAACAACCTGCTCAGTAGCGGGGAAGTCACCAACCTGTTCAAACCTGATGAGTTTGAAGATGTCAGTACCGTTTGTTAATTTGACACACACAAAGATCATTAGTATCGTATTAGCCCTAGGACGTCTACGCTTGACATAGGCCTGGCCAAAAGACTTCCAATAGAACTGGTTGTATGCGGCTTTCGTCCAGTGCGATTCGATACTCATTTGATCAGTTAATAATTCTTGGATTATGTTTTTAATAATATTAAAATTAAATTACAAGAGTCACCTACGTTTGAAATTGGAAACGTTGTTGTACTACTTCATCTAAATAATTAAGTTCTTTTCCTGAACAATTCTGTCTAAGCACACTCTAATAATAAAAGAATAAATAAAATAAAATTCGTGTAAGCACTTTTGTGCGTGATTGTGAGTTACAATAAAATATCACTGATCCGAATCAACGACGTATTGTCATAGTGTCCTCAACTCACTGACAACTTTTTTAAATATATTTAATTTTAAATCCATGATCTTTTTTGGAATTTTACTATATTATTGGATCTATTTCAAATAATTATGCAATATGTACCAACCTATTAATTTTTACTTGCAGATCAAAACATCTCTGGAGAAACCAATGAAAGCTGCTAATCTAATGCAAACCACTGAGCTGGTGTATTTGTTCCTAGTAGACCGAGTGAGGGCCAACATGCACATCGTGTTGTGCTTCAGTCCTATCGGAGAAGATTTCAGGTACGTTACATTATGGCTGAGGTATAACTGTTTACCAAATTTAGTAAAATTTAACCTTTCGGTTAAAGGGTTAATGTTCACCAAAACCGATCACCCAAACCCAAACACTTAACCCATTTAATTAAAGTTTGTTAGTCTATATACTTTAATATCTAAAAATACATTTGCAACCCAAAACTGGTAAATATTCACCAAAAAATAACCACAAACACTGATGCCTTCTAACCTAAACTAAAAAGGAACAGAGAACATAATCAGCTGCGACTAACCATAATTATTTGGTCTGCATGCCTGTACATTTTATTGCGAGCATACACTTTATTTAGATCGCATTCGCATATACATAATTATATATATTGACTTAATTTGATGAACATTTACAAAATTTGGCTTCCGTTTACATTTTGAAGTTCACGCATCACTTGATCAGATACATAATTATATCTACTTTTACATTCGATATTAGTTATTACATACTCAACCACATTATAATAGACAAAATTACCTTTTACAAAATGCTAACATAAAGCTGATACGATAGGAGATGTATTTGAACACAATAAAAAACGGTTGCGAATAAAATTATAGCAAATTTGTGAACAATAGAACTACACCACAATCCACGCACTGTGAAAATAAGAAATAAGAGATATAATATATAGCTAAACGCGTACTACTCGATTCGTTGCGATTTTTTAACTGCGGAATAAAACACAAAATTTAATGATTTAACGATAAATCACGCCATACAAGTCATATTGTAAAAAGTCTGTGATTTTAAATAGCAAACGAGTTATTTTCGCAGTCCGCGGACTGTAGCGTATTTCTATTGTCCACAGATTTGCGATATTTTCCCGCAACGATTTTATGTCATAGTGCGCGTTTAGCTTATGGAGGCGATTTGTCATCGAGTCGTTTGCGATTTAATTTCGCAATTTTAAAATAGTCTTTTTGCGATTTTTATAATCGCATCGAATAAATTAGCAGTGCGCTTTTAGTCTGTGTCTAAAACTACGTGATATTTCCCAGAAATCGTATCCGTCAATATCCAGCCTTGATCAACGCTACGACTACTAACTGGTTCTTAGAGTGGCCTCGTGAAGCATTATTAGAAGTCGCCTACAAGTTCCTGGACGGAGTCGAACTGCTCGCTTCGATCACTGGACCTAGGGTATAATATCATCATCATCATATCAGCTCAATGACGTCACATAGGCTTCACCTAATTTTTGCCACAACGAGCGATTTTGTGCCGCCCTATTTTGGGTATAATATACATACATATAGATACGTAGCTTCACACCTTTTCCCGTAGAGACTATAGGAGTAAAACTCTTACTTAACTAAAAATTTAATTTTTAGTTAAGTAAGTTTAATAAACTTTCCTCTCACAGATACTTTCACTAATAGCATGCTACACTAACACTGATTAGCGTAAAGTATATTGTTAATCGAGTTAAATTTATATTGACAAACTCGGACCACGCAACGGAAGCCGTATGAAAAACACGTACAGCATAATTTTATTGCATTTCTAGATCAAAAGAAAGGAGTCGCTGATAGAAAGTCGCGAGGATATACTGAGAGCTTCGGTGGCGTCCATCATGTCTCTCATACACTCGTCGGTAGGCAAGTACTCAGTCAAAATGTACAACGAGATGAAAAGAACCAACTACGTCACACCTACTAATTATCTTGAACTCGTCACTGGATACAAAGAGTAAGTGCTTGATTTGAATCATGTAATATTCATATAATATATATTTCTTTAGAGTTTATCCCATTATTATTTTATTATAATATTATATGTATATAAGCAACTGCTGGCTTGATGTCCGTACGTCACTACCTACAGGTGGCTACTGAAAATCAGCGCTGTACCGTGATTTTATGTCATGGCACAGCAACAAGCTGAGTGGCTACCTTTTTGTCGCGACCATGGCATGCGAATAGTATTAGTAAAATAGCTGTAAAAACTTAAATGTATACTCTGTATTTGTATGTATGGTTTGTGACAAATAAATGTGTTTTCTTTCTTTTCTTCTTCTTTTGAATGTTTGTCGTGTAAGTTGTAGCTCACTGCCCTAGTCCCCTACTCCTAGTCCTCCTCTGCAATCTGTGTGTTATGCTCATTTCAGCCATGGCATGGTATCATTTTTTGGATCGATATGAACGTTTCAATCGCTAATGTATAACTGATCTAACTATTGTCTCATTTAATTTGAAGTTCGACATCTGTCATGTCAATTAGAAATTCTAATTTAGAATCCATCAACGCACGACGCAAGACGCACAAAATGGTTCTACAGTTCTTACAATCCTATGTCGTTGTATCTACTTACTGTAGTTACTATGAATATGTTATTTAATTTAAATCATCGATATTTGTAGGATGCTAAAGATGAAACGATTTGAAGTAGCTCTGCAGGCTAACAAGTTGCGTAACGGTCTTGGTAAGGTCGAGGAGACGACCAAGTTAGTCGGACAGATGTCTGAGGAGCTGGCTATTGCGCAAGTAAGCGATAAACGTGACATAACATTGTGGATAGAATTATTAGTCGTATATTATTTATTTTATATTTATAACGAAGTCGCGCATGGATTCGCCTCCATCGTTTTTATTTGGTTACTGCTCAGCTCGTATTGGCCGTAGCGTGATATTAAACAGTTTATAACCTTCATCGGTAAATGGGCTAACCAACACTAAAATAATTCAAATCGGACCAGTAGTTCCTGAGATCCTACCGTTCAATCAAACAAATACAGTTTCTTGACAAACTCTTCAGCTTTATAAACGTATTTCTATTTTCTTCCACAAAGGTATCATAAGCATAAAAGTTACATACAGTGTATACAAAAAAGAATTCTTTGTGGGAGACTGGTGATCTGAACTTTGATATTAATATTATTAACTAATTCGGAAAGGTATTTGAGTTTCTAGAGGCCAATAGTAGATTCTTGAATTCTTAAAAGTTATGTATGGCAGCTTCGAACTACTGAATATGTATTTGTATCTGAAGACCACTTTTTGACAGGATCACACTATTCGTTTTCTGCAGAATGAAGTTATTACCTGTGTTGACTACTTAATTTGACTTTGACTTGTACCTCTTCCTGTTGGACCTGTGTCCAATTAGCCTCCCAAATGGACTGTGTGATCTTCTCACATTATGAATATAACCGAAATGAGGTGAGACATGAATGAGACGGTCGCGTCTCCTCACAACCTTATATTTATGATAGGTATTTAGCGGTATTGTAATGTTTTTTTTGTCAATAAAGATAATAATAATAATTATTATTGTAGATACAAGTCGGAGAATACACAGAACAATGTATCGAGTACATGGGTGTAATCAACATCCAACAACGCAACGCTGATGAACAGCAGAGGAGTGTTGCTGCCAGGAGTAAGAAGACCCAGGAGGAGGAGGTTCAGTGCAAGAAGCTGGCTGACGCCGCCATGAGGGACTTGGCTAGTGCCATGCCGGCGCTGGAGGAAGCCATCAAGGTGAGACTGCATCAAACTAATTCACAGTAGAAACTTTGCAACTCAAATATCCTATTGATTAAATTCGTTGCGGGTTCCAAGACAGTAGGTTAGTCTTTCATCATTGTTAATCCTGATTTACAGGTGTCACAGTGAGAACAATTACATGTAGCGTAGATGGACTTTACGACTCTTGTTTACGACGTTTGTTTAATAATAATAATAATTTCCATTAAAATCCCATTTCCTGACATCTATTATCTCGAATTGGAGCAAGAGTGAACAGAGCTTGTTGCTTGGACAGTTAATAATTCTACCTAATGACTGGAATGAATTAGTTATGGCGATAAAAAAAGAAATTGGATTATGTTATAGCAGAATCCGCAGAAAATATCAGCAGAAAGTCTTTAATTATATTTGCTGATCAGATAAATAAATAGTCCAGAAAATGTAATTATTCTAGTTTAACATAACGTCACGTCTTATTTAACGTCGAAGGGGAATACAGCTACTCCATACTCAAATTACAACTCTTGTTAACAATATCGAATACAACTCCATACAATTGATAATGATAACTTAATGATAATGTGATTGAAATCATATTTGTATAATGTTGTTATTTCTTTTTAAAGGCACTAGACGCTTTGAACAAAAAGGACATCACTGAAGTGAAATCTTACGCGAAACCGCCACAGAAGGTAGAAATGGTAATGGAGGCTGTACTAATATTGCTGCAGGTAATTTAACTTTTAGTTGTGTTTAAGACTATTTTTTCCACCATTTTTGATTTTATAACGGCCATTACCGAACAAAGAACATTTTCTCATTTGTTTGCCACTGATTTTGTTGCTTAGATGTCATCAATCAAAACAATTTGGTATAGTATTTTTTATGTAGTTAAGGTATAGCTAATTTTGTATATTGGTTATGTACACGTTCACTATCCCGTGCGCCACATGGTCACGATGAAACTTAATGAGGAGTCCGTGAGTCAACATTTGGTTCGCAAGCTGCATATAACTTTGAACTTTGTTTTGAGGTTCGAACCCGTGAATAAGTTTTTCATTAGCACTGGATAGTGAAACTGCACTGGCGAACTCTAGTAATAGACTATATATAAACACTATAGAAAGAGCCAACGTGGGCGGAAGCAAAGCGTCAACTTGGTGACCAGTACTTCTTGGACCGTCTGAGAGAATTCGACAAGGACAACATATCCGACAAGACGTTGAAGAAGATAGGCACTTACACCGTGAAGCCAGACTTCGATCCTGAAATCGTAGGCACCGTCTCTAGTGCCTGCAAATCGCTCGCCTTGTGGGTTAGAGCCATCGAAAAGTATGGCAAGGTTTACAAGTACGTTGCTACTTATAATTGTTTTAAATTAGTTTTTGTTCTTCCTTTTAGGCAAGGCGCGCACTAGGATAAGAAACTTTGCGAAAAAATATCGCTAATCAATGAATAACTGAAATACACTACAATACAACGAGATTTAAAGAGAGCTATCCTCTCAAGGTAGGCAGCGGCTTGGCAGTGCCCCTAACATTGCCAACGTCCATGAGCGGCGGTAACCACTTAAAAACACGCACTGCAAAAAGAAATCGTTTGCAATTTAAAATCATTGATGGATGAACGCATAATTTGTACCCGTTGAAGTGACTTTCATTAAGTTGTATGCGATGTTAAATCGTTCTTAAAAATCTTAATGCGCGCTTAGTCTAATTATTATTAATCAATGTATAAAAATCCGGTATATGTGAGAAATTCGGTAAGCAGTTACCTATTTTAAATACGTACTACACATCAGGCTTTAACTATATTTTTCTTGCAAATAAATCTTTATATATTTTATCATTATCATATCAGCAATAGTGCCCGTAGTCCACTATTAAACATAGGCCTCCTCAAGAGATAACCAATATATGCGGCTTGCATCCAGCACGATCCTGCTGTTTGGACCAGATCATCTGTCCCCCTTGTGGGGCACATTCGTTGCATATTTCATAGACCATAAGATTAAGAATATTAATGGAACACTTCCGTTGCCAGAATTGTAAAACCCAAAAAGGAGCGTTTAGAAGAAGCTCTTGAATCTCTACGCATGAAACAGCAGATCTTGGCAGAAGCGAGAGCTAAGCTGAGAGAACTTAGCGAATATCTCGCCAAGTTACAAAAGGAGTATGATGAAAAGGTTGCGCAGAAGGACGAGTTGGAAAGAAAATCCAGATTGTTGCAGCTCAAACTGGAGAGGGCTGAGGCACTCATCACTGGACTCTCTGGTGAGAATACCTTAAGCTCCTTAAGCTAAGAATACTCATTCTATACATATGATATTTTTAAAATTCAAAATCTGTGAAGCGACATTTCGTTCGAATTTTTGTGGACAACGTACTTCATACTATCATCATCATGATGTCAACCGTAAATCTTCCCGCGATATTTCCAATAGGAGCCGTTTTATGAAAGGCATGTAATGTAAAGGTGAGAGGGAGCGCTGGGAGGCGACGGTGGAGCGGCTGGACAAGGAGTTCGACAACCTGCCCGGCGACTGCCTCATCGCCACCGGCTTCGTGGCCTACCTCGGGCCCTTCGTCTCCGAGTACCGCGAGTCGCTCATGAGCGACTGGTTCATTGAGGTAGGTACATTGCTCTTGTAAAACACGAGTGTGGATTGCATTCTAATTTATTTGTTGCGTGATTTTAGATTTTTAAGTGCGAAATAAAATCGCAAACGACTCGATGAAAAATCGTTTGCAAAGGTTACAAAGCTTAAATTATACCTATTTTGTACCCTTGAAACGGTTTGAAAATGACGCAACTGTGATTTTAAATCACAAACGATTTATTTTCACACTCTATGCATTGTTGTGAATTTCTGTTATTCACAGATTTGCGATGTTTTATCGCAACAAGGTGGGTGGCTAAGTTTGAGCCGAGGTTATCCGAAATTTTAACATTTATCTGCCAGTGGGAATTTAGGGCCATAGTAACGTTGAAAAAAGATTCATACTTACTACAAGACAAGTGTACCTAAGTATACGTGTAATATAGCACTTACCTACTTATTGTATATACCTATAGGTTTACAACGAAGGTGTGCCAGTGACGATGGATCTTAGTATGAAGGTGTTTCTACTTGATGATGCAACGCTCAGAGATTGGAATTATATGGGACTGCCTGGTTAGTTGTCTAGTACAAATAAAACTAATTTATTAAATATCAATAGCCATATTTATGACGGATCATTAATTTATTCATAAAAAACAAAATTAAAAATTTTTAAAAAACCCACGACGATAACATCTATACAAAATAAGAAACGTAACATATAATAAAAAGGTTTAAATAACTTCATTTTAAATCCCTGACGAAAAGATAATAAGTAGCGTAAAAACAATCCCAAGAAAATCCGTCGGGGGCTGCCATACCCTGATTTGAAATGAACCTACCTAATTATTATCAATATTTAGTTTACAATATATATTTAATACTAGAAACAGTAATGATATTGGCAGCCCCCGACGAATTTTCTTGGGATTGTTTTTACGCTACTTATTATCTTTTCGTCAGGGATTTAAAATGAAGTTATTTAAACCTTTTTATTATATGTTACGTTTCTTATTTTGTATAGATGTTATCGTCGTGGGTTTTTAAAAAAAAATTAATTTTGTTTTTTATTTTAAATATTTTCAAAGAGCGCCCTATCTTACAAACTGTAAGTAACTCGTATAAAATTTTAAGAACCTTGACAGATAAATAAAAGTTTTATACTAAGTTATAGAACAAACACATTTTATTTTTTTAATTTACTGTTGCAGTAACTTGAAATTATCATTTTAATTTTCTTATTTTAAACTTTTTAAGGAGCGCCTTATCTTACCATGTAAGCTCTAGAATGAATGGAATTTGCATGGAGCTTCGACTATATTATATATATTATATTTTTTGTTGACTTGTTTGCTCATCCGTCCTACTTCTGGGTGGTTTGAATAAAAAATAACCCTTCTTTTTTTTTTTTTTTTTTACCTAACCTGTCCGATTCAGATTGCTCTGAATCGGGGGGTGTTAAGTTTAGCTATCGCACATTGATTGCCGTAGCCGGACTGCCTTCGGCGTTAGCGCAGATTTCCACCTATAATAGCTTGTATCTCGAAAACGGTGCGTGCTATCGCAAAAATGATGAAAATTTGGTTACACCCCGAGCACGGGATACCTATAAGTTAGAATAAATAAGGTAGGTAGGTGTTTATATAACGTCAATCTGGAATAAACTCTCACTCTTACTAATTTTTTTTAGGCTTATCATAACTAATAAGTAATAAGTACTAATATTCAGTGATATAACAACACGAGATCGGTTTTCGGATTTTTACCTTTACTTGTGCAACTTGTTATTGCTTCTGGCCAAATTTCATGATTCTAGGTCAACGGTAAGTTCCCTATAGATTATGATCGTCAAGATAAATCGTCAAAAATGGAGCATAAACAGCTGTATCTTTTGATTGCGTTAACTTAGAATTTTGATTTTTATTTTACGCCGAGGGTTTGCTGACCCAAGTATATGATATTAATTTCAGCTTTATACCTCTATGCGTTCTTGAGAAAAATATTCTAGACAGACGGACAGACAGACAGACAGACAGACATACAACGGAGTGATCCTATAAGGGTTCCGTTTTTTTCTTTTGAGGTACAGAACCCTAAAATTGCATAAACGGTCACCCATCTATGAACTGACCTTATCCGAAGTTGCTTAACCTCATAAGTGTAATCAATATCTCAGTACTACAATGCTACGTGTCCCTATACAGTAACAGGTCTAATTATTTTACAGATAACTGTAAATATAAGTTTGCTTAGTCTATTGCAGCGCCCCCTGGCGAAAAAATACAATATTGTGTATCCAAAAGTCATCCTCGATAAATCACAAATACATTACAGAAAACCGTATCGAAATTGGTTTAATCGTTTTAAAGATAGGAGGGCACAAAGGTTTCAACGAAATCAACATAGGTTTGCCTAGTCTATTGCAGCGCCCCCTGGCAAAAAAATACAAAATCTTGAATCCAAAAACAATCCTCGATAAATCACAAATACATTACAGAAAACCGTATCGAAATCAGTTTAATCGTTTTAAAGATAGGAGGGCACAAAGGATTCAACGAAATCAGTGTATTGTAGCGCCCCCTGGCGAGCTATTAACATAACACCTATCTAATAACCTGTCCCCAAGAGCCGCACACACTTTACAGAAAACCGCATCTAAATCGGTCAAACCGTTTCCGTGATATAAGGCATTATGTTACCGTCTCCGTTCCGTCGTGGGTAAAAAAAGCTCGAACTCGACCCCAGACTAAACTACCCTTGAAGAAATTCTAAATGCCACACATGGCATCTACCTAACTCAAAAAAAACGATCTTCCAACAACACTAAAGTTGTTAAATTTTTTTACCTTTGTAAATAATCCCGGTAGTACCTACATACCACATTTTATGTATTCACTTTTCGCTGTCTTATTTCTACGACAAAACAACATTTTACTCTCTTAGATTGTGGCTTTAATAATATAGCGCAATTCTACTTCACAGCTATGTCAGCTTTAATAAGTTAGCAGTTAGGTTTTAACGTAACGTAGAGAATGTGTCCTAACTTATTTGTTTATAACAAATAAAACGACATAGTTAATTGTGGTTAGACTTAGAATATATAAATGTATCGTAACACTAGTCTCTCATAAAGCATGTGTGTTGTGGCGCAGACGACAACTTCAGCGCAGAGAACGGCATCATCGTGGTCCGCGCCACGCGCTGGCCGCTCGCCGTGGACCCGCAGGGACAGGCGCTCATCTGGATCTCGCGCCTCGAGGAGAAGAACGACATACATGTACAGTACCGGCAGTATCGCTTATCTCCGAGTTGTCCCGTTGCAGCCCAACATGTTGCACACGATCACGCTACGTTGAAGAGTTGCCGCTCGCCGAGCGAAAACTTAACTTAAGAAAATAGTAACTCATTAGAAACTCATCGTTGTCATTCAGCTTAGCCACGCCCCTTGACCAATTAGATCTTTAGAAAGAAAGCTTTGAAATTAGAAAGCTGTATTCACATTGACCATTTAATTTTGAACTTAACCATTCGAATATAAATTATACCTTAACCATAGCTGTCCCACTGGTGATCTATTTTCTTAACGCGAACAAAGTGTAATGTCGACGTATGTAGACGTGTTTGTAAACAAGTTGGTAGTAGCGTGGAGCAATTATGTAAAAATAAGTTGATGGAATTATTGTTATTAATATGAAACCCCGATAAACGCACATAATATTGCTTTCTCGCTCGCACGTTTGACAAAATATGTACGTTACCAATGTAGTGCCGTATCAAGGGTACTTCAAGTCGCACTTTCCCTTACTCCTTCTTCTATCAATGGAGGACGTATACTTAGTTCGTCCCGTCTTGCCTTCTAGTGTGTCCAGGGCCTCCAACAGGTTAAACACGGCCCTGAGTTACATTATGAAACGTTAAACGATGCGGCGTGAACAGTCTTCTAATATTGTTTTAGAATTCGTATTGTGCAATGATTGTACATTTCTACTGAACGTTATAATGTAGAATATCTGTAATACTCCAATTTATTTGCACTAGATCGTAGACTTTGGACAACCTAACTATTTGAAGATTATGGAGAAAAGCCTCACACAGGGTCAACCCATCATAATACAAAATGTGGGAGAGGTTTTAGATCCTTCCATAGCTCCAATATTGGACAAGGCCATTGTGTCAATAGGAAATGATAAAATGATGAAGTTTAATGAGAAGATGGTGACTTTTAACCCTAGTTTTAGGCTCTATCTCACTACTAAGCTAGGTGAGTACCTGTTATCATTTTTATTTTTAAAGACAGCATTTTAAAGTATAACGCCCGCACTAGGGTAAAAGCTCTATGTCTATGCTCTATGCTCTATGTCGGGGACACTAGCCACGTTTTGATACATTCGTTTACATAATTATGTAATTGAATTTATACCAACCTCATCTATTAGGTGTTTAATGAGTTGATAGATAAATAATATATATTATATATGTATATTATATAAGTACCAATAGGTTTTTATAAAATTTCCACTATAAGATTTTATAATAAATATAATATTTCTCGGGTTCGCAGCGGAGTGGATTGTCAGCGTTTTGATGCACTTGAATTAGTGGATTTTGGTACAGTTCCACTTCTCTTTTCTCCTCTTCGACCCAGTGTACAGCCTTAGGCTTGCATTTTATTTATAAAAATAGTCTGTATGTAGCAGTCCACCGTTAGACATAGGTTACTCATAACTACTAATGGTGCAGGTAACCCAGTATATACTCCGGAGACGTTGACAAAGACAACGATGGTAAACTTTGCGGTGAAGGAGCAGGGGCTGACCTCCCAGCTGCTGGGCATCGCGGTCCGCAAGGAGAAGCCGCAGCTCGAACAGATGAAGGATAACCTTGTGCTCACTATCGCACAAAATAAGAAAACTCTTGTACGTATTTTTATATACCACGGTGGCAAACAGGCGTACCTGACAGTGAGTGGTTACCGTAGCCAGTAGCTGCCAGTAAGACCAGGGGCACCACTAGCGCACCCAATCTTTCAAATCCCTATATTTCTTAACTGATATCGAAGAAATAATGAATTTTATTTTTTTAGAAAAATATCTGTTCTAATGATCGCAAACTTTTCTCGTTTACGTTATTAAATACGAACCTTCGCCAAAAAAAAAAACTGTATTTGTCCAGGCACTCGAGTTTTGCGCTTAACATCACATTATAATATAATGTGATGTATTATGGAGAATGGAGGAACTCACTTGTGGTGGTTCCGCGCTTGTTCTGATGATGGTTACCTTACATACGTTATCCTTACGTGATTTACCCATAGGACTATTTAATAATATAATATAATATTCTACAAAATTCACATGCGCCATCTGGTCCCAATTAAGCAATTATACTTGCTTGTGTTAAGGGTACTAAACAACTAACATACTACTTAAATACATTTTTTTTTGTAAATACATACATCATCATCATCATATCAGCCCAATGACGTCCACTGTTGAACATAGGCCCCACAAACATACATACATACATATTATAGATAAATTACACCCAGACACAGAACAAACCTTTATGCTCATCATACAAAGATTTGTCCTGGGTGGAGATCGAACCCACGACCTCGGGCTTAGCAGTCAGGGTCACTAACCACTAGACCAACAGGCCAGTCTTATAATTAATTAGTATAGTTATAATAGTTGAATTGTCACGTTGTTCACTAGGTTGACTTGGAGAACGACTTACTACGTATAATGTACGAGTCAAAAGTACCTCTGTTGGAGAATGAGGAGTTGTTCATCACACTCCAAACATCGCAGCGCACCTCACTAGAGGTCAAGGAGGCGCTCATCACCTCGCAAGTTACTGAGAAGGAAATCGATTCTGCTAGAGCAGTAAGGACATATCCTACTATTGTACAGTCATTCATTATATATTAATATACAACTTTATTATACTACTTAAAGTAAATTTTAAACTAAAGCCGAAACACCCCAAATGTATTTTTTGTTTGCAGAATCGATCATAGTATAATTCAATCAAAAATAACTAAACCTCACGAAGTTATTACTTATTCAATAGTTACTTATTTATTTATAAACAACGATGTCCAGCCTTTAAAATTTTATTAGTACATTTTTGATAAAAAATGTAACATGATATAAAAAGGACTGGAATCGATTCTACTACTGATTCTAAACAAACTTCTTTCTGGTTTCGCATTAAGTAGGAATAAGACTGTATAAATTGGCCTATAAGTCGTTTCACACCTCAGATATGTACACGCAATAATTATATTATATTCGCGGATATCTATAGACTACAGACTTCCCGACAGTTCAGAAACAGGGCCCAGTGCCCCTTTGTATTCTGACATGCTTTTGTATTTAGACTCAAAAAAACACTCTTCTACTAGCCCATGCCGTCCCACTATTGTACAAATACCTACACACAATAGACAGAAATATATAACTATGTTCCCACTGTACAGGGCTACGTTCCCGTGGCAGTCCGCGCATCAGTGCTATTCTTCGCACTGAACGACCTGTCCCGTATCGACCCCATGTACCAATTTTCCCTGGACGCCTACATAGATCTGTTCACCTACTCTATTGATCGCAGTCCCAAGTCCACAGAACTTGAAGACAGGATTAGCAACCTGAATGAGTTCCACACTTATGCAGTTTACAAGTAAGTATTCCGAAGTTAACAAAAATAAATATAAAAAGAACTCGTCTTAAAAACTTATAAGTAAAAAAAACAAGCCCAGATGTCTAAAATAATTCTAGATAACGACTAAAGCTTAAGCTGAAGTGGCAGACGAGCCGGCGGCCCACTTGTTGGTAAGTGGTTACCGCCGCTCATGGGCGTTGGCAATGCCAGGGGTGCAACCAAGCCGCTGCCCACCTAGAGAGGATAGTTCTCCTTACTACTCTAATAGCTCTCTTAACTTTTTAACCTCGTTGAAAGAAGCACGTTGTATCTTGATTTTGTTATAATTTCGTTTTAATAGTACCTAGTGCATTTTTTTTAGCGTAGGCAAAATTTTGCACTATTTTCCTGTAGTATTTGAGATTGGATATATGATATCCAATAGCGGTTGGCACAAAATCATTCACTGTGGCGGAAATTAGGTGAGGCCTATGTTCAACCGTGGACATCATTGGGCTGATATGATGATGATGATGATGTGATAATACACCCGCCATTTTGACGCTCACCATGGTTATGCTATTGGAGTCATCGATTTATCACCAAGATCACCGCACCGGTGAGCGCCATGGCGTTCAAACACTTAAGAACATAGTTGTTTGTGACAGAAACACATGCAGAGCGTTGTTTGAGCGGCACAAGCTGCTACTGTCATTCCACATGGTGTCGCGCATAATGTTTCAATCGGGCAAGATGAACTACAATGAATACTTGTTTCTGCTCAAGGGAGGGGTCGTGCTGGACAGATCTGAACAGCCTGATAATCCTACGAGTATGTACCATACTTACATAATTGTTTTTTCTTACACTACTAACAACTAAATTTTAAAATTTGGGCCTTTTTTTTCAGTGTCATCTAGCCCAAAGAGAGCTTTATTATAAGCTTTCTTTGGGTTTTTTATTATTTAAACTTTCGCGACTTGTAGGTACACATATTATATATTTACAAATAAATAAATAAGGCCTAATAGATAAGGTATTTACTATTCCTTATAATATATAATATGTGACGTAGATCCGTTTTATAACATTTAATATAATCTTATAATATTTAAGCTTGTGTTAGGGGATCTAGACAAATTTAATGATACACATACATTTATATTTGTAAATACAAACACAATACATTATACATAGGAAACACCGAAACTCTAAAACAAATATTTGCATATCATACAAATGTTTGTTCCGAACCTGCAATGGAACCCGAGAGCTTAAAAACCGCGACCGTATATACCATAAATATAAATTTAATGGTATTTTGTGTAGATTGGTTACCGGAGGATTGTTGGGACAACGTGACTGAACTGGACAAGCTGCCTGGCTTCCACGGCCTGGCCGACGGCTTCGAGGTTAACAGTAAGGAGTGGAAGGAGTGGTACTTGCACCCCGAGCCTGAATCACAACCACTTATCGGTCGGTCTTGTCTCATCATGTTCTGTTTATTATAAGAGCTAATATTTTAACTCTGTTGTATATCATCATTTTCATCATTCCAACTCATAAACGGCCCACTGCTGGGCACGGGTCTCCTCCAGAGATTGTGGAGGGAATTAAGCCTACTATATTACGCTGGCCAGACGGGTTGGTTAAGGGTTTGTTTCAAATTTTCCTTTTCTCGCAGTGCTCTTGTCTCGATAAGGTTACTCCCTTAGTCGCCTTTTACTACGTCCACGGGTCGAGATTTTTTGTTGAGATGACGTAGTGACATTATGTATTCTTAATCCTTCAGTACACGGATAATCTGTTGTATAGTTGACGGTAAAATTGCTTTACAATCCTTAGGGTAAATATCGTTTGCATATCACAAAACAATAATGTATATTTTTGCTTGCAAGTGACATCAGTACAGTGTCAGTTGTCATCAAATGCGACGTCAACATTAATAATAATGAGTCTTCATCATCATCATCATCATCATATCAGCTTAACGACGAGGGACTCACGGGAGTAATCGGCGATGCACTCACTTTGGTGGTGCAATGTGCAACCCTAATGAGCCTTTAAGTTATAGTTTCAAATTGTTTAATGTTTTAATTTTTTTTACTATCACACACAAAGCTAGTCTTTCAATTGCTCGTATCTTATTTATCCGAAAGATCGACACATGATCACTATGACAATAAGATGCTTTGTCATTTGCCGCTTTCGCAATTTCGGTATCTCATAGGTTAAAAACCCATCGACGTATGTACCGCAGGCGAATGGAACGACGTGTGCAACGACTTCCAGAAGATCCTGTTCATCCGCAGCCTGCGCGTGGACCGCGTCTCGTCCTGCATCACCACGTTCATCACGGCCGTGCTGGGCCCGCGCTACGTCGAGCCGCCCGTACTTGACATCAAGGTACATACACTCCTGTTATCTCGTCCGGTTTTACTCGATCGAGTAAAAACCACGGCCTGGGACAAAAGTACACACATTCAGCATTCATCAATCGAATGACGCACAACGCCGACGTCCAATATTCGCCAAACCGTTCCAGTCAAAAGATGTCTGGCAGACTGACGGTGGACTCGCGGACACGTACATAGGCTCGGTGAAGCTCGACGGCTCGCCTCGAATAGATGCCAAGGAAATTACGCCGTCAAGTTGTGAGTTTTGCGATCCACACGTTCACGTCATTTTCTGAGCGTTTATTTCCGAAAATATTCACATAATCAAAAACATTTTTTAGAGACCTAAATAAAGTGTTTTTAAATCTATTGAAGTATGTGACAATCGTAAAAGTTTTCTGAAAAAAAACCCTAAATAAAGTTCTTTCTTATATTCGAAAAAGTTTACGATTCGGGAGTTTCCGACTCGCAAACTAGCTGATTATGTTTAGATTCCTCAATGGTTATTACTTATTATTTTAAGAAAGTATTTTATCCTTTAATTCTTCGGTTGTTTGGTAAATAGCAATCGTTTGAAGAGTCTACGTGGAAGACGTCCCTACTATTCGTGTTGTCGCCGGGAGTGGACCCCACCGCTGCACTCATACAACTGTCCATGGACGTGAAGATGTTCGACAAGTTCCAGAGTCTCAGTCTGGGGCAAGGACAAGCGCCTGCGGCTACCCGGTACTTTGTTAGCTTTTGTTGAGATGGGAAATACATTTAGGCACCAGCCCATAAAGGGTGGTCCGACCGGGTATCCTGGGGCCGAAATTAATGTAGAATAAACACTAGCAACTATATTTTAATGCCTGTTTTTGTAAAACAGATATTGATGCTGAAGTATAGAAATTGCATGCTAATTAATGCTACTAATATCGGCATAAGAAAATGTGTATTAAATCTTAAATTTTACAGCATTTTGACAGTGATTTGTTTACAAACATCTTACATTATTTTCGGTCCGGTTATAATAAATGCTGGTGGCCGTAGGTTACAGGCTGCAAAAAGTCACTCACTGTGGCGGAAATTATTTGTTTTATATCTTCGCGATCGCAACATAAGCCATTTTCTTTCCTCACCTGATGTTAGGAAAACCCCACAGTATGACTTCTGGGCAAAGACGTCTCCCCTACACGCTGACAAAAAATAATGAATCATAAAACATGTCTTAAAGAAGTCTTATGGCCGATTTCAATAATCTATCTATCGGATTTGGCTACTAAAATATAATAAATATAGCCAAATCCATAGATAGATAGATTATTGAAATCGGCCATTATACAATATTGTTACGGTAGGATGTTATCAACTGGCATGAAGGAAGGTGGCTGGGTGTTCCTAGCTAACTGCCACTTGGCCTGTGAGTGGCTGGGCTCCCTGCGTGGTCTGGACAACCCGCGGATCCATCATCGCTTCCGACTGTGGCTCTCCTCTATGCCTGACGACAAATTCCCTCTCAATATATTGCAGAGGAGTATTAAAATGACTACGGAACCTCCACAGGTTAATAAAATATTTATTTTCATATTTTATTGTATAACATTAAAAGGGGTGATAATAAGAAATAATAAATAATTTAATCAGGTTTAACTTAGACTTATACACATTTACTATGACATCCACACTAAATAGGCATAGCTTGTATCGTGGACATCACTACACACGATTTATACATTGATTATATTAATATTAATAGTTGAGTCAAATTTCTTGCACGTCAACCTTTACTGCTTTAGTTGGTGCGAACAGTGGAAGTATGTTTTTCTCTTATTGAAAGAAAAAAATTGTTTATTAAAAGATATTAGTTAGCATTTTTTTGTATTCGCACATTGTTTTAATGTAGATTTATAGATTTTGTGCTTGTCCAGTAGTGTTGTAACCAGGGCGGTTCCAGCCGTACCTAGGAGTAGCGTTGCGACTACCAGACCAAAGATCAAGTTTTGGGTTATTCGTGATACATTTTATAGTTATGAATGGTAATGTTGCAATTTAGTGTCAGATTTCTTAGTTTTCAATGTTTATAATATTGCTCGTTATAGTTGTTAAGTATTTAATTAATATGTCTAGGTCGCTCAACGAGCTATGGACCGAGCTATGCTCGGCGTCTCTTTGAAGGACAAACTTCGTAACGAGGTAATCCGACAAAGAACCAAAGTTACCGACATAGCTCGTAGAATAAGTAAGTTGAAGTGGCAGTGGGCTGGTCATATCGGCAGAAGGACCGATGCACGATGGAGCAAGCGTGTCCTAGAGTGGAGACCACGATTCGGCAAGCGTAGAGTAGGACACCCTGCAGGTAGATGGTCCGATGACCTAAAAAAAGTCGCTGGGTCTAACTGGATGTGGAAAGCGGAGGATAGAGTGCTATGGCGCGTGTTAGGAGAGGCCTACGTCCAGCAGCGGACTGCAATAGGCTGAAATGATGATGATGATGAATGATGTATGTTGCCTGAAATTTCGATCGTATTGGACTGAACGTGGTCACAGGCTGTCTTTGCTTTACTTTTTAACATTCCTAAAATATAATACGTGATATAGAGCAGTTAAATGATAATATAATATAGATATATCTACTTTAGTAGGTGCAGTAATTTGGTAGTTTTACCTGAAAAGTTTTCCGAAAGTTTTGAAAATTTGTAATTTATAGATTTTGATGTAGAATGAGTCGGAAAGGAGGTATCGTCAAAAAAACTGCTAAGACGCCATTTTTCGCCAAATATACGAAGTGGAAAAGTTTAAATTCGAAAAGAGCACATCAAAATCTATAAAATAACGTATTTTCAAAACTCCCAAAAACCTTTCCAGGGAACTCCCTTTTTATGTACTACTTGTCGCGAAAGTTTCAAAGTTTTTACGTTTCTGTTATTCAGGGTCTAAAAGGTAACCTTGTGCGTGTATTTGCGAACTTAAACGAGGACAAGTTCGATCAGGCGACCCCAAAGTATCGTCGACTTTTGTTTTGTGTGTCGTTCTTCCACTGCGCGCTGATCGGCCGAAAAAGGTTCCGACAACTCGGATACAACGCTGTCTATAGCTTCAACGATGCTGATTTTGATGTGAGCCTATATTAACTAATACCTGTACAAATAAAAAAAATTGAAGTTTAGTGTCTGCTTGTATTATCAAAATAACTTTGTAGAGTACGCATATAAAAATAATATGTACGGTATTTATAATTAAAAAAAAACGATTAGAACGAAAGAACGAAAGATTAGACCGCGTCAGTCGGTCTAAAACTTCGTGTTTATGTGTTTTCTAGGTATCTGACAATCTGTTATTGAGCTACTTAGAAGAGTATGAAGAGGTTCCATGGGATGCGTTGCGATATTTATTCGCGATCATCAATTATGGCGGCCACATTACTGACGACTGGGACAAACGAGTGCTCATTGCTTACATCAATCAGTTCTTTTGTGAAGAAGCTTTGGACACGCAATATTATAGGTGAGTTCTAGTTTCGTTAAAAATGCGCTCTAGTCATTCCCTGGACGACAAGGCGTTCTGTGTACTGGTTGTTACGTCTGGAAACAAGAAATATATTATTTTTGTTAACTTGGAGACAAATAGTCAAATTACAAATTTAAAAAAAAGTTACTAAAGGTTATGCAATGAAGTCGTTTAAAAAGAGGCTGCGTTTCAAGCAGAGACGTGCGAGGTAGCTGGCCCGTGTCAGCAGCTATAAAACAAAACATTCTAGGGATTACGCGAAAACTCGAATTATATATCAAATAATCCTACGACATACATACAAAAAAGTCAAAAAGCTCGCTCTAAGCCGTTTTAACCGGAGCTATGCTGTGTGTTGGTTGTAATAAACATCGCACCCTCGCACATTCCTGGTCGAAACGCAGACTTACAGTCTCTCTAATTAAGTTACCTTAACTAAGGTCAGCTGCAGTAAATAACTTAATTTTATTATTATCCAGTGGGTCTGAGGCACACCCGAATGTGAAATTTATCAAGTCGTCATGAAAGCTTCAAACTTAACGACCACCACATTAAGTGATAACCGGGACCATCGGCTTATTCAGGAAGAAACTGCCACAAACGGTCATCCATCATGGACTGACTTTGCCGAACATCGCTTAACCTCTAGTATAGTAACAATCGTCTCAGTACTACAATGGTACAAGCGCCATCACTAACAATAAATTACATTAAACATTATCGCACATTAATTAGCCTAAAGTTGTTATTGTTGCAATATATATTATATATAATTATACTAATAGTAGTATCGTGTCAGGCTGTCCCCGATCACGTCGTACCACATCCCCCGCGACGGCAGCCTGGAGTCGTACCGCGACTTCCTGGACCTGCTGCCCGGCTACGAGCGCGCCGAGTCGCTCGGCCTGCACGCGTCCGCCGACGTTGCCACGCTTGCACAGGTCTCTTCTCTCATCAGTTAGCGAACCTTCAGCAGACAGCAGCATCGTACCCAGTACGCTCAAAGTCGCTTGACGTGTTGTCGCTCCACACTGCTACTGAGTGTCGCTAGTTATGGAGGGAATTTCATACAAACACATAGAAACCAGTAGTGTCGCAGGTACACGCTTTGCAGCTGTTGCATGGATATACGAATACACCTTTATGGTTCATAATCCAGACCTATAAGACATAATTGTTATATGACGTTGCATCAACCTTTCGTATTGACAGAGACCATTGTTTGATAGAAAAGAACGTGCATATAAAACGCCAATATGAAAACGAAACAATAGGTGAAAATTATAACGAACACGTTGATATCGTATAGTTGGGAACAAGAGTAAGTTTTTTTTTATGTGAGTAACATGAATGTGTTGAACACAGGACGCGCTGATTATGACCTCGACCTTGTTCCAACTGGCGAGTACCGGCGGTGGAGGTGGCGGCGGCGGAGAAGACCAGAAGGTAACTGTTCACTTTGTTTAACGATTTACATTGTTGATCTAGATGTGCCCGCGACTTCTTTCGCGTGGACAACTTGTCCTGGATTCATTGTTTTTTTTTTTTCACGGAACTCTGACATTTTTTTTTACCAAAATAATTCCATAGTTAAAGTTTATGTTACTCCTTGTGACATTAGCTATTCGCCAGTGAAAATCCTGTCGAAAGTATATAATTTAGTAATAGGTTACAGTATTGGTTGTCATTTTTCAAAGGGAAGCCGGTAAGAATCGAGTTATAGGGAGCTTTCGCCACTGGTGTATTGTATATAGATATTGATTTGTTTGCTTGAATAACCCTCAAATTGAAATAGGTGGACGAGTTAGCGTTCGAAATGATGAACAAACTACCGGGCAAGATAGACATGGAGACGACGGAGCGTATGATGGGACCTGAGATAGTGATGCCTATGTGTGTCTCGCTACTGCAAGAGATCGTGTACTACAACACGCTTCTCTCTAGTATAAATTTTGGACTCAAAGTACGTACTATTTACTAGGTATAGATAATAATTATTATATCTAATACATCATATACTTAGTGTCGTGCATCATAATAACTGTGTTTAACATTGGTGAGGTGATGGTGGTTTTACTATAGCGAAGATAAATATTTTCTGATGCTGACTGATTACAGGAACTTCGGCGCGCCATCGAGGGATTGGTGGTGATGTCGGAATATTTAGAGATCATGTACTCTTGTATCTTCGAAGGAAAAGTGCCTACGTTTTGGATGAAAGGTATGCATTTTGTTTTCTATAAACTAATAAAAATATTTATTACAATTTAAAATATTTTATAACAAAAGCTGTAAAACTTTAGATATTATTAAGTAATGAAAGGATCGGTGATTTTCAAAAATCTTTGAGTAGTATGGTCTTAGATTATTTATTATAGTGTGCCATTTATGTGGGCACCCGTAATTTGTGATTGTGACAAGTTACGGGTAATATTTGTCCCATGAATATAATTACGACACGCGCTTACAATAGCTGGGAAACCGCCACTAATTCAAAAAAAGTAAAGTTAGTCATATGTGATGTGTATCCGAAGGATATTCCGCTGGAACATGGAGAAAATTCCTCAATAAACTGATTTGCCTCGGTATGGCCCAAGTTGCAGTCTATATTACGGGTAGATTAGATACGCACTCCTTTTTCAAAACTCTCGGCTCACTTCTACTGAACACCAACGACGGATCGGCAAATAGATTATTCAGCCAATCTACTTAGATTATACCAGGACCTGCGATCATTGGTTTTGATCAGAGATCAAATTCAATCGAGATTAACTGCGTACACCTATGCGTGCGTCGTATCGCTGTGTTATAAAATTATGGCTGATATATGTACCTTATATGTAATTATGGCAAATATATTTTTTGTGAAAAGACCGTCAGTTACTTAATTTTTAGAATGTTTAAGCAACCGGTTCCCCGGGGGTTAGAATTGTGCACGCAAATAGGCATGTTTCATTGTTCAATGTCTGTATACTCAGGTCGTCCGTCGATGAAGCCGCTGGGCGCGTGGTGCCGCGAGCTGTTCCTGCGCGGCGCGCACCTGCAGGGCTGGGCCAACGCGCCGCGCGCGCCGCCCACGCTGTGCTGGCTCCCCGCCTTCGTCGTGCCCACCGGCTTCCTCACCGCCGTCATGCAGGTACACACACACTTTGACATAAGACGCTTACAGTTGTATTGTTTTTTGGTGAATAAATAAATTTATTTACACAGTATTCTCAATTCTAATGTAAAGAAGAAGAAAATGAGTTTCACCTCAATCATTAAGAGTATGTATGTGTTGTGGACAGACGACAGCCCGTGGCGAGGGCTGGCCCATCGACACGTTGTGTTGGGAGTTCACGGTGATGCCGATGGAGGAAAATGCATTCGTGCGACCGCCGCGGGATGGAGGCGTTTATGTAAGGTAAGGCCCACTTCCATACCTCAGACTTAACATTAATAACTAGTTTAACTCTAACTTTCGACACCGTTGTTTAGGCGTAAACCGATGGTTTAATATTTAAATATTAAACTCATCTATCTTGAAGGGTTAACTCACTAACTCTAGGTTAAATGTAAAAATATTGGGGTTGTGTTGTGTCGATTCTTGTGTTGCACAGTCGTATTATATTGTTAATATATCACTATGAATAATACTTATTTTATGAATAATACTTTTCTCTGATCATGACAGAAATTATTGAGTATGTAACATGAAGTGACACACTCAATTGAATACGAATAAAATAAAATGTCTTCAAATGTCTCGTGATGCTTCTAGTGTTTCAGGCGTACGCTTGTTTCCAACGTCGTGGTATAAAATAAAAAACGTAAGGAGCCGGTACCAGCTTAGTGCAAGCTTAAACTTCTTCGGTCGCATTCTTCATTACTGAAAATCGTGTCTGAATAGAAATTCCGTCACTTTTGCTGTAATTCTTTTCCACTCTTATCTGTCTTCGGCATGTCTTAAACTAGTGTTGTAGTAATAAAGCTCTGTATGTTCAGGGGCCAGTACCTGGAGGGCGCGTCGTGGTTCCGCAAGGACTCGCACCTGCAGGAGCCGCTGCCGATGCAGCTCGTGTTCCCCATGACGCCCATACACTTCAAGCCTGTGCGTTCCACCGGCAGGCGTCTGCGCAGTGAGTTTCTTTTGATTATCAATAAATACTTATTTCAATTCTTAGAACACCTTTCCACTGATAGTGTGAGTACTACTACTACTTCTACACTAATTGAGGGGTATGTTCAATTCGATGTAAGCCAAGAGTATTCCTGGCAGCGTACCTAGCTGGTGAAATTACTAGGTAAATTAAAAAGCCGGTAAGGTGCGCTGTGAGAACTACTTTGGGTGCGCATCAAATTGGTACGCCAAGTCTATTATAATCTATACAAAACGCACTAGCGCTAGACCGCGAGTGTGGGGAACGCGCGACAACATATCTTTTTTTTTTTTATTTATTTATTCAAGGAACAAACAGTCATTTACATACATTTTTACAAATTAACATAAAACTAGACCAAAACAGTTCCATTTACTACATATTAATAAAATAAAATAAAGGGATTAAAAAAGTGAGTCTATATAATATCTACTTATTATCAGGACAAATATAAATGAAGATATATATAATTAATGAAATATATATGAAGAATGAACCTGTAACATTAAATTATTTATATTTAATGTTACAGGTTTATTTAAATTATCTATAAATTTACATACCTACTTTATATTTCTTATATAACTAATATAGATAAATATGCAATATGATATATTGGTTACCCTACTATACTCTCAAAAACGGATCTTCTGTAAGTGCCTATTGTAGTAGCAAAAATATGAATATTATCAAGAAAATTATTATAAAATCTACAAGAGCGCCTTACAAAAGTACAAAAACAGTATTAATATGCAATTCTTGCTCTGTCAACTTCTGAGTTGCAGGCTGCAACAAATAGGATAATTTTGAAAATATTCATTGCCTATTGTAAAAATAACGTGTAATAGAATATTTTATTTGTTATTATTGCTGATTTTAGTTTATTGGATTACCTCTATCCTGATCACGTTCTGCCCTTTGTGCAAGTATAAACGTTTGTCCACAGATCGCTACATCTGTCCTTGTTACTACTACCCACTCCGAAAGGGAGCTTTCGTGGTCTCAGTGGACCTTCACTCCGGAAAGCAAAACTCTGACTTCTGGGTTAAGCGTGGAACAGCTATGCTCTGCACTCTTGCTACTTAAATGTTTATAATTATTATGTTTATTAATATAATAACTATCTTTGTTTGTTACTGTTTTATTTCCTACTAGAAGTTGCGCGTGGCTTCGCTCCCGTCGTTCTTTATTTGGCTACTGTTCAACTCCTATTGAGCGTTGCGTGATGTTATATAGCCTATAACCTTCCTCAATAAATAGGCTATCCAACACTAAAAGATTTTTTCAAATCGTACTATTAGTTCCCGAGATCCTAGCGTTCAAACAAACAAACTTTACAGCTTTATAATATTAGTATAGATTAAATAAAAGCAATATCATAATAAACTCACACAATATATTTTATAGTTCGACACAATCGAAATACAATGACAATGTTAAGTTGTCTTCATATCAGAGCCAATCAAAGTGCTTTGGTCTAGCTCCATAAACACAGGCTGGTTGTTGAGAGTGCACGAACAATAACATTTCCCCTTAGCTGAACCATTATCTAAGAACAGGAACTTCATGCTCAGGTTGGCTGCTATGCTTTGTTGTACCTCTGAAAAGATAATGGCCTTTATGTAATGAAATGAAATCTCGTTTATTCATCTAGATTACAAGGTAACACTTATGAAAGTCACAAGAATGTAACAGGTTATCCGAAAAGTAGTGTCAGCAAATTTGCCTACGACCAGTTCGCTGACGGGGTGGAGCTATGAGAAGAACTGGAAAGAAACTCACGCCACTCTTTTTAAAAAAATGGATAGTTACAATCTTTTGTAATTTACAATTTGGGTAGCGTGTAGTGATGCAGCAGAGCACTACACCGTTAGATTTATTAGTATCTGCGCTTTGATAAAGTCACCTTTAGGCCATCGCGTACCGTTGTTAGGCACGGGTCTTTTACAAGAAGAGAATGACTTTGTTACAAAACTGGTGACGGGTTGGAACATTTTTTTTATAGTATGACATGCTGCAAGCAGGCTTGCTGGCTCCTCGCCTATGGAGAGCAAAAAAGGGGCTCAGATTACACCACCAGCTGACAGGATACTTAAGCACCATGTCAGCTGACTGTGCCATACTGGCCCGCAAGATGCTTCTTCACGCTTCGCCTGAAGGAACCCATGTTGCAGGAACTGAAGGAAGAAAGATATGCCGGCAGTGCGTAGTAAGTAAAAATGTATTCGCTAAAGTTATTTAACAAAATTAAAAAACAACTTAAAAAAATCTAAGTAAGTAACTAATTGAAATAATTCCGTCTCTCTCCTACTATTTTGCCGTGCCGTACAGGGTCCACATATATTTCTGAACAATTATTACCTTTATAACTTGTGGAGTGCAATAAATGTATTGAGTATTGAGTACATACCGCTAGCATTTTGGTGAGCTGTGCAGTTCGGTGTGTGTGCCCACGTTGCAACCTGATAGATTAGTAAATTAATTTAGATATTTAACTGTTTAATCTCGCAATGAGGCGTGCGTTGTTACACGATCTATCTCAAATGGTGTTTATTGTTTTTGTTACTGCTTTGCCTACAAAAAATAAATGAAACTGAAATGTCTTTTTTAATGTCAAAAAACAACATATATGAAAGTAGGTACATTTTCTTGGAATCGTTGGTTTAATATAATATGTAAGTAGGTCACTGTTGTTCACTAGGCGGTACCTACTAGCACAGAACTTAGCCAATAACAAATGACATGTTCTTAATTTGTATGATTTCTGAAATATACGGACTGATTTGAATGGGCCTTTCACAGTCAGATAGCTAATATCTGCAGCAACTTTGCTATTTTTGTTTTGAAAAAGAATTATGAAAGATAAAAATCTCTTGGGACGGTCTTTTTCGCTTATAACTGAGAGGGTTTAAGCCATAATCCACTCACGCTGGCCTAGTGCGGGTTGGTGGATCAAACATACTCATAGAATTTCTTCTAGGGTATGTGGGTTTCCTCACGATGTTTTCCTTCCACGTTAGCAGATAGTAAGTCACTTGACTAATAATACATAATAAGCCAAAAAACGCAACCCTTCTTTGGCAGTGGGGTAAAAATAGAACACAAAATTCTACTCACGACAAAGAGAAGTATAAGCAGGATGGTCTTCATGGTGATTATTTACGTGTAACGTGAGTCCAAACGATAGGGCCGTGAACCACAAAGTAGCCTGTCTGTATTAACGTTCGATGGCAATTTGTATTAAATTAACATTTGTGCTAATAACGGACACGTATATTATGAATTATTCGGTGTTACGTCATCACAACTGAATAAATATTGGGTACGAAATACAGCTTGGTGGGTATTCAATTCGTAAAGGCATTTAATCTTGTATTAATAACTAGAAGTTCCGCAGGGCTTCGCTCCCATCGTTCTTTATTTCGCCACTGCTCAGCTCCTATTTGCAGTAGCGTGATGTTATTTAGCAAATAACCTTCCTCGGTTAATGGGCTATTCAACACTAAAAGACGAACGGACGGATGAACGTCATTGGGCTGATATTGGTATTATAATGATTACTGTCTTTCCTACGATGTATCAACCTTGTCAGCGAACAGGCCTTGGGAAAATTAAATGACTTATTTTTTGGCTTTGTATGACGTTCATAAATACCATGCGTATGATCCAAATGATTAAAGTTTTTGACTTTGACTTGACAATAGACCATAATATTTAAGTAGGTACCCTGTGTAAGCAATCGCACAACCTATTACTATGGACTTTAAGCTCAACTAAGATCAATGCATTGATGGTGGTCATGGTTGTTTTCTTATTATTAGGGCTCCGTACCAAAAAATACAAAAGGAACCCTTAAGGTCTCGCTCTGTCCGTCTGTCAGTGTTATATCTCGGAATCTAGTTAAGTTATCGACTAATAGTTAAAAAAATTGTATTTTCTCTGCAAAAGTGGCTGTGGTAGGGGGGAGGTGAAATTTTAAATTTAGTCTATTACATCAAGTGAGGTATCAAATGAAAGGACTTTGTTTCCATATTCTGAAACAGTTGTTGTAGGATTAAAAACATCATTTAGCTCATCTACAATGACTGGGCAATGTCTACGTCTACGTATCCCTTTGTTTTAAGTGTTCAGCCGTACATAATATGTTTACTTTTTTAATTATACATAATAGGTATGTACCTATTATGAATAAATAAAAATTAGGTCCATTATTGTAATAATGCCTGAGTACAGTCGGCGTCAAAGTCATATTCTGTCTCAATAATTTATGTGTCTTTTTTAAATTATTAATCAAAAAGCATGTTATTCACGCCCTCCAGCTAGGTGGACCGATGACCTGAAAAAGGTCGCCGGGTCTGACTGGATGCGGAAGGCGGAGGATCGAGTGTTATTGCGCGTGTTGGGAGAGGCCTATGTCTAGCAGTGGACTGCAATAGGCTGAGATGATGATGTTCTTCATGCTATCTGCAAAAGAGCGTATCTTCATGGGGCTTTCCTCCTTTTGTTGAAAAGCGCAGATTTCGTTAATAACTCAAAAACGGTTAATCCAAGCATGTTAAAAATTATTTTCATTAGAAGTATTTATCGTTATCTTCGTCATTTATTTAATATTTTAAAGGATAGAGAAGGACACAATTTATGCGTTTTAGAAATCTGAGGCGTCAGTAGAGGCAACTGTGGAGTCGTCTGTTAAGGCAGCTGTATTAACCTCTGTAGAGGTAGTTGTGGGGGCGTTTGTAGAGGGTGCGGTAGAGTTGTCTGTAGAGGCAGCTGTTGAGGCGTCTGTAGAGGCAACTGTAGTGATGTCTGTAGAGGCAGCTGTTGAGGCATCTATAGAAGTAGCTGTGGTGATGTCTGTAGAGGCAGCTGTTGAGGCATCTATAGAGGCAGCCGTGGTGATGTCTGTAGAGGCAGCTGTTGGGGCGTCTATAGAGGCAGCTGTGGTGATGTCTGTAGAGGCAGCTGTGGGAGCATCTGTAGGGTAGCTGTTGAGGCAGCTATAGAAGTGTCTGTAGAGGTATATAATAGAATAGAGAGGTAGCTGTGGTGATTTCTGTAGAGGCAGCTGTTTAGGCGTCTGTGGAGGCAGTTGTGGAGGTGTCTGTAGAGGCAGCTGTAGAGGCGTCTGTAGAGGAAGTTGTGGACGTATCTGTAGTGGCGTCTGTAGATGGAGTTGTGGAGGTGTCTGTAGAAGCAGCTGTGGAATCGTCTTTTAAGGCAGCTGTAGATTCGTCTATAGAAGCTGCTGTGGACTCGTCTGTAAAGGCAGCTGTAGTAGCGTCTGTAGAGGCAGTAGTAGAGGCGTCTGTAGAGACAGCTGTAGAGGCGTCTGTATACGAAGTTGTGGGGGTATCTGTAGAGGCAGCTGTAGTGGAGTCTGTAGAGACAGCTGTAGAGGCGTCTGTAGAGGCGTCTGTAGAGGCAGCTGTAGAGGCGTCTGTAGAGTTAGCTGCTGTAGAGGCGTCTGTAGAAGCAGCTGTGGAGTCTTTGTTAAGGCAGCTGTAGAGGCGTCTGTAGAGGAAGTTGTGGAGGTGTCTGTAGAGGCAGCTGTAGTGACGTCTGTAGAGGCAGTCGTGGAGGCGTCTGTAGAGGCAGCTGTGGAGTCGTCTTTAGAGGAAGTTGTGGAAGTATCTGTAGTGGCGTCTGTAGAGGCAATTGTGGAAGTGTCTGTAGAAGCAGCTGTGGAATCGTCTTTTAAGGCAGCTGTAGAGGCGTATGTAGAAGCTGCTTTGGACTCGTCTGTTAAGGCAGCTGTAGTGGCGTCTGTAGAGGCAGCTGTAGAGGCGTCTGTAGAGGCAGCTGTGAAGTCGTCTGTTAAGGCAGCTGTAGAGGCGTCTGTAGAGGAAGTTGTGGAGGTATCTGTAGAGGCAGCTGTAGTGGCGTCTGTAGAGGCAGTCGTGGAGGCGTCAGTAGAGGTAGCTGCTGTAGAGGCGTCTGTAGAGTTAGCTGCTGTAGAGACGTCTGTGTACGCAGCTGTAGAGACGTCTGTAGAAGCAGCTGTGGAGTCGTTTGTTAAGGCAGCTGTAGAGGCTTCTGCAGAGGAAGTTTTGGAGGTGTCTCTAGAGGCAGCTGTAGTGGAGTCTGTAGAGGCAGTCGTGGAGGCGTCTGTAGAGGTATTTACTATTGAGGCGTCTGTAGAGGTAGCTGCTGTAGAGGTGTCTGCAGAAGCAGCTGTAGAAGCGTTTGTAGAAGCAGTTGTGGAGTCGTCTGTTAAGGCAGCTGTAGAGGCGTCTGCAGAGGAAGTTGTGGAGGTATCTCTAGAAGCAGCTGTAGTGGCATCTGTAGAAGCAGTCGTGGAGGCGACTGTAGAGGCATCTCTGGAGTCGTCTGGTAAGGCAGCTGTAGAGGCGTCTGTAGAGGAAGTTGTGGAGGTGTCTGTAGAGGCAGCTGTAGTGGCGTCTGTAGAAGCAGCTGTAGAGGCCTCTGTAGAAGCAGCTGTGAAGTCGTCTGTTAAGGCAGCTGTAGAGGCGTCTGTAGAGGAAGTTGTGGAGGTGTCTGTAGAGGCAGCTGTAGTGGCGTCTGTAGAAGCAGTTGTAGAGGCGTTGGTAGAGGCAGCTGCGGTGGAGTTGTCTGTAGAGGCAGCTGTGGAGGTGTTTGTGAGGTCTCCAAGTATATTTCTGATGTCTCCAAGTGTGTTTTTGATTATTTGGAACGGTCCATTTGAATTTATATTTCCACCAATTACTTGCGACACTGTAAGATAAGAATTATTACAATTCAATTAATAGTATTTTTTTTTTTTTTTTATAAATTGACAAATTCCGAAGTACTAACTATAGTAATTATAGTATAGTTATAATATAATATATATAATATAATTATATATAGTCGCTCCATCTTCTCTTGCAGCTATTTGCAAGACACAGCTCATATCAGTGTTTTGATCGCATTACTGCGAACTTAAATGTCTCCTTTGTTTAATTTTTCATTTGTAATTTACTAACATAAATCTGCATATTAATTGGTAAATAATTTCAAAAATAATACTCTTAAATAATGGCAAATTTTGACAAATTTGAAACTATATTTAACCCATAATTTACTAAAAAAGTCGATGGACGCCTCCTGGCGGTTTCTAGTGTGTCGATAAATTATTATTTTTATGAATTTAGTGAATTTATTGCTCTAATAATAATATTATTATGTTAAAAAATCCATAATATTCATCATCACCATTACAGTTACAACCCCAAATATCCAACTGCTGGGCACCATTCTCCGCCAAACATTTTGGGTGGAATTTAGCCTACTATACTACGCTGACCAGACGGATTGGAATAGGCCCTATAGGGTTTTGTTTCGAATTTTCCTTTTCTGGCAATGCTCGCCTGCAGGTTACTCCCTTAGTATATAGTGTGACATAATGTATTCTTAATCCGTCACTACAGGAAAATATCTATAATATTAATAAAATTATATTGCTTTTGCATTCTACATTACGAATTTTTTCTCTCACTCTCAAATCTCACTGACAAAGTTTAGCTTACAGAAAGTTTCAACAAGACATTAGCCAGCTTATTACATCGAATTTTACTTTATAACTATTTGTCGAAAGAGAGTTCGTGCTATTTATATATAATTCAAATTTATTTGACGGAAAATTTGATAGCATCGATACAATTACCAGACGAATGTAAACATATAAGTTCGTGTTACTAGAATTACTTCGTGTTAAGCACGATTGAGGCGCAAATGTGATACATTTTGTTCTCAGTGACGATACGATTACATTAATATTAGAAGTTTGTGCTTGGCCTGGTATACTGGGAATGAAGCAATTTGACTCACACAATGGTTTTCTCATGGGTTCCGTCCGTGCTACAGTCACCTGAAAAATAATGATTTCCAGAACATATTTTACAACTCAGTTTATTTCCCTTCAGATCCTGATTCTGAGTTATCGAAATATTTCAGCCAAAAATGTCAGTTTATTTAATGTTTTAAACATAATGTTCAAAAATAGATGGATATAGAAAAAAATCTTATATTAATCGGTTATTAATTTTCTATACGGTAAACTATAATATAATAATAATATAATATAATATTCTACTACATTCACACAGCGCCATCTAGTCCCAAAGTAAGCAACTATATTTGCTTGTGTTATGGGTACTAAACAACTGATATACTACTTAAATACATTTTTTTTTTGTAAATACATACATATTATAGATAAATTACACCCAGACACAGAACAAACCTTTATGCTCATCACACAAAGATTTGTCCTGGGTGGGGATCGAACCCACGACCTCCGGCTTAGCAGTCAGGGTCACTAACCACTAGACCAACAGGCCAGTCAATTTTCTAACACTTAATAACTTTAGCTGTAAAAATAAGTCGCAATCTGATGAGTCAGAATCAGGGCCCAGATACTCAGTCTATAACCAGCCTTCTCATTGTGACACTAAAACTTACTCGTATGTTTAATTATATAAAAAAATAATCCATTCGTTAAAGCTCTAATTCTAAATACTGTGGTTCTTGTACCCTTTTGCGATGGGTACCTTACATTCGAAAAATATTTTTTAATAAGAGTTTTTAAATGAAATATTTTATAAATAATTTTATTGTACTTACGATAGTAACGACCAAAAACACCAAATTCTTCATGTTGATAATTTCAAGTATGTTTTCAAGATACACCATACACCATACACTAAGATAGAGTAACTGTGTAGCCCTAAGTGATGGGTGTCTGTCGCATCTCGGTATGGATATTTATAATTAATTCATTATTTGTACAAATGTGCACTAACTAATAAACTGTTTACATATAATTCGGTGCAGCATCATTGCAACTGCTCAAATATTGATAAGGAAACAGAAAATTACAGTCAATTTAGTTGCTAGTTACAGTGTCCTGTGTACTCATTATTTTTTTTAATAATATTGAAAATTCACAAAACATTTTGTTTATAGAAAGAAGAAAGAAAGACAGAAAAAACATTTATTCTCCACATTCGTATGACACAAGTAGTAACTAATTGCACCTACTGCATGTCACACCTGCAGGAATCTGCACTCTGCTCAGCATAATGCTGTGGCGCCAGCAGCTAACAGCTGCTGGACACTCAGCAGCGCTGATTTTCAGCAGAGCCCCAGGGACAGGATGACGAGTCAACGACCCGAGTGTTGTGTGTTAATGTATGCTAAATAAATACAAATTAATAAATAGTACATATATAAATAATTATATGAAACTCAAAACAATACAAAAAATACATATATAGGAAGCAAGAGCAAAAAAGAAAGATGTATAAATTTATGAATATTCATTATTATATGCTGCTTAACACATGCTTATACAGGGTTATGTTCGGAACAAATACGCGCGAAGGGTCTGTTTCGGAATAATTGGTAAATGCTATTATGGATGAAATGAGCTTTGTGCAATAATTACCTCCTTTTCAAAAGGAAATTAGTCATAATTCCCATCATCATCATCAACGTGATACCGTTCACACTCGATCATTGCCGAACTACTCTCCATACAATTGTGTGATTGCCAATCGCCTATCATATTATATTATATATATTCTATTGCTATTACTATTCAATTTGTAGAAAATTTATATCGGAAACAATTTAGAAAGTAGTGCGGTTAGGAAATTCCAATAGAACTCAACTAAAATTTGAATCAGTTTGATTCAAATTTCGATTACGTCTTTCGATTTTCTACAAATTTAATAAAGGAAAGAGCTTAAAGCATAACAGAACTAACTAAGCACTGTGAATAGATCAGCTATCTAATACCTACACCATCGATATAATTATAAATAAGTTTTAAAAATTGAATACAATATTCTAGAAACTTGAAAGGAAATTAAACATTTACATATTTATTGCACTTGTACAAATACTAAATTTAATTATAACTTTTTTTATAATACGATGGCGGAAATCAATCTTATGGCCCTGATGGATAGCAGATAACGTAGTCTATGGATGAATGCACCAGCAGGTGCATTACTCTGGGCACCTCTATTCACAGAAGGAACACAACACTAATGTTATTATGGCTGCGGTCATCTGTAAGGCAGAGACACTTCCACAGGCTTGCGACTCAGTATCTATACTAGGTGGACCGGTGGAAGAAGAAAGCTTTTGAAATTAGTCACAAAAATAATTATCGTGTCCAAAAAGCCACTCTGATAATTTAAATTCTGCTTCTTCTTATAAAAGTCAGTTGCGGTGTCTCAGCTAGGTATCGTTGATATTATTTAACCAAAACTAAGATTGTATTGCATTCGGCTAGCCGAACATCTACTAATGGCCCGCATCTTACTCTTTTCATGAACAAAAGTAAATTTATAAAGTAGGTATAAAATAAAACCACCAAAACAATGATTCATCTTTCGTCGATCATATAATTTAACATTACAATGGGTGTCAATTAATATAAATTTAACTTCAATTCCGTTTTATTAACTTAAAAAAATATACGATATTATGTCATAATTGCTTTGATTAAATTATCGACAAAACATTGCATGCTAATGAAAAATTGGCACTCTTACAGACAAAAGTTAGCCAAGCCTGGGCTAGATTCGTAACTGTCGGAAAGTTTACGTCTGGAAACGTCAGTTTAATTGCAGGTAGTTCAAAATAGACGGTTGTTGAAAAAATCTCAAACTAAAGTTTTAAAGTTTATATTCGATAACTTATTTTTTACCTTTATATCACAATGTAAAACAGAAAATGTAACTTGATATTAGTTTGTACATCAATTTCTATCATCTTTTTATAAATCTAAGGTAAAAAATTGTTCAGCGTTTCTTATTTTAAAACTCTTTTCTATTGAGAGTGCATTACTTATAACTTAATTCTCGAAAATGTTTCTTTCCGACGGTTCAGAATCATAGCCTCATCTAGTTGATACGTATGAACGATCAATTTTCATACTTCTTTAAATCTATGGCCTACTTTGAAACTCCAGATCGATTTAGTACCTACCTATCACTATAAGTACTAGCTGTCGCGCGAGGCTTCGCTCCTATCGTTCTTTATTTGGCCACTGCTTAGTGCTATCAGTTGTTACATAGCTTATTGCAGCCTTCCTCGATAAATCCAACACTAAAATATTTTTTTCAAATCGAACCAGCGGTTTTTGATATTATCGCGTTCAAACAAACAAACCAGCTCTTTAGCTTTATATTATTAGTATAGATTATATTAACGAGTCGATATCGCTTTCGAACGTTTGCAAATGACAGCGAACATATAAATTTTCAAACATTTTTGATAATCACTGTCAAATATTCGATATCAAGATTCATAGTATGCTTTCTGATGTATGCCTGATCCACCAAAGCGGTGAGGAGCTGAGCAGAGCTGGAGACGTGTCATATAGTAAGAACTTAGTCTATAATTTAAAATATTTAAATTTTTAATAATACAAGGTCGCGTCGCCCTCCCTTTTCCTCCCCAGATGATCTGACAGGACTGCAGGATCGCGCTGGATGGAAGCTGTATACGACCGGTCCTATTGAGGAGGCTCATATCCAGCCGTGAATGTCCTACGGCTGATGAATTATTTACAACACAGGTCTTGTCTCCTCGTCTCATTTACCCTCTGATTGAGTCTAGGCTTGATAAACTTGACAATTAATTCTAATACCTACAATCTAATTTTTTATATACTAATTTTTTCATCATACAAATTACTGTTAGGTAGAGTAGTACGAAATAGGAGCTATATAATGCTAAGTGACACAACACTGAACCTACCTATTCGTTAATTTTGCCTATTTAACAAAATATGTCAAAACAAAATGTAAGCAACATTTTCTCGGTATACTCGGTATATTTTTTAAAAGTTTTACTTAGTGTACCTACTAAGTAAAACTTTAAAAAAGTATTGTAGGCAGCAAAAACATGTTATAACAAAGAAGAAAACTTAATTAACGTATATCCTCGGAACATAAGTATGTGAAATTATTGATAAATACAAAAGTACTTCAAGAAACTCGCAGTCTTTTCGATTGGTATGTTCACTCTCACTGACATCGGGACTCCCAACTCCCAAATGTCGTAAGCCGATATTGTTCGAACCGCCCTTTAATTGAGAATTAGTTATAAATTATCAATGGTGACATGTGCGCGAGACGCTTGCCAGGTAGTGTGACTGTACTCAAATAACTGCAGGTAAAAACTGGCTACTTTTAGCTGAAGGTAGATGTGGTGAAGGTCATTATGGGAGACCTATATGCAGCAGTGGACTGCTATAAGCTGATAAATGTTCTGGCTTATATTCATCAGGTCGACACATCTTGCAGATTGCTATATACAACAAGCACACTCCAATAACTGCTTAAAACCTTAACTGTCCTTTATCCCATCATGATCTTGCCCTTGCTTGGTACTTAACCCTCCTGAACCTTCGGATTGGACATTTGCCGGTTGACTTGTTGTAAGGTCCAAATTCACAAGTCGGGGCGGTGCAGTCGCCTCGGGCCACGCAGACCCGGTCTCTGAGACCGAAGTGCTCCTTCCCCCTGGCTAAAGACTGGCAGTCCCGACGGCGGCCGATATCAGGCCAATCGCAGATGCACGAACAAGGGGTGGTGACGTTCACGTTCGCTAAGAACTGCGCAGGGCATGTGCATCTGCAAGGAATCACTGTTTAAAATACCACCACCGTACGTAGGTACGCTGCACTTAAAATTTATCTTCTCTTTTTAATCTTTCCTTATGACTCCTTGATTTCTATGATATTAAATTTATACATAAGAGAATGGAGCGTATGTGATGTATTAGGCTTTAGGTTTTGATTAACTAGTACATCTGGACAAGTTGCGAAAGTTTATACCTACGTTTTAGTATTTTTTTCAAGTAAAACGATGGTTGTTTTTAGGAAAGGTTTAAGTGGAGGCAGAAGTAAGGGCCATTTTACAGACTTTATCAAAAAAGTGAAATATAAATTATAAATATATAATTGCGTAACTGCCTCGGTAGCGCAGCGGGAAGTGTATACGATTGCTGTGCAAGAGGTCCCTTGTTCGATTCCCGGGTCGGGTAAAAATGGTATTGGGTGTTTCTATCATGAAATTCCAGTACTAAGATTTTCCCGGAGTTTGGTAAACAAATGTTCCCGGTTGATGACAATAGGCTCGTCCCCTATTTCATGGGACCAAACATAGCTGGCGAAATGTGGATGTGATATACCTCTGCCTACACCTTCGGGGAAAAAAGGCGTGATGTATGTATGTTGACGACTTGGGTTCGAATCCCACTCAGGACGAATATTTGTGTGATGAACATCATTGTTTGTTCTGTGTCTGGGTGTATTTATCTATAATAAGTATATATTTACAAAAAAAATATTTAAGTAGTAGGTAGGTATATCAGTTGGTTAGTACTTGGGACTAGATAGCTCTGTGTGAATGTGTGAATAAGAGATTTGATCCTATATAAAAATAAGTACAGTGTTAATACCTGCGTAGTTGTGGAGGTGCAGTAGCTTCTTCATCATCTGTATCTAGCGATGGTTCTTCTGTAGGCATCCTCCAGTCATTCTGTCTCTGTGAGGGTCTCTCGTCTTCCTGGCTGTCGCGGAAGCTGTGGTTCCCTACTGCCAACCCAGGGCTCAACCCCTTGCCCAACCCCGTGCTCAACCAAGAGGTGATGGTGTGATGCAGGGTTTCTCTCGACACGCAACCACATTGCGTATGGTTGTAGAACTCCATCTTCACCACGCTCATTGAGTTGTCCGCCTTGTGAAGCTATCGATAATTAACAAAAATTTTAACTGAACACCTTTAACAATAATACTACCTCTATAATTCTAAACTAGAAGTCGCGCGGGGCTTCACTCCCTTAGTTCTTTATTTGGTCGCTGCTCAGCTCCTATTTGCCGTAGCGTGATGTTATATAACCTACGGCCTTTCTCGATAAGTGAACTATCCAACACTAAAATAACTGTTCAAATAGGACCAGCAGTTCCCAAAATTAACGCGTTCAGCGAAACAAACAAAGCTCTATAGCTTTTTTCATATTATAATATTAGGATTCTGGCCAAAGCAAAAAAAAATCTTCAGCCTCAGTGGCACAGCGGGAAGTGTATACGACTGCTGTACAAGAGGTCCCGGGTCGGGTGAAAATGGTATTGTGTTTTTCTATCTTGAATTTCTTCTATCATGAAATTCGCGTATTAAGATTTTCCCAGAGTTTGGTAGACAAATGTTCCCGGTTGATGACAATAGGCTCGCTACCTATTTTATGGAACCAAACATAACTGGCGAAATGTGGGTGTGAAACACATCTGCCTACCCCTTCGGGGAAAAAGGTGTGATCCTATGTTTTGTTATTTAGTATAGAGAGTATAGATAAAAATCCTTGGTTAGACTTGTAGGAGAAATACATTCGTAAATTCTATAATTTATGTACCTACTTCTAGCTTTTGCTTGTCGGTAAAATGTTACCGGTCTATTATCATATAGACCGGTAACATTTTACCGACATTTGTTACACTATAATCTATCTGTGTACCTACTAAATTCTATCATTTATTAAAATTTTAACCCTTCTGGCGTAATTGAGTTACAATCATTAATCCATCTATGAAATGAAATGAAATCTACGTTTATTCATCTAGGTGACAAAGTAACACTTATGAAAGTGACAAGTTAAGAATGTAACAGATTATCCGAAAAATAGTGTCAGACAATTTTCCCACATCAGTTCGCTGACGGGAAGACCATGTAAACATTCGCATTTATTATTGGGGATTGCGTGAAGTAGAATTGCAGCTAAAGACAGTTCTATTTAGGTATGAACTATATAATTCTCATATAGAAATTTTCCGTATGGTGACGGAGATAAAGAATAGATACATGTTTCACCACTATTTCGCATTCCCGGGATGTCGTAAGAGGTCATTAAGATAATTGCCCCATAGTAACTGCGCTAGAGAAGGAAAACTCGTAACAAAAACCTGTACCAACCCGTATGGCCAGCGTGATAACAGTAGGCTAACTACCACCTACTTAGGTGAGCCCTATGTTCAGCAGTGCACGTCTATGTGCTGATATGATGATGATACTTACATAAAAGGGGAGTACAATATTCTTGCCGGCGATGGGAGCGCAAACATGTCCCTCATTGAGACAGCACCCCGAGTCAGGAGCACAGCGATGCAATTTCACGCACGGCGGTGTATACCTGGATTAATACCACGACAGATATAATAAACTATTTTTAACAAAAAAATATTAAAACGACTTCAAATCAGTACTAAAAAGCGAAAAATAAACTGATATAGATATTTAATTCCAAGAAAAAAATATCTACCTACCTGTTTAAAGTATAATACCCTATTACTAATCTGTTTGAAGTCGGTGCCAAGCCTAAAGAGTTTGTTAAGCTACGTACTAGTACGTACATCTGTTACCGCTCGCTACTTCAGATCACCTCGCACTTGCATGTGATCGTACCTAGTGGACGGTTCATACCGAGTGATACAACCTCATTAGGCTGGCACCGACTTCAAACAGATTAGTAATAGGGTATTATACTTTAAACAGGTAGGTAGATATTTTTTTCTTGGAATTAAATATCTATATCAGTTTATTTTTCGCTTTTTAGTACTGATTTGAAGTCGTTTTAATATTTTTTTGTTAAAAATAGTTTATTTTTCCATTTTTAGTGTACTTTTTATCTAGCTGATTTAGTAATACTGGCTGGCAAAATAAGACGGAAAACCGAAATAAAGAATCTTCGATAGAAAAGAACGCCTATTTAAATATTCTAACAACACAACCTGATAGTAGAATAGAGGAATCCAACACTCAGCTTTTTATGTCTTTCTTTTTTCCTATAAAATGCGACAGGTAACAAGTATACGTATAGAATGCAGGTTAGATACTATATCGAAAACTTAAAATATCATCTAAGAAATCCTTTGAATTATACAACTTTATCTTCCATCAAGAGCTCTCACCTCAGACACTTGAAATAATACAACTTGTTTATACCTACATGGATGTGATATTTAAAGAAATCATCTTCTTACTCCTAAACGTTAAGAAGTTTACCTTCCAGTGAGAGCTCACCTAAATAACCTACAAGAATACAACTATAGGTTTACAACCTATAATGTTGAAAGAATTATCTTCCAACTCCTAAAAGTGAAGGAGTTATACTATCATCCAACTCCTAACAGTCAAGGAGTTATACCTTCCACTGACAGCTCACCTGAATAACCTACAAGAATACAACTATAGGTTTATAAGTACCTAAAATATTGAAAGAATTATCCTCCAACTCCTAATAGTTAAGGAGTTATATCTTCCAGTGACAGCTCACCTGAATAACCTACAAGAATACAACTATTGGTTTATAAGAACCTATAATATTGAAAGAATTATCCTCCAACTCCTAAAAGTTAAGGAGTTATACCTTCCATCACCAGCTCATCAACATGAGATGATGACTATCAGACGTAAATACTTGTATTACTTTAGAAAATAGATATTGAGTATTAATATTAGATAATAGAAACTTAAAATATCATCTAAGTAACAACTCCTTTGGACTATGCAACTTTACCTTCCATCAAGAGCCCCCGCCTTAGTCACTTGAAAGAATACAACTTACAGTTTACACATGGATGTGATATTTAAAGAAATAATCTTATTACTCCTAACCGTTAAGGAGTTTACCTTCCAGTGACAGCTCACCTGAATATCCTACAAGAGTACAACTATCGGTTTATATGTACCCATAATGTTGAAAGAATTATCCTCCAACTCTTAACAGTTAAGAAGTTATGCCTTCCATCATCAGCTCATCAACATGAGATGATGACTATCACACGTAAATACCTAAATAACTTCAGAAAATAGATGAAACAGGTAACATGTGCCTATAAAATTTGAGGGTTGCCCTCGATTTCCCTGAGATTCCATCATCAGAACTTAACGTGGTGAATAGGGGACCAATTCGGAAGTATACCCTTTCAAACAAAAAAAGAATTTTTCAAATCGGTTCAGGCATCTCCGAGTAATCGCTGAACATACATAAAAAAAAAAAAAAATACATACAGTCGAACATATAACCTCCTCCTTTTTTGAAGTCGTTTAAAAAACATAGTTTGTTGAATGGTTTCTATTCGCAGAACATCCACGTAAAAAATATTATGTGAAAAAGCCGCCTCTATCCATATTCGAACAACAAAATTACAAATTACATTTTTCATATAAATATTATCAAACATAACCTAAATGGTAAAATGGTTGATTACTTGCATATATTGTACCTAAAACCATAGTAACCATAGTATAGAACAAAGAAGAAATTCATTACTTGTATTTATTTGTGAATAAAAACAAAGTTCTTACACTGTGTCTGCGGCAGGTGCAAGCTGCCTAACATTGAGCCACCGCGCCTGAGGCTCCAGACACTTGCCGGCGCGTAGCAGCGCGCTCGTGCTAATCAACACCGCAGTGCGCAGCTGCCGACGCTCCAACGCTGTCATATTTGCTGTAACAGTACCATTTATATCGGTTACTTCTTCAATTTCATTACTTTTTGTTAGAGAGGGAGCAAATCTAAATTGCTCTAACTCGACTGTAAAAGTGCTGTCACACAAGACCGCAGTCATAAAAGCAGTCATCACAATTTCAACCCATAAACGACCCACTGATGTGCACAGGTCTCCTTCAAAGAATATGTACGGAATTTAGCCAACAATACCACGCTGGCCAAGGTTGTTATAGTGTGTGATTCGAATTTTCCTTTTCTTGCAGTACTCTTGACTGCATAAAATTAGACCCTTAGTCGCCTTTGACGTTGGGATGGGATAATGATATTACATATTCCTAATCCGTCACTACACGGTTAGTTATTCTGCATAAAGTTTGTAAATAAATAAATACTTACTTTCAACGAAAATTATTTTGAACATGCCGTTTTTGAGTTATTGCCAAAAAAGCGCTTCTCAACAAAAGGACGTAAGCGCTATGAAGATACGCTCTTTTACTGTAGAACCCTACAGTGAGTATGGTCCGCCAGGTTTATTAAACTTTGCGTGTATCCAAGTTGCTTTTGTCGAGCATCAAACAGACTGACCCATCTACATACATGTGGTCGGTTTGTGCCGATTAATCAGGCTGATGTATTTTTTTTGTCGACGTCCGCGGACGTATCTGCTGTGATGTGTGAAGCAGGCTTAACACAGGTGTATTATTATTAGTGCCCCTAGTTGCCTCTTACGAAATCCTGGGCATAAAAGGGATTGATGACACAGTGTGAACTTACTCCGTTGTTTGGAATTTATGCATTAAAAACATGAAACTCACGATCGTCGATAATCCTGGGACGTGCATTAGTTGCAGCGATGGCAGCGGATACCTCAGCTGTAAGCGGATCTTTAGTGATTGCTAATGGAGCAATATTTTCGGCTACAGGTTTTGAGGTGGAACTTAGGTCAGGTAGGTCTTCAGTATCCCAGTCGTCGTTTGCATCCATAGGATATTCAGACTCAGGTAATTCAGGGTCCTGAAATAGAAATGTTTGATTCATTTAATTTCGATTGTACCTAGGGAATTCTACCCCTCTAAAGGACTGGATTTAATAGACAACTTTGCATATTGCTAATGTCATTATTATAGTATCAAGTATGGCTGTGCTAATGGCAACCGGGAAATGGCGCCAATTGCCTAGTGAAGCATGGAGACGCAACAATGGAATGCCACAAACAGTCTTCCATCAGTCCCATCATGGACTGACATTGTTGAACCTCGTAATGAACATCTAAGTACCACAATATTACGACCGCTTCTAAGAGTAGTAGACTAATGAGACAGTTTCTCAATCAGGAGGCATTCATTGATTGATGTTAATTAACAATCCCAAAACAAGAACTCACAGATCAACAGCGACTTGAAGAATAAACTAAATACGTTAGAAAATTAGTTTAAATTGCTATGTTAACCCTGTAGGTACTATGTTACCCTACAGAACTTATATAATTAATTAATACTGTAAAAGGCACATTCAATGTGCTCGTAAATACTTGAGTCAATTTGTACGCAGACAGTTTCTCACAGTATGACCCACTTGTCACTTGTTCAGACATATTTTATTACATCATTTACAGTTTACGACCATGCACTATTCGTAAAGTATCATAGGTTACGTTAATTAGGAGTGTTTCCATAAAGAGGCGACACGGGCGTTGTTGGTGCGTTGCATCAAACCTATCTCTGTTCTGTGGTTGCGTCGATGCAACACGTGCGTAACGGCGGCGGCGGGGCGACGAAACGGGGTAGGGGTGTTGTGCTGCCAGGATGGAGGATTCAGCAGGAACGCACTAACTTATGCAGTTTTATCTTTAATATCGAAGGATACAGATGCGACGCAGTGTCCGTGTGGCACTCACGTGTTCATTGGAACCACGGCGTGCGTTGCGTCGACACAGCCCTGTCGCAGCGTATCAGCTTTGCCGTGTGGCACCTTTGTTACTTGACGGAGATAGCTCACAGAGTGTTAGGTGCTAGCAACAGACAGATACTTTTATAATAACAGTGGATTAAATTTAAAAGAGTATTTACATTCCTTCAAATTGTAAGCTCATTTGGTACGTTTTTCGGACATTGCTCTCGTGTATAAAGCGCGACTATTTGCGGATTTAGTAAATATTATGTAGTTGACCTTATCTATAGGTAATGTTTGTGACTTGGATGTAGGGATTAATCTGCGAAATTACTGTGCCGATCTTTATGATATTTTACATATCTCTATGTAAAATATCATAAAGATCTCGAAGATCGAAGCTTATGATCTGGAAAAGGAATGGACTACTTTCATAGTTACAGGCGGGAGCTAGAAGAAAAATAAATAAAATGAGGTTAGTGTGCGCAGCCCCTAAGTATCGCGTGAGTACCGATCGAGACGGCGGCGATTGCAATAACTAGAGTTAATAATACAAGTTCGCTTAAGTACAAATCCGTGTAATCGAGTCAGTGTGAAGGAATGCAACGCGCCGCTTCGAACCCACTACCCAAAATAGCAATATTATAAATAGCTGCATCTGTTTCTTTTCAAAACACGCTAATGACTCCATCGATTGACTTCAAAGTTAGTTAAGTATTTGAGCTTTGATCTTGATTAAACCATGTACGGTTGTGGTTATTTTAATACATAGAATCATTTTAATTAAAAAAGAAATGGTGGCTGAATGGTGAAATGACCGGCATGCAAAACATGCGGTCGGAGTTCGATACCGACCGGCTAGTGCCAATGTGGATTTCATTTTTTTTTATTATGTACTAACCAGTACTATATAGTCATGTATCTTACTACCTCCCAACAGTGAAACATGCTAAAAAATCCCCTATTTCTATCTAGATAGAGGCTTGGCCAGCAGTAGAATACTAATAGGTTGCCATTTTTTTTTATTAATTACATAAGTACAGCCTAGTTGTTTGTTATTAATTATTTATTTACTGTATCCATTTAGCTAAATATTTATTCATATATTTTCATTACCTATCCGAATTTGATTACCCCATTAGATTCGGCGTAAATTATAATATAATAATAATAATATTCTACCACATTCCCACAACGCCATCTAGTCCCAAAGTAAGCAGTTATATTTGCTTGTGTTATGGGTACTAAACAACTGATATACTACTTAAATACATTTTTTATGTAAATATATACATATTGTAGATAAATTACACCCAGACAAGAACAAACCTTTATGCTCATCACACAAAGATTTGTCCTGGGTGGGGATCGAACCCACGACTTCCGGTTTAGCAGTCAGGGTCACTAACCCCTAGACCAACAGGTCAGTCAATTAGCTGTGAAAGACACAAGGCTTCTTTATAGGTTCCGTTTCTTTTTGCAAATATTCGTATATGCGGAGTAAAACGGGTGCCGTTTAAAGAGAAGAAAGTGAAATTACCCATTTCCGTAAAATGAACGAAGCTTCTATTCATTATTTAGGAATAACGAGAATTACAGGCGTCAGTCACACACTATCAAATACCTATGTAAGTAGATAATATCATTATCTTAAGGAAAATAGTGCCACTAATATTTTCTTGGTAATCCGCACAGCGCGGTGTTGCTTAGTTTTTAATAAGATGACGTCATTTGGCTTATCTTGACTTTGTTACGAAAGTGTGTTAGTTATATATGATGTAATAAAAGAATCAGTAAGTGAACTTATTATTATTATTTTCGTGGGCTGATCGTCAAGTCGTCCGGAAGGCTTCCAACTTGTGATAACCGGGTCCAACTTTCTCAACCAAATTCATAGACGTAATAATTATTAGCTAAGTTCGCAACAAATATATTGTAGGTTTCACAGATGTTGACCGGTGCATCGAACCCACAACACCCCTTGGTGATGTTTCACTATGTTCACACTTCAAATCTCCCATCCAAAGTGACAGGTTTAGACTAACAAATAAATTCGCAAAATATACTAAAAATATAAATAATTACAGATACATAATATATTTTGTCAGCTATGTTTGGTCTATGCAGTAGGGGGCGAGCCTGTTGCCATAACCATGCCATTGCGGGCTTAAAAAGCTTATTAAGTCCCATTTAAGGCAACTCCTGAACACCACAAAACAGATACACAGGGTTAATAACACCATGACTAATGCAGCGAATCCCAAAGTAGGTTCCGTAGAAACATCACCAGGCTTCCGCCATATTATATTTAATACCACAGTTATTAAGTAAAATTTTTTTCTTATTAATAATATAATAATATTCTACCACATTCACACAGCGCCATCTGGTCCCAAAGTAAGCAATTATATTTGCTTGTGCTATGGGTACTATACAACTGATATACTACTTAAATACATTTTTTTTCATTTAAATTATATAGTGTTTTATTTGTAATCATTTGATATGGGGTTCCATTAATTAAACGTCTTTACCCTAACCTGAGACCTCTTCCAGAGCAGTCGTTTACACTTTCCGTATAAGGCAGTAAAACTATCAATTGGTGATTGATGAATGGCACCGCAATTATCATATAATATATATTACCTATACATAGATAATTTCTATTATAACACTGTTTACATAACAAGCCGCGGATGGTATCATATTTCTTAGAACTGTCATCTCTGTTTGAACTGAAGTTATATAAATAGAATAAAAACCTAACAACCATGTTTAAAAGTTACTACAGAAGCATTATAATATAATATAATATTTCACCACAATCACACAGCGCCATCTAGTTCCATATTAAGCAATTATATTTGCTTGTGTTATGGGTACTAAACAAGAACTGATAAACTACTTAAATATATTTTTTTGTAAATACATACATATTAAAGATAAATTATTACACTCAGACACAGAACAAATAATCATGCTCATCACACATAGATTTGTCCTGGGTTGGGATCGAACCCACGACCTCTGGCTTAGCAGTCAGGATCACTAACCACTAGACCAACAGGCCAGTCAAAATTAATTTGTTTTACATCAGCAACCAGTGTTGCCGTTTTAGCGGATTTAGCGCTAGATCTAGTGCAATTCTAGGGTCTCTGGCGCTTTTTTTCTCATGACTACGCGCTTAAAAAAATTTAGTGGAATCTGGTGTAAAACTCGATATTAGTTAACAACCCAAGTTAAAGTGCACAGTATCGTGATAGGACACGTAAAACCAGCGAGAAAAAACAGCGAGTTGATATTGATCGTGTATAGGACGCCTACAATGAGTCAATTTAGTTAGTTCGGGTATTTTCCGACCAAAATGTTGAACAATGATCTCCGTTATAATGATACGTCATCAATTGAAAATTTTAAAGCAAAGCTGCCACACATATTATTATGACCTACCTGAATATGTCCTCGACAAAGTTATCAAAACTGTAAAAAAAGGGAAAGTAGCTAGTGCAAGCTTATCATCGGCATCTGCGGCTGATGATGACAATGAAGATGTTGTGGAATTGTTTAATTTAGTTGATTTTAGTACCTATAAAAAAATAATAACAAATAAAAATAAACTTCACCTCATAAATAAATAAATAATTTAGAACGGAAATATGATATACATTCGTTCCAAAAATAGCCCTTTCAAGTTTACTATAAAGCCAATAGAACTAATAAATATTGGTGGCCGCGTTCAGGAAGCTAACCCGGAACCTATTCCAGATGTTGATTCTAGAGCCAAATAGGTCGCCATTTGGTCCAGTTGCTGTTAATTTGCACCAACAATGATAATTATTCATCTTTTGAATTGTAAATCTGTGTTATTGTTCAATGTTGGCTATCATGACATAAACACAAAAGTGACTAAGAGAGTCACATAATTAATAAGTGCATTGAAGAAGGTATATTTCCAGAAAAACTAAAAATCTCAGTGATAAAACCCTATTTAAAAAGGGCGACAGACAGGACCCAATTAGACTTGTAGCACTTATACTCGTACTGACCAGTGTTCTCAAAAGTAATTAAAAAAATAATATACAAAAATAAAAATTCCTTTATTGAAACTAATAACTTAAGAAAAGTAGCAAACCAGGCGACACCACTTACAGCAAACCATAGATATGTCTCATCTACTTTACGATATGGACTTATTTTCTGGGGTATCTCGACAGACAGAGAACGGGCATTTAAAGTACAAAAAATGCTATTGTAGTGTTAACGATTATTTGAATGAAAGATGCTAGGCCCAATAAATCTGATTTTCGGTACAAATGAATAAAAACTTGTTTTATATTCATTTTTTCTAATATTGTTATGTATGACATTGTAGCAAGTTATTAAAATATTTTTACAAATCTCTTGACAGTGCAATTTTTTTTTTTGGTTTCCTTCGTTTTTGAATTTTATAATATTGATATTTTGTATTGAAATAATGTCTAGTACTAATGAAAGTATTCTATTGTGTAAATGATTAAGTATATTTATAATTGAACTTATTTTGTACGCTTCGATGGAGGTATGTTACCTGGACACAATATCTATTGTGTAACGTCCCTGTACTACCTGTGTTTACTAATAAACATTTTCATTTTCATTACAAGTGCCTTCAGTATCTACCTCGGTAGTGCAACGGGAAGACTTTTCTATGATGAAAGTCCAGTATTGAAATTTTCTCGCAGTTTGCAAAAAGTCCCGGTTGACGTCCATAGCAGGTGAAATGTCGATGTGATATACCTATATGTTTACCCCTTTGGGGGAAAGGGCGTGGTGCTATGTTATTTATTATGTTAGTGCCTACAATTGAATTGCCGCTAATTATGTTTCAACTTTGAACTTTTCGCTACGAAACGCTGTGAAAGCTTTCAGTGTCAAATTTTTACTATAACTTTGGCACTTTTAATGAAATTCTTACGAAATACAATTTAATTCAATGAAAGTTTTGCCAAGAAATACTCATGCCTTCTCCGTTTTCTTGTTCAAGTAAGACAAAACGAGCTCGAAAAGAAACATGCAAAACTTTTTTTAAATATTAGAAATGTAACAAGGTAAACAAAACTGTACTAATCGGCGTTAATTTAGGATCTCGACATTAGAGTTGCACTACACCTAGTTATCTAAAAGTGGTTAATTTCGATATTACTGTCAAATGTTTGATAATTTTAATATGTTCGTTGTAATTTTCAAACATTTCACAAAATCGTCCAATTGAATATCCAAATTTCGAGTTGGATGTAAAAGCTTGAATTTGTCCTTATTTAAAAATATTACCAATAAGTAGGTAGTACGGTAGGTACTTAGTGAAGAACTACTTTGCGTTATGTTATTATTAGTAGTAATATTATGTAAATTTAACGCCTGTTTTATGTCTTGTACTATACATAAGGTAATTAAAATTATTTATAATGCATCGTTGCCAATAAATTTTAAGAATCCTTAACCTATTTAACAAGGATGTGGTCAGATTATAGACTATCATATTTTAAAGTAAACACACTCAAGCTGTCTTCTACAGTAGTTTGACTGGCCTGTTGGTCTAGTGGTTAGTGACCCTGACTGCTAAGCCGGAGGTCGTGGGTTCGATCCCCATCCAGGACAAATCTTTGTGTGATAAGCATAAAGGTTTGGTCTGTCTCTGGGTGTAATTTATCTATAATATGTATGTATTTACAAAAAAAAAATATTTAAGTAGTATATCAGTTGTTTAGTACCCATAACACAAGCAAATATAATTGCTTACTTTGGGACTAGATGGCGCTGTGTGAATGTGGTAGAATATTATTATTATTATTCTAAATATTTATTTGACTTTACACACTATCATTGGTTACATGCATCGAAAAATCGCTCGCGGTGATGGTAATTAGGTTCCCTTGTTATTTTATAAAGCTGAAGAGTTTGTTTGTTTGGTTGCACGAGCTAATCTCAGGAACTACTGGTTCGATTTGATGAGATAGTCCATTTATCGAGGAAGACTATAGGCTATATTAGCTATATAGCATCCCGCTACGACTTATAAATAAGCGATGATGGCTGAATGGAATAAGCAATGGTGGCTGAATGGATAAGGGACCGGCGTACTAAACACGCGGTTCGAGTTCGATTCCGACCAGCAGTAGGTACCAATGTGGATTCCACTTTGTGTAATTTATATGTACTAGTCAAGTGACTTACCATCTGCTAACGGTGAAGGAAGACATCGTGAGGAAACCCACATACCCTAGAAGAAATTCTATGAGTATGTTTGATCCAAAAACCTGCATTAGGCCGGCGCGAGTGGATTATGGTGTAAACCCTCTCAGCTTTCTAGATAGAGGAGAGGTGACCCGAGCCCAGCAATGAGAATTAATGGGTTGCTGATGATGAAATGAAAAAAACGACTAATAAGAGCTGAATAGTGGCCAAACAAAGAGTCTAAAGAGCGAAACTTTGGATAACAGTTTGTTTAATAATGCGGCAAATCGATCGTAGTTCGCGGTTGACTATCATTACCGCAGACACACAGTCCTTGGATTAGTTTAGTAGAGTATTTAATAAAATATTATGTAGTAGAATGATTTTGTTAATTTGAAATTCGCGAAATTCCTAAGGATTTTGCGAAAACACGGATATAATTAGACAATGGTGAAACAATGTCTCAATCTTACTGGAAAAATATAAGATTTTTGTTTTAAGCGCGAGTCCGACATGGATATGGAAGTTACGTTCTTGGTTATTGGTTATTACTTACTCTAAAAATCCGTTCAAGTTACGTTAAGATTAGTTAGGGAATTATTGGCAACATAACCTGCTGTTCATAAAAAAAATTACGCTTTTGCGATTTGCGTAAAAGTTTGGAATGAAACATCAGACAATAAATTAAATTATTAACACAAAAAAACTACAATACATAAAAAATGGATTTAAATTTTATAAAATTGTATTTATAATGCTAATTACTCATATACATTGAATTGTTTTAAACCATAACCAGGTGAACTAACTCGATGGGGTAGTGTCACTTGAAGACGGCTGGCCCAAATATGAAATTTATTTTATACATCAGTTAACTTTAGAAAGATATCTTGAGGATAGTCACGTGCAGTTAAGAAGTTATATAATCAGGAGAGAGAGGTGTTCTAAGTGCGGAGTACTGGAATACTGTTTGTTATCGCCTCGGAACCTTATATGGTTAAGTGATTAGTTACTCGTTCATAGCTAATATTAGCACTGCTAATTATGGTGCCTGCTCTTAGTGCAAGTGTTTATACTTGCATTCTCAACAGTTAAAATTTTTATAACACGTGACTCGATTCACAAGAGGATGTTTAACTGGAAAGTGCGAGTCATAACAGTTTTTTATTGGTCCAATTTCAATTCCCATTGATTGTGACGCAAAATGATTGCAAGCACTTGTGATTTTTAGGGTTCCGTAGTCAACTAGGAACCCTTATAGTTTCGCCATGTCTGTCTGTCTGTCTGTCTGTCTGTCTGTCCGTCTGTCCGTCCTCGCTTAATCTCTGTGACCGTTAGCACTAGAAAACTGAAATTTGGGACCAATATGTGTATCAATCACGCCGACAAAGTGCTAAAATAAAAATTGGAAAAAAATGTTTTATTAGGGTAGCCCCCCTATATGTAAAGTGGGAAGTGTTTTTTTTTTTAATTTTAACCCTAATGTGTGATATATTGTTGGAAAGGTATTTAAAAATTAATAGGGGTTTACTAAAATCATTTTTTGATAATGTCAATAATTTCGGAAATAATCGCTCCAAAAGTAAAAAACAAAGCGTCCCCCCCCCTCTAACTTTTGAACCATAAGTTTAGAAAATACGAAAAAAATCTGAAAAGTAGAACTTTATAAGGACTTTCTAGGAAAATTATTTTGAACTTGGATGGAAACAACAGATGGAAACTGCAGTTAACCAATATAATTTGGTCCCTGAATCGTATGAGCGCCTATACAATCCAGAGGTCAAGTTTCATTTGCCCGTATTTTTTTTTTAACTTCGTTTACATAATATTTTATTATCCTGAACGTATCTTTTTTCAAACAAAAAAATAATTATTAAAATAGGTTCTCGCAATTCAAAATTACCATCGAAAACTTCTGGCACGTCTAACGGACGGGAAACTACGGAACCCTACACTGAGCGTGGCCCGACACGCTCTTGGCCGGTTTTTTTTTTATTTTTTCCTTTAATTGTCAATTATAGTTAGAATTAGAGAAGATTGTAGCATTTTCGCTATGTTAAAATTGATTAAATTGTAGATCCATCTTCTCTCGATCTCTAAATCTACAATTCTACAGTATTTCTGTAGAATTGTAGATTTAGGGATTATAATAGGAGTTATAACTAAATATTATAACAACAATACGGTCGCGCAGACGGCGGCAGTTTAATAGTTTTTGGAACACATTCACTAAAGATAAAACAATAGTCTACTTCTACGTAGTCGGTATAAATAGTTTCGATCAAAGAATTTCGCTTTCAAAGACGACGCGACGGGGCCTTTTTGATTTTTTATTTTATAGTCATCTTGTTTTTGAGTTATCTGTGTTTTGAGTTTCAAATTAAACTTTGGTTTGGAGACATCTTGCATAATAACATCAAAGATGCAAGTGGTTTGGCAAGGAAATGAAAGTTTAACTGAGATTTCGTTTAATAAAATTTCTCTAGAAAAACATAATTATGCTTTTTTTGCTGTAGATTATAAACTGACTGTTGCTGTTAACCTACTTTATCCCACCGCTGGGCATAGGGGAGATGCCATTTTACTATTTCATCACACTATCTTTTACGTGGTCAGTGACGGCGGCGCGGCGCCCCAACTTGCTGTCTCAGAGCAACTCGTGGTGGTAATTATAATTTTAGCTCGTAGCTCGTGGTAGCGCGTGGCCTGAGTTTTTGCAACTTCTTCTCAAAGCTCTATCTTGTCACTTAGGAAAAATTTCTAAAAAGTTTTTTGGCTTTTTATGACGTTCATAAGTAACATGTAATAGGTACGATTCAAATCAATAAAGAGATTTTGATTATGACTTGATTTTGATGGACGTTGAAGACAAATACAGCATAAACCGTCACGCCTTGTTCTCGCAATGGGTAGGTAGAGGTGCATTACGCCTACCACTAACTATCTATTTTTTAAAAAAAGAGTGGCGTAGTTTCTTTCAGTTCTTCTCATAGCTCCACCCCGTCAGCGAACTGGTCGTAGGCAAATTTCCTGACACTACTTTTCGGATAACTTGTGACTTTCATAAGTGTTACTTTGTAACCTAGATGAATAAACGAGATTTCATTTCATTTCACCTTCTCTACCTATATTAGCATTGCAAGTAAACGCACACTTTTCCAAACTCCAAAATACTAAAGAGATGAGAAATTTAACGACTGATGTTCTTATTGCAAAATTTTGTTTTACTATTAGACAATTGGTGTTTAAAATAATTTATTTCCATCTGCAGCTGTTAACAAGCGTAAGTAATTAGTGATGTTTCTGAATATGTTTATTAAATATTGTTTATTCAATCTACTAAAACAAACCCTATACCTAACAATCTGTCTGGCCGGCGTGGTATAGTAGGCTGAATTCCCTCCACATTCTTTGGAGGAGACCCGTGCCCAGCAGTGGGACGTTTATGGGTTGAAATGATGATTATGCAATCTACTTGCAATATGAAACAACCAGATCGGTGGGAGACCCCATGCTACAAAGGTGTATGCGGCTTAACACCGAAATATATATATATATTTTTTTTTTTACTACATTCACACAGCGCCATCTAGTCCCAAAGTAAGCAATTATATTTGCTTGTGTTATGGGTACTAAACAACTGATATACTACTTAAATACATTTTTTTTTGTAAATACATACATATCATAGATAAATTACACCCAGACACAGAACAAACCTTTATGCTAATCACACAAAGTTTTGTCCTGGGTGGGAATCGAACCCACGACCTCCGGCTTAGCAGTTAGGGTCACTAACCACTAGACCAACAGGCCAGTCAATTGTGTTTATCTTTTTTTAGTACTAACATTAGTACTTATTTATGTATTATGTAGCCAACAATAATTATGGAGTTGGTCTGATTTTTTTTTATTATTATTATAAGGGTTCCGTTTATACCTTTTGAGGTACGGAACCCTAAAAGAAGAAATCTGTACAATTCTATGAAACAAGTTAACCAGTTGTTAGTAAACGCTTACAATGTTAGTCAAGTGGTCGAGTATGACTAACGCTTCATACAGCGAGTGACCTCCTCACCTCTGTTACTCGTAACTAAGACATCGATACGCAATCTAGATACCTTCATACTATTCTAGAATTGTCAGTTTTTAACTGTGAGTTAGAATTCCCAAGATTCTTATTATGAAGTTTATTTGATTGCACAGACTGTTAATTTGAAGACTAAATGTCTGCATTGGTAACCGGTGTAGATATCACAATAACCTATATTATGTATAATTACATTATGTGATATTGTTTGTTTGCCCAATAAAAAAAATAAAAAAACTATACCTACTTGGGCCAAAAACCAAAATGAATACAGAATGTTTGTAAACGAATCTCTGTCAAATTGTATTACAGTAGGTACGAGCTCTATACCATCAAGGGAGACGCCAAAAAAATCGAGATGTTAAATTTATAATCACTGGAGTCAAAAGACGAGTTACAAAAAATATAAAAGGACGAACAAGAATTCTGCGTAATAATATTAATAATATAACCCTAGCTCTGAGAATTATATAATGTTTAGTTTTAAAGCAAATTAATGTTGTTTCGCAGTTGGAGCGAGTTCACAAGTTCCGAGAATGATAGAAATGAAACAAGCTTTACGAGTTCAAGCAATGTCCAGCTTTAAACCTCCCGACGATCTTTAGATAACACACATAAAACGAGCTAATAGTGTGTCAGATCATTCGTAGATAAGAATAAGAATATATTTATTTGTTAAACATAGGTAGTGGTGATGTAGATGTTGACATTTGTTTTTATTACAGCTCGCTATGTTTTACCATCAGGCATACAAATATAAAATATTAATTTAAACATTGTTTTAAAAATTTTTTAAATGACAATATTCATATAGTGTGATTATAAAATGATTATAAAAAAATATATATGCTTACATGCTAAGAAAAAAATGGCATAATTTATTATATAGTCATTACTTAATAAATTAGGGTAAACATAAAAATAAATAAATAATAAATAGAGAGATGTATCAGTGATTTAATTTATGTCATTAGCAATGTTTTGCTTTAAGATCGGATCGGATTGTTTACAACGACATACCTTGTTAGACTTTGGGGATTGGTAATTAAAATATATAATATTTGATTCATCATATCAGTCATAGGACGTCCATTGATGGCTATAGGCCTCCTCAAGATTATTATTAGACTTTTAGGCCCGGTTAGCATCCAGCGCGATCTTGCAGATCCGATGCCCCCTAGACAAGTGGCAAAACGCTGATTCTAATTCGAAATATTTAAATCTATTTACCAAGATTGACAAGTAGCAATGCCGCTAGCCTTCTGGGTACGTTTTCAATTGACAATGACGCTGATGAGTAGATACTACGACGTCAAGGTACAAGGTTTTATTTTGGTACATTTCAATAGATAACTTAGTATTATATTTTTTAGTATGTAATCACTACTTAGTATAAAACAAAGTCGCTTTCTCTGTCCCTATATCCCTATGTAAGCTTAAATCTTTAAAACTACGCAACGGATTTTGATGCCGTTTTTTTTAATAGATAGACTGATTCAAGAGGAAGGTTTATAGGTATAAAATACATAGGTACCACGCGGGCGAAGCAGCGGACCGAAGCTAGTTAATTAAATATACTGTTCATATACAGCCTTATTCCTACTTAATGCGAAACCTGAAAGTGATTTGCAGCAGTAGCAGAACCAATTACTCCAATAGTTTTTATATTATGTTATATTTTTGTCAAACATTAGCCTATTATTCCTATAACAAGCATTAGCTTAGTTTGGGACTAGATGGCGCTGTGTGTGAATGTCCAAACATTATTATTTATAAGATAATTGTAGGTATGTAAGTAACTTATAATAGCTTTAGCGTAGAGAGAATGAATGAAGGAAGAGTGACAAAACAAATATATAAGGCGAATGTGAAAGGAAACGTTGGAAGGGGAAGACCTAGAAGAACGTACCATGACCAAATAGGTAACGTTCTAAAGAAGGGACAGATCAGGAGTACCCTCAACCGGCGAGAATGCATGAAAAGACTGATGAATGTTGAAGAAGCCAAAGATGTATGTCAGAATCGTAGCAAGTGGAAGGAAATGGTCTCTGCCTACCCCTCTGTTGGGAAAGAGGCGTGATCTATATGTATGTATGTATAATAGCTTCGACAGTTAACTTTTTACAACTAGATCGCGGACAGGATAGTCATGAGAACTGGCAAAAATATAATTACTACAAAAAGAATACATGACTGTCTTATTATAAAATAAAAGGTATTATTTATAACCATTCTTTATTATGTACCTTGTATTGGTACTGACGGGGTACCGACTTTAAAGATAAACATATAGGCGAGACAATGCATGACGGACAATACATTGATACGAATAATCATGTAGTTATATTCTCCCCCTATAATTATGTATTTATGTTATCCCGTGCCATGTAGTGACCGATTAAGAATACATAATATCAATGTCATTTCAAACCGTGGGTGTCGTACAAGACGACTAAGCGAGAAAATTAAAATTCGATAAAAAATCCTATTCCAACCCGTCTGGCCAGCGTGCTATCATCATCATCATCATCATCATATCAGCCCAATGACGTCCACTGCTGAATTGCCTCCAAAAAAATGTTTGGGGAGATCCGTGCCTAGCAGTGGTACATTTGATAGTGGGTTGTAGTGATGATGATGGTATCTCCTAACATGGAAAAAACCGACCAAATGCGGGTCGGACTCGCGCACCGAGGGTTCCGTACGATTAGGCATTTTTTTAATATAAGCTACAATAATTATTCACGTAAAGGTAGAGTACTTAGGTAGGTGCACCATATTACTGTAACGTCAGTCCGCAATAAACTCTCACTCTTAATCATTTTTTTTCGGCTTATTACTTTATATCCCTTCCAATAGAGTATTAATATTCACTGATATATATACTACACAAATACGATTTTCGGATATTTTCATGATTCTAAGTAAACGGGAAGTAGGTACCCTATTGGTTTTGACTTTTTTTTTATCGTCAAGATATGCATCAAAAATGTAACATAAACGGCTGTAACATTTGATTGTGTTAACTTTTTTATTACACTAAGGGTTGCAGAGTTTACAGACCCGACTATTTCATATTAATTTCAGCTTGATACCTCTACGCGTTCTTGAGAGAAATATTCTTGATAGATAGGTATCTGGACAACGTATCCTGTAAAGGTTTCGTTTTTTACTTTTAAGATACGGAACTGTAAAACGTACAAATTTACTTTTTTTACTAGAAGACGCTCGTAACAATGTGGTACTGATATGTTCGTTACTACCATCGAGGTTAAGTAACGTTCGGCAAAGTCAGTCCGTAGATGGGTGACCGTATGTGGCACTTCTATTTCCGAATGTCTTCCGATAACCACCAACTCACCAACCTTCTGGACTACTTGATAAATTCCAACACCAAGGCCTACGTAAAGGCCATTCGTTAATTAAAAATATTTTTCTAGGCTTTACATGATTTATCTAGATTTGTGTGTAATACTCAAACCAATCCTTCTAGCCAGATATTATTAATACCCAATACGTTGCCGTACAAAGGAATGTAGAGTAAATATCATAGTAGGTAGATTAAAGTTATAGTTTATATAAGGAATAATAATATCTATCTATATATGGGTATATTCAGAAATAATAAAATGCAATTGCCATTGTTTAATGTAATATTATATTATATAAGAATCGGTCAAAGGCTTGTTGTTGTTTTTCTTAGTTACTCTATAATATATGCTCCGCTGAATGATATACTTATGGTTATTTATTTAATGTATTATTAATTACCATTTACTTAAAAATAAAGTTTAAGTACGATATTATGTTTTGAAAAGTGCCTCTATCATCATTCTATGAAGGAGACCCAACAGTAGGATGTTTATTTATTTATTTTTAAGAAAGCTTACAGACTAATAACACAATATAATTATAATAATAAAATAGGTTAATAAAGGTTGCTATTAACAAGCACATTTAAAACAACAAGCAATTTTATAAGTTGAAATGATGATGACGATCTATCATAAGAGTGTCATGAAAATTTTGTTTTATTGAGTCAACTGTATTTTCTTTCTTCAAATTTACCAAAAATTATAATCTTATTCTATTGATAAAATGATCTAAAACGCCTGTTCATAAATAATCACACAACCTACCTCATCATTCCAGTCACTGTCTGCGTACTCTGGATCAGTTTCCAGCTTATCTGCCTTCATCCTCTGAAGTTCCTTCATTACTCCACCTATCTGATCTTCAGTCAGCCACGAATGCATAGCAGACAGCATCTCTTCATCTTCTTCACTAAGTTCCATATGAACTGGTGCGACGGAATTGAAACGCACCAATTTTTGATACAACTTATTTTTGGTAGGAAAGGTCACTGTTTTGTCGTTTGTTGGATTTAATCTTTCCAATTTTTGATAGATCCGTTTGTATATGGACGAGTCGGCAACATGTGCAGTTCGGATGCTGTGAGTGAGCAGTATCACAAGTAAAGATAGACGCAGCATCGTGCGGCCGCGGCGGGCTTGCTACTGGCGCGCGCCACGCGGCCGAGCGGCGTGCAGGGTGAACATGCTGGTTGCTATCCCTCGTTTTTATTTTTGTCTTAATAAATATGGGTATAATTTGCTCTACAACGCTTGCATATTGTGTTATAAATGTTTTAATTTTAAGTTTTGTTGTTGTGTCACAATGTTCGGAATATTGCTTTAGTTTAATATATAAGTAGATACCCTGTTATTTTTATCATAGATTTGTTTTGCAATACTGAAACATTTGTATCTATGTACTTCACTAAGCAACAAGTGAAGATAATTTTCATTTAAAAAATAATATTACTTATGCTGTCAATTTTAAATGGATCAGAAGTAGCAATAAATTGCGCCCTTAACAACCCGAGCTTCTAAATATCAAGCGTTATTCATAGGTATGCATAAAATAATGAAAAGCGACATGCGAAATTTACAAATTAGTGAGTTAATGGTTTCATAATAAATAACAACATACAAACATTTAAAATCATCTTTTATAAAACTTTTACTTTTTTCGCAACTCACTATACTATAAGTACCTACATTTTTCTAACTATAATATCAAATACATTGTACCAATTTCTTATCTTTACTTATATTGCCAGTGGAAACAACAACATTTTATTTTGAAGTCTATCGCTTTTTTATTTTCAATAACTATAGCACGACTTTATAGCAATATCTTGTTTCTAACCACAGAACATTAAAATTAGCCGGCAAATTAAAAGGCTAGGAGCAATTACACAATAATATAAGTTTAAATATAAATTATTCTCATCATTCCTCTAAGATATCAAGTGTTTGTTACTACTTAACGTTTATCTATGTTAATAAAACAGACTAATTATCAATCATACATACACATTTTAAATATTGAACTCTATATTTAGGTAACAAAGTTGCAAGTTCATTACCATTAGTTGTTTCGTAGGTTTCATGTGAATGAATGATTAGTTAATTAGTTTATCTTAATTGCTTTTATGAGTACTGTCTACATAAAACGTACATTTGCTTATTTTTTTAAACTTAATCTATGACCTCTGTCTGCATTTTATTGTCTGCTATTTTACAGCTATAGTATGTTTTTAATATTATACGAGGTATTTACCGCAAATTAAAAGATTTAGACTTGAATTTAATTCTTTAACACGTTCTCTTTTCGGTTTTGGTAAAAACGATCACCTATTCGTCTAATAACCAATCTATTTTTGGAGCTCTACACTACAATTAATTTACCATAAAATATATCTCTTTTTTAACGATATCAATACACTTACAAGAAATTATATAGGGAAAAGAATTGAATGCAAATATTAATGTTTGTAATCTACGTAAATAAAATAAAACAAATTTAAGCGCTCTCAAGAACCGCATTTTGTAAGTCTCTAAGTACAATTAACGTATTAGCGAAAAGAACCGAACCATCCATTTCTTTACATAATTATTATATTATACGCTTTACATTCACAATACACTCACATGACCAGTAATAGGTACCTTCACCTTACGGTGGTATAAAGCTTTGCATGAACAAACTGTATGAACAGTAACGACTACAAATTGGTCGATCCACCACAATACAGCTGTGTGTGTAAAGTTACAAATATAGCGCGTCTCGGCTCATTCATCCACCACTGTCTTACCACTTAAGGGACACTACTTTCTGAACTAGAAAGATCTATAGTACCCATACCCAACAACATTTTCAACAAATCATGTATCATGCTGGGAATGGGTCCCGTCTTACAGGAGGGGGATATAGATCCACTGCTACCACGCTAGATAATAATAATATAATCATATAAGTATATAAGCATAATCACGCTTTTTCCCTGAAACGGTAGGTAAAGCTGCATCACACTCAAATTTCGCCAGCTATGTTTGGTCCCATGTAACATAGTAAGCCATTAACCGAGCACAGATATTATTCTACTTTCGACGTTTGACTGAAAAGTTAGGAACTTCTAGGTTTGATTAAATATACTGTAGTCAAAGGCCGAAATTGGAATTTGTATCGGTGTTTACCCGAAAGCTTTGATCAAACCTAGGATAAACCAATCATTCCGCGAAGAGACTGCATATCTACCTTTGACTATGAGATATCGACGACAGCAAAGAATAAACGGCTAGGTATCTACAAAATCACTATATAGTGAGGAGAGCGATATTAACATGCAAATGTAATAACTTTTACACGAACAAAGCTAGCCTCATCAAATTTGCAACAGTTAATACGGTATATTACAATATTTATTGTCAACTAAATGACTAAGAGTGAGAGTATATAACTTTTTTTTCTAAAAATGGCATGTTTTATCTATTTCGTACAAAATTAATAACTAACTGAGTCGACTTTATTTATTACTAGATATTCCATTATAATAAATATAGCTTCTTCCACTTTGCAACACATCAAGGGATCAAAATGATTGGTAAAAGGAATGCAATGTTTATAATTATATAACTCGCTAATACGTTTCCATGGGTCACACGAAATCACACGAGTGAACCCGCGTGCTAGAGTTAGTACATGTATAAAAATGTGTGTGAAAAAACGACCAACATCTTGGAGTTACCCAAAAATAGCCCTTGAACTAAAAATAAAAGATTTGTCACAGCTGTGGTTATTTTTGTAAATGCTCATTGGGTGGGTGGGATACATGACTACCATGACGTAATGGGAAATATTGTCTCAATTAATTAAACTATTTAAAGTGGTCCAGAACATTTTAACACACTATATATTATATACTATTGAAGCCGCTTAAAGGAGTTTTGTATGTTGAGAAGTTTTGTTTCCAAATCTTACTAATAATATATACTTATACAAAAACAACGGTGAAGGAAAACATCGTGAGGAAACCCACATACTCTAGAAGAAATTCTATGGGTATGTCTGATCCACCAACCCGCACTAGGCCAGCGTGTGTGGATTATGGCCTAAGCCCTCTCAGCTCTCTAGATAGAGGAGAGGAGACCCGAGCCCAGCAGTGGGACATTAATGGGTTGCTGATGATGCTGATGATACAAAAACACCCATTAACTGGAAGGCAATAAGTATTATTAATATATTAAGTATTTTTTTTATCTAAATTATTAGAAAATTTAATTCAGTATCATTCATCATAGGCCGGGATCCCCCGTGCACTTTTTTTTTATTTCTATCAAGCTAATTTTTCGTGAGTAGCTTCATTTCGATGGAACGCCCAACAATTTCGTATTCCAAAAGTTTGATTGTGGTAGCTAACAGACGTAGCAGGGTATACCGGACCGGGAAGGAAATACCGGGATAACGTACCACGCAATTTGTAGGACAATATGACTGTTCAATTACATAAATATTAAGTAAGTAAAAATAAAAAAATCAGCTTCAGCAGCAGATTAGTAATCATTTATGATGACTTCTTTATCGATACAAGTTGGAAGGGTCCCCTACTTCGATTAAACCATTGATTTTGTAGGACCATTTTTTTTTCCTGGTCCGGTATACCCTTGCTACGTCTGTTAACTACCACATTCAAACTTTTGGAATACGAAATTGTTGGGCGTCTCATCGAAATGAAGCTACTCACGAAAAATTGGCTTGATAGTAATAAAAAAAAAATTAACGGGGGATCCCGGCCATACTTTGACTCGTTTCAAAACAACTCATATTCATAAGAGAAACAAACATCGAGGTCAGAAGTCAAATATCGAAATAAATGTCGTGTATAATCTTGTGGATGTTACTGTTAAAGCTGACAATATGGAACTATCCGATAAAGTTAAGTCGGAGTTTAATTCAACTACGGCAATATTGCATTCCACTCGCAGGTCATGAAATAAGTACTAAATTATGAACAATAATACTGATCTGATTTAAATTGAGTAGATAGCGTCTTTAGGTTCGATTGGTCATGATTGTTCGTCGGAAGAATAGTATAAAGTCTTCACTGAGACTATGTCAATTTATTATTTTGTGATAAGTTCACTGTATTTACTTATAAATAATAAATAAATAAATAATCATTTATTTATAAAGCAACTGAGGCTCAATTACAGAAAAACGTACATACACATATAATACAAAACAAAATGTCATAATATAAATACATAAGATGTCATAAAATTTACAAAAAATATAATAATAGATAAGTACATTATAATATAATTCTAAATAAAAAAATACTTTAAAAATTAATTATGATTTTAACTAGTAGGAAATCAGTTTATCAAAACTTATAAACAATAAGAACATAAACAATTACAGAAACACTTACCGACATCAGTTATTTTTTCCGACTTTGCGACTGCATTGTTACGCATGCTGCATCGCGTTTTTGGAATTCTTAGCGTTTCATCTCATTATCAAAATCGCGCGTTTCAGAGATTCTGTCACTGTATTTAGCTTTTAAAAAGCCTCTAAATCCTGGTCGTCGAAGCTATAGGTAGCACATGTCCCTAAAATACCTGATTTCCCATATTATAATTAATTAACTGTTATCTAACTTTAACGGCAACAATATTTACGTGTCACAGTGTCATACAAATGCCATGTTACGTCAGGAATCTTCGCTTGCACAGTACTGAGGTCAAGAGATTAGAAAGGGCTTTACGTTTTTAAAGTCGTAACTTGTCGTATAGTAGTGACAACTAGGGTTTATATGTTAACTATTGCGATGATAGAACGGTATTTAGAGAGCCAGTCTAAAACAAGTTTCTCACGATACAGTGCTTGATTCCTACAAAGGGCATTATCTATTAAAATCATAGTCAAAGTCAAATAATAATAATATTCTAGCACATACACACAGCGCCATCTAGTCCCAAAGTAAGCAATTATATTTGCTTGTGTTATGGGTAGTAAATTTGCCTACGGCCAGTTCACTGACAAGGTTGAGCTCTGAGAAGAACTTGGCAAGAAACTCAGGCCACTCTTTTTAATCGCCATAGTTGTTACAATTTTAATTGGTTGGTTATTTAATTTAAAAGTGCATAAGGGCTTTTATATGCCTCTATCTTCTTTCCAGAACGTAGCTTTCTCATCTCTTTAAAACCCTTATTTTATTACTCAATTAATAAAAAGTCTAATTAGGAAATCGAACACTATAATCGTAATTACCTAGAACAGTTAGATTCAAATTTAGTTCCATTAGTAGTCTAGAGCGCACTCTTCCTAAATTGTTTCAGATTTAGATTTTAGTAATAAGTAAATTTTAGTGTAATATGGCCTAAGTGCGAAAGTTAGGATGTGTGGATGGATGTTTATTATCCTGACTGCTAAGCCGAAGGCCGTGGGTTCGATTCCCACCCAGCACAAATCTTTGTGTGATGAGCATGATTGTTTGTTCTGTATCTGGGTGTAATTCATCTATGTGTCTGTATGTATTTACAAAAAAAAAAAATTTAAATAGTATTTTGTTCAGCACCCTCAACACAAGCAAAATTATAATTTTTTAATTTAGGACTAGATGGCGCTGTGTGAAAATATAATTATATTACTTTTATAAATATAATATAATTATTATTATGTCTAGACCCCGAAATATTTACTAATATTATAAAGCTGAAGTGTTTTTTTGATTAAACGCGCTAATTTCAATTAGTACGAATTGAAAAATTATTTTCGTGTTAGATTGCACAATTATCGAAGAAGGCTTTATGCTATATAGCATCACGCTCTAACCAAAAGGGGCTGAGTAGTGGCTAAACAAAGAGCTACGGGAGCGAAGCTTCGGCGACAGGTAGTTATTTAATATAGTCTATGGTACCTACTATGCACAGTTTAATTTTTGATAGACGATTGAGTGATATAAAAATATATCTCTAACGAGGCGTCTGCATGTCTGTCTGCTCCAAATAATCTCGGAAACTGAATCATGCGTACGTGACGAAACTAGAAGCAACACATTTTTACAAAGATTAATGTTAGGAAACAAACCAGGTCGCGGGTTGGATGTGACATATGGATAAACAGAGTTAGGTGCCAAGCGGTACGTACCAAATTAGATAAAGTTTATTTATTTTATGTTCAAACTTTGTCATATTGGTGCTAAGCAGAGGAGTCTCGGGGTTATTGAGTTTTAAAAGTTTTATTTTATTATTATTATTTAGGTAGCTTTTAACAGCAGATTTGCTCGCGTTCATCGACGGGAACGAATTATGAATTTTCTTTGATAAACTTTACCTTCAAACAATCATGCTCATCACACAAAGATTTATCCTGGAAGGGAATCGAACTCACGACTTCCGGCTTCGCAGTCAGGGTCACTAACCACTACGCCAACAGGCCAGTCAGAATATAGTCTGGGATAGCATAATATAGGCTACTTTTTACCTATGTACCACGCAGACGAAGTCGCGGCTGAAACTATTTGGTCATAATGCGGTTTTCTTTTATTTAAAGGGTGATTAAGAACAGTTTTAATATTGATGTTGAAATTTAAATTCAATGTTGCAGTTGGTGTTCTATAAACGGTGTTAATATTTCGAAGTACTATTATTATTTATATTTCTTTAGAAAGCAATACGGTGGTTCTTTGTGCTAATTATAATTATTCCGTGTATTTAAACAACGCGGTACACGATACTTGCAGGGGGACTATGTTGCTGTATTTCTTTGAATTTCTTCACTTACTTTGTTCAATGTTTTATGATGCATTTAGTGCAACTGGGTCGGTTGTTGCTCTTAAAATATGATATTGTTTCTGGTTAAAAATGGGTATGAGTTAGGCCCATAACATAACATAGCATCACGCCTTTTTCCCCGAGTAGATACTGGATAGGCAGAGGTGTTTCGCACCCATTTCATTTCGCCAGCTATGTTTGGTTACATGAAATAGTGGGCGAGTCTATTGTCAACCGGGAACGTTTGTTTACCAAACTCTGGGAAAGTCTAAATACTGGAATTTCATGATACAAAAATCCAATACCATTTTCGCCCGACCTGGGAATCGAACCCGGGACGTCTTGCACAGCAGTCGTATACACTTCCCGCTGCGCCGCCGAGGCAGTTACAATACAAGAAGACTAAGATTATGTTATTTGTAAATGTAGTTGGTCATAGTGCCTATTAGTCAGCTTGTAAATGTTTAGATTGTATCAGATTAACCTCGAATGGTGACAGTAATTTGGGCTAGGCAAACTCAAGCTAGTTGTTAGCTTAGATTGTTACGACATGCACGGATTACTAATAGAAGTGATAAATATTGATTTTCAACTTCATGTAACTCGTTAATTTTACTTGATAGGTACTAAGAATAAGACTGGCCTGTTGGTCTAGTGGTTAGACCCTGACTGCTAAACCGGAGGTCGTGGGTTCGATCCCCACCCAGGACAAATCTTTGTGTGATGAGCATGATTGTTTGTTCTGTGTCTGAGTGTAATTTATCTATAATATGTACATATGTATTTACAAATGAAAAAAAAATGTATTTAAGTAGTATATCAGTTGTTTAGTACCCATAACACAAGCAAATATAATTGCTTCATTTAGGACTAGATGGCGCTGTGTGAATGTGGTGATATATTATTATTATTAATTTCTACAGGAAACAAATATTTCTGTCATTCATAGATATTTGTTTTGTGTCTAGGTGTACTCTATGCCCATTATTATTGTATGTTTGTAAAGGGCCCCGCGCCGCAGGGCTTGTCCGAGTGTAAACATTAAAATAAAGCGTAACTACCAAGAAGAAGTATTTTGAAATTCTATTAACTATTCACATCGCATCTCTCTTTTCACCAATAATGGAGCCCAGGCCTTCTCTTCAAACAAAGTGTCATTTTCATTCAATGAGCTTTGACCTAATATCACATTGAAGCTCAAGCTTCCAATAGCATAGAATCAAACCTGTGAATGAAGTCTCATTACCATGTCCTACACCCATTCTCACAATGCAAATATCTTACAGCTATCAATTTAAATAGTTTCTTGTCTGGCGAAACAACAAGCCATGAATGACAATAGGGAACAGTATCACGTGGGTACCACATGGCAAAGGTCGACACCCTTTTATACAAACAACCCTGCATAAACTAAAACCTTAGTTAGATAGATATAAGATTCAAATTAGCGTACTTTTTAAATCTGTTGAAAGCTCCTTGCAGGGCTGTCAGCAAACTTTCATTTGCGATTTTTGAGAACCTTATTTATAGGGTGTAAGGATTAAATTGGTTTGCTTTCAAAAGTTTATCTTGGTATTCTAGAGACAGAGAGACGCACTGGGACAATGAAAATTATAATAAACTGGTCATAAACTTGGTATTAATTACTATAGTCGGTTGTTGAGAACATTCTTGACCTTAAACTCAAAACTGCCTCACGACTCCCATTGTAAAGGTGATGCAAAAACGAATTGAAGAGAAAAGAAGTCTTTTATTTTCTTTGAAGTCATAATTTTCATAAATCTGTCTTCCTATAGAAATCACAGAAACAGTAACTACACTGTGTGTGGAAATCAAAAAACAATGTCATTTGTGAAAAAAGCATACTATTTTTTTTTTATCATGTTTTTACATCGAGTTATAAAAAAATCCTGAGTAGTTTAACTGAAGTAAAGGTAGTATGTGTATCATATTTTGCCAATATACGAAGAAGTCTCTATTTGATAATGCTCAGTTTGGTCCCATATAACATCCCCATACATGCATTAAGTTAAGACTGTTATTCTCAATTCATAGGGAGTCCCTTTGTCTTCTTCTTAAATGTTATATTTGGCACACATAAACAACCGCTGGTTCACAAGATGGCACTACTATAAAACAGCTGGCGTAGAACAAGTTTCTGCAATTTCTTGACAATTCCCGAGTGATGAGTCATTTGTCTTAAGACAAAAACTTGCTTGTTGCAGTACAAAATTCATTAATTTATTCGGGTTACGGAGTTTGGAGAATCTTCTGAAAGTAATTTGCCATGAACGTAATAGGAAAAAATAAAAATATTTACCTCCTATAATTAGGCTGTCCAAATGTCGCATGTTTTATGGAAAATTGACTCATTAGTAGATAACTCAGAAATAAGTTTCGTATAGAGACAGGCTTCTGTTAGCACCATCGTATACGTACCATACGTTCAAAATACAAGCATCCATGATTAATTAATTATCAGTGTAAATTTTATCCGTCAACAAGTAGGATGAGTCCTCAAAGCGAGAACTTCTTTTGCGATTCTCCAATAACTGCTTGTTTTAGTTAAGTCACTATTTCATTAATAATAATAATATTCTACCACATTCACACAGCGCCATCTAGTCCCAAAGTAAGCAATTATATTTGCTTGTGTTATGGGTACTAAACAACTGATAATACTACTTAATTATATTTTGTTTTTTGTAAATACATACATAATATAGATAAATTACACCCAGACACAGAACAAACCTTTATGCTCACCACACAAAGATTTGTCCTGGGTGGGGATCGAACCCACGACCTCCGGCTCAGCAGTCAGGGTCACTAACCACTAGACCAACAGGCCAGTCAAATACATACAATGTGTGTATTATTATTTTAGGGTTTTCTTCCCATGCTCAGGTGTGTTGTGACTTGTTCCTCATAGTTAAGTGATTCCTTGTATTTTACTCGACACCGCATGGAAAAGAAATTGCACTTTATTTTATTTATTGGTTCACACTTGTCTTAAAGACACTGGATGATGATCACGCTGTTGATCATGGTAGAAATACACGCAATAATGAACAAATAAAAGAACACTTTAATAAATACATAATATAATTTATTTAGTTCTTGTTAGTGTCTGGTGGGGGAAGGTGAAGCTTAGCCGCCAGCTCGTGAGGCACGTCCAGATATGTCCTCTCCAGCCCTACGGTGAGGATCAGGGCTCTGAGCCGGTCTACCTCCACGTGGTCTCCTTCGCTGGACCAGACTGTCATTGAAGAGTTCAGAGAAGACGTCTCTCGAAGCAGGTCTAAGATAACTGGTTGGCTGTTAGCTGCTAGACCGGCACGGACCTGAAGAAAACAAAAACTTCAGCATTATCACCATTATATCAGCCGCAGGATCTCCACTGTTGGATATTGGCCTAAAAAAAATGTACTTCTTCAAAATAGGTGAGTTAACGTCTTTTTGGTAATAATAGGGGCTTTCGAGAAGAGATTTAATGTGTTTAGGTACTGCGTGTCATTGTGTGTATTATTTAGTATTTCAATTACAAGACACAGATACAGAATCAAAACGAGAAAATTTATATGGGAGTTTACGATGATCCCACCGGTTAGATATGACAGAGGGATCTCGAGTATACTTCATATTTTTTCATCTTACGATGCAATATAGCACACGCTACGTCTTATAGGCATCTTACATCGATGATCACGAATTGATTATTTCCACATTTACACGAAAACCCCTATTCAGTACTTACATTAGTGTTACTTGGGCGGCTTTCGTGTAGTTCGTAACGCACATTTTAAACATGCCTGTCGTTTCTTGTGCAGTTTTTGAGTCTGCTTCATTAAATATTAAGGAAATTGTTTGGAATCAGTTTGCTTTTAACGTTAAATACCTACTGTCTTAAGAATTTAAAACATTCACAAAGCCTTTATTAACATTGGAGATAAATTCAACAAAGTAATTACCTCTGAGAACCGAAATTAATTAACCCCAAAATTTATACGCTATCAAAAACCTGATCCAGGACGTATTTCGACTTACTGACAATCAGATATTTATCTCACTACTAAAGTAGTATCGTATTTTGTTGATGACTTGTGACATCCAAAACTGAAACCAGTGCTATTTTGTCACTCAGGTGGCCATTAAGTTCAATGGGTTAAGCAATGTTCAGCAAAGTTAGTCTATAGATGGGTCCAATGCATGGCACTTTCATTCTAGAGAGCCTCTGTGTGGTTTTGAAGAAGCCTAAATTCGGGTTGCCGCTTAGAGTGGAATACTCTAAGTCAAGTTGGAAGCATAGAAGTTTCAAAGCCGATAAAAAGAAGAAGCTTGCGCAAGTTTTGTCTCATTGCAGATTGAAGTAAATTGTTGACTATATTTACCATACCTTGATGGATGCCAGTCAATAATAGTGCAATTTTCAAGAAATTACTTGCCTACATTGACAGCTTTATGGAAGTAGCTCGATAAGGTGATATTTTTGGACAGATACGACTTGGGGACCTTCAAGCAATGAGTATAGTTCTTTTTAAATGGCAGGTAACACATATACCATCAGCAACCCATTAAGTCCCACTGCTGGGCTCAGGTCTCCTCTCCTCTAACTAGAGAGCTGAGAGGGTTAGGCCATAATCCACTCACGCTGGCCTAGTGCGGGTTGGTGGATCAGACATACTCATAGAATTTCTTCTAGGGTAATGTGGGTTTCCTCACGATGTTTTCCTTCACCGTTAGCAGATGGTAAGTCACTTGACTAGTACATATAAATTCCACAAAGTGGAATCCACATTGGTACTGCTGGTCGGGATCGAACTCGGACCGCGTGATTTGCACACTGGTCCCTTATCCATTCAGCCACAATCATTTTTTTTTTTAACATATTATAATATGACCTCCTAATGTTTCCGTATGCCCATGTATAGCGGAGATCACCTATATGGTGACTATTATAAAAAAAAACATACTTACTGGGAACGTAACAGTTTGGTTCACATGATGTTCGTTAATCATTCGAAGCATAGTGCCGATCTGTTCCCCGCTATATTCTCCCTCAGTGATGTTCCCTCCATATTTGGTAGTCCATCCGACGGATAGCACTGTTCGGGGGTGTTTAGCTCCAAGCTCTAAGAACTTGGCAGGGTCTACTGGCTTCGTGGTGGCCTCTACTGGGCCAGGAAGAATGTCAGCGTTCAGCCACAGAGGCAAGGTTATCTGGAAGAATAATGGAATACTTTTGAGAATAAGTACATCCATAAAACAATCGTGTTGATGTCTCAGGATCAGAGCGCTATCACATAGGACTAGTTTATAAATCTATCAAATTATATTTCAATAAAGCGGTTATCGAGCCAATGGACGCCTGTAACACCCGAAGCATTACAAATTTACAAGCGCATTGTAAACCGTTCAAAGATTTTAAAATATACATAATATTGTTTGAAACTTTCTCTGTTAGAGCCCCTAACTCCTCTCTACGTTTGCGTTTGAATCTGAATCTGAATGACGTCTAGCAATGAAATTATATTAAAATGTTATTTTACCAACTTACCGCGCATAAACGCAGTAAAGGTTTTGTTTTAATAGTTTCAAACAACCGGACAGAAAATTAACCATCTTTACGAGTAATAATTACCGTCTGAGGAACCGCAACAGAACCGAAGTTGTTTTACCTGATTTGTTAATAACTTGCTTCTAACGTTTTCTACTTCTGTGGGTCAACATGTCCCTTAATTATCGACCATTTTTCTCTTCATACAAGAACATTAGGGCATCAGTTTCACCTTAATACCCGATAGAAGCAGGAGGTTTATAACTGGCAGTAGACCTCAATACAAATACCTGGCAATGGTATTTAAGTGCCCTGACACGAGAACTTAACTCCTTACTTTTTGGGCCGTATCAAAACAATAAAAACAATGGTCTGAGTTTTAATCAATTTATTTAGCTACCTTTAAAATATTGCAGTCTCAAAAAATATTTAATTTTTAATAGATATTGTACTCGTAGCCTCAAAAAAGTATTAGCCCTCTGTACCCAGCTCGACTCGCTTTTACGTTATTAAAAGAATAATAAAAAACTTTTTTTTTTAATCTCATGACTCCACATAATGAATACGGAATGAAATTAAACAGTGAACCATAAATCGTGGTTTATTAAAATTTCATATTCATAACTTGCATATAATATAAACTTCAATTTGATCAGTTTTTCATTAAATAAACTTACAAAAATCCTGCACGCTTACTATCTATATGTTACAATTTTAAAGCTTTCAGCATAATAAAAATATTTTTTTACCAACATACCTACATACATCGTGTGTAATCTAATGACTATTCTCATAAATATTCGTTACTCGTGTATTTTGTGATGTTGGACTTCTTTGCTGGTGCTATGCCAAAAAAAACTTAATCCAATGATTAAATCTCGTTGTAACAAGTTCAAAACCAGCAGTGGGAACAAATCATCCACATCACCCGGAACAGAGTCAAGGGATTATTACTAATGATAATGATACGCAGAACATGCCGACGCCGCACATGTGCAATAGTGTTCACGCTTGTGTTACACAGAGAGAGATGCGAATGCTACACAACGAACAATATATCTATCAGTGTTCATATCTCCGATTTTTTGGATTACGGAAAACAAATTTTTCACTCTTACAATTGTTTTTGCCCGTGTAGTGACGGATTAAGAATATACTAATGTCACTACCCCATCTCAAGCCGTGGGTATCGTAAAAGGCGACTAAGGAAGTAAACTTATACAGACAAGAGCACTACAAGAAAAGGAAAATTCGAAACAAACCCTATACCATGCCGTCTGGCCAGCGTGGCTTAATAGGTATTCCCTCCACATTCTTTGGAGGAGACCCGTGCCCAGCAGTGGGACGTTTATGGGTTGAAATGAAATTAAATGAATTGTTTTAACTTTATACAACATTCTTGAGGAAACTTTCTATTCAAGAAAGAAAGATTTTCTACAAATTCTACAATAGAGATATTAAAATGACACATGTTTTATGACATAAAATTTGTCTCAGTGGTCAACAGTGGTCGTATGCAGACTTATAAACCTAAAATATGAAGGTAGTGCCACATGTACATAATTATGTTTGCAAAAAACTCATCATCCAATTTTTTGCGAAATTCCATGCGACGACGCGGCTAATTACCGCTTGTATCGCTTTCGCTACAGTAGCAGTACAAGAATACATGAAAGGGCATGATGACCGTGAATCATCTCTTTGTAATGAAGACATCTCCTATTACCAACAATTGTAGTTAATTAATGACTATCTCCTCTCGCGGTCCATACCACTGACGAAATCTTACAATTTGGATGAATTGGAAAACGCTAGAGAATTTTGTTTTTCTTCAAACGCATCACGCCAAAACTAGTGGCTGAAAGAATCTGTAGGTACCTATATATTTCGGCACACAGAATGGACTAAATAGTCTGGAAAAAGCAGATTGACTATTTTTCACCGACATTACACGCGGGCGTAGTGACTTCTTTTTGAAAAATTACGTAACAACCAATTCCTAATTGTTTGGTATATTGCAAGGACGGCTACAAATAGCCACATCCGCCAAATCTTGTAGTAGGTAAGTTTGTATATTTTTTTGAATGGCGCTGTGAGCTCCACAAATGTGCGGGGCCCAACATATGCGCTGCGGTAGTACATCTTTGTTGTTCGTGTTGGGCCATTAAATTTGCCAGGGATATAGCGTAAATGAAACATTGATTCGCGCTCTCATTTGGTTTAGAATATACAGAATAATGCGCTTGAGCTTAAGGCGTTATTATATTGAGAGATTTGGTGGGAATTTGAGGTAGTAAAACATAGATTGTTAACGCTTTCAATATCAAAGTCTATAAGTTTGATCTTAAAGTATGATCTGTGAGACTGTTATTAGGTATGTGACTCTAAATGTTATTGGTATTTCCGTCTTAAAAATATTTCTCGCCGGCTAATGCAACTGCGAAATTGACTAGAAAATAATCATGTAACTTTTTTACCGAAATAAAATAACAAAATCTACGTTTCCATACGGCTAAATATAAACAGTGTCCAAGGAAACAAAACCGAATGGGATTACAAGAAACTGGCGCATGTCGATCGATTCTTTTAGCATTCCTCTACAAATGGGTTATCCAACACTAAAATATTTTTTCAATTCGGTTCAGTAGTTCCTGAGATGCGCGTTCAACCAAACCCATCAATTTAACCTTATAATAACCTATATATTAGTATAGATAAGTAATCTAAGATTATTACGAGTATAATAGCAATGTACCGCGGTTTTTGTGGCTCCAATCTCACACACCCCGACCACACAAGATGTTGTTTTAAATTCTCGATTATTCACACGCTATGTCATTATTCTAATTAAGATGTCTAGTCCCCCACATTCATTACAAATCCTTCTTTATTTCCCACTCAATACATCTCATAATTCCGTGCCGAAGGAAACTGGGGTTTGTGTGACTAATTAACGTAAAATAGACATTATTTTTAGTGAGAGAGGGTTTATTTTGAGTTGTTTTATTCGATATACTGTGGGGATTACCATGAGACATTATGAAGCCATAACTAATTTTAAATGATGACTCAATTGATTACTTTATGAGTATAGTTATTTTAATATATATTATACCAGCATATTTGTTTTTATTCACGGGAACAATTGATATCCCTTTTTTAGTTTTCATTTTAAATTCTTTCCTTTTAAGTTCCTTCTCCATATAAACTTTGATTAGTCCCCCCAACCACATTCTTGTCTACATACATACATATCACAACGTCATATCTGCCCAGATTAGGTATATAGAATTTTGCTTGCTTCTAGGTCCTACATAATAGAATTTGACGACAGAAAAACCCTGATGGGTTTTTCTTTGCTTTGATAAGCACTGACCCGGTGTTCGCTATTTGCTTCATTGGCTGGGCTACGAATGTTCTTCAAATTATCAATTCCACCTTCTATTTAATATAATATTATTGTAAATGTTATTTTATTATGTCTGGCGGTCTAAGAAAGTTCAAATTGCAGCCACATTAATTAAGGCGTTACCAAATATATCGATGCGAAATTTTAGGGAGGCTGGAAGAAGTCAAACATGTTTCTACGTCAGCGACCGTCTTTCGGTCTGAAAAAAACAATGTTTTCTGTAGTTCAGCTGACTAAGCTATTTGAGAGACGGTTAGTCAATTTATTTATTACAAATGCACAATCAGACATTTTCCTGCTCGACCAGATTTCATCATTTGCAGTGATTTACTGGACTACTGAATCTTCTTGTATAGACCTGTGCTGTTATTTAGACTATTGAACGCCTTACCATCGTCTTGTGCGTGTTAAATGGATTTGAACTTTCATCATCATGAACAGAAACATAGGAAAATGCTTGGAAACTGGTCAAACAGGAACTTGGCATTTTACATTATTGTACATAAAAGCTTTGCACGGATTTTCGACTGCAATTAAGGCGCTAATAAAATGATAACGTTCAGTCTACAGTCGAATTAATAACTTTAATAAAGATACGTCTCAATACTTTAATCAACATAATGTTGTTTTATATTTACCTACTAATATCTATTTTATTAACATCTCGGTAAAAGGGCAAGCACTCGTTTTGAACCGCGTCGATAAATGCGGGAAGAACCTTATGCACGGCGGCCATTATTAGCTGACCACTAGGTCTCATCATAAAACTTTAATCACTCGTTACGAGCTAGAGGAAAAGTAATAACTAGGTGCCTGTACCACGGGTGGTCTCCACATTCCTACAGATTATATTACTAGATTATACTTACTTATTACGTATTTTACGTTAAGGATTTTACAAAAAATCACAACATTATAAATAGGGTAGTAGATATATTTAATAATATGTCTGTGTTACATAAACAGCTAAACCATTGAATCCAAAACTAACTTAACTGCTATTTTAGAATTTGCAATTTAAGCAGTGGATTTATTTATTTATTTCCACTCTTACATTTACATTACTTTATCTTTACAGGTAATAGTGCAACAAAATCTAAAAACTAAAGTTCCAACTATGTATTTCTCTTAATTAGGTATCAATTCATACCCACATCTCATAAGCATGCACACACAGCCACATACACACACACACACACACACACACTGTTGTTGATAGATTTTTTCTCCTTAATTTTAAATCTTGCCAAGGTTCCTACTATTACCATATGGGTGGGCCTGGTGACCTGTGGCACATAACATACCATAACATAGCAGCACGCCTTTTTCCCCAAAGGAGTAGGCAGAGGTGTTTCCCACCCACATTTCGCCAGCTATGTTTGGTCCCATGAAATAGGGGGCGAGCCTATTGTCATCAACCGGGAACTTTTGTTTACCTAACTCCGGGAAAATCTCAATACTGGAATTTCATGTTAGAAAAGCCCAATACCATTTTCACCCGACCTGGGAATCGAACCCGGGACCTCTTGCACAGCAGTCGTATACACTTCCCGCTGCGCCACCTGTGGCACAGGTTTTCAAAACCTCTTTCAGGCACCAGTCCTTAAAAATGAACTTAGTATCTGATACTTTCCCCCAAGCCTAGATTTAAGTTCAAAAAATTTGTGAATGGAAAATTTTATTAACGTATTTATTATTATATTCTTTTATAGATTTATCATAATAAAAACTACATACCTGCGGCTTGCTATACTGCGCAATCAATTCTTGACTCTTCTCATACGCATCTATACTCTTGAAATCTAGTTTCACCCCTTTTTGCCTAGCATTACCATTGTTGTACTGGGCCACGGTGGACAAGAAATCAGATAGGGACAGGTCGGAACTGGTCGCCGGTGGGTGGGCCATAATCGGGATGGGTGGGCCATCCTTGCCATGAATCGTACCTAGGACGATATCAGCCTCCAGCATACAGATCTCACCTAGAAATTAAATGTCCACAGTCAGATGGAGATTTTTACGAACGAGATATCTGGTGGCAAATGGCCCACCTAATAGTAAACAGTTACCGTAGCTTATAGATGCCTACCTCATTGGAAGAAGCCTTTACCTATGAAGCAGGGAATTCTTTCAGTTAATAATAAGATAATTTTATAATAGAATATGAACAAAAAAATTAACTGAAATAACCTAAGTTAATCTTGTGACATTAGCTATCCACCTAAAGTAGTCGTCTCACTGAAATTGGTTCAGTAGTTTCGGAGTTAACCTCAAACAAACAGACAAAAATTTTACAGTGTGTTTTTGTTATAAATAACGTAGGTACATACATACTTTCATATGCGTACCTACTCTAAAAAAGCTGATATTTTAATAGTACAAACACACTCTTCAATTTTATATAGTTGTACACAACGTTATTATTTGCGGTTGGCCGTTGGATGCGGGCGGCACAAAATCGCTCGCTGTGGCGGAAATTAGGTGAGGCCTATGTTAAGCAGTAGACGTCATTGGGCTGATATGATGATTATGTACTTAGATAATAATCCGTAAAATGTAACTATAGAAAACTTTCGTAGGTATGTGCGAACTTTCTAGCGATTGAGTATTAGGGCCACGGTACCCTAATACCGTATGTAAGCTTTCATTCGGTACTTGTAGGTTAGGGTTGCGACCCCGTACTATATATTATATAGCATCGTGCTATATTCGTCTCTATTGTTATAGAAAAATAATATAATACCTACTTATTACTTTTTATATTTTACGAAAAATACTATATTTTCATCGGTAATTCAGTTTTCACGGTTTTTTAATTAACTATGATGGAAACACATTCACTTGCTCAGATTCCTATAATTATTAAAAAAATAATAAGAGTTTGTTAACCAAAGCTAAGTCTAAAAAATTCCAAAAATAAATGTACTGTTTTTTTTCTTGAATTTCCCAATAATACTATATTTTTGCAATGTTTTTAAAAAATACTATTTTACCTTCAAAAAAAGGTGACAACCCTCTTTTATTTACTTATAAGATACAAAACAATCGTTTCCTGAAACACAATGTTATAATAACATTTAATGACTAGTAACAACTCCTTTGAGTGTAATGCATACAACAAGTGGTGCTTATATTTCCACGCACGAAGCCCAAATCTGTCAAATATATAATTGTTATTAATCGTTCGGTTCCATGAACTAACAATGTGCAAGCAACTTGAGATGGCTATTTTAAATGAAACTTGTAAGTCATAAGCTGAAGCGTTTATTTTTGAGCCTTGTGATTTTAGTAGACGCTTACTTCGTAACTTCGCCCTTGAACATCTGCTATATACCGGTAACACGACTGAAACAAGCAACTGTCTACCTTAAAATAGAATTATTGGACTTGCATTCTAATTTATTTTTATGGTAGGTACTACAACTAACAAGCCAACATAGGTAGGTCCGAAATAATTTCCGAAACTTCACAATTTCTTTCATAGCCCATAGCCCTACGGACGACACAAATTAAGAACATCACATTTTTCTAAACTTTCAAACCGCTATTTTCTTAAAACTTGCACCATAATCTACTAATCCTAGTGTTGCCACCCTGAATTAAAATCACAAAATTTTTTTTCGTTAGAAGCATCAATTCTCTCTTTCACTCAGTCATCATTAAAACGAGATAGCATTGTTAATTGATACACGGCGCAAGTGGTAGTATTTCTTGGTAGGAATGTTGTATTATTGGTCTTTGGATCACTATTATAAATGCTAAAGCTATGCTCAACGCATTAGAATTGACTTCTTACTGATGTTATCTAAAGACTTTGGTATTTTCTAAAGACTATTATTAAATTAGAAGCATAAATATTTTAATTTAATATTCTATGATATTACTATGTTAGGTGGACTTACTGCTATTATGTATTTTAGAATAGACAACGTAGCCTGTTTGTAGTAATCATAAATAAGTGATTTTTGGAATATTATGAGAGCTTTCTTTAGCAAAGCTCAAATAGAGGATTTTGCCATAAAAAAAAACAAACGCTACCACACCTCGAGGCCCTTGGTGTCCGGGGCCTCGTATCCTTGAAACGGTTGTTACGGCAGTAGGTACGCCCCTTTTCAACAATAATATTAAATTTAATAAAATTACTTTTTATTTTATTAAAAAAAAGTTTTAATCCGCTGGACGATTTTTTAAATTTTTATACTTATTTTCAATTATCATTGAATAGTGTCCCCAATATTTATTAAAAAATGATTTGTTATACAGACTAAAAAAAGTTCTAAAAAATGTTCATGAATATACTCACTTGCTAAAGCCGCATCCAAATAAGTTCTGTTATTGACGGCGTGAGCCCAGGTAACTGTTGTCAAGTTCCTCATAATCTCCTCCTCGGACCTAACCACAATAGCTGCAATAAAAAAAATATATCATACAAAATTTTTCATTTTCCAATTAGTAGCATTCTTGGTATAATTGGTAAATTCCAATACTGGCAACACCTAACTATAAACGTCATGAGTTGAAAATTGCAAAAGCCGGAAGATAAAATGAAAACATTGTATTGTTTTCATCTTATTCTAAAAATAAACATTTTGTTTTAGAAATATAAAATGAATCACTATACTATACTATTATTGTTTTGTTAAGCTGCTTCGCACACAATTCTCACTACATTTACTTATTTCTAGCGAACAAAGCGTTCTAATTGACAGTAAAAATCAACTAGTAAACGTGAACAATTGAAGGTGGCGCTAGGTGTTAAAGATTAGGTCACAGAGTTAAAATAAAATCAAGATTATGTGAATTTTGCTATTTACAAAAAAATAATCACGTATTTGGACTATTTTGGACCTTTTTTGGTAAAAAATCATGTTTAAAACTGTGTCTTTTAGGTTATTCAAAAATAATTTTAACATATTTACCTAAAATAAAGTGTTACCTCATGCATAATTTATTTTTATCTAATTTGCCTCAGGATGTATTTTTAAATGTGTAATTAATTGACAAAGTTAAACAACAAAGACAGCTTGAATTTTGACAAAATTGACAGCTTGCAATTTGAAAGATGTTTTGTTTTTGCTTTTTTACCTATTTTTAATTTTTATTTTATAAAATACCTTTAACTTAAGGTAATAGCTACCTAATAATAAGATTAGTTTCTAGTAGGTATTATAGGTATGAAAATATCGCAATTTTTTGAAATTCTACATTCTAGATTTGTATGTGTATGTTCTGACCGCAAGCCGGAAGGCTACGTATTTATTGACTCATAATTATTCTACAAGAATAACGCTGAAATTAGGTTATCTTGTAACAATATTTGATTTGTGCGTTTATTTAGACTGACTTGAAATAAGATTCATATTAGAAAACTCATGTTCGTGTTTGCACAAATAATTATTAATTAATATATAAGTATCAAAGTACGTAATATACCACCCCAGCAATGATTGAAATTTTTTCTTTTTGGATTTTAAACAGGGGCTTTCAAATAATCTATTAAATAGTATTAGCAATTTAATATAAAATTAATCATAAATATTAATTTCTTTTCAATCTTAATTCGTAGCACCGTCTGACCAATGTTTTTAATTAAATAAAATACATAACGATTTCTACCGCAAACATTATGTTAAAAGCGCCTTTATAAATAATGACAGCAATGTTTAGTATATTGCTGTCAACAAAATACTACTGTAACAAAGTAGCAGGGACTTTTGTACTATCTTTACAACAAACAATTGTGGATGATTTATGTTGCAATGTTAGTTTACGCTTTGACAGTATTAACGATAACTATTATATCTGTTTGCTAATAATAATTATTATTGTCATGTATTGAGCACCGGAAAGCAATGCATGCCCAAACGGTAGGTAATTATCACATATTGTATTATGATCCCCGGCTCAAATCACATCCTCTCAATTGTCACCAGGATCAAGTAACTTTTTGCCACACACAAGTTTCTTTTATTAGTTGTACCTATTTATTATTCCGCAGCCATAACTGTAAGGCTTGATTGAGCGGATAACTTCAATTTGCCTCATACTAGCCAAGGATGCATCCAGGCATCCGTCGGCTTCCTGCTATTGTGCCTACACAACGGACTAACGCTCGCGTCTTCCTTTAAATCTTAGATTAATATCACAGCACGTCTATTTCTTGGAAGATAGGCAGAAGTATATCAGCTCTCTATTTTGTTTTTATTATATTACATTTAGTCACGAATTTTAAAATTTTGTTATAAAACTAGCTGTTGCAACGGGATCGTTCCAGTGGATCTACTAATCAGCTCGTGTTGACCGTGGCGTGATGTTATACTTATAGCCTATAACCCTCCTTGGTAAATGGGCTATTCAACAAAAAAATATTTTTTTCAATTCGGTTTTGTAGGGAATTACTGCCTCGGTGGCGCAGCGGAAAGTGTATACGACTGCTGTGCAAGAGGTCCCGGGTTCGATTCCCGGGTCGGGTGATAATGGTATTGGGCTTTTCTATCAAGAAATTCCAGTATTGAGATTTTCCCGGAGTTTGATAAACAAATGTTCCCGGTTGATGACAATAGGCTCGCCCCCTATTTCATGGGACCAAACATAGCTGGCGAAATGTGGGTTTGAAACACCTCTGCCTACCCCTTCGGGGAAAAAGGCGTGATGCTATGTTATGTTATGTTTATGTTATGTTCAGTAATTCCTGAGTTTAGCGATAAAGAGATTATCCGTGTAATAACAGATTAAGAGTACATAATATCACTACTCCATCTCAACCCGTGGGTGTCGTAAAAGGCGACTAAGGGAGTTACCTTACCTTATGCAGACAAGAGCACTGCAAGAAAAGGAAAATTCGAAACAAACCCTATACCAACCTGTCTAGGAAGCGTGGTATAGAAGGCTAAATTTCATTCATTCTTTGGAGCAGACCCGTCCCAGCAGTGGGATGTTTACCGGTTGAAATGATGATGATGATTAGCACGTTCAACCAAACAAACAAACTCTTCAGCTTTATAATATTAGTATTATAATATAGGTAATAATAATAATATAATATTCTACCACATTCACACAGCGCCACCTAGTCCCAAAGTAAGCAATTATATTTGCTTGTGTTATGGGTACTAAACAACTATCAATGAAATGAAGTATAATTGCGGGATATGCCACAACGAGTGTGATGCCCGCAGCCATAATAACATTAGTGTTGAGTTCCTTCTGATGAGTAGTGGTACCCAGTGCTCATTGAGATAACAAATCTTATCATCTGTGGCGGGATTAACAGAATCCGCTATTGACAACATTTCAAAATAATAAAATACATTATTTTGAAATGTTGAAGTTGATATGAGCTGTCACCATAAACACTGAAATGCCTGCATTAGGTAAAGTTGAAATGAACATAGCCAATGCATCATTCCTTGGGGATAAAATTGTCAACGTGTGCTGGTATCGGGTAAAAGGTATCATCATTGGTACCAACAGAAGTCAGTTGGCGAATTGTAGCTGGCTAATTAAAGATGTCAACAACTTCGCTTTTTAAAAAAATTATTTGCATTTCCCCTCTTACCTAATAAAAAAGAAGTCAATACTAGCAAACAGTCAACACTGATTAGGCATGATAACTATCAATAGTGGGTTGTCAAGACCAGTATGTTCGTCTTCAATAATGCTTAAGTAAAAAGTATATAAAAAAAATCACTAAAAATCATAAACGCTTACAGCTATTAGACATCACCTCACGACTCTTGGCCGTAGAACAGAAACTGTTGACGCTGTTGATACCACTGACCACATTTTTGTCAAAGAAGATGTTTAGAAAGGAAATTAAACACAACGGATGTGAAATCATTAGAAACTAAATAGTAAGTTAGTATTGGTCTGTTCCTTTTTAAAAAAATAAATCATAATCATGAAAGACATTCAATTCTAAGTAAATAAATAAGTTATAAATCATCGTAACCAATAGTTTTATCCATAAAACTTAACAAGTAAATTTCACACTATTTTTATTGTCTAGAAACAATCAGTTTTTTATATTGGAAGGCAAAGGCACTCACCCGCAACAGCCAAGACGAGTAATCGAATCATATTTTTTTTCTATAATTCCTTTATTGTCACTCAAGGAGTTTTCATACCTCGTCGTAGCCCGGTCCTGTCTAGAGGAATACTGTGGCACCCTGCCACCTGGTTATTGCTAAATTGGCCAATCACGCTGACGACTTGATTGCCTATAAAGTGCTTTTGAGAGATGGTCTCAAGGACAGAAAATGACGCGCAAATGTTAGGAGGCGTACATAAAGCGAAAATGGACTTAATAATAGATTGTTGGTGATATTTGACAGCTGATGCCGGAACTTGGGACTCGTGATTTCAGTTTAGGGTTGACTAAAGAAGCAATCTCGAACAGATGAAAGAAGAATTTAAAATTTGCTTATTTGCTCGCCAATGTTGGCAGTCGATTGAAAACCGAGGACAGAATGGTAAAAATCCGCTGCCTAACTTAAATAAAATACGTAATAACTACGAATAATCTTCATTCAAAGAAGGTTTTAAGCATATAATGCTTAGAAAACCAAGCAACACAGAAAGAAATACCTATAGACAACTAGTTTTAAGAAGATCCAGACTATCTGTCGAGAACGATAGATTGGTAAATTGGTAAATGGTTAGGCACTTCCAGTTGAAACCTCTTTTATAGTTCACCATCAGTGATTTGGACATGTACTTAATATATGGATTGAATGGCGGTCAACCGAAGTTCGTTGATTGACCGCCAACACAAATACGGTACTGTCGCCCAATGAACTTGATCGTTCTCTTCTCTGATCTCTCACTTCTATAGTAGTTAGTAGTTAGTAGTAGTTTTTACTGCATAGTTAGTAGTTTCTGCCCTCAGCCTGGTACGCATAACCCATAGGATGGGTTTGGTTGTATATTGTCTCATAAGAGAGGTAGAGGGCACAGAGGATAACTCCCGCCCAAATTGAGCCACCCGCCTGTGGAGACTACAGACAATTGTGTTTTGTGTCTGCCGATGAGTAGGCGTATCCTGACCTGCTTGGCGAGGGAAAGGGTTTTAAAGGGTCAGCATCGGATGTGATGCTCCTGGTGTTGGCTACGGTAGCCGCATATCAGGTGGGCTGTAGGCCTGTTTCCCACCGTCATGGTATAAAAACGAAGTTATAAATAAATAGTTTGTATGAAAACTGTCTTATTTCTTATCCATATCTTCCATATCTCTATTATCTGACGACATCCAGCCCGCTTTGTGACAACTATATAAAGATATATTATTCTATAAAATGACAGTTTAGAATAAAGAATCTACCATCCGATAGATAATATTGTGTGGTTATCGTTTACCACTCTTGAAATGTTCTTGAAATAATCCTTTTATTTTCATCAAAACAAGCATAGCATTATTTCAGAGTCAGTATACGTTTGAACTCCTTGAAAGCTTATGTTCAAAAATAGTCTGCAAGTTATTGTTAATGTAGATGATGCCTTTGCCTAAAGGGGTAGGCAGAGGAGGTCGTATGCACCTACGTAATAGAGGACGAATCTATTGCCATTAATGAGGCATAAGAACTCAACTCAAGATAGACTGAGATTGTCAAAACAAAACCTAATACGTTTTTTTTTGTTCTTTTGAACCTTGGCTGTTTTTCTCAGCAGTCGTGCACTGTGCCTAAAAGAATACTGTAAATCCTGAAGCTGATCTTTTTTCTATTGATGGAGACTGATCAATGTATTTTTTCATCACATCAGTAACCTGTTCTGCACCACTGCTAAGCAAAGTTTTCTCCTTTTATAACCAGAGAGCTGAGAAATTTAACACCATAATTCTTACACTGGCACTACAGGGCTGGTTTACGGATCAGAAACATCTTCCAGGTGCCGCCTAGTGTATGTGAGTTTGTTTATGAGGTGTTGTCTGCTATCTGATAGAAATCTACATGACCGTGTACTGCTACTTAAAATTGCATATATACTTAATACATTAAGTACGCATCTGTTTCATTCTACTATCACATTTAATCGAGACAATCTAGAAAATCTGAACCTAACGAAACCTATCCTCGTATAAGACCTAAGATCTCTCAAGCAGAAATCAAGACCAAATTATGCTGTCACCCGCATGTCATTGATGATTAGGTCGTCCGTATCCGAACCAACCGCACTGAACCATTTCACGCAAGATATTCTAAACCGTAACATCATTACCTTAAGATCTATTAGAACGGCCTTAAAGACCTGGTATTCAGTCCACTCGCACTTGTCCGTCCTAACAACGAGCTAGTTTTCCGTCTATATCGGGTATATTAAACCTTATTTTTATTGAAATAGAAGTCAAGATAACTCCGTACAATGTTGGATTTCAGTCGCGTGATATGTTGCAGATCAAAATGACAATGGTTCGTACGATCGTGGTCACGTTCTGAGTGAAGTGAATTGAATCAGCCATTGGTGGCCAGTTTATTGCATATCCTGCTTCTGTGGGTACACATGAGAGAATTATACTCAACACGTGTTAAGGATTTCAAGTCAAGGATGTCAAATTCAAAATTTCGCTTCGAAAACTATGGGTAAGGTGGCGGTCATTTAGACTGCGTTTCCACCAGAAATGATCTGAGCGATGCTAGGTAAACGAAGCCATTCTATTGGTTCTTAATAAACACATCCCACGAGGATGCGTACCGTGGAAATTCCTGGTGAAAATTAGCGTCACTTTTTAACCCCAGACGAAGTAGATAAAGTGATTCATACTAGTATTTTGCGATTCAGCGTTCAGGTTTTACTGGTGTTTCTTGGGAGATAGACAGCTTGGATGCGTCTCTTACATTACCAATCTCCATAGGTAGCGGTTGCCTACCATTTATCATGGCCGCCGCCTTGTATAATATCATCACAAACCTCCTTTTTTTTAAAAGCACGAAAATATGCAAGGCATTGACGCGTATATCTGCGTCTGCAGCTGTATCTACTACAATGGTCGCTGACCCCGCGCGGTATAAAGAATTTTCGTTAAATTGAGCGCAGTTCCTCCACTCAATATAACTAATAACAAGTTTGATTTCCAGCTAAAACTCAAAAATTGTAATGTTAAGTGTTTGTACAGGTGTCATTAGCAAAATTTATTCAGTTCTGTGTTTGTAAAGTTTTAAATGTTCATCCAAAAATTCATCAGTTATACCAAGGAGAAATTTGTAATTCGTTGCAATACGACTATAAATTTATTGCCAATGGATATTTGCTTAATTTGAGACTAGATGGCGCTGTGTGAATGTGGCAAAATATTATAATAACTCTTTTTGAAATACAAGATAAAGATATTAAACCATTACATGTGTGTGTTTTATTGCTACATCATATAAACTGAATTTCATGGCTTGATGTACAGGGGTCGGAGATGCCGATAAGGCGTTCATAAAGTTAAATTCTACAAAATGAAATCTATATTGGTATCCCAAGCAGCAAAATTCTCCTATAATTGTCGATTTATAAGATTAAACGTCTTACAGCACCCTAATAGACGCTTTGCTTAAGATCACTGATCTTATAAAAGCATTCAATAAGACTATTTACTCTAGTAAACGTTTTGGGTATAGCTACTAATAAGCCGAAGATATTATAAATAAGATTGATTTTGTCTTTTTCGTGACTTCTATTGGAGTGCTAGCACCAAACTTGCACGTCGTGCTATTATTATAGGTAAGATTCTACTTATAACTGTCCTGCATTTGCTATTACTAGAGTGATCGGATATCTATACGAGTATATAGCCATTTTGTTTTCATTTGCTTTTTTATAAACAAGAACCTAAAAATGTATTTTAACAAATGGAAACTATTTAAACGAAGTGGCAGTTATCGAAGAACTCTTAAAAAAATATCGGGAAATAAAATCGGAGCTTGAATCGATAATTTCGAATGCGATGATGGTGGCTGAATGGATAGGGGACCGGCGTGCAAATCACGCGGTCCGAGTTCGAATCCGACCGGCAGTACCGATGTGGATTCCACTTAGTGAAATTTATATGTACTAGTCAAGTGACTTACCATCTGCTAACGGTGAAGGAAAACATCGTGAGGAAACCCACACACACTAGAAGAAATTCTATGAGTATGCCTGATCCACCAACCCGCGCTAGGCCAGCGTGTGTGGATTATGGCCTAAACCCTCTCAGCTCTCTAGTTAGAGGAGAGGAGACCCGATCCCAGCAGTGGGACTAAATGGGTTGCACTTTCGCTGACTGTAATAAAACTACTATAGGACGGAATACTCTTATAAAGGGCACCCAAATGCAGCCCTATTAACAAAATATCTAGTCCTAGGATACTTATAGGAGCACATTTTGCTACTTGGGATTTTCTGTCGGAACCAACTCAGGCTCATATTCTGCTTATAGGCGATTTTCCGATTCGGTCTTCACGGCGACCCCCCACGAGTTGAACCGACGACCAAGCTGGTAAAGGTTGTGTGTGGTCGTTGGATGTAGGCGACACAAAGTCGCTCGCTGTGACTGAAGTTATGTGAGGCCTATGTCCAGCAATGGACGTCATTGGGCTGATATGATGATGATTAGGATACGAATTTATGAGATTGCAATGATACTTAGTAATATTGCAGAAATACAGATTTAAATAATATTTTATAGCTTGTCAGAATCGTCCGAATTCCTACCTACAATAAAATTCTTGGGAAAAAGTCGTGACGTAAACGTAACAAAATTTGCAATTACCAAAACACATGAAAGGCTGTGCCACAGGGAACAATGTCGATTGTTTCACCAATATTTGTGCAGTTGGAAGTATGCGACAACTATTTACGTATTGCTGGTAAGTACATTATGGTTTATTTTGTGGATTGTTTAATTTTAAATAATTATTATAATATATGTACAATTAATAAGCCAGATAGAAGTTATTAACACTTGAATCACAGAGTTCGTTTCGTCCAGACTTAAATATTATTTGAATACAATGAAGATTATCGTCTTAGTTTTGATCGTGAGTAAAATTATTACTTATTTTATTTTATATCGGTAAAAATTATAGTACAGTCGAGTTCATTAATATATTGGCACACCATCATTAGATATTTTTGTTGAAAAGGGTGACTACAACTTATTGCATAATGTACAGCATGTTAATTATTGAACCATTCACATGAGGACATATATTTGATCCATAGGTTCTATAGTATTTATTAAGCTTTTCAACGCTCACAATATTTTGAATCCTTGATGGTGCCAATATATTAATGAACTCGACTGTACAAGTGACTTGCACCCGCTTGGTATGTCGGTATTAACTCGCCTACTCTAGACTAGTCTATCTGAGAGCAAAATTTTTCGTTCTTGCTTTATTGAGTAACCAACATCCATTCATCGCATTTATAATATTAGGGAGATCCGTATCCCTGGCTGAAACCCTCTGTGAATAGCTTCAGCTAACTAATTCAAAGTTCCCCCCTTTATAAAGGATGGAAATGGATTATTTCTTTGTAACTCCTCCATCTTTCTTCTGATTAAATGCATTGCGAGTTCCTACGCAATAGATTAGACTTTTCCTGAGACTTAAATCCAAATCGAAATAATTTATTGTGTGAAATTGGGTACAAAAAAAGATCTTAGAAAGCACAGTTACATTAGCGATCTCCAATAACCTGCCAGTTGGCGTACACAATAAAACTGATTTTGAAGAGTTCAATAATTATCGTTATGTAATAAATTATATTAAAATATTATTAAATTTGAATTACAAATGTTAGGTATGTCAAAATATAAAAGTAGGTAATTAAATGAAACAATTGTTATTTTAAGAAGTCATAAATAATAATCATTCCCGAGTGCCATAGCTCGGGTGATGGTGAACGCGTGAGGGTTCATCATTGTAAATACTATAATAATACAGGGTCTGTCGTAAGTAATGGATAACCTGTTACCTGGTGGTAGTTCTGATGTCAGGCTGCAAGAAAATCATATTTTTATTTCAGGGTTGCCAACGGTGTGAAAATGGTATACACATTTAGATTTTTTTTTAATTTGCCCACTCAATCCGTTGCCATTTCAACAAATTTAGGTATTTTTATGTAATTTTTTTAAAATCGTATTCCTGCAGACTTGCATTATTTAATTTAATTACATTTTGAGTCCTCACTAACGTAAAACATTATTTATACCTTTTTATAATCTACATATACTAGATATATTATTAAGATAATGGGCAGCTATAGCACCGTACTTTTTTTTCACAATCAAGGCTTAAAACTACAAGTAAAGAAAAATAAATTAGAAAAAATTGCTTAAAATGTTAATTTAAATATATATATATATTATACACTATATAAGAAGTAAGAGGGTAGTGTAAAGTCTTGTATCAGTGTAGTGACGGATTAAGAATAAGTACATAATGTCACTTCATTACCCCATCTCAATCCGTGGGTGTCGTAAAGGCGACTAAGGGAGTATTATGCACACAAGTTCACTGCGAGAAAAGGAAAATTCGACACAAAACTCTATACTTTACCATCCCGTCTGGCCAGCGGCAATAAGTAGGCTTAATTCCCTCCACCATCTTTGGAAGAGACCCGTGCTGTGGGACGTTTATGGGTGTTATAATGATATGATGATGAATAAAGTCTTGTAAAGTCCAGAGTTGTCTCTTTTTTAAAGAGTGTGTTTCCAATTGTAATTTCCAATTTTTTCAGTGGGCTGTAACATGGGCAGATCCATTATTCAATACAATCGCCAGAAGATCTGCATGTAAGTAATATTAACCAAATTACTTTGACTGTCACCGCGCAGCGGATTAGGTGGTCGCCTCGCCACCAAAATCGCCGTGGGTTCGATTCCCACACGAGACAAATATTTATGTAATTCATAAATTTTTTTTTTTGAGTCTGCATGAATTTTGTGTTCGTTAAATGTATGTTTGTAAGGTCCCCCGCGACACAGAGTTTGTTCCCTGCGGGCGTTATCTTTTAAATAAAATAAAAATAAATAACGAAACTTATTAATAAAAGGGAATAAATAGGTACCTACTGGTGAACATTTTTCCTTTTTTGGGTTGCAACGGTATTTTTTTTTTTGGGTATCATTTTACTAAATTTGGTAAGCTTCACGGCCATATTAAAACAAAAAACCACATAGGAACACACCTCATATAGAATTAATTTAATAATAGCTCAAAAATTCCCAATTCTGAACTTTCTTTCAATATTTTCAGTGTCTTTGACGGATTTAATCCGGAACTATGAGTTTCCACAGACTATTAGTCATCGAAATAGCCTATCGTTAGCACCCTGAAGTGGCAGTGAGCAGCATATCACTCTTCGAACCGATAACTATTGAGTTAATCGGGTTTCAGACAGACCGCGTATCAGAAAGTGTAATATAGGACGTCCACAGACTAGATTTTGACTGTCACCGTGGCGCAGTGGTTAAGGTGGTCGCCTCGCCACTACATCGCCGTGCTGGGTGACGTGGGTTCGATTCCCACACGAGACAAATATTTGTGTGATTCATAGATATTTGTTTCTAGTCTGGGTGTACTTTGTGTCCGTTAGTTTCATGTTCGTAAAGCTCCCTGCGACACAGGGCTTGTTTCCTAGTGCGGGCGTTGTCTTTTTAAAAAAAAAAAAAAAAGATGATCTTCGTAGAGGCTGTCATGTGCTGGATGCGAGTAGCCGCAAATCGTAGTCAGTGACGTGCAGTTGAGAGCCCAATGTCCAGCAGTGGGCTATTTGGTACAGGCTGATAATAATGATGATCATGGCATACGCTTTTTAATTCCTCATCATTTACTTTATCTAATATTATAAAGCTGAAAGTTTATTTGTTTATTTGTATGGTTGAACGCAATAAGCTCTGAAACTAGTGGTCCAATTTGAAAAAAATCATTTAGAGTTAGATAGCATATTTATTTATTTATTTAAAACTTAATGCACATATGTACAATGGCGGACTTAATGCCACAGGCATTATCTACCAGTCAACCACGGTGATGCAGAGATGATCGAAGTAGGTGCAGTTTGACAATAAATAAGTGGAGAAAAAAAAAAAAAAGAATAAGATATATAATATACAAAAAATAAAGTACTTAATATAAGTATATACTACATATAATTATATAGATAATATATATAAATTAATAAATAAAACAATTATCGAGAAAGGCTATATAACATCACGCTATGGCCACTAGGCACTGAGCTTTATTATCATACTAGAAGTCGCGCGGGGCGTTGCGCCCATCGTTTTTGTTTAGCCACTGCTCAGCTCCTATTAGCCGTAGCGTATAGTAGTATGGGCTATCTGACACTAAAATAATTTTTCAAATCGGATCAGTAGTTTCTGAGGTCCTAGCGTTCAAACAAACTCTTTTGCTTTATAATATTAAGTATAGATAGGTAGTTCAGAAGATAATAAAACGTTAAGCTATTAGACCTATAAGATAATAGGCGCATACACCCAAGTATTATAATTATAATGTTAATGCAGGTACCTATTATGTTTTATTTTACAGTACCACATAGTCGCCAAGAACGAGATATAGCCACCATTATGGCCCCGACTACTACTGTAGCCTCCACTACTACTGTGGCCTCGACTACTACTGTGGCCCGGACTACTACTGTGGCCCCGGCTCCTAATGTGACCCCGACTATTACTACTAGGGCCTCGAATAGTACTGTTGCCTTGAATTCTACTATGACCTCGAATAGAACTGGGGCTCTGACTACTACTACCGCTCCGACTACTATTGCATTGCCGACTACTACTGTGACCCCATATACTACTGTGGCCCCGAATACATCTTTGACCCCAAATACTACTGTGGTCCCGAATGCTACTGTGGTCTCGACTACTACTGTGGTCCCGAATACTACTGTGGTCCCAAATACTACTGATATCCCGAATACTACTGTGGTCCCGAATACTTCTGTGGCCCCGACTTCTATTGTATACTACCCGTACCCGTATACTATTTGGGCCTCAAAAACTACTGTGGCCCCGAATACTATTGGGGCCTCGAATACTACTGTGGCCTCGAATACTATTGGGGCCTCGAATACTACTGTGGCCCCGAATACTATTGGGGCCTCGAAGACTACTGTGGCCCCGAATACTATTGGGGCCTCGAATACTACTGTGACCCCGAATACTATTGGGGCCTCGAAGACTACTGTGGCCCCGAATACTATTAGGGCCTCGAATACTACTGTGGCCCCAAATACTATTGGGGCCTCGAATACTACTGTAGGCCCGACTACTACGCGAGCCCCTACTACTACATCGAGGCAGCCTGTGGGGTGGGGTGGCCAGTTCGGAATGACGGCATGGCCGTGAGCACTACTAACACACCTATAACATTCTAGTCTGACGAATCCAACTTCGTGTCTGAAATAACCATGTCAGTTCTAAGCTTACTAACAAATATATATCTTATATTCACTAATTGAATAACATCTATTTCACCTTGTTTTATTTATTGTTTTTTTATAATAATTATCGCCGAAAAAAACAGTAGCTAGATATAAAATTTACAGTAAGTTCATAATTTAAACCTCTTTACGATACGGCTTTTATTGAATACATTTGAGTGAATAAATAAAAACATCTGAGAAAAATAAAATGTGTATAATTCGAATAATTTTAGACAGAACTATATATGTACCTATACGACGGGGCGGTCGGAACTTGTGATCAGATCGCCCAATTTTTTCTGTGCCTCGAAAGAAAGAGTGAATCGTGGAAATTGGAACCCGTATAAAGGTCGGATCCCACGGCCTGATTTATAACAGTCCCGGCCGCGACAGGATAAGCTAACGCGCCGTGGGAACGAGCGTGCCCGTTGTGGCTTGTTGTGGCCTGTGGTGGCGTGTCGTCAGTCGTCAACTTCAAAAGCGTCAAGCCTCCCCGCGCGACAAGGCGCGGGGAGGCCTGTCACGGCCTGTACGGGCGCGGTCGGTTTTTGTTTATTTCATCTTCAAAAGCGTAGGTACGTGTGGCTGCACATGCAGCCATGTGTTCCGTGTCACTCAACATATTGGAATGGCGGTAAAGGTGGTAACACACACCGTGGGAACGGCTCGGCGCGTGGCCGAATGTAAGCACAAGCCTCGACAGGCGTGGCGTGGCTTGGCGTGGACTGTGCTTTCGACAGGCCATGGGACCACGCCGTAAGATCTCTTTGTTGTCCCTCTGTCTGTCAGTCGTATACAAATAAGGTAAGAGATAGCAAGCATTTATTTGTACATAATATCCTCTGCGCTCCATTGAGATTATTTGCCGCTGCTTAGGCGAACAGTCTCACCCAGGATGATTCTTCTTCAAACTCCATGATCATCATCAGCAACCTATTAAGTCCCACTGCTGGGCTCGGGTCTCCTCTCCTCTATCTAGACAGTTGAGACGGTTTTTAGGCCATAATCTACTCACGCTGGCCTAGTGCGGGTTGGTGGATCAGACATACTCATAAAATTTCTTCTAGGGTATGTGGGTTTCCTCACGATGTTTTCCTTCACCGTTAGCAGATGGTAAGTCACATGACTACTACATAAATTCCACAAAGTGGAATCCACATTGGTACTGCCAGACGGGATCGAACTCGGACCGCGTGATTTGCACGTGTCGGTCCCTTATCCATTCACCCACCATCGCTTAAACTCCATGATCAAGGATGAACTAAGTAATTATCTATATTATTATTATAAAGCTGAAGAATTTGTTTGGTTGAACGTTAGGATCTCAGAAACAAATGGTCCGATTTAAAAAAAAAAAACGTGTTGGGTAGCCCATTTATCTGGTATTGTTATTTGGTATATAACATCACGCTACAGTCAATAGGAGCTAAGCAGAGACCAAATAAAGAACGATGGGAGCGAAGCCCTGCGCGACTTCTAGTATATTATAACTAAATTAACTAGCTTCCGCCCGCGTGAAGAAGTTGTCAGGATCAGCAATGCGCATGTGCGCCTGATGTTGTAGGAGTCCATAGACTACGGGAACGTCGGTAAGCTGTAAGCTTATTTACACTGTGGTATAAAAAGGAAAAACTAGCGAAAAAAATCTTAATATTATATTTACAATTTAATAATGATATTTTACAATAATTATAATTATTTTGACATCAATATGTGGAGATAGTAACAATAGTAGTATTGGCACTTTAAATAACTACTAACTGTGGGCTTGCTTACGAAATATTTACTAAACATGTTTAAAATTTACATAGTTATAGCAACACGCCTTTTTCCTCGAAGGCGTAGGCAGAAGTTCAGTATACTCACATTTCCCCTGCTATATTTGGTCCCATTCAATAGGGGTGAGCCTATTGTCATCAACCGGGCACATTGAATTGTATAATTGAGAATTGTATAAATCGTAATCCAATTCAGAATCGAAAAAAATCCAATAGGTATTATAATTATTCCTGGACCAGGGAATCGAACCGAGGCAGTTATGTTCAAAACTTGATTTTCTGTTTTTATAAACAATTCTTTTATTAATCGTACCTGCTACTATGCTCATGCATATTGTATATATACATTATATATGTAGGTATGTATGTATGTGTGTGTAGTATGTGTGTATGTATGTATGTAGTACTTTGCTATATTTTTAAAATTAAGATATCAGAATAATTACGTTTCTTAGATATTCTACAACTGATGTCTATGCTAAACTAAAGAAAAACATAAATTGTAAACATGTTTTCAAGTACGTACCTACTTCTTACGTCACGATAAACCCAAGTTAGAATGTTGTTTATTAATGAAAAAACATTATTACAAAAAAAAAATTGTACCTATTAAACGTATTTCTAGACTCTAGAATATTTCTAAAATATATACACAACTATGATAAATTGTCTTTAATGACTTTCTTTTATTATATATTTACGAAAATAAAAAAATTAAATAACCATGTATGGAATGACAGAATTGGCAAAGTTACACTTACACATAAACATGTGTGTTTTTTTGTGAATAATGACATGGTCGCGTCAAGTAGGTATAGAGCAAAGTTTATAGGGCAAAAAGCAAATTTACGCCATCATAACCTCTAAATACAACTTTTATAAAAATAAATCAAATGCACATACTATTCAACATATGAATAATAAATGTAATTTGAAGCAATCAATATTAATTGAGCTATTCAACGTGAGTCTTATACTACCTTTAGAAGTAGTTTTTTACGATAAAAGACTCGTTCACAAAAAAACTCCTAAATACCACTTATACTAAAAACAGACATGACATCTGTCAAACACGGCATTTATGTCATTAAATGGCACATTTTTCACTTTAAATCGAGTTGAAAATATAGTCAATCTATCACATAGATCTTTTTTCCACTGAGCGTACGAAATAAGAATATTGTTCATATGGGATTTAGTTTTAACTCTGCCTCGTCTTTTGGTTTTTCGAATGGCGTTAACAGTTCTGATTTTATATACTGTGGTTTTCGCGCCCAACAGGTTGCAATGGTAACGAGTGCTGCAAAGACTAAGGCGGCGCACGCGCAGACGGTGCCTCCCCACTCTGAAATAGCGCGAACGAACCGCAACTCTGCGCAGATGTTTTTGTCAACTTGTACTTTTTGTTCTATCCACAATATTGGGAACAGCATTCTTGGAACGTTCTGGTATAACCTGCAAACAATTTTGTTAAAATTAATGCCTTGTTCATGGACGTAGAGGACACAAAACCGATCACTGAGGAAGTCTCTGAGGGAGTCCTAGGTATTTTCAACAATAGAAGACGTCTGTAATCTGAATGATAAGTTAGTATGTGAAAAATAAAACCCTGAAACTTTGTAAATTATTCTAAAAAAAACAATGAAGAATTTAAAATATATCCTTACCCTACGTTTGGACTAGGTTCCAAATATATGTTGAGTTGAAATCTGGCAGAAACATCGAGAGGAACACCCAATTTCTGTAAATAGAAACACAGAACATGACATCGACACTAAACAAGATTTTGGAACATACGCAAGACAAACGCATTGTTTCGTTCATATAATCTAGCAGATAAATAGGATACTGATAGTCATTCCTGCTACGATTCCTTATTTTATAGGCTGACAATATGCGAGGAATGGTTTACCACATTAAATAATGGTCTTCAGAACTCATGACATCTCTGACCCCTGTGCTAGTATGAAATATGTACACTGTCAGGTAATTTATCTGATTAAATTCGTAGCTGAATCCAAGATAGTAAACTAAACTCTTTCTTGGATTCTCTAATGTCAGTTTAGTATTTTAAGGTGTGTTGTTCATCATAATCATTTCAACCCATAAACGTTTCACTGCTGGGCACAGGTGTCCTCCAAAAAATGTGGAGGGAGTTTAGTCTACTATACCACGCTGACTAGACGGGTTGGTATAGGGTTTGTTTCAAATTTCCCGGAGGACACAGCCCAGCACACCCTTGAGGTGTGCGGGGCGTGGGCGGGTCAGCGCGCTGCACTGGCCTCGATCATAGGCGAGGATCTCTCGCTCCCAGCAGTGGTGAAGGCCATGCTGGAGAGCGAGACGAACTGGGGAGCAGTGCTGTCCTTCTGCGAAGAGGTGATGAGGCAGAAGGAGGAGGCGGAACGGCAGAGGGAAGACGATGCCCTCAGTGACCCGATCCGCCGTCGAAGGGTAGGCGGGAGAAGGCGGGCTTACGCCCGCGACCTCCCGCCGTAATAGCCCGAGAAGAGGATGCGCCCGGCTGAGCGCGTCCGCCACGCCAGGACCGGTCGACTTTGGGGAAAGTCGACCGCGAGCGTCTTCTGGTGGCGTGTGCGTGTTCCCGCACGTCACCGCCGGAGCTAAGCTCCGGCAGAGAGGGGGCCCGTAGCGGGCCATCGTCGCTGTGGTCGCGGACGAATGTTCCTGCGCTCCCGTGACCACAGCAGAGCGCGACGAGAGGAACACCTTGGGGTTTTAGTGGGTGCGAGCCCCACATAACCCCTCGGTTCTTTCCCCAAGACCGAGGGGTATGCGTCAGGCATTTCCCCAAGTTAAAAAAAAAAAGGGTTTGTTTCAAATTTGCCTTTTCTCGCAGTGCCCTTGTCTGCATAAGGTACCCTTAGTCACCTTTTATGACACCCAAGTTGAGATGGGGTAGTGACATTATGTATTCTTAATCCGTCACTACATGGTTCGTTAATCGTCCCAAAATATTCAGAAACGGGCAATTATCCTATCTTTGGACCATAAACTCACCGGCTCCACGGCGAAATAGAAGGAATGCGCTTCTGGATCAGGTTCCATTCCATCAACAAACTCCCTCAGCCGTTCGTCTCCGTGCAAGAAGTGTGGTAATGATATGAAAGCAGGAGAACCGTACCGGCACGCAGACACGTTCATCACTCCACTCCACGCACAGTCACCGCTGCAGAAGCACGTGTTGGACTGAGACAGTGTTGCTAGAAAAGTAAATAATTAAATTTGATCATGCGACTTCATTCTTCATTATAAGTCCACTACTTTGTAAAACATAATTAATAACTTATTTTGTCCCACTGCTAGGCACTAGTCCTGATAAGAAGACGATATTAGCCAACCACTACCGTTACGTAGTAAGTGATTGGCTAGTATAGGTCACGCCAAATTTTTAGTTCGCTCTGAAGTTGTACCCCACTGCTATGTTACATAGTAAACGTTTACGATTTCTCATGCGTTTTTTAGACTGTGAAGTGTGTCACAAGCCTTTCCGGCAAAAAAAATAGGTCTATTTATTTATTTATATATTTTATATACTAAAACTTACAGTTATCAAAGCTTTCTTGTGAGACAGCATACTTGTGGTACATAAGTCCATCAATCTCACCGCTGTCGACGTAATCCATGTTCACAGTACGACACAAGTCTGGCACGAACATTGTGAGGATTGATTCCTCTGACAGGTTGCGGGGCATGAACTCACCAGCACTGCCAGATAGCTGCAGAAATAAAAAACATAGCATTACGTCATTTACAAAATCACCACCTCTTAGCAAGAGAGAGAAACAACCGGTTAAATTTTTGCTACTTTCGGAGCGATTATTTATGAAAATATTCACTTAATCAGAAAACTTAGAAACTTTAAAGTATCTAAAAGATGTCAGTGGAATGCTGAAAAAAAATTTTCGCTACATGTATGGAGTGCCCACATAAAAAAAAATGTATGATTTGGCTTCTAAACTAAGTAGTTCTCCAAATTTCATCAATATACATACATTGAGTCAATGATAGTAGTTTTTGGGTAAAAAACCTGCGACGTATGGCGGACATGACGAAATTATAAGGGTTTTTCCATTTTGACTACGGAACCTTAAAAATGGCAATTGCATATATACAGTCAAGTCTGCCAGTTGGGTAGACAAGAGACGTACAGAGTGCTCATTGCTTAGATCCAAACACAGATCTTTTGCTTCATTAACATTCATCAAGATTGTCTTTTTTACCAGACTGCAAAAAAGAGGGTAAGGGTACCTTAGAGCATTCGCCTTCATAGTATGGTATATGGTCTTCAAAGTTCCACCTCGTGATTTGTCCAGGTAATGTATCGCTGAGCTGTCCTGACGTGATCTCCATGTAACCGTCCGTATCTAGCGAGTTGTTCCTCTGAAATTGTATTAATTGTCAATTAATTAAATAGATGAGAAATGTATTCAAAAGAAGCCTAAAATATGTAAATTCTATCTGTTATAAATTCTATATTGTGAATATGTCTAAAGAATATTATTTTTAAACTGCATAAATATATAATTAATTTTGGTTTCTGTCATGTTACTTAAAACTTGTCAGATTGGAAATAAAACGAAATAAAAAAAGACTATAAAGAAACCCGAAAAACTAATTTGCTTTATACATTGCTGTGATGAAAAGTGGCATTATTGCTACATTGGATGGCTGAGCTGATGAAATCGTCTTACCTCATAAAACCATCCAAATTTATCAACCGGGGGAGCTCCCCCAGTTGTGCTCGAAGGCAAACTTTTTGCTAAATCCAACAAGGGATCCTCGTAACCTTCGAAAAGCAGTTCTCTCGCTAGTTTCGAGACTGCAATCTGTTGGTTGAACATCGATAGGCCCATTGATAGGCCCTTTTGTTGTAGGAATCCCCAAAATCTGGAGCGATAGACTGCTGACTGAAAAATATTAGAAAATAGATAAATGTAAGGATGTCTATTTTATATTGAGCACAATTTTTCCCACACACCTATCACCAATGATATTGTAACATACAATATAATTGCCTATCACTGTAACTCTAGGAGAGTTACCTCACAAACACCGAGTTATGATATTCGGGTATCCGAGGGAATGTTCTAAGAACATACATAAAAATATATTTATTTACAAGAAATGTGATTACAATGGTTTTAAATAGTCATAGTAACAGTCATTTTACGTTTGTGTATCTCGGGAGTTTACCAAAATCGATTCAGTAGCTTTTCTGTGAATATGAAAGAGTTACAGATATCCAAACATTAATCGACAATTTTTTGCATTTATACTCGTAATCTATCTAAGCTTCACTGTAATTAAAAGCATAATAACTTGAGTATAAAATGCTCGTTAAAAATTCCTAAATCCATTATGTAACCGGATAATGTTTGCGCAAGTTTTAATGATTCATCCTATAGGGATACGTGGAAATAGCTTAGTCTTTAATTTTTAGGGTTCCATACCTCAAAAGGAGACAAGGAACCCATAGCATCACTTCGATGTCCGAGGGTCTCTACTCACACTAGGCAGGCTTTTTTATAATAATCGTGGTTTCTCTCGACTACGGAAATTGCATCATTGTAAGTCGTCATCATCCGTGGCAAAGTCTAATATCTGACGTGTAACTATAAAAAATCGGGCTTAGTTCTGCAGATACCATCACTGTTACATATATTATGCAATAGACAAAATGATGAGAAGACACTACAGCGTTACATTATTTTATAATATAACAACTTTATTTATTTTTATTTGTAGAAGCTGATTCAACATTACACTATTTACCGAGTAATTTTCGTTTATAAATGTATGTAATGGTACTCATACGTTTTTCAGACTCAAATAAAACAATTGGTACTTGCCAATTTAATTTTGTTTAAAACAAGCCAAGCAACAGCTAGTGTTTGAAAATAAACAAATTTAAAATCGACTACTAGCAATATAGACTCTCTGGGGTCTCAGAAAGCGCATACTCAAACCAGCATATAATTATTATATATATCTGTGTAGGGACGGTTAAGAATACATTATGTCAGTACCCCATCTCAACCCGTGGTTGTCGTAAAAGGCGACTAAGGGAGTAACCGCAGACAAGAACACTGAGACAAAAGGAAAATTCAAAACAAACCCTATACCAACCCGTCTAGCCAGGGTGGTATAGTAGGCTAAATTCCGTTCACATTCTTTGGAGGAGACCCTTGCCCAGCTGTGGGATGTTTATGGCTTGTAATTATGATAATGATGATACTCACAGCAGCAATAACATTAAGGGTGGTAATGTTATCATCTAAGGTTCCGTTGGAGCTCTCCGCTTCAAAGTGCCAGCTCCGCTGAGTCCTGTACGACAGGGTGGCATTGTTGTTCCACGTGATGTTCACGTGACGGCGCTGTTCACGGAAACGGTATGGACCTGGAATACACAACATCATCATTACAAACTGACTGAAAATCATTATCACCGTTGGGTAGCGGTTAAGATCGTCGCTTAATTCGCCATTAACATTGCCGTGCCTAACCTACTTGTTACTACTGCTGTATTAAAAGAACGCTTAAGATTTTTTTATATACCTACCTACTGAAAAAATGTGGGTGATTTTCACTTTACTTATTTATTAACAACAAGACAAATTTTCCGGTTTTCGACTAGGATTTTGTTTGAATTTTTTTTTTACTAATATTTTTATGTTTCATACAAAAGAATCAGTAATTTCTAACACAATAATATTATTATGTCTGTAACATTTGGGCTAGTGTCATGGATTCGTGTCCCACACGAGACAAATATTTGAACATAAATATTTATTTCGAGTCTGGGTGTTCTTTGTGTCCGTTATTACCATGTTTGTAAAGTCCCCCGTGACACGGCTGGTTCTCTATTATAACGCCGGTGTTGTCTTTTTTAAACACGAAAAGAAATCACTGTTGAACTTCTCCCAAGGACTTGAATACGATCCCCGGTATGTCTTGAAGAAAAACAGTTGACAAACATGGCATCAAAATTTAAGTGTAGACAATGTTTTGGTTATTGCAACTAAGTAAATTTATTTAGGATCTTTTATTGAAAATAGAGCATACATAATATTATATAAAAATTAAAATAAACTATGTGAAATTTAACATTATTATGTATAGATAGAAAACTAATACTAAAGTAACGTAAGAAATATTGTCGTACGAAACTGGTTGCGGAAATTTATCTTTTACAATAAACTCAATTCGTTTTATGGCATTAGAACGATGATGTCGTCAACCTTGGCCATATACTCATATCGGCACGTCATTACCAAACATTATAAACAAACAGATATGGGTAGAAGGGCACTATGAGATATTGGACAATAGTTCTTTTATAAAAAAAAACCTGTATGAATGGACTCGTCATAAGAGGCTGTCCTTGGCGAACTAAGACCTATCAAATCTTCACAATTGTACGCGTGTATACTTCTGAATTACTTCTAAATGAAACTGAATTGATTTTAATGTATTTTTTTTGTGTCTATGAGTGGATATCTGGGTGCTTTGCAGTTGGACAACGAATGTCGAATTTACTAATTAGGTGAGGCCTATGAACAGCAGTGGACGTCATCGGGCTGATGATACTTTAAATTTCATTGTTAATTATTTCATTGTTATATTAAAACGCTTTGAACGTAAATTAAATTCGGTCGGCAACGCGCTCGTGATGCCCCTGGCGTTGCAGGCGCCCATAGGCTACGGTAACCGCTTACCATCAGGCGGACCGTACGTCTGCTTGCCACAGTCGTGGTATAAAAAAAAAAAATTGACCAATAGTAACCATGCATGTTATATTTTTTGACCAAGGTACAACATGTGGGCGTTAATTACGTAATACGTATACGACGTACCTACAGCCTACACGTATTTTGAAAAGAGACATAGGATAAGTATATTAAGTATGTTACAAACAAATTGTAAACTGTCCCTCTTGAGAAGTGGCAAATCCGCTGATTTTATTAATTTTTAAATTTTGTTATATTGATATTCGAAGCAGTGAAACAAGTTATGGTCCTCCATTAACCTTACCACGTAGTCAATCCTTGGATGTAAGCTAGATATAACATGTTTCAATATGATAATGTTTTTCTTACCTAACTGAACTAGAGCAGGCTTTTCATCAGGGAACCTGTCGGCATTGGTCCAGTTGAAGAAGTGTATGTCGAAGAACAAAGGTACTGTCGGCGACACCCACTCTCTGTACGACCTTGAGGTCGGTGTGAGGGCCAGTTGCTGCAACACACATTATAAAATATGTTAGCAATTGTTACATCAGATATGGATGTCTTCACAAAATGAGAAATCAAAAACTTAAAGCTTAAAATAATCGCCTGTTTGCCTACGACCTCTTCAGTGACACGGTAGAGCCATGAGAAGGGCTGGCAGAAATTCACGCCACTCTTTATAATCCCCAGATTGTTAGAATCACTTGTTAAGTTACAATTTCAGTTGCGTGTGTGCACATTGTGTGTGATTTTGCGGTTAAAGGTTCTATACAAAAATATACAGTTTATAAACCCCGGCGTTATGTGGTGACAAACATTCGCGCTCATAAGCTCATCAGATCAACATTAATTTGTTGGCGTCAAATATTGGTGGTTTGACGTCAACAAATGTTGGTTCAGTGGTACTTTATGTGAAGTATTGTAGCATACCCGAAGAAGATGGTCAGCCATGCCCTGCAGCGCTACAAAGGTGCCTGCATCTTTAAACTTTTGAGCGCCAAACCACAAACGTAAGCTGTCCCTGTACGTCAGCAACACACAAGTATGTGATCAAAACATACGTCGCACCATTTTGTGTGATTTTCTTTATTTACTTACCCAATTTCTTTTAACTCTGGTCTGTATTTAAATTGCACCATTGAATGGAATTGTTCTTATGTTTATCGATGTAATTTCCCTATTAATTTTTATTGTTTTTTTTGTTATTTTCATCGTAGCTTGGTGTGATGAGTTTGCCGCGTCGATATGTTCCTGCTCTAGCGATCATAGGGTTAAATAAAATATAGCAAATGCGCCGTGTTTATTATATTTTCTACATGCCACATCAATGCATTTGATAACATCACTGATAAATAAGACATTGACATTAGGATTAGGATCTGTAATTGGAGACATAATAGTAAGTAGGTATCTGGTTCTGCTAGCCCTGATCCAGATGATATAAATGAATTTGAATATGACTTTCAATAAATTATAATATTTCAAATTCTGTTGCAATTTGAATGTCATCGTTGAAACGTCGGCACCTCCACTAACGACATGTTAATTATTCGATTTAATATATCTGATATTTTAATTTTTAAAACATATCCGTGTTTCATGTCAAGGAATACATTTTGGTGTGAGAGGTGTTCTCAACTTTGATACTTACCAACAGTATCAAATCCATCTATATTATACCTACGGCCCATTTAGGATGACTTGAATAAAATCAAAATAAATAATATTTTCATGTTTTTCGCGTTCTGAGTTCGTTCCGTTGCACTCTGAGTTCGTTTTATGCCACCATTCGTAGCACGAACAGTGAAGGATACATCAATGGGTACCGCTGTACCCGTTGATGTATCCTGCACCTTCACCTACAGCTTAAAATACAAGTAAATTGCAAATATCGTATCTACTTGCGATGATCGATCGATAAGTTAATTAGTTAATAAGACAGCTCTATGCTCCAGGTAACTTTTGTCTAGTGCATCATACAACACCTTTGAGTAGCTTGAGACATCAAAACAAGAAAAACATTAAAATTGCGAATTATTGGCTACAAATTGAACATGATTTCCTTTTATTTCTTCAAAATCAAAATAAATGATTTTTAAAGTTAATTACGAATATAAGTAATATTTGAAATACCTACATTCATCTAATGTAGGTATTATGAATCATTAGATAGAATTATTCCATTAAATTATGTATTTTGCATTAGTTGTAAGCACTAATCAGCAATTAATCATTCCCAATATAAATGCAAATAACTTTTTCGGGTTTTAAATATTTTTTAATGTAAATCAATGTCCATTTAAGTAACCTGTTAGGTAGGCACAGACAAGCTTGACAGGTGTAGGCATAAAATTAGACTTCCTAGATTAATATCTAAGTATAATTAATATAATTACTACCAAACGTTATTTGATATTATTATAATAATCATAATTCTAAAGGTCACTGCACATTATTTAATAAAATAAACAAATTATAATAATTATACCTACCATATTGATTGACTGATACTTATTTTAAGAACAAAAACTTCTAATGTCTACATCTAGACGTTATAATTTTTTGTTCTTAAATCGCCTGTGCTCTAAAAAAATCAAAAGTGCGAATCGGTCTCGCACACCGTATGATTATGCAGTTTTTTTTTTGTGAATGTAATGTAAGATAATTAATAGGTAACATTCAATAGTAGGTAATATTCACGTAAATGTAGGTACCTTCTTTATGTAACGTCAGTCTATACTACTATTAGGTACTCAAATTTTTTAGGCTTATCACTTTATACCCCTTCCAACATAGTACTAATATTCAGTGATATAACTACAGTGAGTGGGATTTGGAATTTTTTTCCTTTACTTAGTATTGCTTCTTGTCAAATCTCATGATTCTAGGTCAACGGGAAGTACCCTATAGATTTTTACACGTAAGTGAACTAACTCTCTTTGAATCTTTGAATAGTCAAGATAAGTGGCAAAAATTGGACATAAATTGTTTAAGATATTTTTATTGCAGCAAAGTATGCAGACCCAAGTACTTGATATTAATTTCAACTTGATACGCCTACGCATTCTTGAAAAAAAATATTCTTGACAGACGGACAGACAGACAGACGGACAACGGAGTGATTCTATAAGAGTTTCGTTTTTGCTTTGGAGATACGTAACCCTAGAAATACCTTAGTGTTGCAGTGCCACCTAGATCAGCCAAAATCGTCTATAGACTACGATAACAGCTTACCATCAGGTGGCTGTACGCCGATGTTGTGGTAAGAATAAGATGGTTAGTTTTTTTGCGTCATGCAATCGTGAAGTCAACAAGATGCCCCGATAATTAAAATGTTCATCCAAGTTTAATTGCGCCTGAAGACCAATCGATTTGTGTTTAATGAACAGCTATGATATTTGATATCGTTCAATTGACGATATTAATGATGAGGTCATGGATTACCTCTAGCCAATTGATCTGTTTAGAATGAGCAGCTGGCAATAGGAGATTTGCGTCATCGACTTATTAATTTCAGTGCCTAAAACTGTTATGCCAGTCAAGCTGTGTAACACACCAATAATAAGGGTACACAAATTTAAATACCTCGGACACCTTTTGACTGCTGACCTCAGGGAAGATAAAAATAATACAAGGAAGAATAGGAACGAAGGGCGCTGTCGGTTAGAGCAAATATGTTGGCACGCAGGTTTGTACGTTATTGTGTACAGGTAAAAATTACCTTGTTTCGGGCATATATTACACCTCTTTTTACACGCCAAATGTTCTCAAAAATCGTACAGCGCCCTTCGTGTGCAATATTACAGCGCTTTCCGGGTGTTATTGGTGCTGCCCCGATACGCTAACGTGGACTGCTTCTACACCACTATGCGGAAGAGATGCGCCGATGCGCGTCCCTGATGCAGCGCGTGCTACCCAGCCCCAATAACATTCTAAGTTTTATTGCAAGTAGACTTGATTGTGTGTATCTGAGTCTCTGCTCCAGGCTTCCACCTCTGTGTTGAACATGTATGCATATACAAATACATTTATAATATAACGAGTATTTATTATTATGTATGTATGTGTTGTTACCGTTTTTACCGTATCGCTGTTATAAGTTGACTATAGATTTAATATCGGTAGCCCGTTACGTAATATTTGTTATCAAACCGGTAGACAATGTTTGCATACACTATCTATTGGTGCGAAGTTCAATGATAGCTTGCTTAGTAACAACATCTATGTTTATGATAAAAGGTAGGCTATGGAATAGAGACAGATACATAATCTGAATTTGAATGCGGTGCAATTGCGAAGTACCGCATTCGGCATAAACATTTTTGGGATTTTTAGTAATAATATTCTAAAGAGGAGCCTTACGTTTGGCAATGTGCTGGGTTAGTAGCAATAGGCTTGCCCTTTAATAAATACATGGGACCTAGGCGAAATGTTAGTGTATTGCACCTCTGTCTCTCCGATTGCAAGACCAGAGTACCTTGACTTTCTTAGAAAGAAAGAAAGAAACATATTTTATTATGTCCGATAAACACGGCGCACAATACATAAATCTTATAAAATTTAAAAAAAAAAACACATTTTATGCAGACAGACAATAATAATTTTTTTAACAATCTGTGGTGGCTTCTCCCATTCAAATCTGTCAGGCAGATTGACTGATGCCTAATTGTGACGTTTACAAGTCACTGGACTTCTAAACGTCACAATCAGAAATACGTGGCAAAATGACGTGTCGCCACGTGCAATGGTGCAATATTTTAAGAAAAACCACCACAGATTCCGGCCAAATGGTTTATTATGTACGCATGTATGTCTTATCAGTTGTTAAGTCGATAAACCTAGTAGTAGATAAATAAGGTGAGGTCTTATTTGACAGCCGTGATGGTTTTTTTCTAACTCCTCTTTAGTTCTTGATTAATTTCGTTGCGGGTTTCAAGACAGTGGTCAAGTCCCAGGGAACGCTTAACCCACTGGTTAAGCGTCTCAAATGTCAAAACACGGTGTTGTCATCGCTGTTATTCCTGGCTTACAGGAGTTGCAATGATAGGCGTGAGGGTGGGACTGTTCCTTTGAATGATAGCCATTTAGAAGGTGAAAAGGCCATTCATGCATACAAATTGGGTAGAGACTCTATTGGGTGCTCTTTTTACCCGATTCTGGTGACCCTTAAAAGGCATGTTTTTTAAACGGTTAAATTGGGATGGTAGTTTATTCGCCACAAAATAAATGAAGCCTTAATTAGTGTAACGCAAATTACAGGCAGTATGAAGACGGCATAGATTAATGCACTTGTGAGGTTTCAAGTGAATGCCGCACGTTTTCTGTAAGCCGATTAGAAACATTTTGATCATACTATAATAATCACGTGAAAATTAATATTCTTATTAGATAAGCAGGTTCAAGGGTGATCGTGTCTCACGTGACTGTAAAAGAGACTTCGAGACCTGCGCTGCGCCCTACTAATTATGTACGAAAGAAAGTCAGTTTATTAGAAATACGTAGGTTGCTTCTAAAAAAATGTATATAAAGCTAAACTGAAACTTTAATAAAAAAAAAATTCATAGGCTTTCTTTGAAATAAATGTCTAATTGAGGTCTTCTGAGAAAAAGTGTCCAATGGTTAGCCATATGGCATATTGCCACTCTGGATGGGAAGGCAAGTGTTGACCGGGTAAAGACCAACACGCTTGTCGTACAATATTTCAATAATGTTATGTACGTTTACGCAACATGTCACTTCAAGTTCATGGTCACTTTGTATAGATATTTATGAGTAACGTTGTAAATATTTTAATGCTTATTTTTTGGGCTTACTGGTAGAACAATTTAAATACGATTAGTAATATACTATGTCCTATTTGAAGTTTAAACATTTGCAATCCGTACAAGTGATCTGATGCAATAGTTGGACAAGTGAAACAATTGTCCTATTTGCGTAACACGGGAGGATTAAGAAGACTTACTAAGACTTAGACAAGATTCTTGACTAGAGACGATTGCATACTACTGTCTTAGCATGTTTCCATTCAACCTTCCCAGGGATATAGGTATAATAAAAAAATGAGTGATAATTATTGTCACTACTGGCATGGCAGCGAGTTCTCATTTTTTTTCAACCTATGTTGTCCCACTGCTGGGCAAAAGTCTCCCCCAAGCTCTCCCATTCTTTTCTATTAGATGTTTTGTTCCTCCAATCATGCTACATTTACCATCGCCGATTTTGCGACCGCATTGATGCTGCATCGCTCTTTGGTGACTCTCTGCGATCCATCGCGCGTTTTAGGGATTCTGTCGCCGAATTTACCTTATAAAAAGCGACTAAATGGCCCAAGTAATACTCACAGAAGCTAACACGAAGTCTAAGATGCCGGTCCAGGCAAGAGCCGTGGCGAGTGCCACGAGAGCCAGCAAGGCTCCACCCCCCGCCCCCACCCATAACCAACGTGGTGTGCGTCCTCGCATCTTCGGCGTTACTGCCGACACTCTGCAACAAACAGAACAGATATTACATAAAATACTCTTAAAAATTAGCTTATCCTTTTCAGCCAGTATTTTTGTTTATCCCTGTAGTGTAGCTAGTTTCTCGGAATCAATAGTATCGATACAAGTGTCTTTGTTATATCATTATCATGCGATTTATGCATGTTACAATAACATAGACGATTATATTATTTTATATCCGTTAGATAATTATTTACTAGCGTCTCGTACTACTTATTAAAATGAAATGAATTGAAATTTCATTTCTTCATCTAGGTTACCAGGTAACAATTATGAAAGTCACAAGAATGTAACAGGTTATCCGAAAAGTAGTGTCAGCAAATTTGCCTACGACCAGTTCGCTGACGGGGTGGAGCTATGAGAAGAACTGGCAAGAAACTCACGCCACTCTTTTAAAAAAAATGGATAGTTACAATCTTCCTCCTATTAGGTATATGTCTCATGTATTATAAGTTGATCATATCTATGAAGTAAACCTTTCGAACCAATATTTATCTGTATTTGTTTATATCTTTACCGATTTAATATTATTTTTGTAACGAACCACTTAATGACAAAGGACAATTATTCAAATTCTGTTATTCGTCGCATTTTAACTTCTAGAATGATATTTCTATATAGAAAAACAAATAAAAAATGGGTCAGTTGCTTTCCTATGTTGTATTAATGAGTATCTTGTTTGTATCATAACCTACCATATTTTTAAATGTAACCTACCTACATATAAATTTGTTGAAGTTTTGTATACCTATTAAACTACTTACATGTCATTATTATGAACATACCCAAGATCCATTGTCAAAGGCGACGACAATAATTAAGATTATCTTTGTTTAGATATAATGTTATCATGTAAGTGACAATTTTGTCTTAATGATAAAAAGATCTTAAACCTAAACCTTAGCGAAGCGCCTTGATTTAAAAAACACACCCTTTATTAAATGACACCTCATATCCTTCAACCTATTTGGGCTCTAGAGCGTGTTTTACATTACCTACCTTCCTTCAGTAGGTAGTTAGATAAAAACTAAGTACCCCGTACTGACACCACTTACATAAACAGTGTCATATTATTATTCGCTAAATACATTTGTTTGTTATGTGATATGTATAATGATCGTAACTGCGGCTACCTGTGGTCGCCGAGTCCTTTATAAAGTAGCTAGGACAACTAATTCTTATATCAGGGTTTCTATTACCTACTAGGAGGTTTTTAAAAGGCGAACTGTGTGTTATCAAAAACTAATCTCGCGTTATATTATGACACTGAACCCTATTTTCACGTAACCCTAATATTGACTGACTAGCCTGTTGGTCTAGTGGTTAGTGACCCTGACTTCTAGGGTTTCGTACTTATCATCGAAAGACATTTGTGCGAAAGCCATTTCTACGACGCGAAATCATCGAAGAGCTATTTTACCGAAGGGTTATTTGATCGATGGGCCATTTCATCGAATAGCCACATGTTCGAACTCCCATATCACCGATAGTACATTTCATCGAATGACACATGTTCCATACCAACATTTTGTTATTTTTTTTTATTACATTAATGAACAAAATGTTGGTATTCTTTTATTTATTTTTTCCTATTTTTGTTATTTTTTTCTATTACATTAATGAAAAATATAAGAAAAATTAATTTATTTATGCGAAAAGTCCATAGTATACGAGTATATATAAAAATAAATAAAAGAATACCAACATTTTGTTATTTTTTTTTTATTACATTAATGAACAAAATGTTGGTATTCTTTTATTTATTTTTTCCTATTTTTGTTATTTTTTTCTATTACATTAATGAAAAATATAAGAAAAAATAATTTATTAATGCGAAAAGTCCATAGTAGGTAGGTAGGCTGATTCGAACATGTGTCATTCGATGAAATGTACTTTTGGTGATATGGGAGTTCGTACATGTGGCTATTCGATGAAATGACCCATCGATCAAATAACCCTTCGGTAAAATAGCTCTTCGATGATTTGGCGTCGTAGAAATGGCGCAAATGTCGTAGTCGTCGTAGTATGTGTAGAATTTCGCACAAATGTCTTTCGATATATTCCTAATTCAAAGTAGCCTAGAACCATTACGTTGATGTGAACTTTCATACAAAAGAAAATTAAACAATATTGGCCCATTCCTTAAGGAGCTACGATCACTACGATGCTACACACACAGACCAGACACATCTATTTTGTAAGGGACTTATATTACATGTGGTTCTACCTACATACATCTCAGCAAAAATTTTCTCGACATTTTTGTATCGATTAATTTTTATTAACTTTAAAATTATTAACTTTAACAACGATATCAAAATTGAGTCCAAAGTCGAGTTTCTGAGCAAGCCCCCGGGATCCAGCAAATCTTGCCTTATTCTCATCTAACAAACCCCTATTCCATATACATGTAAACTAAGTAAGAACTCACAATCAGAACCAACAAGGTCAATACATAGCGTTGAAGCCTCCAAGGTCACAAGAAACGTGCTCAGCTTACGTCGAGGTTCCCGAAGGAACGCCCGTGTTATGTTCATAGTTTAATTTTCTGATTTTAGATACGAAACTGTTTACAGTTAATATAGAATTAAGTTGTGCAGTAAAGTAAAATTATCGTATTAATTCTTGTTGTTCGTAGAACACACACTATGGAAATCATTTCTTTCAGATCCTTATGAAAAGTCGTGAAAATTTAGAAACCAAAAGTAGTTCATGTAAATGAATATAAAATGTAGCAAAAGAGAAGGTGTTTAGTTAATTTTGTTGAGGGAGGAGTTTTTAATGATAGTCTGTGTAGTGTAGATAATTACCCTTTAATAAATAATTATCCCTTAGTCGTCTTTTACGACACCCATGGGTTAAAATAATTCATTTCAACCCGTGGGTGTCGTAAAAGACGACTTAGGGAGAAACCTCAAACAGTCAAGAACACTGCAAGAAAAGGAAAATTCCAAAGAAAACCCTATACAAACCCGTCTGGTCATATGGTATAGTAGGCTAAATTCCCTCCACAATCTGTGGAAACCCGTGTCTAGCAGTAGGACGTTTTTAACTTGTAGTGATGAATTTTTAATGGCGTCCTACTGTTAGATATCAACAAACTATTATATCCCAATAGTGACAAACCGTAAGCGGTTATCGAAGCCTATGGAGACGCCTGCAATACCAGGTAGAGACATCACGAGCGCGTTGCCGACACTTAAGAAATCTGCTCACTTGCACTTCACTTTTTGCTCCTTTTTTGAAGACTCCTTTTTTACATGAGCAGTATCCCACCTTATAATTAGTAAGGAGATACTTCTACCCTACGGCAAAGCGAATACTGTGAAAGGAAAATTTCAATTGTTCTGGAAGATAACGGCAAAATCGGAATACCAATCCGTACATCAACACGATATGTGATTCAAAACCCAAAGTTTTGACTACTGAGGTTTCGACAATTATATTTTTTTATTAGTATGCTAAACAATATCTGACAATCATTCAACAAAAATCTGATAAAAATTACACCATATTGTGCAATATTATGAAATTACGGAAAGATACCTAAAGCGTCAAACTTAGGACTGTATAAGATTAAAATAAATTAAATTATATAAAAAAAGTGAACTAAACATATGGAAAATAACTGATCTAAGGAATATAGAAGGTAAGACATACCATTATTATAAATGCAAATGAAAATATATGTCTGTCTATTTTGTTAGTCATAGTCATAAACTTTATTTCATTTGGATCAAATACAATATGCTTATCATGAACGTCAAACAAAGCCAAAAAAGGTGTCAGCAAATTTCCCTACGGCCAGGTCACTGACAAGGTTGAGCTCTGAGAAGAACTTGGCAAGAAAATCAGACCACTTTTTTACACGATTAACATCATTACTACTGGGTCTACCTACATGACTGTCAAAATTTGCTCAATGTTATTACTGCGTTTGTTTTTATCTGAAATCTCACTTAGATAAAAGGATTCAACATTGGCTAGCCATCTTGGTATTGGAATGTTCTAGAATAAATTACTTGACAACTTATTATGTTAGCTTATATATTATTATAATACTGCTATATATATTATGCTTATTAGAATAAGTTGGAAAGAAATCCTCATAGGGCACGTTTTACGTAAATAAGTTGTTAAAATCCGTGTAGTGACGAATTTAGAATACATAATGTCACTACTTCATCTCAACCCGTGGGTGTCGTAAAGGTGTCTAAGGGAAACAAGAGCACCTTTGCAAACAAGAGCACTGCAAGAAAAGAAAAATTCGAAACAAACCCTATACCAACTTGCCAGCCAGCGTGGTATAGTAGGATAAATTCCTTCCACAATATTTGGAGGAGACCCGTGCCCAACAGTGGGACGTTTATGGGTGGAAATGCTTTATCTTAAAAGAAAGGAAACTATTTTAAACAACTTGTATTTTTAGGAGTATATCACTTTCGGCACCAATTTTTCCAGCGCCTATAGTTCGAGAGCCTAAGCTATTCCACTTGTCTTCCACTGTCTTACAACACCAACTAGGTATATAGAATTATTATATTCTACATTTAACACCAACCTTATATATCCTATTGGTGCAGTGAGTGGAATAGTCTAGGTGCTCAGTAGTCAGGTAGCAGAATGTGTGCTAATAAGAACGATGCCGTAAAAGGAATACTCCGATTTAAACTGATAAAATATAATAAAGTTTGTAAACGAGAACGGCTGAACCAATTCGGCAATTTTTTTTAATACTCATTGAAATTAGATGAGGCCTATGTTCAACAGTGGACGTCGTTGGGCAGATATGATGATGATGATGATGATGATGACTCATAGACATACGAGAAAGGTTCCTATGCAGCTATGTGGAGAAAAATGGTCAGAGGATACCCTTGGGGGCTCTATGAAAAATAAGACTTAGAAAAATTTCACCATAGTGATCATCTGCATCAGTGTCGCTGGAGCCCCGTGTTGCGGGGCTCCTACTTCTGGGTGGTTAAAAAAAAAATAACCTAAGGCTAAGCCTTCTAACCTAACCTATCCAAGTCGGGGTGCACTAAGTTTGATCAAAGAAAAGAAAATTTTGTGTGTGTTAGACATCTTTAAACGGCATTTGCCGCTTAACTATCGGTCGGAGACAAAAAAAGCCTAGAGCAAAAACGTTTTATTTTTAGCTTAATTACACGATCCAATATTAAAAAAGTCCTAACTTCATAGCGCCCCCAAGGATAAAATAGTACGCTTGAAAATTTTCTGTGTTATACATCTTTAAACGTCATATGCCGCTTAACTATCAGTCGGAGACAAAAAAAGCCAAGAGCAAAAACGTTTTATTTTTAACCTGATTATACGATGCCGTATTAAAACGAGCGATTTAAAAAAAAAAAATTCGTGAAAAAAAGTCCTAACTCCATAAAGCCCCCAAGGATACACTGCAACCGCAAACCGTAGTAATCAATTAAAATAACGTGGTCAGTCTTTGGGCACATTCCCCAGGAGTTAAACCTCAGATATTTTATTTATTTATTTCATAGGATTTACCATCCTATGTATATACCTATATATTTAATTAGATTTCAAAGTTCAGACTTACAGTATATGTTTTAAATTATGTTGTTAATATTTAATTGAACACACATTGTTTATAAAATGAAATCATATTTTATTGCGTTACAACAAACACGTTTTTAACCCCCTACTAACCCCTTTTCCAGAACCCACGAGTTTCTACCCGTGGCCGATATTCGGCCAACAACAATATAAAAACAAAAAGTTCCTAAACTCAATGAATAAAGGACGCCCTTAAAGATTTCTTCATCCTTGTTACTATATTATTAACGAGAGTAAAAATAAATCAGCAATTTGCACCCTTAGCAACAGAAGTCGTAAGGTTGCCTTGCGCCCCTTTGCCGTAACAACACCAAAGCGGGATGAAGGAAAATGTTTACTTTTTAACCGACTTCAAAAAAAGGAGGAGGTTATCAATTCGACTCGACTCCAAAAATAACAATAATTGTACCTACTTACATTATAATTATTATCGTAATAATTTAATTGATTTTTAAGTAGTCTAATATTTTTCTTTTCATTTTACTTAGGAGAACTCTGAAAATATTTTGATAATTGTTTGTTATTCATAGGTATGTGTTGAGTTAGTCAAGTTAGTTGATTTATTAAGTTGTAGAAAAATACGCAATTATTTTTTACTTTTTAGTGCATATTAATTTGTTTTGGAATATTTATTATTTGAAGTCGTGTTTTTTTTTTGTTAAAATTGTTTTAAACGTTCGGTTTGCAGATTATCTAAAATAAATTATAGCGCAAAACTCGAGAATTCGATATTTTAATTTTTTTAAATATTCATTATAGTCCGACAAGAATTCTTACAATCACTCTTTCAGTAAACAACAGGAGTCCCTAACACCTAGTTAGAAATATAAGAATGGCAAGTGGGTGTGATGTACTTATGTTTGCCGCTTGGGGACAAATGTATAATGTTATAATATTATGTCAAAGATGAGATGGTGGCCGAACGAATAAGTGACCGGCAAGCAAATCATCTAAAATGTAAGTGGGCTGGTCATATCTGCAGAAGGACCGATGGACGGTGGAGCAAGCGTGTCCTAGAGTGGAGACCGCGACTCGGCAAGCGTAGAGTAGGACGCCCTCCAGCTAGATGGTCCGACGACCTAAAAAAGGTCACTGAATCTGGCTGGATGCGGAAGGCGGAGGACAGAGGGTTATGGCGCGTGTTAGGAGAGGCCTACGTCCAGCAGTGGACTGCAATAGGCTGAAATGATGATGATGGTGAACGATGAAGCAAATCATGCGATACGATTACAATTCCGATCGGCACTACCAATGTGGATTTACCATCTGCAAATGGTGAAGGAAAATATCGTGAGAAAACTCACCTACCCTAGAAGAAATTCTGAGAGTATATCTTATCGACCACCAGGCCACCAGGTGGATTATGCCTAGACGTTCTCATCGAGATCGAGATCGGGACGTTAATGGGTGACAAATATAAAACTTTGATACAAGATTTGATAATATAAGCTTCAAGATTAATCCTATCATAATTTTAATTTATAATAATTCATAAGCTAGTTAAAATAACATTATTTATAATAAATTTTACCATAGCCTTTCAACATGTTAATCAACACTAAAACTAACTTTAAAACCAGTTTGTTAAAATGTAAAATAAATTAAATATATAATAAATTTAAATGACCATTATGTCAACATAAAACCTAGATTGTCGATTTTATTTATTTAATCATTAAGTTTTTATGACCTAGCTTCAAGTTTTTACTAACGAATAAATACATATCGAGTTTAAAGCAACTTTTTTTCTACAAAATGATGGGTGTGTCCAAGCACTAAAATTAAAAACGTTAAAAAAACTCCTGGACGTCAAAACTTGTTTATTTTAGACTTCCTAATACTGCATTAAACCGTATAAATACAGACATATAAACATCTGAAATAGGAACAAAGAAAATTAATAAATTGAAACTAAAATTGTCAGATTGTGTATATTCGCGTATGTGTAAATTCGCGATCCAAACATTGACATCTTTCATCACTCGCTTATCGAATTTAAAAGCAAACTGATGACTTGTTATGCATCAGTTTAAACCTATTTTATTTAAGTAAATTTTGTTAAATTTAAGTTATAGTTTAGTTTAGTTTAGTTTAGTTACCATATTATAAACAAATAATGTAATTTGCACTGCTACGTTATAGTAAATGCTATGTACACCGAAATTGTCATACATATCAGATGCAATATTATGTACTTATTATTACCTGTAAATGTTATAATATGTATGATGTGGTTGTGCTAATAAATATAAATAAATAAATAAATAGATTGTTTTAATAAACTTAATAACCACTACGTTTTAGATTATTGCACAAGATTTGCAAAGAGAATAATTATAATCACTACGTTTCAAAGATTTACATCACTCTGTGTACGGTTACAGATGCTTACTGGCAAAAAGGCCCCCTATCTATTATTATAAATAAACTAGTTTCGTTACTTTTTACTGGTAATATCAGTTTTTGTTTTATTAAATTTATTGGACCACCAGACGGGCGGGGGGCCGTTAGTGGCAGGCGGCACAGGATCGCTCACGGTGGCCTAAATGGTTTAGTCTAGGAATGACTACATGGTCTATAATTGACCAATTCTTGAAATGTACAATTCTTTAAATGACTGATTCTATTAATGACTGAGGCCTATGTCCAGCAGTGGACATCGTTGGGCTGTTATGATGATGATGATTTATTATTTGCTATGTAGGTACTCGTATACTAGTTGTAAATCCGTACCTTATAAGGTGGACAGATGATTTGATCTGCCCCCTGATTCTGACTCGTCGGATTGTTTCCGGATCGTAAACTTTCGATCGGAATCTTAGTACGACGTATTTTTACAGCTTATGTTATTTAATGTTAGAAAATAGTCTAACGTATAGAAAATTAAAAACTAATTAATTTAAGGTTTTTTCGTACAACCATTTATTTCTTTAACAATATGTTTTTTAACTTTAATTACACTGACATTTCGGTCCGAAAATTTTCCGACAGCTCAGAATCAGGGGCCTGAATAGAAGTATCGAGCTGTAATTGATTTTATATACTTAAGAATAATTCTAATACAATACACAATGTTTCAAAGTAAGAGTTTGTTCAACTGGCTTATTAGATAACCACGACACTGGCTTTGCCTAGTGTGGTTATCAATGATACTACACACTTGACAGTACTGTAAGGCTGCTTATTCACTACAACCCAGAAACGTCCTACTGCTGGGCATGAGATAAGATTGTTTACTAATAAACGCTTATTACTTTTAGCATAACATGCTGCCGCGAGCTGAAACACGTACGACGCAGCTGTACATCTCTCGATTACATCACTCCACGAAGGTAGAGGAGATCGTGGAGTATATCCGAGTCAAGACCAACTGGACTTTGAGAGTCGAGAAGCTGGAAAGCCGGCATAACTTGAGTTTCCGATCGTTCGTAGTGCGAGTGCCGACTCAGTATCTCGAGAAGTTCCTCAAGGAAGAATTCTGGCCGATAGGTGTTGTGTACAGAGTTACAGACGTTTTCGTGGAAGATTGCACAACACCGCTCAGCGAAACACGACGCCGAAATAAATTGTGTACGAATCTATAATAAATATGTATGTTATTCTTTAAGGTATTTATCTATGGGATCTATGCAATCCCGAAATAAATGGATTATTATTATTATTTTGGGAAACTTTATTTTTTCTCATCTTTTAGGCTGGTATTTACTACATTTACGGGTTTTAACCAAAGTGCAGCGTGTACTTACTTAATGTGTGATGTCTAGGTTGTAAATATCTGCTATGATATGTCATTTTCATCTATTTGCAAAAAAATTCTAACAATTCTACTCGTACATGTATTTAAAATAGCGGCTTTCTGAAGTTTGGTATAAATAGTGTCTGGTAATTCTAATAATTGTAGGCTGTGATGGAGATGTTTGGGGATGATACCTGTTGTTGAAAGTACAATGGGTACAACATATACTTTATCCTGTCTCCATCCGTTTTTATTATTATTATTATTTAGTACTTGCAAAATCACAACTACTCATTCAATATTTTAATTCCATACAATGTTGTTTGTTAATTATGTTTATATAACGCCACGCGCCGCTAAATGCGATTTATTTTAGTGGCCTTGGATTGACACATGCTCAGATTGTTCAGTAGTGTGTGTCATCGCTAATGAATCATTACTACTTTGTAGTGTAGTAAACAAAGACGACGTCATCATAGTACGGACGCCGCCCGCTGGTTTATACATAGAAAATACACAATGAAGATGTTGGTTGAATGAGGCGAGATGCTACGAGTAGTATTTCTAAACTTAATATAGCATCATGTTTTTTTTTCCCGACGCGGTAGGCAGCAGTAGAAGTAGTGTATTGGTCCCATGTAATATGCCATTAACTGGGTACATTATATACCTATATGGAAGCTAATCTTAATCTTAAATAACTGGTTTAAAAAGACGCGTCAACGTGAAAAACACTTCTTATTTTATTGCCTGAAGTGGCATACGAATCGGCGGCCCACCTGATGGTAAGTAGTTACTGGCGCTCATGGACGTTGGCAATGTTAGAGGTACAATCAAGCCGCAGTCTACCTAGAGAGGTTGACTCTCTTTAAACCTCGTTTGAAGAAGGACATGTCATATGATAGCGCTCAGGAAATACCGCTGCAGGAAGTTCACCCCAGAACCGGCACGTACAATACAAGTACATTTATAATAATGAGTACAGATTAGAACATTTCTCAAGCATTTCGATGTTAGTAGCGTTCGTGCGAGTGGTGCAATAGAAACAAAGTATACTCTAATCGTTACTATATAAAATTATGTGTAAAAAGTAATGGGCACGAGTCGTGCGTCCGCATTACTTTTAAACATGATTGCGGCACGATGAGTGTAAAATTTACCTGTAAAAATCATTCGTAAGCCGACGTAACAGCCGAGCGGCTCGACGTTTTGTTACAAGATAATACTACAGGCTAGAGGTTCCCAAAACCCGTAGAAAGTAAAGAGCGGCGACCACCCTCAGGCGAAACTCTTTACCATTTTCAAAAACCTTGACCCTTTTGTAGTGTCGTGTACAAAATTAATAATTAAATTTTTGTCGATCATTTGCCGTGTATTCCAAAATATCAGTTTCTTATGGTTGACGATTAAATTTTTGTACCTATCTTACCTAACTAGTACCATTACCTATATACATATTTATTTCGAAACACTAGCTAGGCTTAACAAAATACGCCTGCCCGTAGTCTTTACCAAACCAACAACGTAAGCCATACCTAGTAATCTTACAATTAACACCACGCCTCCATATCGATTCAAAACAAGATATCAACAAAAAGAACCATAATTACACTAGTTTTTTACAAACTAACGGTCAATACAACCTCTTTTTTGCAATCGCCAAAAACGAGGTTATCAACAGAGGCAAGTCATCGCTCGTCTCTGATTAGTTATCTGCGGTCTGGTCACGCCAGGTTCTGAGATAAGTATGATAACAGGTTGTGTTTATTGGTTTATTGTGTTGTATTACTTATCAGTCAGGTAATGATACCTTGTGATAACTAAGTACTAAGAACAATTTTTGTATTTACATAAGGATTAGGACTAAACAAGTTTTTGAAGGGTCGGTAACGCATTCGTTATGCCCCTGGTGTTGCAGGTACAACCCACACATCGAAACCTCGACACTCGGAACGGTGATATTAGTGGAAAGGCGACATTTTATGAGTACGGAGTGATTAAGACATTTCCTAAAACGGTAGCTATTGTTTTTTTTTCTCTATTTTAATCATCACAAGTTAGTCTTGCCGTTGACAGAAGGCGCGTTGTGAGGCTCATAATTGAAGTAATCTTCCAATGAGCAGTAGCGCAGTGGACTGATTGACACTTCCTTTAAGTGTAGGCGTGCGCAAATACTTTCTCTCAAACAATAGAATAGGATATAGGGTTTAACGTGAGGGTTCTGAGAGGCTCGTTAAGATCATGGAGGTTAAGCAACTCTCCTCAAGGTCAATTTATAGATGGCTGGCCGTTTGTGGCACTTTCACTTTCGAGAGATCTGGGATCTGTTCCAGAGATAAAATGAAGAAGGTGCGTGTTATCGCCTAGAAATTTAATAAACGTAGCGCTATAAACTCGATATAGCAGAATTTTTTATGGAAAATATCCTAGAAAATTGGAAATTTGCACCCGAACGAGCCAAGATCTCCCCACATTTACAAAGCAACTACAATAACGAACGCCACAAATTGGATAACAAGTGATAAGACAATATCAATGTTATGTAGCCGTTATCAGTAACAAAACAAGCATTTATGCCAATCTGACACAAGCCCATTGACACAAACCCATGATCAAAGTCCAGATGAAAATTTAATAGGATAGTTCATTAAATTATTGTTTGCCTTTTTTTTCGGGTTTGCAGGCGTACTTAATCTGCAGTAACCGTATTATTAGCGCAACTAAGTATAATACTGTATTTTAAATGTGTCCACGTACCTAAATCTCTTTCCAATTTTGAGTCCGTTGGGTAAGCCCGCAATTTGTGGCATATCCTCTCGTCAGTACAGTACGAACTGTAACAAAAGAAAGGAAAAATGTTATTTGTACAGAACTACTAACGTTTCAGATTCTTCGGCTTGTGGTACTAATGTCTACCACTATAATGCTACTAGCCCTTGATCCACAGTTTAGGCTGGTTTTTCTATCCATAAGATACTAAAGTTTGGCTGATGATGATGATGATGTGGCGAGTGCGCGATAGCTCCAACAGTTTTGTAAACCTGTGGCGAACAGGCTAGACAGTCATATTATCTGTCGATGACGGGTTAGAGCATCTTTCATTTATATTAAAATAGGTAGGTAAGTTATTTATCTATGGAGAATTATTATCCTGATAATAACAATATTTGATTAGTAATATGTATTTTTTATGACACATGTATATAGTCTATTTGAAATAAATTATTAATTTAAGTTTAATTTAGTTCCATTTGATTGACTCAGAAATCGCAACCATGATGACCACCACACAATAAATGTACAAGTGTAAATGTTCTATAAATGATGCCTGAATGCAATCAAACGTCTATATATCTGAATCAGTTAACTAATATGCCAAATAATGGTTTTATTTTTGCGATTGTATCATTTATGGTTTTTTAACAATGATCTTGTGATTTTTTTAGTACCAAAAGGCTGAATAATGTCGTCCAGTTCGTGTCGAGCTTCGAGAGCGTCTCATTTGAACATCCTTTTTACAGCTTCAAGCAGAAAAAGGAAGGTGTTCTTGACTTTATAGGAATTAATATTGCTCGTTGAGCTGGACCTCTTGCTCAATCGTATTTTTTATAAATTTAATTAATCAGCAGACGTGCGGTTTGCAAACGTGCGTGTATTAATTGGTTGTTTACAAGTCATCTCCTCATCTCCGCTTCGTTTGTGTCCGTACCTCAGCGAGTTAGGTGCTCGTAGCCGTACCTTAACCAATAACTCTACCATTGTTTCCAAGGCCCTTAATAAAACTCCCCTCCTGAGAACGAATGTCTTAGACGATACAAGTGAGTTATAAGATGAGTATATAAAGTAGAAGTGTTGTCAAGTCGGTCATTGATCACAAATTTGTCTGAGCGGTCTACAAGTAGGTAATGGCTGTGTCCGGTGACGACTGTCACAATGTACATTACGACTGGGATGGACTTAGGTACGAACCGGTGCATGCATTTACAAGCGTTTTATAAACTTGCAATGTTTGTACATCATCACTACAACTCAGAAACGTCCGATTCCGTTTGGAATTTTCCTTTTCTCGCAGTGCTCTTGTCTGTTTAAGGTCGCCTTAGTCGCCTTTTACGACACCCACAGCTATTGTGTAATTTTTCTATGAAAATCTACCCATCCGGGACGAGTTACTAGTATATTATTCAAAATAGACATCTTTTAACTGATAAAATCTAAGAAATTATAATAAAAAATAAAAAAATATATACGATTTTAGAGTGCTAATTTATTTTTATGTTTTTAATATTAATAAGTCAATAAAAATATTCAAATAGCCAATTTTATGAGATGTTTTATTTAGTTGCATTTGACTAATGTGCTTGTTGCAAATTTTCAAGAATAATTAACCATTATAAGAATCAAGTCGATTTTAAATGCTAAACACAGCCGATTTGAAATGAATTAAAAATGTCGAAATATCAAGCTAACCAGAAGCAAATAATGTAAACGCATTCGTTAATAAATCTCTTAAAAGAAAAATTTAATGTATGAAAGAATTTTTGGTTGACAAATGTTATTATACAATTAATGATTTCCTTACAGATAACATTGACATGAGTAATTTTATTGACATTTTCCATTGAATTTTATATAAGTAATTATGACATTGTATTAAATATTTGCATGCCTTGATTTGGCGAAATATAGAGATACCTACTAACCCCATTCTACTAACATACTACCTATATTGCAAATAAAATTATTTGTATTTGTAAAAAAAATATATATCAAAGAGTTTGTAAGACGCTTCTCGTGACCAGCAGGCTGGCTCTTTTCTTGCACAAAGAATAACCATTCAACCTGACAATATTGGCATTTTACAGCGAACAGTAGCAGCGATTCGAAGATGATGAAGAAGTCTATCCTGACATTCTATATTTCCAGCTTAATGCCACTTTGTAACAGCTCTTAGTCCGTTCCTGTGTAACGCGAAGAAGAACAGATACATTATAGTGACCCTCTGTATTAAGGTCCGTGCTCACGTACTCAACTTGCACTCACAACTGACCACTACAGTCTACTTACACACTGTTATTTATCGTATTAACAGCGAAAAACTCTTAGTGCAAAATATTGGAGCCGGTCTGTATCGAAAAAAATTTGCTTGATGTCACACAGCAAGCTAATTTAGTTGGTAAAAGGTACGCGTATAATGGCAGACAAACCAAACAGCTGTCAGCCTTAAGACCAAGTTACTGCTAACAACAATTCCCTATTTCCTTCTTTACCTCATTCTCTCTCACGCTCTTGATTTAAAACCTCCGTTCTTTTTGGTGGAGTAAAAGCGAATCCTCTCTTGCTTCTGCGAATTCTTTCTATTTCTCCTTTCCTTTTAGGTTCTCTATAGTTTCTAGGATGGTTCTTTTCTCTTCTACTCTTCACCATACTTTTTCGCTTGGAATCATATCATATCATTTTCGTTATAACTGCAACTCCTGAAATAATAACTGCGTCGGGCGAACTTTGTCAATGAACACAGAAACGCTAGTGTTCACACACCTAATAGTAGAATTCAAGAGTTCTAGTGTTCTACTATTAGCTCTGTGAACACAGACAAGACTCGTAGACAATTTTGGGGAGCGAATAAAATACAACCTTCACTGGATAAATGGAAAACATTTCTGGTAACCAAAGGCAAAGGGAGAACTATTGCCGTCTGATAATTCAAAGCAAATCATTGACCTCTTAATTCAGGAAATACTTGTTTTTCTCACAACGATTGACAGATGAAAAATGAAGCAAAAAATCTCTTTCATTAAATATTTAATAGACGACGGTCAATATGTGAAAAAACACACATTATGGTTACAACTTGCAACTCGTTACAAAAATTTAAAAAAAGCTGACATTTCGTACCAGTATTTTCTCACCTACCGGTTCCTAAAAAGCACTTATCATAAATTACCATAGTAGTTCAAATTAAAAAGTCCAATATATAAAAACTTAATGTCTGTAGATGCCAATAATAAGTATATGGATTTTTTTTAAACAACGTCTGGATACTTAGGTACCTACCTAATAAAATATGTAGCAGAACAAAAAAGATTTTTACGTCGGTAGCTATCGATATATTACATAATAGGTAACTACATTAACATAAGTGAATTGCGAACATAACTTGCATTAGCCATTAGCCAGTTAATATATACATAATTATAGACATGCAACGCCAACATAAGTACCGTATCTGTCATCTTGTCATTTGGTCGGCAATTAGTCTGACACGAATTTAATTCAATTAATTGAATGAACTAAATCCTGTCCTTTTGTTAAAATATTATATTTGATAGCATTTCAAGCACAGGAACCATACGCTTGTGACGTCATTACTGCACAGAAAGCTGAGTCCGACTTAGAACTAAAGTGACAGTCATATAGTTCGCTTGCTCGGTAGAATACTGTATTATGTCAAAATTAATACAATTCATAAAAAAGGTATAAATAACTTTAAAAAATAAATAAATGAACAGTGTCTTTATGATAAATGATAGAGTATAGACTAATCCATGCTATTATAAAAAAATTTGTTTATAAAATATTTTAATATTTATAAAATAAATATTAAAAGCTTTAATCGCTTCTGAAAAGTACAGTTTTTGAGTTAATATAGTATTCTTGCGGGCAAGCGAGTTGTATTTGACATAACGCAGCATATTTTACACACAATAGACAGTAAATACGACTGTATTATAATGCCTATAAAATGCCATTGCCAGTGTCAAACCAATGTACCTAATGAACAACACACACATAAGTATAGTTGCATAAGCTCAAACTCAAGGGTCCCAATAGCCATTAAGTGAACTTTTGCGTTTAACTGACAGGCCGATATTGTCCAGTGAACTGATTAGGCCTTAGGGCATTAATTATTGCTCTAAGGATTAGGCAGGTCTTGTATGCAAATATGACGTCACATTTGTGTACGAGTTTACTTGTAGGTGAAGACGAGAAAATATGTGTTTCAACAATCAATGGAAGTGCGGTGAAAGTCCGAAATCATAATCTTATCATGAGGTATTCATATTTATTGAATGTGATAAATATATTATTGACCAATTATATCTACGTATATGGCGGTGCGATAGCGATCGAATGTTTTGTCAAGTGTTTTCAGACGTATCAAATATGTGATAATGTTTGGTTATAGAGATATCATTCAAATTGATAACTTTTCCGGAATTTCCAAGATCTAAACAAAAATATAGTTGATTGAGTTGTTATGTATGCCAAGAAATACCCCTGATTATCTAGACAACAAGACAACAATTTGTATTAGAAATAAGAGGATTGTAATGCATGGAATAGATTAACAGTTTGCGAATCGTAATAGCCAATTGGTGAGTGGTGACCTTTTGCATTTAGCTGACAGACTGATATCATGGGACCGTCGCGTCGGTAAAAAGTAATCATCATCATATCAGCGCAACGACGCCCACTGCTGGACATGGGCCTCACCTAATTTCCGCCACCGTGAGCTATTTTGTGCTGCCCGCAACCAACGGACCTAACCTTGACCAGATCGGTAATCATTATTAATAATCATGAAACGAAATGTCCTTTTCCAGGTCTTAGACTATCTCTATGTGTTTCATGAAGATCGGTAGAGTAGTTTAGACGTGAAAGGATAAAAAAACAACTGAACAGGCTTATTAGTAAAGCTATTGTTATAATATTATTAATATTAAATCGGAAACAATTTAGGAAGTAGGTACTTAGCGGTCGGGAACTTTAAATCAAACTAAATTGAAATCTTACTGTTCTAACTTCGATTACATCTTTCGATTTCCATTATCTACAAATTGGACTATGTAATAAAGGAGGCAAGGATACTAAGGATTATATTAGGTATATCTTTTTCTTTTTTTAAAAAAAACAACGCCCGCACTAGGGAACAAGCCCTGTGTCGCGGGGAGCTTTACAAACATGAAACTAACGGACACAAAGTACACCCAGACTAGAAACAAATATCTATGAATCACACAAATATTTGTCTCGTGTGGGAATCGAACCCACGTCACCCAGCACGGCGATGTAGTGGCGAGGCGACCACCCTAACCACTGCGCCACGGTGACAGTCAAAAATCTATTTTGTTATACTAATTGAGATTTATATACAAATAGTTTTATGGCGATTCCTTTGACGATTTCTATAAAAGAACTAGCTGATTTGTTCGTAACTGTAGAAAATTTAATGATTTATAATATGCTAAACAAATCTTATATAAGATCAGATAAACGACAAGCTTTAAAATTAGTCTATCTATTAAATACAAAAATAAATAATGATAGACGTGTATTTGTCTAAGTAGTTTTATCATATTGACTGATCTGTTCACAAAAGAACTTTCGAGAAGTGTAAGTTTGTAATGAATCATTGTATGTGTCAAGAATGTGGTAAGTTCCACAGAACAGAGATAGGTTAGTTTCTTGTATTTTTATCTTATATTATTATTATTTATATGTGATGGTACGTCACTATTATGCAACCAAATACACCTAAGAACTTTATAAATTATGATAATATATATTTGAAAAATAATATCTAATGTTTTTTTCTGATAGGTAAAAACACAGGTGTTTTAGAAATGATTATGACGCACGTACCTGTCTACAAACTTTTATTAAATCTTTTTACTTCTTTTATCTTCCCCCAATGCTAGATATCGTAGTGGTATTAATAAAATTATTTTTACAATCTAAACTAATATTAATACTTTTATTAATGAATTAACTATACGATTTAAAAATCTTTTTAGTGTTGGATAGACCATTTATCGAGGAAGGCTATAGAACATAACGATTCGGCTAATAGGAGCTGAGCAGTGGCGAAATAAAAAACCCCGCGTGACTTCTAATATGTGTAGTCTTCTGTGGGGCGGATAAACTTCTCGCTGTGCCCAACCCCTCTTATTAATAAAAGTGTTTCCAATTTTTTAAATAGATGTCCAATACTCCTTTCTCCTCTTTCGTGCGAAAGTGCGCGAAAAGTTGCCATAATAGATGCAGGTGACAATACAGTAGCCATAACTAAGTATGTTTGAGATTAATACGGCTTAAAGAGATTTACTGTCAACACAAAAAGAAGATTTTTAAATTCACCTTCACCATATTTTATTTATAACACATCAACACAGGTCTCCAGAATGTGTTCGCATTACTTTCCTTAAAGCCCTCGTGTGAATGTTAACTGTATGGTAGGGCACGTGACTCACATACAGAATAGAGATGACATAACACAAATAGGACCTTCTCTTATCTCAGTGACCTTGAACTTTCCTTCTTGGCTCGTGTAACACTGGGAGTTTTGAATTTATGGTGACATAACATTTGGGGTGGGTTATAGATACATAAGATAACTACATTGGTTTATATGTTGTTTTACAACTTTATTTGTAATATTCACAGCTGTAATTGTTATAATCATAGCATGGGGGGAGCGAAATTTGTTAATTCATGTCTTTATTTTGAAAAAAAAAATATTATTAGGTAATAAACGTAGGAATTCAATCAATATTAGGTAATGAAAATAGATCGTAGGCAAATTTGCTAACTTGTGACTTTCATAAGTGTTACCTTGTAACCTAGATGAACAATCGAGATTTCATTTCAATTAATCTTCATTTATAGCTAGGACGTGCATAACTCACAATATTTAAACAATAATAAGTAATTACTAAATAAAGTTCTCGAGTGGCGGCCACGTATTGGAAAGCACAGTGGGGCGCCCCCCCGCCAGATGGATCGACAATCTAGTAAAGGTTGCGGGTGGCCGTTGGATGCGGGCGGCACAAAATCGCTCGTTGTGGCGGAAATTAGGTGAAACCTATGTTCAGCAGTGGACGTCATTGGGGTGATATGATGATAATGATGATGTAATAACTCTTGCTACAGCTACGAGACTACCTATGCGTATCATTTGTTAAATATTATATTCAAATTCAAATTCAAAAATCTTTATTTGCAAAAATGTGGTATACTAGTTGTATGTAATGTTAAAAAAAAATGTCCATCACATTTACCATATTCAATTCATGGCATACAAAAGCATACAGAAAAACAAAATTACTAACAACATAATGGCAATATTATATTATACCTGCTACCGTGATAATAGTCAATAATAATTGTGACAAATAAATAAATTAAGACCTTACTCAGCTAAAAATAGGACGCATAATAATAAAATCAAATGAAGTGCAATAGAATTGAAATTAGCAATAAATAATTTTCATTGAAATAACATTAACATTAAAATTTATAATTTAAATATTTATTAACAGAATAAAAACATTGTACAAAACATACAAACATTCCTGTGATGTACTTACTATTTTCGGTTTTTTTCTTTACTTGTGCTACTTGATAAGTATTATTTTTTACTTATAGATCATCGGGAACGAACCCTTAGGTTTTGATTCCCTTGCGATCGTCAAAATATGCGTCAAACGGCTATATCTTTTGATTGTGTTTACTGAGAACTGTGTTTTTTCACTGCTCCAAGGGATTGCAGACCCAAATATTTCATATTATTCATTTCAGCTTGATATCTCTACGTGTTCCAAAGAAAATAGGTCTTGACAGACGGCCAGACAGAGACAGACGAAGGACAACAGAGTGATCCTATAAGGATTACATTTTTCCGTTTAAAGTATGTGACCAAACGCGAATATGGCGTACCGAGTAAATCAGATAGTTAGTAGTAGTAGTAGTAGTAGACGAATTGCGTACATGTCAAATAGCGTTTGTGACAAGCAGCGTGTAATTCATTCTGTAGCACATATAAGAAGTCGCGCGGGGTTTTTTATTTGGCCGCTGCTCAGCTCCTATTGGCCGAATCGTAATGTTCTATAGCCTTCCTCGATAAATGGGTTATCCAACACTAAAATATTTATAATTGTTTTTGTTTTTTTTATGTTTTTAAAGTACAGTACCTAAAAAGAAGGTGAGACTCAAGGCCAGATAGTATGTTTTAGGAAAATTTATATGTTATTGATTTCGTATGAAACTGATTTAAGTACTTACCTATTTTATCAGCGATTATCGTGTTTCGTTGTCATAGGTCATGAAAAGGTCAGATAATGATAATATAAGTAGATCTTTATATGCACTTAAATATGTATATATGCACTTGGCTTCGATTTGTGTCTAAATTATTTATAAAGCAATGACTTTCACATGATTGATTCTGAACAGACCGAAAGCTCCCGGATAGTTAACTTTTAGCTAAGAATCCAAGAACAAAGTTAAGTTTAAGTTAAGTATTTAATGGTGTCATAAATAGGTTAATAAATTCTCTTTCTATCTCTGTCTATAAACAGTCAAGTTTAGGGTCTCACCCTAAACTTGACTGTTTCACGTAGTAAGTCCATCTTTTGTAAGTAGGTACTTACTTTATTTTGCGCAAGAAATTTAAAAATAGAATAAAAAAATGCTCTCGATAATGGCTTATTTATAACATTAGAGCATCATTAAGGCATCCTTCATAATATATTTTGAATACTAACACGTACCTAAAACATTTTCATTGGTATCTGACAACATGTTTACATGAATAATAATGAGAAATATATGGATAATTATAGCACTTAATTAATATGAATAATCATAAAGTTAATAATAAACTAGTCTAAGACTATTACAGCGTTTACACATTAACGTGCATTTCGTGCTATAAGAATTGCGCATGAGCACGATTCCATTAATTCTTTTATTTTACACCGAACAGTAATGACAACATTTTGTTTTAAATTTTAAGATTGCAGGTGGTGGTTGTTTGCAAACGGCACAAAATCGCTCGATTAAGTGAGGGCTATGTCCAGCAGTGGACGTCATTGGGCTGATATAATGATAATGTAGCTTGTAACAGCTAATGTATAAACAAAACCTGACCGCACCTATCCGCGTTGACCGTATCTATACTAATAGTATAAAGCTGAACCCCCTTATTACAAAATTTTAACTAAGTATTAAACCAAGTTTAAATTGACATAAGCCATTGTTTTAGTGTCAAAGTTGTCAATTTAAACCTAGTTTAATTCTTAGTCCTTATTTTGTAATAAGAGGGGGAAGGGTTTGTTTGTTTGGTTGAACGCTAGGATCTCAGGAACTATTGGTCAATCTGAAAAATTATTTTAGTGTAGATTAACTCATTTATCGAGGAAGATTATAAGCTATACAACATAACGCTGCGGCCAATAGGAGCTGAGCAGTGGCCAAATAAAGACCGGCGGGAGTGAATCCCCGCGCAACTTCTAGAGTTCTAATAAAATATATTTTTAACATTTTATATAAATGCTAAACAAGTAAGACTTGAACCCGCGACCCTGTCATTCCGTGTGCAGTGAAAGAGCACTGCACATGGAATGGCGGTCGCGGGTTCAAGCCCCGTCGTGGGTTTGAATTTTTCCATTACTTGTTTAGCATTTATATAAAATGTTAAACCAAAGCGATGGAAATTGCTTAATATTTAATGTAGTTAAATATTTTTAATATCTTGAAACTATGACATGACGACGATAATAATAATATAATAATTCTTATTTCATCGAGGTAAACCTGAGCGTTGAAAAAGCGTCAGTATGTAAACGACATTTAGATTAGACGTCATCATTGCGGTAGGTAGCTGCATCAACTATTACGGCTATAATAAACTTAAAACTAATTGACTAGACGACATTTGACTTGTTCTGTTAATCAATTACAGAAATATTGATTTTGAAACCAGACATCAAATATATCATTTTTATATTTTTAAATTTAACATAAAATTCTTTATCGATACGTAAATTTAGATTTAATTTTTTATAACAAATGGCTAAAACCTAAGCTTAAGAGTCGTTCTTTGTTTGGCTACTGCTCAGCTCCTATTGGCCGTAGCGTGATGTTATATAACCTATAGCCTTACACCAAATGGGCTATCCAACACTAAAATATATTTTTGAAATCGGACTCTCGATTTTCAGTTCCCTAAATTAGTGCGTTCAATATAACAGCTCTTCAGCTTAGCAGAATAGAGTTTCTTTCTCGTGCAGAATAGCAGTGTTTTATCTCATATTGAAACCCAATTTTAATAAGTATAACACTAAGTAGGTAGTCTGGCATGATTATGGTCGAAATAAAATGAAAATATTACTCTTCAATCATTGTGCTTTAGCGACGCTCGCTCTAGCTAAAAAAACTACTTATTACGTATATTCTAGAGAATACCTAGATGATAGCGTTTTGTTATATTTTTTTACAATTATGAATGTTTTTTTACACTTTATGAATACAAGAGTCTCCTCCAAAGATTTTGCTTAGCAGTGGGACCTTTATGGGTTGAAATGATGAATGATGATGATGATGATGAAGACAAGAGGAAGCAAATCAAAAAATCTGCATTGTACTTAAGACAGAAAAGTACTAACTGTTCTTGTATTGTCTTCCACATAATGGAATTTCACTGTTTTTAATTTTATTAGTCATTAATTTTGACTACTTCTGGGTTTTCAAATAAATCGTAAGACAATGCAATAATTAAAACTTAATTTTGCAAAAACAACCAGCCAAGTTCGAGTCGCACTTGCGCACTGAGATTACCGTACGATTATGCAATTTTGTTTTTTATATTATAAACATATTAGTGACCGGTAACGGGTAGCTATAACTAAATAAAGGACTAATATTCAGTGATATAACAACACCAGCACGGTTTTCGGATTTTTTCCTTTACTTGTGCAAATTCATATTGCTCCTTACCAAATTCCATGATTCTATGAAAAGTTAAACCCTATAGGTTTTAACTTTGATCGTCAAGATATGCGACAAAAATGTATCTTTCGAATGAGTTTACTTAGAACTCTGATTTTTTATTGTGCCAATGGATTGTAGAGCCGAGTATTTGATATTAATATCAGCTTGATACCTCAACGCTTTCTTGAGTAAAATTTTCTTGACAGACGGGCAGACAGACAACGGAGTAACATTGCAAACGTCCATGAGCGGCGGTAACCACTTACCATACAAAAAAAACGGAGTTATCCTATAATGGTCCCGTTTTGCCATATTAGCTACGGAACCATAATAGAAGTTTATTAACCAAAAGAATAAAATACACATAGAACTAATATTCTAACTTATATAAAAATAATTCAGGAACTTATTATTTATTTAAAGAAGTTACGTAAATATATTGTAAAGACGGTGACCTACAGAGGTAATGAATTATACGGTTCAAATTAATTCACTGCTAGATTTGGAGGCCTCATTCAAAGTATTGTATGAATAATAATTGGTATTACTAACTATTGCCTGGGGCTTCCGTGAATCTTTGTTTGGCCCCAGCTCCTATTAGTTGTAGCGTGATGTTATATAGTCGATAGCCTTCCTCAATAATAAATGAGCTATCGAAGAGCAAAGGTATTTTTAAGTCGGTTCAGTAGTTCCTAAGATTAACGCGTTCAACGTTCAATTTTTTTTAATTCGTAATTGATTTCGAAATTCAAATATTTGTAAATGACAACAACCATTTAAAATTACCGAAAATTTAACATCAATATCGAAAACGGCTAAAGTCAAATTTCAAGATTCCGAAATAGAGATAAGGTGACCAATTCCGTGTTTGGTGCCCTACTTCTTGAACCGATATCCTTCTAAACGTGTTCGTTAAACGATTAACGTTGTTATTATTAGAAGTAATGTGTCTATTGTTAACTAAATATAACTAAGTACTATAGCTACGTAGGTTCATATGTACGTACGCACACTTGTGTAATAGCACGTAATAGTGCGTGAGTAACATCGCCAACTAAAGTGATTTCATATCTATACTTTTTTTTTAAATAATATAATATTAAATAATATATATAATAATAATTAATTGTTTATTTAGGTATGTAAAAAGTACAAATATAAATATAATACAACAAAATAATAAATTAAAGAATAGTAATACAAAATACATAATTGCCTGGTTAAACGCGCTGAGCAGTGACCAAATAAAGAACGAAGGGAGCGAAGCCCTGCGCAACTTCTAGTTTTTAATATTAGGATATTATAACACTGTTGTACATACATGTACTAGGGCTATTTGTTCTACCGATGTCGAGTACAAACAAGCAGGGCCAAGTTCAACTCTTAAATCACAGATAAATAGCGTGGGATGTACGGGTTTTGACTTTTATATCTAGCTAGTTGATGCCTGCGACTTGGTATGTGTTTGATGACATGACGTCATAGGTTAAGCGTCATTTTTTAAAACCGTTTCTTGGAAAGCTCAGGTAAAGGTGTCTGTTAGGTGCATTTCTAGCTCCAAAATGCGCAGGCGAGGGATTGAGCTAGCTTTACTAATTAATTTCAACTAACTACTCAATGGACACTTTTTTACAGGTCTGCTGTTTGCCAAGTGGCCAAAAAAGATAGGAATGTCCGAGAATAGGCGTCCTGTCCACTTTACTACCCTTTACTAGTTATTTTACAAAGTGTCCATTAATTACGTAAGGCCATATTGTTACGTGTACTGATAAACTTCGTAGTCCTATTGATACAGATATTATTTGTTTATTAATTTCCATGATTAAATCTATTAGGTACACGAATAGACCAAAGACAAGCCTTTGGGCTTTGGACCTTTGGCTAAAGTTCAGAAAGCTCATTGTTAAATTAGTTTGAATAAATTATTATTAGTCTACACAATATACTCAATATTTTAGTCAATAAACTTACTAATGAATTAGGTTTAGTAAAAAACTGTCAAGTTTATTCATTTGCCTGCCCTGACCGTCCCATGGGAAGAGCTTTATATCCAGTTATGAGATTGAATGTTTTATATGAATAACAAGTATATTTATAATGTAATCCTCGTATTACTTCTAGTCCCTTGTGGCATAGGTAGTGTTGTCTTTAAAAGCTCTGATAGACGATCGAACTTGATGTGATAGACAGTGTTGGATAGCTCATTTATCGAGGAAGGTTATAGGTAGTGGCGTAACTATAGGGTGGCAGGACTGGCAAAATGCCACAGGCCCCCGACCCAAGAGGGCCCCGCCCTAAGAAGCCCCGTGCTCAGAAGTAAATTTGAATAATGTAACTGAGTTATATAAATAAAATTTTACTTCTAAAATATATTTTTTACTTTTTTTAAGTACCTATGTGCTTAAAATCTGTTAAAGTGAGACAACTAGGGACCATAATACAAATTCAAGTTAATTATTAAAATTAAACTAAGTACAACGAGACGATTTAAATAATTTGCCAAGGGCCCCAGGTGGTATAGTTGCGCCTCTTATAGGCTTATATAACATTACGCTACGGCCATCAGCAGCTGAGCAGTGTCTAAATAAAAAACGACGGTAGCGAAGTCTCGTACTCCTAGTATCTTATAAAGAAGTCTTATCACCTTAGAGAGAAGTATAGCTATGAAGAAGCAGACCTAATTATAATAATAAGTAATGTGCGGCGCACTGTGGGACACCCGATCCAACATAGTACGGTACCGGACGGGTTCCCTATTTGATTTCGAAAGTCGATGATTCGATTTTTATTATATCGAACACGGTAAGTCGATAATTCAATAGTGCGGTGTTTTATTCCACCGATGTTTTGTTAGTGCGATGTAACGTTTGTGCGAAAAATCTTGGTTCGAGAAACGTTACAGCGATTGCTCATTAGTTCGGTAATTTATTACTTCGATGGTATGTTGTTTCGAAATTATAATAACCAAATACTTTTTTAGTTGTTTTATTTTCAAGAAAAAATATACAATTAATTAAAAATCAAACATTATGCTTATAACAAGCATAATGTTAGATTTTAAGAGATAAGACTCCACCCAAGAAAAAAAGGAAAATATAGCATTCCATAGCAAAGATTTGGATCAAACCGTAATAATATGGAACTTCTTCCCTTTTTAAGAGCCATTTCTAATCATATAGAATTAGAATTATACCTAAATAATGTTTTATTTCATTACCATTACATGATTTATAACTAATCAATATTATTTTTTCAGTAATGTGTTCTTTTTGCTCAAAAATTATAGGACTGGAAGTACCATTAAATTTCAGATAATATAACAAGCATAATGTTTGATTTTTAATTAATTGTATATTTTTTCTTGAAAATAAAACAATTAAAAAAGTATTTGGTTATTATAATTTCGAAACAACATACCATCGAAGTAATAAATTACCGAACTAATGAGCAATCGCTGTAACGTTTCTCGAACCAAGATTTTTCGCACAAACGTTACATCGCACTAACAAAACATCGGTGGAATAAAACACCGCACTATTGAATTATCGACTTACCGTGTTCGATATAATAAAAATCGAATCATCGACTTTCGAAATCAAATAGGGAACCCGTACCGGACGGGGTTCGTGGTACGATCCGCACCATGTTCCATGATTTAGATTGACGTCATACGAGTCTATTATTATAACCTAGAAATTTAAGCAGTGTAGATTTTTAATTGCACTTACTTTATCTCTGAATCACCTTAGAATGGTAGATTTATCTCGGTAGAATGGTAGAAATTGTCTTAGACCGCCAATTTTAATTATGTATTTTTTTTTATTTGACTATGAGCCTAAGATATTAATAAACATGAAATTGGATCTTTCGTAGACTCATACCAAGAACAGTAATCTGTTCCACGGTTTGAATGAGGAAAGATCCTTTTAAAATCATCCTTTCAAACCGGGGTGCAAAGTCAGAACTACTCAGAAGTCAGAACCCTAAAAAATTATAAGTAGTTTGCGATTACCCGTTCTATAAATAAAAGAATATTCCCATGTGTACGGGCAATCTTTTTAATCTTGCGAAGTGGTCAGAGCATAACTCGGCTGTTAACAAAACGTGTCCCATTATAATAACTAAGTACTTGATGCTATCGGGGTCATATATTACCCTTCTGTATTCTAAGAATATCTACTGAAATTACGCAAACGTTTACATATTTTGAGGATAAGGTCACAATAATCGTCCCATTTATAAAATAAACAGGTTTATCAGCACAAAGTTAATTTTATAAGCTTAGCACAAATTAAACCTTATTTTATTGGTGCAAATAATTTTCGGAGTACCTACACTTCGGAAATATAAAAATCTCAGAACTATAACTTTCAATTAGTGAAAGAAGTTTTTAAAACCAATCCGCTAGTTTCTAAGATCATCATAGTTATTCAAACAGACATTTTCTTTTTTCCAAATTCCTATGTCAATAATACATATGACTTAACGCAATAGAGATAGTATTAATTTATTATCAACAAAGTTTTTATTTTTAGAAGTTTCAAATTGTAATCACCCAGAACAATATTTTTAAATAAATGCGTAGAAAAAAAATGGAAGCGGACTTACAGTTATCAAAATTGACATGTTTGTTGTTTATAATCAGAGGTGTTGAGTTTATTGAATGACCGATAAACTACTTATTTACGATAACAGTAGTTACATTACAAAAGGTATTCTGAATATATTTTATTAATTATTGTTAAACATTATTCATACAGTTAATTGAAAGGTTATTTTAAAGTAGGGTTTCTTCATGAATTCAAAAAGACACAAGGACATTGCTGACCAAAAGTGGATGTGTTGCACCTCTGCCTCCGATTTCGGGCAAAAAGGCAAGGTTTTATGTTTTTATTGCAGCCTTAGAGAGAAGGAATGTATTGATAATTGTGTGTTCTGTAAATTAATTCTTTATCCTAACGCATGTATATAATATACAATATGAAATTTTAATAAATATTGTATGTTCAAAAGGCGGGACATAGCTGATCTTATAATATAATAATTATTAACTGTAACATCTGTATTATGTACCTACCTATGCTCCACAATAAACAATACTATTACTATTACTAGAATATATAAAATATTTGGCATAGGAATTGTTGATGGGTCGGGGCGTACCTAGCACAAAGAAAAAAAATCAAACAAAATTAAATATGAATGTTCACATTACTAATTAATTAATTTCACCTTTCAGTCAAAAAAACAAACAAGTTGTCAATATTTATTAGTTATACATTGTTGTGTAGGTACGTCGTTAAATGCTTTGTTTAGTTTCTGATAAAAAAGTCATTATTGATTACCTAATCGTATCTACTATGTTATGTCAAGAAACTTGAAATTATCAAATCGGTCATAACATAGTTTACTTTGTAATGTGACTGTATTAAAAATACTGGGTGGAAGTATAACGGTCCCAATATAGAAAACTGGTTAATAGTTTGTTTTTAATCCTATTTTAAGGATACGGTTCATTTCTTTTTTTTGTTTTTATATGTGCGCTTCAAAAGTTGAATGATTTTTTCATAAAATATGGCATTGTATAAGTCAATTCTATTCAATAAACTCAACTGTATCTAAGCGATAATATCTGATATCCATTCAAAGACCGCATAGTGAATCCGTGTCGTGGTTAGCACAGTGTGTTGTGGAATGAAGAAAATCCATGATGCGTATTGGAACGCGTTGTTTGTGAGCAGATTTTTTGCTTAATGTGCATTTTTGGTCTAGGTATAACTACTTCCAAATTCTTTGGGATAAAAATAAAATAAACTTCAGTATTTTTAAACCACAACACAAGAGGCACTTTCAACGTTCTAACACCAGTGAAAAGTACCGGATATTTCAATAAATCTTATCGCTAATTTGATTATAACCGGACAGACGGTCAGACGCGGACGGTCGCACGACGCAAGTCAACAAAAGGATGCACGTTTTGTCGCATGTCCCGTACATGCCGCATGCCGCGCTGTGACGTAACTATCCACCAATATTGTGGTTGTCAAATGATCTGTAATTTGTCAATCAATCAATCAAAGTAGTTCTGCTATTTATAGTTTATAATGATTGGTTTTCGCATCGCTACTACTTGATATCGCCGATGTAGAAATGGGAATAAATGAAGAAGAATTCAGATTGAATTGCTCTTGCCGGTAAACGAGTTGACCCAATTCGTAAATGGTACAACTATCCATCAATACATCAATAACCCATAATATTATTTGCAATCCCAAATTAATTGGTAGGTCGGTTTTCTCTGAAACTCGAGAACTATAGCTCAATATTACATCATTGTTAGTCCTGATTTACAGGCGTTACAGTGATGGGTATGTGGGTGGGATCGTCTTCGGACAATGGTCTCTTCTCCCAGAGGATTTAATTGAAATAGCTCTGCTGTTTACGACAAAAGTCTTTAGTAAATTGCCTTGAACTTTGAAAACCATTTTGCATTAGGAAGTACTCAACACAACTGATGTATTCAGTGGCAGTAGGTATACTTCCCCGTACGGCTAGCTGTGCTTTATTTTTATCGGTACGTAACGTACAGGTATCAGTTTTCTGTAAACACTTGAGAACTCTTTATAATTAGTACTGTTTAAAACCTATTGCAAAGGCATTCATGAATAAATTTTCAGATTGTAACCATAGGTTGTTATACTGAATAATTTGCTTATAAACTTGTTTACAACTCTGTTTTCCATTTGCACATATATCTTGAGCGTTATCATACGTCTAAACGTTAATGCTAACCCTCAAGAACTCAAAAATATATACAAATGTGCGCGTTCAACCGATAAGAGAAGTAAACAAATGCTAATCTTAGCTTTTACAGGGAATACATGTACGAGTATATAAACATGGTCTATTTTTTCAACTACAACAGATAGCAATTTAAAATAATTTCGAACCCCAAAAGCTCAAGTTTACAACACAACAGTGTCAAGTTTTTTGATTTATGATTTATTTTTTGAAATTCTTGATTTATTTTTACCGAATCCCGTAAAGTTACAACTGTGTTGCGGGAATTAGCGTCTTCCCCGTTTAACTGGCACCACAGTTAGTAAGTAATCTCATATAAGGTTCCAAACTTGTTATAAAGTCGACTAGAAAAACAAATTACAGTGCACCTGTGCGAGAGAGAAAATTTGAAATAAAATCTCGCTGAACTTTTTGGTACGAGCAGAAGCTATCTATGGTAAAGAGCACATTACATCGTAAGGTTCTCCCTTGGAAAGGGGAGAGTGAAATAAGCGCAAACAGAATGTCGATTTTCCGAGTAGTGCTTGTAGTAGTAGTACTCGTAAGGCGTTGTGAAGATTCCCATTTAAACTACGGTAACTATAAACAGCATGTATTTGGTCTGGTTTTAATTTAAGTAATAATTACAATAATGAAAATAATTAAAGTAAACATCTACTTACATATTAAAACTATATATACAATTAATTACAAAAAAAAAGAAACTAAAACATAACTAAAACAAACAAAAAAAATCTCTGAGCGAGAAACACACCAGCTGATCTGCATCTGATCACGTGAAGCGTCGATAAGCCTTTTTGCCAGGTCTTTAAACAAAGACCTAGCACTCGGACCCCACGTACCTACCTAAAGTCTCGACCCCAAACGGCTCAAAAATATAATTACCAATTAAATTATGGTATTTTCGCCGTTTGCGGGTCTCTGCGGCTGCTGCAGCAGCGCCAGCACAACCCGCTGAGCTTGGAACATGTGATGGCGCAAGGGTGTCGACACATGTTGCGTCCCACACCAAAGGCCTACCCATCTTCCAAGGTAATAATGTCAAACCATCAGGTCTCTTCCCATCATCACGTGCCAAACCATTCGGTTCAAGAATAGCTGGAACGCCAGCGGTGACAAGAGCTCGGCGGATAAGGTCATTTAATTACAGCATGTTAGATATAAGCACATGTGGTATTGTGTGTTAAAGTGGAGTATACCTATGTAGACACCTATTTTAGTTGTAAAAATTAACCCAAAAGGGCCCCGTCGTACAGGTATACATAATACATACATGTATATGTAAACAGAATACAGTTGTGAGTTTATATAGAACATATTATTGTACCTGTTTGTGTGTATTAATGCTGTTAGATAGAACATTTCGGGATTCCAACTAGATTTCAATTTATCCGAATCTGTTGTTTATTTTGTGCTGAATAAAAATTATGATTATGAATCAGTCCAGTTAAATATACATTAGCATGATTGAATGCCTATTCGGAATCTCGATATTGACAACCTATTCGATATTATTGTCAAATTAAAGTGACAACGACCATATTTATATTTTAATTTGACAGCGATATTCAATTGGAATATTTTGATATCGAGATCCAGACTAGTATAATAGGTTCTCGCTTTATAATAGTAAATTGACTGCAGAAGTATCGTCACGTCAGAAATTATAAAGTGCTTTGATCATAGGTTCTCACTGGACGCGGCTGGCACAGAACCGTGAGAAGTGCTGTGGAGAAGAGGCTTAAGTATACCCAGCAGTGGATGGATGTCGGCTGATGATGACGTAATCTCACTCAGGCTCAGCAGGAGTACGGGCGACTATTGCCCATGGTATTGTATTTTTCTACCTTAAAATTCTCAACATCAGCCCAAAGTCTAACGTGCCCGGTTCATGGCAATAGGCTCGCAGCCTCGCACCATATTACATGAGACTAAACATAATTGGCGAAAAGTTGTGTGATGCACTTCTGCTTACCCTTTCCGGGAAAAGGCGTGATGCTATGTTATGTTAATTGTTATGTTCATAAAAAAAAATAATTATAGTTTTCTTCACGACTGTAGTTGGTACCTACATTATGATATCTTATTACTTTGATAGATAAGTCATAGATATTGTATTATTAAGTATGCAGGTGTGTATTAGGTATACTATTTATTTATCTACCCTTATAATCGTGCGATATTTATGACGCACGTTCTTGTAACAAAAACATTCTTGAAAAACTTCACAAATTTTAGCATTGTTTCATGTTGAACCAAGAATATACATAAGCGTAAGTTTACTTACATTAACTGAAACAAAAATAACGTATTTAGGAGGTATATGTAACATTTAAATATCTAATAAAGTATTATGTGTAAATTTCTGTTAATAATATTGCATTTAATAAGAGAGTTATGACTTATTTTTTGTACATAAACAAAATTCTTAACAGCATTTCTTTTACTATATTTTTAAACTTATTTTATTTATTTTTGGATGTACTTAGTTTTTTTTTCTTTGTACTTATTTGAATTAATTTAAAAGATTTTTTTTATTAAGATAAGATATATAATATAAGATAAGATATATTTGGGTGATAAAAACGGAATGTAATACTAATCCATATAAAAGTTTTCAATTCATAGTTACTCTTTCTTGATTATGATCTAAAAGGTAAGAATTTTTTAAGGATTGATAAGGACTTGTCTTTGTCCTTGGCATTGTCGATATAGATTACTATTAGCGATAAAGTAGGCGGCAGTAACCACTTATCATCAAGTGGGCCTTCAGCCAAAGAAACTGCTATTTTAGTAAGTTTAGCAGAAATATTACCGGAATTGCTTAGTTTACCGTACATTATTATTATTAATAATAACACCAACTGCTTTCGCCAATATACTTAAGTAGGAAATTTTCTAATCTCTAGTTATATCATATCTAAAAACAAACACGAAAAAAATTATCACTAATTGATACTGACCTAAATAAAATAATCATAATAATTATATTTAGATACGAACTCACCTTAATTGCTGTTGACTAAAAAAAGCAATACAAAATTTTTATTGATTTTAAAACTCACAAATTTATCCCAGCACTATTAAAAAAGCACTGTCAATTATTTTTGATATTGGAACACTTCGCGGAACGCGTGTGTTATTTCGTTCGATGTTTGAATCCGTGCATGCGTGCGTTCTGCTCAGATCTCAATGTCGTACTGACAGATAGCAGATAGAGAAAATGTATATACAAAACTTTTTTAATAACGTTCAATATTCGCTATCAATTGAATGATAACTAATAGAAATAATAGGATCTTATTGATATTAAAATAAGATGACGGTCATTTTGGTTTTGATTTTATGCGTTGTTTTAAGTTTGAAATTGTATTACAATTTCTGTCAATGGTCAATTAAAAGACAGAAATAATTCTGTTTCTTAATCGACCATACATTGAGCCTCAAAAATCTAACTGTAACGTTGTGGAATGTTTAAGTATAAGGGCTTGGGTTCTTTATTTTACTGCTCTGAAATAGGATGTCTGAATAGAATTTAAATGTTTACACCCGCATCTCTCTGTAAACACAAACCTCTTTAAAGCCGTTTAGTAGACATTTTTTCACCTATCGCAATAGAAGACAATAGACATAGACAAGGTGGTGATGTCATTAACTATGTAACTATATTATTATGCTTTTATTAAGCTCTTATTACACTATTCAATTTGTATAAAATCTAGATCGGAAACAACTTATTTTATATAGTGCGGTTGGGGACTTGCAGTCGAAATAATTTGGTATTTAACTTCGATTACAAATTGCAATTTTCTAATTAGATTTTCTACAAATTGAATAGTGTAATAAGGGCTTTATCTCGTTAGACAGAAACAACATAAGTAAGTACCTTCATTTTATTACTAGAACAAAGTAAACAAAGTTTAATATCCGCTTATCATGAGCATTATTATGTCAGTGGCAGGTCACATCAGAAATTAATTTTATTTAAATAATAAATTGATTAATAAACGTTTAGTAATCAATTTATTATGTATCGTCAGGTAAATATTTAATCAGTTTTACCCTCAAAGTTTTACATAAAGACACTCTTATCTCCTAACCCCGGATTGCATGATATTTTCAAGAAAATGCTAGGGATTTTCATGCAAAGACAAAAATGGGTATACGTCAAAAATATAACATTACCACATTCCTCTTTCCATCCAAAAAATGTTTGAATGGTTTGTTTGTTTATCATTAAAATGTTATTGTAGTTAAAAGTATTGAAAGATTTTTTTAAATCTAATACCTATACATCAAAATAAATGAATAAACCAATATACAAACTTAAACATGATGTATTTTTTTTGGGTTTTGTACCTCAAGAGGGAAAAGAGAAACCTCAAAAGGTTCGCTCGGTTGTCTGTCAGTCTGTTGTTGATGCATGAAGCGTTATTATAACCGTCAGGCATAACCTAACGTATGTGCGGCCCATTACCGCTGCCAGTGGTGCCTGTAACACCAAGAGCATCACGTACACGTTGCCGACCCATCAAAAATCTCACTACTTCTTTGAAGAACTTCTTGTTTTTGTACTTTTTTGAAAAAGTTCTTTGGAGTAGTTCCTTTGTAACCGTGCGCTGCTTCTTTGCTGTATCGTAAAGTTCAATCGCACTTAGAATACTAGACAGTTTGCACCACGATACAGTAATAAGTGCATGCGGGGTTATAGATATAATCTGGTTAAAGGTTGGAATTAACAAGTTCAGTACTAATGCACTTAGATCTAATACTAGCCGTGTTATGTCTCATTTGTACTCTAGTGCATTCGGGTCAGATTACATAGGTTCTTCAAGTGGTCCAGTTATTTTTATCAGTGTATTTATATAAAGTTTTAACAAAATCGTTATAGCCGTTTTCGAGGTATCAGAAAATAATTCCTTATTTTTTTTTTTGTGTAAGATTACTGCGCTAGGGGTGCCGGATTCGATCCTTGTGTCAGTCAAAAAAGGTAATGGGGTTTTCTGGCTTCAATTTCTCACATTTAGCACAGACGTACGCAGTCTGGAATAACGCCCGGGTGATGGCAATAAGCTTTTTCCGCTAGTACAGGACGTAACATAGGAAGCGAAATATGAAAAAAAGTCTTGACCTAACACATAACATGTGTTACTGTTGTTGGTCACACCGCAGTCCACACACGGGCTGAATCTACTATCGATCTTATAAAAGTTCATATCTAAACAAAGATCCGAGACAAGAACTTAACTCACTGTAACCTTTACGTAAATAGCCTAGATAAAAACATGTTTCTGAAGTGTTGTCACCGTATACCTACGTCTAAAGAGTCTGTCACCTACAAGCTACAAGTCTGTTTGCATAAAACTATACGAAATCAGCTCTTCTCCTTTTGAAATGAAATGAAATCCTTGGATTGTACGGTTGTATGACTTGCTTATCAATTAGTTGACAAAAAAGAGTCATGAACTTTGAAGAAGAATGTTAATTAATTGTGCTTAATGTAAGTCACTTGGCAATTAAGTAGAAAAAATATTGTTGTAAATTAAATTTAAAGCATAACTGCATAGAAACACGGCAAGTGACAAATTTCTTATAATTGAACAATAGAGCATTTAGTGCAGAGGGTCCTTTTGAAATTGGTGTACATTGGCAAGGGCAGAAGTTCTTATTATAATCAAAATACGGCTTTTGCATTTTATTTGGTGACAAAAATAATATAACTATCCGGGTATGAGTCAGTAAACGATAATTCATATTTTATTAGTAAGGTAGTTTTGTAAAAAGTTAAAATTAGTGCTATCGATTCATTTGACTCCAAATTTTTTTTTTTTTTAATTTATTTATTTATTAAGCATACATTGTTATTACAGGTAAGACTCTACTACTACTAGAGGTTTATACTCTACTAATATATTATATTCATCCAGTCTTTATTGTCTGATCTAAAAACGAAAGTAAGTAGGTATTTAATATTCATTCACATCACAGGCAAAAATTGATACACTAACATTTTTTGTATCTACACGATACTTTGAATCTGGTTTTCTTGAATCTACTTGGTCTGCTTACTTTTTCTTGGATTATTTTAACATCAGTACAAATATTTTTATCAACAACATTATGTCAAGCGCCACGCGCTTTTGCTATTAACTTTGACGCTGCTCACTAGATGCCACTGTACCGATGACGTCACTTTCTGAATCGCGGTGTTAAGATTCTCCGCGACTAAATGACCTCCCTCGGTGGCTACTAATCCGGTATCGCTTCTCGGCCTTTTGGCTAAGATCAAAGTGTAGTATCTGTTCTTTTCAGCTTAATATCTGAAAGTTCCCTTATTAAGGGACCAGTATATTAAACTGATTTTTGTACATCGACGGGATGTTCGGGGCTCGCTCCACTCCCGTCACGGGTCGGCCCGGCATTGCAGTGCCGCCGGGATCGGCCCACATAATACCCTATTACATCTCCAAGTAGTAAGCTCTCGCATACTCTTGATTATGTTAACATGTCATAATAAACATGATCATCCAGTCAATGCTAGTATTGGTCAGCAGCAAGCGACTATAAATTTAGGACTCATTTGAGGCGATGGCCATATTTAAGAAACTTACGCTGAAGTGACTTTTTTGTTACTACGTGGGTAATTTTTATTTAAAATTAATAATTATTTTTTACTACAAAAAGTCACTTTATTGGTAAGTTCTGTATTAGTCGCAGTAGGTATATATTATGTATATATATTCTTTTCTTTGGTATATCCTTCAACAAAGGCATCCCTACAAAAGAATAATAGGAAAACCTAATTTAATTAAAAAATGTATCACCATAGATGATAGGTAGGTAGGTACAATACAAGTAGTATTGCTTAGGAGTTCTTGGGTTCGATGCCTAGGTCGGGTAAAAACTTTTTTAGTATCCGGAGCCTGAAATTGTGCTTGGTTAATGGTAATAGGCTCGCCCCTATTACATGCGACCTAAGATAGCTGGTGACATGCGGATGTGATGGTGCCTCTGCCTACCCCTTGGTAGAAATAAGGCGTAATGCTATGTTACTACATTAGTTTAAACAATAAAAACAATGATAGTAATAAGTATAAGTGCTCTTATAAATCTTATCTAACATTGAAGCAGGACACCAGACGTTTTGTAATATCTTATCGACCTTATCTATACAAATACCTAAATAAAGTTAATGTGTCTGTTTCTAATATCAAAATAACAGCTTTTTGGAGTAGGCATACGAATGTTACTTAAAACAAACACATGCTTTAGAAATTTTTTATTCTGTAGTTTTGGGTAAACTGAAATTAGTGAACCGATTTCGACGGGACTATTACCATTTTACTGGCGGATAGCTAATGTCACAACTTCAATACTTATTAGAAAAAACATTAAGTAACTATTATCTAATCTGTGATTAGGGTTCCGCGAAAAAATAAAAGTTGCGGGCAAAGCTAATAGACAAATAATACATTTTTTTTATTTTTTTATTCCACGACGGTGGCAAACAGACGTACGGTCCGCCTGATGGTAAGCGGTTACCGTAGCCTATGGGCATACATACATGATACGCACCCAAAATATCCATGACAACGTCACGTTGGGGCTTACGGTGCGGTGGACAACGTGACTCTCCCCCCCCTTACCCCTCAATCCCTCTCCTGTCCTCCACTTCCACGCGTCTATTTATTACTCTCAATAATAATGATAACATCTATCTTTTTGTGTCATTTGTGTTTATTTGATTTGGAAGTCTATGGAGTTTGAAACATTTCATAATAGGTATGAAGTTCTTAAAGAAAGGCTAAACGTAAAATAAAACCCAAAATATATCTTAATTTTTTATTAAATTTATAAAAGTCTTAACAAATTATTAACATTTTAATAACAATAGGTACATACTGTAGGTAGGTACAATATTATTCATATCGTAAATTATCTTCTAAACTTAAGGAATACATAAAGAAAAAATGGCCTCTCTTAAAGCAGATAGTAATTAGGGCACTTTCACATTAGCGTTTATAAACGGTCATATTTTGAAATGAAACCCGTATATTCTTCCAGAAGGACTAGTAAGAAACTGTCCACTGTTTTTAATTGCCAGCCTATCCTGGTAAGTGGATCAGACATACCTTAGAATTTCTTCTAAGGCATGTGGGTTTCTTTACGTTTTCCTTCAACGTTAGCAGATGATAAGGCACATGACTAGTAAGTACATATAAATTCCAAAAAGTGAAATCCACATTCATACTGCCGCCGCCGCCGGTCAGAATCAAATTCGGATCGTAAGATTTGCATGCCGGTCACTTTAAAAATTCTGCCACCATTAATTTGATTACAATATTTTGTGAGTTACAATTTAGGCGGCGTGCAGACTGACGCAACATAAAACCATTGAATAGCGTATACTTAATTGCGTTATGTGCAAAAAAACATTAGTACAGAATAGGCATGCATAATTACAAATGTGAGCGTTTTTAAACACTTATATGAATACGCACTTAGATATAAAGAACTAAGTTTAGTATCACTTCATACTTTATTTAGTCTAAGGCTGCGTTTCCACCAGAGAGTGTGTGTTGTATGAGGACGCGTTAGCGAGGGATGTGTTTGTAAAGAAACAATTCAATCGCTTCATTTAACTAGCACTCAGCGATGCTAGACCTACTCAGGCCGTCTGTTGTTGTAATACCAATTAAATTTAAAAAAAATACATTGTGGATTATTTTGCAATGTTTATATTATAAGTCACAGTTTATTGCCACTGATATCGACATGTAAAGATATTACAAATTATATCTTAAATCAATTTGACAGTGATTTGTTTACAGATTAATGAAGCGATTCTCCATCCTCACACATGTCATCTCTGGTGTAAACGCAGCCTAACTCAAGTTAAGGCTAGATGTATAGATATTTTAAAACTATCAATCACATTAACCTTTTGAACGCCAGAGACGTCTATACACGTAAAATGAAAATGTGCTCACCACGCTAATGACGGCATGGCACGTCAAAAAGGTACTGTATTTTAAAAGCTTGGCGCTCAAGGCACGGCGATACCGATATGACGTGGCGGTCAAAAGGTTAACCATCTCTGTTACTTTCAACATGCAAGACAAGAACAGCATGCTTTCTATCACCTTGCTTTTGACACATAGATAGGCAAATTAGGAAAATCCTAGGCCAAATATAATATAATTGTAAATTTAGAAACCAATCAAATTCTCATTTCGTCTTGCAGAAATTTAATGCCTTGCAAAGAAAGAACGACGCATTTACATTAATCTGGTCATAGAAAAAAGCACGTAAGGCAATTCACCGTAGTTCCGTTTTTCATTAGCAAGGCAGAGTCGTGTAAATCAGCCTTTAAACAAAACCCTTAAAGTCCTCCAAAATTCGCTAACAGAGTCCACTGACACAGCCGTTATTATTATGGTCGCATATCTCATTCCTTCCCACAATTATGAAACTTAAAACTATAAATACAAGATAGAAATTACTATAAGGTCACATTTCACTTAACGCCTTTTTCCAACAATGAAGTCGCTCGTCCTGTCAACATGTCGCATTCGAGTTACAAGATATGAAACACCCCTGCAAAATTTTGAACCTAGTAATCCTATTAGGTGTTACTTTGCTTGCGTCGACCTTTGTTTGGTCACTACTTAGTTCCTATTGGTCGTAGCGTGATGTTATCATAGCCTTTCTCGATAAATAGGCTATCCAACACTTTTTTTTTAAATTTTAGTACCAATCAGTAGTTTCTCAGCTGTTAAGCGTCTTAAACCAAACACTTTTCAACTTTATAATATTCGTATATAGATAGGGAAGGTAAAAATTACCAAATAATTAATTCTCACATCTGTTTATCATTCTCAGTACGATGTCTCACTATCAATTTTCACAATTTTTACTTTCTGTATAAGTTTATAAAGTTCAAAATTTACCAGCAGCCTATAATACCTTGTAGCTCTTTTCTATGGCGAGTGCGGACGTCTTGCTAAGAAATATCGGTGACACTTTAATAAAAAAAAAAAAATATTATAAACATAACGCGATTTAAAATATATCTTTAAACTAATGGTAGGTACGTTGATGAGGTATATAAATAATTCAATGATATTAATGATTCGGTTACATTATAACGTTAACAATATAAATCATTTTATTAAATATAGGAATTTTATATATTACACTTTGTAGGAATGAACATTTTAGATAAATAAAGAATGTTTGACATAAGGAGACGCTCGATTTTGGGGAGAATAGTTGGTAATTCGCTGTGATGGTGCAAGAAACCCCACCTCATTCAAAATTATTTAACATCTATATAAAATTAATTTACCAATAAACATTAATAATAATATTATATACAAATAAGACTCTATAGAAAACTACATAAAAGTTAACTTAACTAGAATATAAAAATATAAAGTTTTATTTTCTGAAGATCACACGACGACTAATTAAATTCTAATAAAAAATTAAGCACAATTTCGTATTGATTTTAACTATTTTCAAATTGATTAATAATATCCGATTTCAATATACGTAAACCGTATTGTTTTTTTACGAATTACAAGCTTCATGTATGTATGGACAAAAATATTCGTCATTTTGATATTAAAACTGGAAATAGTAGATAATATTTGTTGGAATCTTCATCAGTCTATAACATTTTTCGAATGATACTATGTTTTAGGTAACTTCCTATATTAAATTATTATAACTTAATAAAAAAAATATTAGAAAACAATATGCATCGTTATTATTATTTTATAGCAAAAAAACAAATGAAAGCTGTGTCGGACCTATAAGGTATACTCGAATAAAATGGTAACTATAAATCTGAATACTGTAACAATACTGTTAACATAAATAAAATACAGAAATATTCATAATAATTTATCATAACTTTTATCATTATAATTATGATTTGTTTTTATTAATTTTATAAGTCTACAAGGCACATATGATATTATAATAATTGAGCAATTTGCGAATGTATTTTATTATTAAAATTATATATTTGCAACTTCACATGGAGTTATAATACAGGAAGCTCAATATTATATAAATATTTATAATTATTATATTTAAATATGCCTATAGTCTTTATCCTTATGTTTCACATTCAGTAGACATTCTTGGTAGATCTTTTTATTAAAATAATTGTTTTAAAAATGTAAATACTAGTATGTACAGCGTCAAATAGTTAGTGACACTCAAGGTATTCAAATTTATAAATGAAACCAAAAAGTAAATAACATCGGTACAAGCAAAGTTTCCATATTGTTGTCAACAATTTACGCGCTCATAAGTCGAGACGCTCAAAATGTCATATAGATAGGTTCAATCAAACCGCCATAAATATGGTTACAGTCATAGCGCCAATGGTATCCAAGCATCCAAGTGTTCAAAAATGTGGATCACATTAGAAACTTGTACCGAACTTTGCTTGTACCGATATTATTGACTTTTTGGTTGCGTCTATAAATTTGAATACCTTGAGTGTCACTAACTATTTGACGCTGACTGTACCACAAATAGAAATACATTAATAATGCTAACTAATATATGAAATGATTATCATTGCATCTTTTTATAATTTTATATTAAAAAACTGTGCAAAGATTGTTAACTAAATAAGACAAAAGGATAAATAAACTATATAACTTTGATTTTATAATACTTCTCCGATGGGTACAACAATATTTTGTTTTATACTGAGAGTGCCATATCATAGCTGCACTATTGTCGTGCAACTATGATCTGTCAACGGTGAGTGTAGAGCTGTTGTATGATATAATAATTGGAGTCAAGTTGGGCTGTAGGTTTGGTTGTTCGGTGGAATGGTGATATTTGGTATACGAGTGGTTAGTATATTAGTGTCAAATTGCTACAAGCACCTCTCGGTCAGATAAAGTATAAATACGTTTTATTATAAAAAGTATAAAAATATTGTTTTGATTTTATTTTACACAAAATAAGTACTAACTTATTGATTTAATACTAAATATTTTCATAAAGTGTAATTTTAAAATGATTTAATTCTATAGTGTTTTATCAAAACCCTACTTCGCAAAAGCTTAAGTTAAGTAAAAAAAGTATTTTTAATTAATTAAATTACTGGGGCCTTTTAAAACATCTCTTCATAACTTTCAAATTATAAATAGTTTATTATTTGACACTTTAAAGTGCCATTTTATCACTAGCTATATACAATTCGTCTGTCTGTCGGTCAATCTTGAGAAGTGGATTCCTCCACGGACAGTATGGGAACTGTATCGGGAGACTTAAACAAGTTTTTAATAAGTACTATTATTCCTGCCACTAGGAGACCTACCCCGATTACCTGTAAAAAAGGGATACATATTATTAATTATGCTTTTTATCTAGATACCATGTCAGTGGCGAACAGATGTACAGGCCGAGGCGGAGAGGCGGCGGCTCCGGCCATGATAGTTCGACACTGCGTCGTCGTTCATAGCACAAACCACTCACGCGCTTACCGAAATACAATTAATCTTTCTAACACAATTCAACAAAAATATTAAAATTAATTCATTAATTATAACGTACACCAGACTACCATAATAACTCTTCCAACAAATCCATCCTAAGGTTGTCTAGAAGAGATCGCTATTAGCGATAAGACCGCCCATTGTGCCTACATTTTGTTAATTTGTTCTTCTATCGTTCGTATATACTTTTTATGTGGTGTACAATAAAGAATACATACATAAATAATCTTATTCATCATCATCATCATATCAGCCCAATGACGTCTACTAGTGAACATAGGCCTCACCTAATTTTCGCCACAGCGAGCGATTTTGTGCCACCAGCAATCTTTACTAGGTTGTTTATCGAAGTTTCATTCCATTTAGACCGGTAGGATAAGGGACTACATTTGTAGACTCTTTTTTGAAAAAACTTTTTTAAGCGGTAGGACGCACGTAGGGAGCGGCAAAGTGTCTCCTCACACTTAAGGCTTGTAATGTGAATATGTAATGTTACTCACAGTGAGTGCGTACATCCCGTAAGGTACCCAGTAGCGGACCCTGAGAGCGAAGCGCGCCATGTCGGCGTACTCGGGGGTGGTCTCCATCTCTTGTCGGAACCAGAACATCGGCACCAGCGTGTCCGAGTCCGGCAGAATGTTGTTTATACTGAAACATTACAAATTTTACGTAAAAAATATTATAGGGGCCCGAGTCTACTAACACAATAGTAACACAGTGATCAGCCGATGGTCTCATTTGATAGCTGTGATTGGCTTATTAATTCAATCGCGCCATATTGCCGGCTTGTGATTGGTCGATATTAGTACATTGGTCTGGTATCGACGTGTGTAATAGTAGAATCGACCCCCAGTTAAACAATTTTTTTTTCTATCATCTTTTTTTGCAAGAATTTACCAAAATGGATGTAGAATATTTGTAAACAAATCATTGCTAAAATACTGTCAAATCGAAATTTAAGATTTAATTTGTAATAAGATATAAGATAAGATTTTAAATCATTACTTTTATTGCTACATCTTGAAAACTGAATTTCCTGGCTCAGCATAGTGCACAGAGATGCTATAAGTAGAGTCATTGTATATTATATTATCATTATTCTCGCTATCATCAGCTATATAATAGGTATGTAAAAAAATACTTACGTAATGCCGGAGATATGTCTGATCAACAAGTTAATCTGTAGTTGTGCCGACACCCCGAGTGGCATGCCCGTGAACATTTCTAATTGTAATCTGAAGTTCATGTCGCTGAAAGTAGAAAGAAGGCAGTAAGCAAATAGGCACCAAGGCAGGTTAATAAGGCAGTCTCGTGGCTCTAGACTCGGTAGATGATAATATATGATTATCATATTAAAATATAAACTTTTAAAATGATATTTATTATTTAAGGTATTGTTTATTTCCTAGAATATAAAACGTAATGAAGCAAAGACCCGTTTAATTAATAATTAACTCTTGGTAAAGTCATTTTACTGTTCGGTACACAGCGGTAGTTTGTGTTGGTTCTCTGGTTCGGTTACGTGCTTGTCGGACTTATGGGGTATATAGGGTTCCGCACGAACATTCATGTTATTGTATTTTTTTGGTCATAAGTTAGAATATTCACGTAAAGGTAACTTACAAATTTTTTTTTTCGCGTATTATACCCCCTCAAATAGATGGATCTTAGACATGTTTTATTAAAATTGGTGCATCCGTTTCAAAGTCATCCGTACTTGCCGGGGCCCGGGGGTGATTTAAAATTTTCAATTCTGTTTTTGACCTACTTCTAAATATCGTGTAGAAACGATACTTGTTACGTATACTTAAAGTACTTACTCAGTGGCGTTTAGTCCAACAATCTTGTCGGGGTAGTATGGCGCGGAGTGCAGGAAGTGCGGCAGAGACACGAAGGCAGGCGCACCGAGCCGACACGCCGACACGTTGAGTGCGCCGGGCGGGACACACTCGCGGGACCACGTGGGACCATCGCAGAAACACGCCTGGACGACACACACAATTCATTAAGAAGGATTGCTAACTCTTTTTTTTGCTTTTATTAAAATATGAGATTATATTTGCGAAGACAACAGCTCTGAAAGAATACTTTGAAAAGTTTCTCGCTCCACAAACTCCATGATCCACACAACAGATCCAACATCCACATGTTCATAGATTCAGAACCACCACAAGCAAAGATAAACCGATCCCTCACGGTGTGCCCCAAGGCTCGATCTTGGGACCAATATTCTTCAACTTGTATCTCTATGATATTTGGGATATACAAGTTTTAGAGGACAAGAGTTTTTAGACCTACGTATGACGAAAGTAATATAAAGGCTAGACTATTATTTGCACTGCTAAGTAAGCTACTTGGATGCGACATATATCTAAGACTATTAAACTAAGAATACAATACTTACCATATGTTTGTAGTTATGTCCATTGTCGAAGGTCGAAGCGTTGGCCGCGTACTGCACTCCGTCAATACCTTGGATGGTCACATCACGATCTTTTGACAGTATCAAGTACCTGAGAATATCGAGGATTAATTTTACCCGACTGCCAAAAAGGAGGGTAATGTTTTTCGCGCGTATGTATTTTAAAACAACATTTATTAACATCTATAAATTATATAAATTTATTCTTCGTAGCATGAATTAAACTGTTATACGTCCTTTCGTTCCGTCGTTCGTCTTTAGTGTGTCCTTCCTCATCCTTCCTTCCTTCCGTCCTCATTCATCTCTCACTCCACAGATAACATACCTCACTTCAGTCATTCCTCTTAACGTTTCATTCCACTCATCTGTCAATCATGTTTCATTCCTACACTAATATTATAAAGAGGAAAGTATTTGTACTTTTGTTTGTAACGAAAAAACTTAAGAACTACTGGACCGATTTGAAAAATTATTTTGCTGTTAGAAAGCTACATTATTACTAAGTAACATAGGCTATATAACATCACGCTACGGCCAATAGGAGCTGAGTAGAGGCCAAATAAAGAACGACGGGAGATATATACTATTCGATATTTTTGTCTTGCCAATAATATACGCACTCGGTATAGTGATGATTAAAGTTTACTCACGAGCAAAGATCAGAAGCGAATATATAAACTTCAGGCTGGCCGTACTCCGGCGCCCACAGTTCTCCCGTGGAGCCCCTGACCTCTCCGCACTCGTCCCTGTAGTCCGTCCTGTTGGAGTACCGCCACATCTCCACCATGCCTAGTTGAGAGAAGTCTTCTGCGCCAGTGTTCATGTTGAACGAGCCGTCGAATGTTTCTGAGCCGTTACGCTGGAAATGTAAAGTTATCAATCAGTTTTTTTAGATGTTTTCACCATTCTCTAATTTACAAATTTTGAGGCACATTTACTAGATTTTAAGAAAGAAGAAAGAAAGAAGAAAGAAAGAAAGAAGAAAGAAAGAAGAAAGAAAGAAGAAAGAAAGAAGAAAGAAAGAAGAAAGAAAGAAGAAAGAAAGAATTTAAATGAGTAACGTCTTAGTATAAAATAGGGTATCAAACGTTGGTGCGATCTGTTAACCCTACATTGCTTCTTGCTGTTATTAAAGCTAAACGTTAAACGTCGCTTTGTAGAATGTATCGACACTACGAACCGGCTGAACGTGAGGTAGCTACATTACAAAACAGACGACGTTTTGTAATTGGGCGCGCCTTTTTGTAATACGGCGTGTTATACTTTTTGGCTGCGACATATCCATTATAAGGGCTGTGTAATTGTGCATCCTATGCACATGAATACAACACTCATTCGGCAATTTAAAAAAAGTTGATGACATACTATTTGCCCAGGCAATGTTAGATAAGTGGTTACATCGTAGGACATGTAAGCCCTTAACTTATTTATTTCATTTAACTTGAATTAAAACGGCTTATAATTACCATTTTAATTAAAGACATCACAGAACAATAATTTTAACATCATCAATTAATTATCCATTAAGTTTCACTTCTGAGCACGTGCTTCTTATAAAAATTTACGACGTTGATTGATAAGTTGATAACCTAAATAGCTTCCTATATTTTAAATTGAACATAGGTTGTAATACAATGATATTGTATGTTAAAAAAGGTGTAGATAGGTTATAAGCGCTCGAAAAGTGGCACACTAAAAATAGTCTTATTAGCAAACTTCATCTCAATGTCCCGTTGACGGCGAAGGTATTTTGACATTGCATTATTACGATATCTATGTGTGCGTTTGTGTGCCATTTCCAAAGATCGAACGCTGTGTAGTTAACTTATCTACACCTTTTTTAACATACAATATCATTGTTGTTATATTAATTATTCAATGACACATCCAATAATAATGATACAAAATTAATATTGACAATCGCCCTTTGTACAAATTGTATTAAACACATAACGGCAGCTGTTATTTGAACAAATTGATTGTATGTACTTTATAAATGTACAATTAATGTTATAAATTATTACAATATTATGTATTTATCTTTTGTCTGTAGTCATATTAAATTATGTACACATTTCTGTTATAGGTATATATTATGTTCATCATGTTAACCCATAAACGTCCCACTGCTGGGCACGGTCTCCTCTCTCTCTCCACGGTCTCCTCTCTCTCTCCAAAGAATGTGGAGGGAATTTAGCCTACGATACCACGCTGGCGGGTTGGTATAGAATTTGTTTCGAAGTTTTCCTTTTCTCGCAATGCTCTTGTCTCAATATAGGTATATAATATGAATTAATTTTTTTTTTTTAAAAAAGACAACGCCCGCACTAGGGAACAAGCCCTGTGTCGCGGGGAGCTTTACAAACATGAAACTAACGGACACAAAGTACACCCAGACTAGAAACAAATATCAATGAATCACACAAATATTTGTCTCGTGTGGGAATCGAACCCACGTCACCCAACACGGCGATGTAGTGGCGAGGCGACCACTTTAACCACTGCGCCACGGTGACAGTCATAAATAAAAAATAATTACAATAATGTTGAAAGAAAATGAGGAAGATAGGTGAAAAAAACTGAAGTTTCTTGAAACAAGTCAAAGAGCAAAGCGATTCCGAGTCGTATTAAGAGGTCAGAAGAAATCAAGGGAAAGAAAACAGTTTCGATTATTCTACCAACAACAGCTGAACTCTTGAATAAAAAAAAATATTCTGCGATCCTTCTCATTACATAATAGTAAAAAACAAAATCCCCCACCGCGTATGTACACGTTAAATTTAATAACTACTGAGCGGATCTTTATACTGTTTTCGTCAAAAGATAATGATTCTTGAGGAATGTATACAATTTTACGCGGCATCCAACAATAATCTTCATGCAACCTCACGCTACTGGCTATTCAGCTGTACTAATTCAAGGAGCCACCCATAGTCATCAGCAACCCATTAAGTCCCACTGCTGGGCTCGAATCTCCTCTCCTCTATCTAGAGAGCTAAGAGGGTTTAGGCCATAATCCACTCACGCTGGCCTAGTGCGGGTTGGTGGATCAGACATACTCATAGAATTTTTTCTAGGATATGTGGGTTTCCTCACGATGTTTTCCTTCACCGTTATCAGATGGTAAGTCACTTGACTAGTACATATAAATTCCACAAAGTGGAATCCACATTCGTACTGCTGGTCGGGATCGAACTTGGACCGCGTGATTTGCACGCGCCGGCTCCTTATCCATTCAGCCACCATCGCCTCACCCATAGTAGTAAAATATATTTGTGGAAATTTAATAGAAAATCTATCCTGCAGTAGCAAATGTAGTTGTTTCACACCGTTGCACAAGAGAGAAAGTGTTGTGTGTTTATAGAAGGAATTCTGTTCGTAACTCGTGATGCAACCTATTTACGATTATATTGCGAGCTATTGTGGCTTATTGTTTAGAAGATACGCTTATTTTAAACTAGAAGTCGCGCTTCGCTTCGTTCCTGTCGTTCTTTATTTTGCCACTGCTCAGCTCCTATTGCCCGTAGCCTAATGTTATATACCCTATAACCTTCCTCGATAAATCGGCTAAAATAATTTTTCAAATCGGACCAGTAGTTCTCGAGATCCTAGCGCTCAACCAAACAAACAAACACTACGGCTTTATAATATTGAGTATAGATAAACTAGGAGACCAATAGATACAAGGCATGCAAAATAAGGACCTGAATTCTTTAACTATTTATTAAAAGGTAAATACCTGGAATATTAAAAGGTAAATACCTAGCTATGGCAGAAGAAACGAGTTCATAATATGGAATCAAAATTGCAATTATTTCTGAGAGTAACAAGAATTCGCAACCGCATATTAAGATAGAATCTCACAACGAGAAAGTCTATGGATTAATGTGTCTTAGTTTTTTTACGCAAATTTGATGATGGATGTTAAATACTCCTTAGCGAATGGTGCAGACCCTGGTGTTGGAATTTATCAACTCAGAAGGATTCCAACTTGATTTAAAGACTACCACTTTTGAATCGTCGCAATTACATTATGTGGTAATCCGGACCACCAGCTTTACGTGTCTTCCGAAGCACGGAGACGCTCGTGAATGAAAATGTCACAAACGGTCACCCATCTACGGACTGACCTGGCTGAACGATGATTAACCTCGATTATCGTAACAAACATTGGAATTATACTATCAATAGATTTTGACTCAACTTTAGAATAATATAGCAACGTCAGAATAACACTAAAACTATAATCTATAAATATTATAAAGCTGAAGAGATTGTTTGTTTAGTTGAACGCTCTAATCGCGGAAACTACTGAACCGAGTTGAAAAATTATTTTTGTGTTGGATAGCCCATTTATTGAGGAAGGCTATAGGCTATATAACATCACGCTATGATCAATAGGAGCTGAGTAGTGGCCAAACAAAAAATATGGGATCGAAGCCCCGCGCGACATCTTGTTCCGAAAAACATTTTGATGGACAGATGCTATCACAAAAATAGTTAACAAAAAAACAGAAAGTAATCGTAACAGCTGTTTGAGTATAACATTAACCGACTGCTTAAAGAGGTGTACAGCTCATTGTGCCGTGACATTGACAGGTCGGTCAGGCGGCAGATCCAACATTACGTTACACAACGCAATGTTTATTGCGGTAATGGTTCCGCGAATTATTTCAACGTACGTACTTTTGCTTTTTAATGGGACACATCGCGATAACGATAATATAACTAAGAATTTCGAGTTATAAAAGCTCGATACTCCTTTTATACGACCCGAGAATCGAACCCAGTATATCTTGGGCAGCACATACTATAAACTAAAAGATATGGAAGATTGTCAATGAACCACAAGCTCGAAAATGCAGTATGGAACGGCACCAATAAAATAGGCCGACGCCGACCAAGTAAATGAATTCGGGGCTTTGAATGCAAGTCCTTGAAAAAGGATTATATTCAACAGTGAACGTGTAAAGACTTATAATGATAGCAAAAACGTAAGCACAGCATGATTGCAGAATTCAATTAGACGTAACATGTAAAAATTAAAAACTCTGTTTTAATATGAGAAAAGAAAATCACTACTATGCCACACATTACCAATTACTAATAGGAAAATGATTTTAATGTCGTATTTGACTTCTCTGTATATTTTTTTTGTTTAGATTAACTATACTTATTTACCTTATTTCAAAATATGGACTAAGTATTAAACCAGGTTTAAATGTACATAATCCATTGTTTTAGTGTCAAAGTTGTCAATTTAAACCTAGTTTAGAATAGAATAGAAAACATTTATTGGTACAAACACAAGACATACTATAATAATAATAATAATATTCTACCACATTTACACAGCGCCATCTAGTCCCAAAGTAAGCAATTATATTTGCTTGTGTTATGGGTACTAAACAACTGATATACTACTTAAATATTTTTTTTTTTGTAAATACATACATATTATAGATAAATTACACCCAGACACAGAACAAACCTTTATGCTCATCACACAAAGATTTGTCCTGGGTGGGGATCGAACCCACGACCTCCGGTTTAGCAGTCAGGGTCACTAACCACTAGACCAACAGGCCAGTCAAATAACAATACAGCCAAATACAACGATTGTAATAGAAAAATGATTTTAATGTCGTATTTGACTTCTCTGTATATATTTTTTTGTTTAGATTAACTATACTTATTCCCCCTTATTACAAAATATGGACTAAGTATTAAACCAGGTTTAAATGTACATAAGCCATTGTTTTAGTGTCAAAGTTGTCAATTTAAACCTGGTTTAGAATAGAATAGAAACCATTTATTGGCACAAACACAAGACATACTGAATAACAAATATATAGACAGAACAAATACAAACAAACAACAATCTCGTGTCTGTACCAAATAGGCAACATTTCAGCATAATGCCGAGCACAAGTGCCCGGCGCTGGTTTTCAAATGGGCCTATTTGGTGTGACGTCACGCTTTTCTTAAATTAAAAATAACAAAAATAAAACAATATTCGTTTAATGCTTAGTCCGTATAATAAGAGGGAATGTGTTTTGGGAGTCTAAAAAAAATTATATAAAAAACGTCATCGTCACGAAAACTATTGCCATATTAGCTGGTTCAGTAATGATGCAATTTGACAAAAAAGCGACAAGCAGCATTATTTTTTATATTCTTTGGTAGATAAAGATAAATTAATTTGTATTAACATGACATGTGTAGATTACAATACAAATGATAATATGCATACAATGGTTTGTTCTGGATTGTTTGTTCTGTTTCTGGGTGTAATTTATTTATAATATGTATGAATTAAAAAAAAAACAATAAGAAGAAATATATCAGCTGTTTAGTAACCAATAACACAAGCAAATATAATTGCTTTATTTGGGACAAGATGGCGCTGTGTAAATGTAAAAAAAAAAAATGTGTTATAAATTAAAATAGCTACATGTTATGCCGTACGAGCCCAGCAGTGGGACATTAATGGGTGGCTGATGATAATGATGATGTTACGCAGTTGAAGGCGTACATAGATGACTTGATATTGACGTATCTTCGTATAGAATATAAATGAGTTTAACAATAATATACGGGTCAACGTTCACATGATTCATTTATTATAATAAAATAATTTACATTACTGAACTTTGTCTTATTAATTACTATACAGAGATAAGCTATGTTAGCTGTGTATACTCATTAGTAATAATCATAAAACGTGAGATAATATAGATATTGTTTATATATTACTGGAGCTACTGGTACAGCACCTTAGAGTTGACGTTCCATCCGCATATATAATAATAAGTCGCTTGATAATCACCTAACGAATAAAGTTATCTAGCTCTTGATAAGTATTTTCAGTTTTCCAATCATACAACATTAACAGGACAGTTAATTTTCCTCCCCAACTTCACTCTGTTAACGTGTGCGCGAGATGCACTCACACAAAGTTTTGTCAGATTTTGATTTTCAGACAGATAAACCTTAATCTATTGGCAATCAAATATTAATATCTAATTTTCTTCGCCGGAGCAGAACGCAAGAAACATTATTTATTTATTTATTTGGGACAAAAGAGTTACTATGCGATTTAAATAAGTATAGGATCGCACTTGACAGTATTTGCCGCAAACTTCAGTCGAATGTGCACATTTTTATACAGCTAGCAGAAATAAAAAAGGCAAATAAAATTATCTCGTTTCGTTATGTTATTTTGTTACAAGTGTTAATTTAATTGTTAATGATTTTGTTTCTTATTGTTCTTTTTTTTTGTTATAGTTTTATTGTTGTTGTTATTACTTACTTACACTACTGATTCAGAAAATAAAGATCTTCAAACCGAAAATGTACTTGTAATGTGTTTCGTTTTTTGTACACCCTACTTGTAAGGTATGAAGTTGTCTTCAAATTGAAAACAAAAGGGTGTCTTGATTTGACAGCCCCATACTTATTTTAATCGCATAGTACATGCTGTAGATTAAATTTAAATTCAAACTCACCCCGTAAAACCATCCAAATTTATCATACGGTATATCGATCGGCAAGTCCGGGAAATGGTTCGCGATGTCCAGTATTGGGTCATCTATCCCGTCAAACACCCAATCCGATATGTTGGCTGTCAGGAACAGGTTCGGATGGTATGCACGGAGGAAGAGATCTACGGGAAGTTTCACGTACACCCTCTGGTTGCGGACCATGTTGGCTATTGTCTGAGGAACACAATTTATTATTCATCTTTTGACAGTAAAATTATAATAAATCATAGCGTCACGGCTTTTTCCTCTAAGAGGCAAGCAGAGGCAGATGATCTCAGAATTTAGCGGGCTGATCATAAAATGTAATTCAAATATTGAAAGTAATGGGTGATCGTTGATTGCAGGCGGCATACATTCGTACGTTATGGCGGAAATTAGGTGAGGCCTATGTCCAGCAGTGGGCATCATTGGGCTGATATAATGATGACGATTGACAGTATTTATAAGTAAAATAATAGGAAGTCACTAAAGCATTAAAGCGTCTACTCTCCTCTATCTAGAGAGCTGAGAGGGTTTAAACCATAATCCACACACATTAGCCTAACGAGGGTTGGATAACATACATAGAATTTCCTCACGATTTTTCCTTTGCCATTAGATGATAAGACACATAACTAGTACATATAAAACCCACCTTTATTAAACAGCCAATGATTCTGAATATGAAAATTTCATACCTATTGCTTTGATAATCGAAATCATAATATTATTAAGTATTTCAAAAACAAATTATGCTATGTAATATAATAATGCCAACAAAAAATAAAGACATGATGACGACGTATGAATTATTCATCACTAGTACGTACTTACTTAAGTGTAGAAAAAAAAACAAAAGACAATACAAACATTTCTGACTAAAATATTGTTTTATATCAATTATGCCCTTGTAGCTCAACCGGCGAGAATGCATGAAAAGACTGATGAATGTTGAAGAAACCAAAAGATGTATGTCAGAAACGTAGCAAGTTTAAGAAATAGTCTCTGTCTACACGTTGTATACATGTTGTGTAACTCTCTGTTGGGAAAGAGACGTGATCTATATGTATGTATGCCTTGTATGCATTATTCCTATTTACCATTGCAGTTAATAATATCCTATTCTTTCCCATCTTAATTATTCGTATCAATCAACCTCTCCTCCCCCTTGCGATTCTCCATTTGAACCTCACTGCAAAAGCAACCCCGACGTTTTTGATCTAGGTTCCATCTAGAACAAGCTACGTCACTGATACTTACTGCAACGATAGGGTTGATGCTGGTGATCTGGTCGGAGAGCAAGCCAACAGACCTGTCAGGGTCGTAGTGCCACCACCGCTGGTTGTAAAACGTCACTGTGCTGTTGTGTTCGTTCCACGTCAAGTTTGTCTGAGGACAACAGAAGATAACATCAAATTATACTGGTGTAAGCTACCATCCGGGCGACTATGGCCGCTTAAAACTTCTTGCCACTTCATCCGAGTGAAATTAGGTTCTTGTGATCACAGTGACTTGCCTCACTTTTTTATAATTCAAGATATTTGTGCTGTTGAGCGGGAATTAACTCTCGTGGATTTTTAATTGGCTGCTACTTAGCTCTTATTGGTTGTTGATGTTATATATACCTTTCCTCGATTAATGAGTTATCCAACACAAGAAGAACTGTTCAATTCGAATCAGTAGTTCCTGAGATTAGCGTGTTCACAAAACAAAGAAACAAACTGTTTAGCTTTATGACACAGTCATCTTAGTATAAATAAGAATTAAATTCGTTTATTTGAGAAGTTCGTGAGTCTGTTTACAAGTTATATACCTAATAAGGTGACAAACAAGTGCATTGTTTTTTGTTGGTTATTCTCCCAGAACTCTCCACTCCTCTCCCTCCCTAACCGTACCCCACTATAGTCCTTTTCATTACCATTTAAGTCGTCACACCAGCACTCATTATTATGAATTTTCTCAACAATCCTTTATCACTTACATAAGATTTTGGATTTGTTTTCCTTGCTTTAGAAAGGAAATAGCTTGTCAAATATACACTATTCATATTGTAAAGGTCCAACAATTTTATTGTTATCTATTAGACACGGAAGCTACAGATACAATATGCAATATTACAGATAATAATATATTAAAATAGTTTACAACAAAATAAATGCCTATACTTCGTCGTTGATAAGGCATTCGACAGATACAAAATATCTATACTAATATTATAAACCTGTAGAGTTTGTTTGAACGATAGGATCTCAGGAACTACTGGTCTCATTGGAAAAAATATTTAAGTGTTGGATAACCCATATATCGAGGAAGGTTATAGAGTACTTAACATCACGCTACGGACAAAACGAGCTGTGCAGTAGCAAAATATAGAACGACGGGAGCGAAGCCTCGCGCGAATTTTGGTAATTAATAATGGTTGTTTTATTTGTATTTTGCAAACAGTCAGACCGGTTTGTATGCTTTAAGGAAACTAAACAGCCATACACATCAACCGGCATTGTAACTGTTAACCGACATTATGAATTTTGATGATGCATACTTACTAACATGTAAATGTTAAGGCCATCTTATCTGACCCTATCAACGGTAAACCGTGTCTTGAAGAAATTGATTTAAAAAGATAGTCAGTCTGCGGCTTCTGAGAAGCTAGTGAACAGAGTGTGGTGAAAGGACTCCGAGTGGTGATGGAGTAACAATAAAACCTCACCCTCTTTAATCACCTGGATTATTAATCATTTTAATCTCACACTGTTAAGAAGAAACTCAAAATAAAATCATCATAAATGAACCATCATATCCGTGAAGTGACGGATTAAGAATATAAATATTGTCACTACCCTATTTCTACCCGTGGGTAACGTAAAAGGCGACTAAGGGAGTAACCTTCAAACAAGAGCACTGCGAGAAAAGGAAAATTCGAAACAAACCCTATACCAATCCGTCTGGCCAGCGTGGTATAGTAGGCTAAATTCGCTTCAGAATATTTGGAGGAGACTCTTGCCCGGCAGTAGGACGTGTATGGGTTGAAATGATGAAATGAACCTGTTTGTCATTTTGAATATTTTCTTAGGTAATTGAATGGCATACGTAACGATGATCGCATTCACATAATGTGGCTAATGCATGATTTGATGCAGCTATTAGAATAATATGTGCATGCTATAATGTAGTCGTCGCTGCTTAAGAAAGTACTAGAACATGATATATGACGTCGACCACGACCGTCACCCACGCGATCATTTTCTGCCTACTTGTGTTTTCTACTTAATTCGCTAGGTGCCTAGCCGGTGTGTGCACCCCCCTCTCACTCACCTTAGTACCAAAAATCGCAGGATTTTGGCAAAAATTACCATCAGCAACACAATGTTGAATTTGCAAAAGTTGGATTCTTATGATGTTGAATTCGCAAAATGTTTAATACCAAAATATTGAAGAGTATACCTTTGTACATATTTGAACCCTCGGACCCCCCCCTTGTGAAAACTATATATGAAGCTATAACTTCGGCCGTACTCTGTAATAACAGTCGGCAAACGTCTTAAATGACACTCTGAAGATGATAATCATAACTAAGTTCAGCCTTCCGTCTCCATCATGAGATCCTCGATAACAGCCATAACTTAGCTATGCATTTTGACGGAAGAAATGAACTCAAAACTTGAAATAAATTTAGTGACCATCAAAATAGGAGTTTGACAACTTCTTTGTAACATTTAGTTCGTGTAGTCCTCCTTTTATGACCATAATTATGGTCTCCACTCTTGCCGGGCAACGGAACCTAAGAGCTCTAGCCTTACCTTAAGATGAGTCTCCTTGAACACGTAAGGTCCTATCTCCTTGACTTCTAGCTTAATGCCCGGCTTTCTTGCGAGGATGTCCTCAACATTGGTGATGTTGAAGAAGTGCAGCTCCAAATACATAGGTATTGGAGTCTCGCGCCATATTTCAAACGACTGTGATACGTTTGTTAATATCATCATCTGAAAGAGATATTGTTATTTAGTGTTTGTGTAAATATCATATTATCATCAAGAATTTAATATAATAATACCTACTTATTACATTGTACAGTCGGCAACAAAAATAGGTAAACATTTCTCGTGTATCATCATAAGTTCACTTCTGGCGCTAGTCTTGTTATGTAATTTATGTATGCTACGGTATAGAGATACATGCGTTTTGAAATTTTGTACCTATACACTGATTTATACATAATTTCTGTTTATGCAATCCATTTAAGATGGCAATTTATGTCCCACACACTGAGCGCTAGAACCAGTTTCAATGACCTAGGTTACCTTTAGGACAACCATACAAAAAAACATTAATACTGCAGTTGAAAACTCATTCTTATTTTTTAACGGTAGGTCTCATATTATTTTGCCAGCCATTGTGCCTTCTGTTTTTAAGGGTAAGACCACATTTAACCGCATTGAGTCGCACTTTCCTACGTTTCAGCACGCGGCTGAATCGACGATGCGCTGGACTCTCACGCCTCCCACACTCTTAGACGTTACTTAAGTTTAAATTTTATTTAGTAAAAACGTGTAATTCTTAAATCGATACGCCTAAAGGCGATTCATCATCATCATCATCATATCAGCCCAATGACGTCCACTGCTGAACATAGGCCTCACCTAATTTCCGCCACAGCGAGCGATTTTGTGCCGCCCGCATCCAACGGCCACCCGCAAAGGCGATTATTCAATGAAAAAATTGTGTTAATGATTACCTATTGCTAAATGACGTCTCTGAGTGTGGCCGTATGTCTTATTGCTCTAGTAAATGACGGAAGTTCTAAGTGATAGAAAATGATAGAAGCTTGGGCAAATGCGATTCGGTGCGACCAGATGTGTTTCAGGCCTAAAACATTAATATTACACAACTTTGTGTTACCAATTTAGTGTGAGGATTAGCCATCTAATCAGTATAAGTACATTACTCACATATTTAGTTCACTATCTATAATTATATGTAATCTATTATAGCATTACGGAAAAGATATCGTTGTTTAGAGGCAACTGGCTATGACCACGCATATTACGTATAAAATCGATGTTATTTTTTTAAACGATAACATTGAGTAGTGACGGATTAAGAATACATAACGTCACTACCCCATCTCAACCCGTGGGTGTCGTAAAAGGCGACTAAGGGAGTGCTAACCTATGCAGACAAGAGCACTGCGAGAAAAGGAAAATTCCTTTGCCGACCCGTCTGGCTACCGTGATATAGTAGGCTAAATTCCCTAATTCACATTATTTGGAGGAGACCCGTGCCCAGCAGTGGGTTGTTTATGGGTTGAAATGATGATGATAATGAAAAGGGCGGGTTCTTTTTCGTCAAAAACATTTAACATGTAAGATTGTCAATCCCATCAGTTGTAACAGAAAAAGGTTGATAGTTAATCTTAATTTCTTTACAGGAAAGCTTTTTTTTAGGCTATACACCTAAATAAAAAACTGCCTCGGTGGCGCAGCGGGAAGTGTATACGACTGCTGTGCAAGAGGTCCCGCATTTGATTCCCGGATCAGATGAAAATGGTACTGAGTTTTTCTATCTTGCAGTTCCAGTATGGAAATTTTGCCGGACTTTGGGAAACAAAAATGTACCCAATTAATGATAATTAGGCTCGCTCCCTATTTCATAGAATCAAACATACCTAGCTGGCGAAATGTGTCCGTGATACACTTCTGCCTACCCCTTCGGGAAACAGGCGTGATGGTATGTATGTACCTATGTGTCACCATTTTAGGTAGTCCCGATTATAGCGCTTGCACTACTGCTGGGAAGAGTCCAATGTCTAATATGCAATAAACGACTCTTAGAAATGTTTTGTTGTACCTCTTGTAACTGTGTCGTGAAGATGGCAGGCCAGTAGACGACCATGACAGCACCGACTACCACTGCCACGGCACCAAACCCCATTAACAAACCGCTCTTTACACGTGTTGACACCATTTTGATTGATTACCTGCAAAAAAACGCATCATTTAGTTACATTTCACAATTCGTAGCTAGTAAGTATTAGAAAAAGATCCATTCTGGTGTGAATGAGTAACAAACAACCATCCATCCTTAATTCCACATTTAAAACATCATCCTAATGTTCCGATATCGTCACCACACGAAGAATATAGTAAAGAAAGAAAAGATTTTTATTTGTTTTTACCCGACTGCCAAAAAGGAGGGTAATGTTTTTCGCGCGTATGTATGTGGGCACTTCTGTACCATTGTGACTTTGTGACCTTCTGTAGCCTAAACGGCTTGGCTGATTTTAAAGTATGAGGTGTCATTAGATTTGTATTTTTCCCTCGAGTGTCATAAGGCTATGTGACGTCAACAAAAACCAATATGGCGGACGTAAACTGTCAAAACATGTTTTTTTAGTGTTATCGCAATATGGGTATCAGATGAAAGCTAATTAATAGCCTAATTCAATTATAGTGCATATATAATTGAATTATTAATTATTAACTATTGCTCGCGGCTCCACTTGTCTCTTGTAACCTAAATAGCTTGACCGATTTTGAAGTGCAAGGTGTTATAATATTCGTATTCATCCCCGAATCTCTGTATCATCAGCAACCCATTAAGTTCCACTGCTGGGCTCGGGTCTCCTCTCCTCTAACTAGAGAGCTGAGAGGGTTTAGGCCATAATCCACACACGCTGGCCTAGTGCGGGTTGGTGGATCACCATCGCTTTTAATCTCTTTTTTTTTATTTTAATCTCTGTATCTCTACTAAACTAATATTATAAAGCTGAAGAGTGTATTTGTTTGTAACCTATATTACATCATGCTACGGAGTGCGGGGTTTCGCTCCCATCTTTTTTAATTAGCCACTGAACAGTTAAGTTAACGATTTTGATAAAACATTTATAAGAACGATCGCTAGAAAATGTGTTTTAAAAGAAAATAAATAAAAAAATAATTTAACCGACTGCCTAAAAAGGACTAAAAAGATGGAAATAAGTCACATTCATGATTAAATACCTAAATTGCAATATCAAAACTAACAAAGAAATACCTAATATACAATAATATACATACCTAATCTAATAATTAGTAATATTGACTGACGAAGGCTACTTTTAGGCAAGGCAAGGCAGTTGGGTTTTTTGGTTTTTTTAAACACTTTTTATTTGCCAGACGCAGATAGTAACAATGTTGCAAGTATTTGGAGATAAAACTTAATTTAATACCAACATTATCAGCTGCAAGCACCAGGACCTGTTGTTATCAAATTAATTGAATAATCTTATTAAAATAGATAATAAAATAGCCAATATTTAAATATGGTGGGAACCGCAAACGACACGTGGAAATTATCAAGTGCAAGTTATCAACACCAACTTACATTCTTTTGTTCATGAATATAATTCTATAGCTTTCCGTGCATGAAATTTTACCATATTAAAAAAAATCCATTTTTTTAAGCTATGTGTGCATAGAAAACCGAGCATCATCACCATCATATCAGCCTAACGACGTTCACTGCTGGACATTGGCCTCACCTAATTTACACCACAGCAAGCGATTCTGTGCCACCTGCAACTAACGACCGCCCACAACCTTGACCAGGTCGTCGGTCCATATTGTGGGGGGCCGTCTTAGGTACGATTCAGACCAACCGGCTCGCGTCGCGCCGCATCCGAAGGGAGCCGACCGGCTCCGACCGGCTGCCGCGGCATGCGTACGGCTGCCGCGGTAGCCGTACGGGTGCCGCGGCAGCCGACAGCGTCCGCTGGAATCCGTACGCACTCCAAGCGCCTAGAAGTGCCGCTCTCTTTGCGCCGCGTAGACGTAAAGTGAAATATTATTTAAAATATCGCTTGAAGAACACAACTTGAATGATTCGCTAGCTGTTGCTGCACCGTAATCTCCGTACGACACACGGCCGACCGGCTCCGACCGGCTCCGACCGATTGCCGCGGCACCCGTACGGCTACCGCGGCAGCCGTACGCATGCCGCGGCAGCCGGTCGGAGCCGGTCGGCCGTCGCGACGCGTCGCGGGATGCCGACGGAGGTAACTATGCGTAAGTTGCATGCAAATATGAACTGTAATTACTGTTGATACATTTCAATGTTCTTTAACGCATTGTAAAATGCCGCCCGGTGCGGGCCGATGCGAGCCGGTTGGTCTGAATCGTAGCTTACGCTGCGCCTTGCAATACGTGGCCGCCATTCGAGAACCTTTTTCCCCCATCGGCCATAGGCATTCATAGTAGCCCTAATAACATCCAATGTTTTCACATATCTATAGCCAATGCTAATTAATAGCTTGATTGACAAATTGACATCTCTTGTCTGAATGCTTGTAAATAGGATTAAGTTTATAGATAGGTACTGAATCGATTAATTAGGTATCTATTGATTGTATGAGGAAAACAGCACCAGTTTTCAGTAGGTAACACTAGAGTTTCTATACATTTCCGCGTCTGCATGTCTGTTTAGCCGCTAACTCCTCCTTAACCACTAAACGGTTTTTGATACGGTTTTCAGTATTAGGTAAATATTTTGTCGTAGAATATCTCTAGAGTTATGTTTGACCCACATAGCACGCCGGGAAAGCCAGTGACGGAAGCTAATTCAATATAAAGGAACGTATGACGAAATAATGCAATCTGTTACCACGCCATTTCTTCCCGATAGCATAATAGAGGGCTAGGAAAACAAACAACAATACATCTGTGCAAGAAAATTCGAATAAGACTTCACCCGCACTACCTGGAGCCCATACCGTCTAAAACGGTAAGGTTCCAGCGATCATTCCTCCCACGTACGTGCCGGCTCTGGGGTGAACTTCCTACAGCGGTGTTTCCTGATCGCTATGACATGTCTTAAAGAGAGTTAAGTATTCTCCAAAGGTAGGCAGCGGCTTGGCTGTGCCCCTAACATTGCCAACGTCTATGAGCGGCGGTAACCACTTACCATAAGGTGGGCCGCTTGCTCGTCTGCCACTTAATAGGCAATAAAAAAATGAGTCAACGCATCTGGCTAACGTGGTACAGTAGGTTAGGTTAACACTTATTTTATGTTGTGGGGCAACTTGCGAGCAGAGGGACATGATGGGGTCTGCGCGCCTCACGAATTACTTTATGACGTTTCAAAAGAATTGCAACAATTAAATATCACTACATAGTTTATGACAAAATCCTCTGCCGTGTATGTATGCAATAAAATCAAAAAATACTAAACGGATTTTCATGCAGTATTCACCAAAAGATAAAGTGATTCATGAGAAAGGTTTAGGTTTATAATTTTATGTACTTACCACGCAGGCGAAGTCGAAGCGGAAGCTAGTTTGTTATAGTCGCGAGGTTTAATATTTTTACCAAATGACAACACTAAGAAAAATTATGATGTTATTGGTAGTTAGTTCGGTAGGTAAGTAGGTATGCGATTTTTTATGCGTCATCCATTTATAAACATTAGATATTGGCAAGGTCGAACCTGTTTGACCAATTACTATCTAGTTTTTATGACACGAAATCGTTCTGATCACTAATGCATGCAAATTAATATTGTTTTAAAAATAAATAAATAGTCTGCATTTTATATAATGACCTGCCAGTTTCTCAAAAGGGTACACACAGTGGATGGACAAATGTAATGACAGATTACAAAATATAAATTGACTAAAATGGGGCAAACCAATAGGGATTCAAAGAGAAAAAAGTTAGTAGCTATAGTTGTAGTTTAATTGTTAACCATTACAAGGCCATTCTTTAAAGGCATGACTAAATTATTATCAGTTTATAAAATACATGTTCATCGCTATCCTTGGAATACTACAATATAAACTCAACATTGCTGCTATTCTTAAATTGTATTCATCATCATCATATCAACTGCAGGAAGTCCACTGCTCGACTTAGGCCTCCTTAAGAGAGAGAGGAGGCCTAAATTATATTATTCATTCTTAATACACTAAACCTCGCCAAACAGCTGTGTGGCATACCACGAAACAGATGTTGTGCTGAACTAGATATCACCAAGACAGGACTCTCACTCTGGCCACTGATAGAGTGGCATGGAAGTCATGTGGGCAGGCCTTTGCCCAGCAGTGGAATGATATAGGCTGACAGTAACTAACTTATTACACACATTTCAATATAGCAACAAAAGCAGTATTATAAAAAGGAAGTACTGCTATATATTATAATCTATTATTTTAGAGTAAGGTATATATTGTAAAGATGTCACAATAGAAACAATAGACAAAAATTGAGAACATAAATTTGCATTGAAGTAGTTTAATTATACTTATTCTAATTTTGAAATTTAACTCATGACAATATTATGCCTGCCACACACCTTCAAGTATATTTGCATAGACTCAGACTTATATATTTCTACAGTAACATATCTTCTCCTTATTCTTTTCTGTTTTTTGAAAAACAACACCCACACTCGGGAACAAGGGAATAAGCCGTATATCAGTGACTTTACCAACATATTATCATTAACGGACACAATATACACCCATATGTGAGGAAAGTTTGCACAATTTTGTATTGTTGAGACTTGCACCACTCTGCATTTGCACAAGTATATTATTTTAAAGGTGTGAGGGAGGCATTAGATATCTATGACTTTTCTTTGTTATTTCATGATTGTGATTTTAACTGATAACAGTTTTATCAGTATTTCTACATAGACACAAGATGAAGTCCTACTTTTTTTTACATAAACAAATGAATTAGGTCGCATGATATAATTTCCGATAAGTACTAAAAAGTTAATAATAATATTATATAAATCATTAATTCCGTTAGATAAATTTATTAATATTATTGTTTGATAGATTATACAACAAATAAATATGTCAAACATTATTATAACTGTAGTTTTAAGAGAGAGAGTAAAAAAAAAATAATGATGTCATACTTAATTATCCAAGGACCAGAAGTCATGCGGGGTTTCACTCCCAACTTTCTTTATTTGGCCACTGCTCAGCTCCTACTGGCCGTAGCGTGATGTTATAAAGCCTATTTTACTCAGTGATATTGTAGCTTTGTAACGGCAAAATAGTTTTGAAATCGGTCCAGTAGTTTTTAAGTTTACTCGTTACATACAAATAAACAAATTTTCCTCTATAGAATCTTATTATAGATTAGATGTATTTACACAAGAAATGTGGCTACATAAATATCCCAATACACTACAAACACTGACTACAAATAATATTAATGAACGACTGCAATAAATTGTCAATACTTACGTTTACACAGAAGTATGTGATTAGCGATTACTAAATAAAGCACCAGTTCACGATTATATTGTGATTCTTCTGTAAAAATATTCACTAATATTCAATAAAAATCACATTCACTTCTACTCATCATTATCGCACCGTCATTAACAAGTTCATTGTAAATTGTGTATAGTAAAAACGTAATAAAATAAATAAATACAAAGTTCACGTGCTGTTTTCATAAAGCACTTTGGCGAATTGCAAAAATAATAAATGACGAGTTGACTACGTCAAAATCAACTGACGTTTCGGCGTGTATGACGTATAATATAGTGTGACCAGCTTAAAACTTTAAATATCTACTTGGATTTTATTTTGCTGGTACTATCTCAACCAGTGATGTGATGTGCCGTTGCCGGGAATATTCCCCAAAGCGGGAATATACGCGGCAATATTGCCGCGAGCGGAAATATAGGGGAATATTGTTTAAATAATCTTCGAATGAAAAAAAGATTTGATGTAAGGTATTTAAATATGAGTTTTACACGATATGGTATTAACAACAATATGATAATCCAAGTGGTTACGAAAATTCCCAATACTGCCGGGAATATTCCTGGGAATATTGCCAATGTTGCCGGCAATAATGGCAAGCATGAAAATTATCAATTTTTTCATTATAAGAACACGATTTCTATAATGAAAATTATAATATTTAAAATCAATGCACTTTAAATTTATAGGTACTCATATTATACAGCGGCCCCCTGATTCGGTCGGATTGCTCTCAGATCGTAAAGTTTTTCGAATCTTAGTACGAAGTTTTTTAAGGCTTAAGTTATTTAATGTTAGAAAATAGTCTACCGTATAGAAAATTAAAAACTGATTAATACAATATTTTTTCCTACAACCATTTACTTCTTTAACATTATGTTTTTTAACTTTAATTAAACTGACATTTCCAGCCGAAAATTTTCCGACAGCTCAGAATCAGGGGGCTGTAGAGTGTAGAGTTTGTTTATTTGTTTGGTAGAACACGCTGATCTCAGTAACTATTGGGCCGAATTAAAAAATTAAGGGGAGCCTATTTATCGAAAAAGGCTTATATGTAGGAGAGGTCGGATAATCCAGTCCATTAAGTAACATAGAGTGAATAATACCACCTCACACTTTGGTTGATTAAAGGAAAATCATCAAACATCGACTTTTTACTTTAGTAATTGGTGGCGAATGGGGAGTTTAATGGTGGCAGAGGAGGACGAAAAAATAGTTATTTTTACGCTAAGATGCACCGTTTCAGAGATATTAAACGTTTTATATTATATCTATTTTATGAGTAGATTAGGTTAGTATTGTCCGTTTCCCGGGGATTTTTCTGTGTCACTCGTCCTAGTACTTACCAAAATTTTGCAGCCTCACTCGCACACTTACTTTCCTTGATTTGCTAATTATGGTACCAGAGTGAGTGACACAGAAAAATCGCCGGGAACGGACAATAAGCACAATGTGAAAATCGCTGGAGAAGCTGCTGCCGGAATGCTAGTATTTCTACAAAATTAAATAATAATTTATGATTTTTGAATCCCGGAATTAAAATCGGTTTACCGGTATTTTAGAGGTGGGTGGTATTATCCACTCTATGTTACATACCTCGTAGTTTAGGTAAATATGCACTGGAATATCCAATCCACTACTTGTAGGTCATATAACATCACGCTAATACTTTTAGGTGCTGGGCAGAAAGATAACCTTTACGCGTATATACATAACGGAACACTTTTGCACTGCAATATACAAAAGCAAAAACAACTTTCTTGGCAATAATTTTCTTTAAGTTTTATTAATTCTAGTTAGCTATAAAAATTGTCAATACACGGGTCTTTGTTAACAATTTTCCTTTTATGGTATTTGCAATAATTTTGTGATTAACTGAAGCCAAAATTTATCAATGTCATGGTACTCCCAGTTTAAACCCACTGATGAATGATGCAGTCTGAAAAGGTTACGGTATGTTTATTAATAAAACAAAAGATTGCCTACATATTTCTTTATTGAATAAATTACAAAACTGGCTATTCATATAAATACCATCATTCAGGCAGTATATCTGCATAAAGATATTCTTCAAATTAAGTAGGTATGCTATTTAATAAAACCTAAAACCAAAAAAATTCAAACGGCATTGACTTACTGAAAAAGCATACTTTGGAATGGTCCACAAGCCTACAATTTGAGACAAGCATAAAATATTAACTGAGTAAAATCACAGTAAAAAAGCGACGACTTTAAATACCTAATTAAGTTTTAACGTTGGTAGGCGAAAATCCATTTCAAAACAGTTACTCGATCTCCACTAGTACCGAGGTGGCGAGACTCTGAAAAACGTTACTGAATCGATTAGAAAAACTATCGATACAATCACTAGATATTATAAAATGTCAAATTTTGATCTTAAAATACATAATACGAACAAAATTCCACACTTGACAGCAGTCCTTATGGTCACCAGCAACAAAATAAATCTACTTATTCGGTAGTTTTTCTGATCGGTCTGGGTACTAATTGATATATTCCTAATAACGAAAGGCGTACGCTGGCTAGTGAATGGCGATAAGACCAGACTCTAGAAGTTTCTGGATCTTGGCAGCAATGTCTGGGTTCTTGAGATGATCCTGTAAGGCCTGGGGGTCTTGCTGCATCTGTTCGAGAATGCAACGCATCGCTGGATCGCGGAGGATTTGTTGGACTTCTGGGTCGGCCATTGCTCGTTTACGCACCTGTGTTTTACATTTCAATTTAGTATATTCCTTAAAAGATAGACACTGAATATTATATTTCTAATAGCCTAATGACATTTAAAATATACTGGATGAATTAATACTGATACTCTAAAAATAAGACAGAACAGTATCCACACAACACAATAGCTGGTTTGTTCACAACATAAACCCATCAAATCAAAGTAGATTTTCATGTGAACCACTCAAATCCAAGAAGTTCAAAAGTGGTGGTACAGATAAAGACGATGAACAAAAAAAATGAAATAAACGCATTATTATAGTTTACATGATAACTTACCTCTTCAGGGTTCGAGTTAAGTTGCGTGGAGCATGCACGGTATCCCTCCAGTGCCTCGGCGTTGCTGGGGTCTAATTCCAACGCCTTCTGGTATGCCGTTAGTGCTTTCGAGTGTTGTTGCATACCCTATTACAAATGTTTTTGTTATTCTCGACATACTTACAGAAAAAAATCGTGTAGTTGTAGGATTTAATAGAAATTCAAAACAAGTTTTATTGTTGTAAAATCTTAAATATTAATTTCTTTTCATGAAAAACCTATAATTAACTGGGAAAAAATTAAATATATAAAAAAAATCCTGTTAATGAAACTAAAAGACTATTCAAACACAGTTAACAGAATATTTGGATTGTTATTTGTAGATAACATACCTGTAATATCTTCCCCTTCCTTATCCACCCCTTGATAAACTTAGGATCAAGTTTGCAGCACTGGTCGCAGTCCTTAAGGCCCAGGTCGAACGCGGCTAGCTTGGTGTAGCAGGCTGCGCGGTTCGAGTACAGTTTGGGATCATCAGGGTTGCGTTTTATTGCTTCAGTGTAATGCTTTACTGCTAGACTGTAGTCACCTGGAATGTTAAATGTTGTTTTATAAAATATTTAGTTTCATTGGTGGTCTAGATGAGCGGGACATTCGTGAGGAATTTATTAGGCACCGAACACACTGACTAGAGGTGGTCTAGAGATCAGAGTGCCGAGTAATCAGATCTTTATTATTGCCAAAATTATCACAAATTGCTTGTTGGGTATTGTTCTACGTTAGGAGTTCAGTTTAATTTAAGTGAGAGCTTAGAAATTTAAACATAAATAAAGCAGACAGACCGCCATTTGCTGTGTATAGAGAGTGAGAACTCGACTGCAGACCGTATACCGTTCTGGGCGGGTGGTGTGTTCAGTGCCAACATTAATACCAATTCTCAGCAAGACACAAGCTTTGGTAAATACATAAATCATATCATAATATTGATTATTATCTTTATTTCATATATATCAAATACATGATATTATGAACGTCATACAAAGCCAAAAAAAATGGTGTCAACAAATTTGCCTAAGGCCAGTTCACTGACAAGGTTGAGCTCTGAGAAGAACCTGGCAAGAAACTCAGGCCACTCTTTTTAATCATCATGATTAGTTACAATTTCAATTGGTTACAGTTTGAAATAGCGCAGAATGGTACAGAACCAAAACACGTTCACATTTTTACGTTAAACACTCGCGGAAGAATGGATCAACAAATTTTTAAGTTTTTGGTGTTGAATATTCGTCACGCATGTGAAGGCAGGAAAAGTTTGAGTTTAAACAACAGGTCCGTGAGGTACCTATTAGCCAGGCTTATGGCAAATATAAGGTAAATGACGCAACCAATTCTACGAAACTTGTAAAAATCTACCAAAGTAGTAATAAAATTCTACCAACCTTTCTTAAAGTAGTCATTGCCCAATTCCTTCTCCTGTTCAGCCTTCACAGGGTCAACGTATGCCTTCTTCTCCTCCTCAGCTATCCGCCGTTCTACCTCACTGAGCAATGTCTTGATTTCAGGCGTGCGGTGCTCAGACATTGACTTCTCAAAGTAAGTTTTTGCTAACTTCCATTGCTCCATTTTTTTGTATGCATTACCTGGATTAAGAAATAGTTTTTCAACGTGATATTTATGTTTAGATATGACAAACATTGGTGTTATCCTAAGAACTATAATTTTATTTTTCATCAATGTGCAAGGGCGACCAGCTATCCAGTTAAGTTAACCCGAAAACATAAACGATGCCTAGTCCTAGTCATTGCGAGATTCCGGATGCGGCGAAGTTTTGTTTAGCCTTTGCATGTGGCAGCACAGGTACGAAATTCAGTGAATGTATAAAAGAAGAGAAAGAAGGAAACACTAGGTGAATGAGATATATTAGTAAGATAACAAGCAAGAAAGCGTTAGAGGAGGGTTGTAAGTTTAATGACGCGCGGATCAGATTCAGATGAGCATTAATACTACCCGACAAGTGCGAAGCCCCGGGTGGTTGCGCGCCACCCCCAAAGTTCGTCCCTGCGCCTAGTGATACTGCTTTATTAGGTAAAGACGTGTATCATTACTTATGTAAATCGCTTCTTTAGGAGGTGACCCTTGCGCAATAAAAATCTCCATCAACAACCACAATCAGTCATACTCATAGCCTTACGATACCCCATTTTTTTAAATAATTATTAATTTTGAGTGTACGTCTGTTGTTCGCGATAAACTCAAAAATTACTGAACGAATTTTCATGCAGTATTCACCAACAGATTCACCAACAGGTGTGATTCATGAGGAAAGTTCAGTCAGTGTTATTACGTATAGGTAATAACACTGACTGAAATGTAAGTATTGTATATATACAAAGCAGGCAAAGCCGCGGGCGAAAGTTAGTACGGTTTATATCTGACCGTATCGCCGACATTAGCGATTAGTTTAGTAGTAAGAATGACAAGAGAATGATGTACTAAACAAGTTTGTTTACAAATCGCATTTTTTATGTTTATAAAATGAAACATTTAACAATTGGCACAAAGCCAGTAACCACAAGTTAGTCAGGATGTGACCTTGATATTATTACGATACATTAACCGCATTGTAATGTAATTTTATTAAATTCATAAAACTATTTCATGTATAAGTATTTGTATAAAGCTGTTAATTGTAATAGGAAAAATATATTTATAAACTAGCTTCCGCCCGCTGCTTCGCCCGCGTGATATGTATTTTACCTATACCTATATACCGCAATAAAAAAAAACCGCATCTAAATCCGTCGCGTAGTTTTAAAGATTTAAGCATACATATGGATATAGGGACAGAGAACGCGACTTTGTTTTATACTAAGTAGTGATTTTGATTGCTCAAAATTATCTTTAGATTTAACTTTTGTTATTAATACTAGAATATTTATTATGATGTCGAAACTTTGTAAAGAAAACAATGAAAATATAGCAAAATACGCCATACTACAAATTGTCTATCTGTTTGCGATAAACTAAAAAAAATAATGAATGCAATTATATGTGGTTTTCACCAATAGAAATAGTGTTTTGTGAAGAAGATATAGGTGTATAACAGATGCATATTATAAAAGAGACAATCCGAGAATTTCGAGTAGGTACTGCTGCTGTCGCTAGTATTTTATAAGAATGACCTATTTTGTGATTGGAGTCAAATTTGGACCTTCGTTCCTCTTCAAGGTCTGTGCCCTGTGCATGGCCAACATTAGTACCAGCCCAGTAACAGTATATATGGTACACACAGTACTACACATTGATAAATCTATGGTACTTTTGAACTAGTGAAAGAAGTTAACAAATTGGATTTCTTAAACAAACTCTACAAGTTCTAAAATTAAAAATGTAGAATAACAACCTTACGGACAGTTGATTCACATAAAAATTATCTCTTTAATTATACAAATAATGTTGTTGAAGGTTAAGAGATCACATTGTTTTCTTTAATTTATTGCGATTAAAACTAAAGTCCAATGACCTTGACGAGCTTTAAATAAGGGTTTCATCATTTCAACCCATAAATGTCACACTGCTGAGCATGGGTTCCTCCAAATACTGTGAAGGGAATTTAGCTAACTATACCACGCTGGCCAGATGGGTTGGTATAGGGTTTGTTTCGAATTTTCCTTTTCTCGCAGCGTTATTGTCTGCATAAGGTTACTCCCTAAGTCACCTTTTACGACACCCACGGGTTGAGATGGGGTAGTGACATTATGTATTCTTAATCCATCACTACACGGATAATAAATAAGGGTTTAGCTTTGATTATTGCAGACTAGAATTCTATTCAAGGTAAATCAAACAAGACCAAACTAGACGGTGTACCATCATTTTATTACAGTTGCCAGGATAATTTATAATAATACTACAAGTCGCGCGGGGCTTCGCTCCGTCGCTTTTGTTTGGCCACTGCTGAGCTCCTATCGGCCGTAGTGTGATGTTATATAGCCTATAACCTTCCTCGATAAATGGGCTATCACATACTTAAATAATTTTTCAAATCAGATCAGTAGTTCCTGAGATCCTAGCGTTCAAATAAACAAACTCTTTAGCTTTATAATCTTTATGTAGATTGTATTGTCATTTGAGTCACACATGTATGCAAAATTTCGGCTTAACCTTTTGACCGCGACGTCAAATCGGTATCGCCGTGCCTTGAGCGCCAAGCTTTTAAAATACAGTACATTTTTGACGTGCCATGCCGTCATTGGCGTGGTGAGCACATTTTCATTTTACGTGTCTATACACGTATATGTATATGTGTTTATCAATAATAATTTATCTCTTTTTATTTTTTATGAACATTAAAAATATTATTATTTCATTTTTATCATAAAGTTGATTCATTTTGAAAATAAATGGTTTTCCAAAAAATATTCACGTTTTATTTATATTGTTCCTATTAGAAAGTAACAATTCACCAAAATTAAGTTATTTATCATCATGGCAGCTAATAAGCGATGCAGCTGTTTTTTTACCATTCTGCGCTTTTACCATTTTGTTCCTTTAAAATTTTGCTCTTTTACCATTTTACCAGTGCTTACCATTTTGCGCTTTGAACATTATGCGCCCAAAGGTTTTAAAAAGTCGTAATTATCTCTTCTCCACATAAATAAAACATGTCTGCATATATGTCAGTTCCTATTAAGCACCGATGTGGTTTTTACCATTATTTAGATAACTTTTTCATGTAAGGTTTTTAAATATGCAGGCACGGGCACAAATTACATCTTATAGCAACCCTGTTTGTTATTAGTTCAATATGTCTTTATCATTGCCATGTACTCATGATATCTCAAACAGTTAAACTTATTTTAATTCATTCACAAACATATAGATAATGATAACAGGATTTCTCCAGGTATGTCCTTATTAACATCAACATTCAAGCACATTGACCCCAAAGAGCACTACCTACACCAATCGCTGTTAGTGACATAAATAATAAATAGTGAAGTCAGACTTACCAATCCTAGTAAAAGCCTTGGCTATTAATTTGAAATCTGCCCTATTTTCTCTGCCCACATCAATAGCCTTCTCACATTCTTTAATACATTTCTCATACTCCTTTTGTTCAAAATACACAGCAGCCATGTTTGTATAAAAAGTTATATCAGTAGGATCATTGTCTATTGCTTTTTGGTAATGTTTTAGAGCTTCATCAAAGTCTTTTTTCTTATAACTTTCATTTCCTTGGTCCTTTTCTTGCAAAGCTACCCTTCTGTTCTCAGGCAGATCATCATACTTTGGTTTGGGTGGATCCTCAGCTTTAGGTACATCAGGTTTTCTCTCTGGAGTAGGTGGGTCTATGTCCATAGGCATGTGTAGATTGAGGTCGAACATAATGCTGATTGTAGTTAGAATGCGTTTGTCTTCAATCTTTGAACCAAAGTTCTGTGTGTCGTATGGGTTTTGGGCGAGCCTCTGCAATGATAGTAATTATAATAATATAATATTCTACCACATTCACACAGCGCCATCTAGTCCCAAATTAAGCAATTATATTTGCTTGTGTTATGGGTACTAAAAACAACAGATATAGATACTACTTAAATAAATATTTTTTTGTAAAAACATACATAATTATAGATAAATTACACCCATACACAGAAGAAACCTTTATGCTCATCACACAAAGATTTGTCCTGGGTGGGGATCGAACCCATGACCTCCGGCTTAGCAGTCAGGGACACTAACCACTAGACCAACAGGCCAGTCAACAGTGTTAGGTTAATTGTAATCAAAAATTTTATAGTTTGTTTTAGTGCCTGAGAACTTTTTTATTACTCAATGTTGATTTAGCTTACAATTATCCTAGAAAACTTGCACATATTTAGATAAATTACAAGTTATATTGGCTATTGCTAATTAAAAGCTATTAAATAAATTCAAGTATTTCCTTTGATGGTTAATCAAGATAACCCAGAATTTTTTACACAATCCCACAGATCAATGAACACTAGAATAGGGACAAAACAATAAAAAAGAAATACCTAGGTTTGTCAGTCATGCTTACCAGCTGTTGCTAGGAGCTTGTTTATAGAATTTTCACCAAACAGTTGTTATAAAAAAGTAATTTGGTTCCCTAATAAATATGCTAATTTATGTTAGGCACATACAGCATAATGTATTAAAGTACAAAGGATTCTTATTCATACAGCTAATGCTATTAAAAGTATAGATTGCAAATACTATTTTACTAGCATGATTGTTTGTTCTGTGTTTGGGTGTAATTTATCTAATACAGATGTATAGATCTAGGGATTTACAAAAAAAAAAATATTTGTTGTTTAGTACCCATGACACAAGCAAATATAATTGCTTAAATTGGTACTAGATGGCGCTGTGTGAATGAGGTGAAATATTATTATTTTATACTTCTTGACTAAATAGAAAGCTTATGATTTGGAACTGTTTGAACCATTAAAAAGAATAACCTACCTCCACCATTTTAACATATTCTGGATCTTTCAGCCATTCTTTTGTGACAGGGTTTGCTTTCAGTTTTTCAAACAGCTGTTCAGTCTTGATCTTGAGATCTTCAGCCTGTTTTTTTACTTCTAACAGGCCAGCGGCTAACTGTGCATTACCAGGCTCAAGTTCCAAGCCTTTCTCGTATGCTGAAATGGCCTCGTCATGCCGACCTAAGTATGCAAGCGCAGACCCTTTGCGTGAATAACCTTTACTCCAAGTAGGGTTCAATGCAACAGTCTTATTAGCATCTTCAAGCGCAGCCGCGTAGTTCTCGGCCTTCGCGTAAGCCGCCGAGCGGTTGCTAAATAGAACGTGGTTGTTAGGGTCTAAAGCAATCGCATCCGTGTAATGTTGCACAGCGGTTTCATACTGCCCCATAGATAGCGCCGCATTACCCTTCTCCTTTAAATGGTTTACCTAAAACGACATTAACCCTCGAAATTAGCTACTTCATTCAAAATTCAAACCAGAAAGCATCGGTATAACCTCTCACCTGTTCCATGATTAATTCTCTTGACAACTGATAAAATTAACGACACACTTTTATTAAAATAACAGCTAATGAAATCTAAACGTATTGTCCTAACTATGTTCTTTTTTTCACTAGTTTGTTCGTACAGCTCAAACAAGCAACACGAAGTCTAGAAATGACACTTCAAATTCGAGAAATTTCTCGCTAAAATGCCGATAGGCGGAGTGTTCCAGGAAACACTTTAGGCTCTGTCTGGCCGAAGTTTTCAATGAAGTCAAGTAAATTGGGCTGAACTTTTGGCTTCTCTTTCTTTCTTAGTCGATTTGTATATAGCTTTCTCACGTTAAAATTGTCTAAGCACGGTAATCAAACTTTATTGTGTTTATTAGCATTAAGAACACATAAAAAAATTATTAATCATCATTTTCATGAGAAAACAAATTATTGGGATTATGGAAAAAAAATTACAAAATAAACATTATCATTGCTGTAACTTGTCTGTAGTTGTTTCATTGACGTTTGTACTTCTTACAGTCATCTATTGTATAGTAGCTTATGCCCGCGACTTCGTACGTGTAGATTTCGATATTTACATAGACCTTTATAACTACTTTGTCTCAAATACATGTTTCGCTGTTTATAAAATCATACTTAGTCGTGTCCAACTGATAATAATCATCTAGTCTAAGCTGATACCTATTTAATAAAATAAATTGATCATATTTAATTTTATGGATCTGAGGTCAGTTTAGGTTGAAAATATAGATATATCGAAACTGTAATTTTTTTAACTAATAAAGTTTCGATCATCTTGAATTATTTACCTTTCTAGTTATCTAATATTCAGCCATTTTTATCGCACAAAATATTCGACGTGATTCTTAACAACGAATGAAACACTAAATGTTAATTGGAGCTTACAATATCTTAGTGAAAACCGCATTTAAATTGGTTCAACCGTTTCGCAGATTAGCGCGAACATACGCACAGATAAACAGACAAACAGACAAAAATTCTAACAATCATTGTTTTGGGTTCTTTATCGTTTATAAAGACCTTCAGTAACAGTTTAGCTCATATATCTTCCATGTACAGACATCGACCCGATCGAATTTTATTATATGTATAGATTTTATATAAATTATTAAAAATGTATAAAACAAGGTCTTTAATAAATAAAACACTCCGTTTCACATAGGATAGGCATAGGATTTGTAAAAAATAAGTATAACATTTTAGGAAATTGTAATAAATGAGTTCTGTTGCCATAACGATATCAATATAATTGAATAAACCTGAATTGAATGCAAAGCTATGCACCACTGCAAGCCTGCCATAATATTATAAGTTCTTTCTTAAACGCCGCAAAACACCACATCCGCCAACGCGATTGGAATTTAACGAAATCGAAGTGTAAAATATTGTAATATTCGAAAGTAGTAGCCTAGCAACACCGAATGAATATTATTAAATTTATTTTATCTGTGATCTGCAAAATGTCTCCTGAGCTGTCCTGTGTAGTTTGACGACTGTTTTATTTTATTTTTGTCCAGATTTCTTGCATTCTACTTTTAATAATTCGAGGTGGTTGATGTTACCAAGCTGTACAACTCTTTACTCGTGCCAATGGAACCATTATTTACGTATAACTGTGCGCAGTAAATCATTAGTCGAACCGACGCCTGTCACGCTAATCACTATTTGTGGTGTTCGTAATAGGTTCCTAGACGTTGTGGGGAATACCAAGTGGTGGTTGTGATCGATGGCGGTTTGAGTGGTGGTGCGAAGTGATTATTGGCGGGAGGCGCGCGCTCCCGTAGTCGGTGACTCATTCGCGGTACGAGTGTGATCGTAACCATGGACACGGATGATGGCGAATCGTCCAGCAGTGGGCCTATGTCCAGCTTGAATAGCTTGTTCTCGTTTACGAGTCCTGCTGTCAAGAAATTGTTGGGATGGAAACAGGTACGTCTTTATTATTGCAATGGCTTACCTATGGAGGCTCTTTCATCCTGTTCAATTACTATTATATATGCGAAATTTCATGAGGAAGGATATTTAAGCAAAACCTTGTGTATGCTGTTTGCCGTCTTTACAGCTCAAACATCAGAATAACACAATAATAATAGCACATACATCCCAATAATGCATTACCATGGGTCTGGCAGGTCACGTTACAGGTGGGAGTTAGTGTGTCCATTTCTTAGATAGTTACTAGAAGAAGAAATGCTATGTATTGAGAGCATTAAAGTTTGTATTAGTCTCCATTGGACTCTTTTTACATACTGTTTGATTCCAGATTCTAAAAAAATATAAGAACAAATATATAAATTACTATTTTCCTGTTAAGCAAATATATTGGCATAATAATAGGCAATGTTATTTCTTCACCAATTAGTTTTCATTACTGGACAGTACCATTCTGAACTCTAATTTATGAATTTCTGCTCCTCCACTACAGTGACACTGTGAAATATATGTATATATCTTGATTGTTATGTGTCTGACCCCAGTAACAGAAGTCCCAGCAAGCCCTAGTTATATTACCAGAAACTACAGTAAGCCTTAGATATTATCGTAACAGAAGCCCATTAAGTCTTTGTCATGGAACGAGAAGTCACAGTAAGGCTTAGTTATGAGACCAGAAACTCATGGTTGAGACGTGAACAACGTGTGACGTGTGTTCATGGAGTCCCATGTAAAACTACATGAGGCGTACCTAACAAAAACTTTTTGTTTTAAAAATGCTTCTTTATGAGTGTCATATATAATTTGTATTTTATTATGACTGTAAAACGTAAAGTTAAACTCTATTAGTAACAGATTTTTAAACTACAACTTTCTGTCTTCATTCAGTCAGGTTTTACACTTTTCTGTGTGGGTCAATAGTGATTTTCATCCATTATTAAAATCTATACTAAGAATATAAAAGTAAAGAGTTTGTTTAGTGCATATTTAATAAATAATCTCAAGAACTATTGGTCCAATTTCGACGGGAGTGAAGCTCCGCACATATCACATAAAAATATGTCCTAACAGTCAATAACCACATAATAATCATTAACAATTTAACACAAATTATTATTAAAACAGATATCTGCAGAAGCAAAAACTTTTTTAGATAATATTGATGGTAGTCACATCAGGTGTAAACTTATTATTTAATAGTCCGTCATATATTATACCCAACACAAAATATTCAGAATATTTGCTTGTTGAAAAACTCAGAATAAAACACTATTTCCTTGATAAACATTACATAAGTGCCTTTCAAGTTTTTTTAACCATATTTCTAAGTAATATTTTGACAATGTTTTAGGTGCGTATCCTCTTTATGATAAAAAGTGTATTTTTAAATGTTTAAATATGTATTGGTTACTTTAATAATGTGAGTCATTGCAGTCAGTCAGTTCTAAGAAATGGTGACTCATACCAGTTGTTTACTATTATAAAATATATTGGTTTCTTTCATGTTTGTATTCATATTTAACTCCCACATTGATATAAGAATAACAGTAAAATATATATGCAGAAGGTACACCTGCATTATTGATAACTAGAAGTTGTGCGGGGCTTCGCTCCCGTCGTTTTTTATTTGGCCACTGCTCAGCTCCTATTAGCCATAGCGTGATGTTATATAGCCTATAAAGTTCCTCGATAAATAGGCTTCCCAACAATTAAACAATTTTTTAAATCGGAGCAGTAATTTATGAGATCCAATATTAACCAAACAAACAAACTCTAGCTTTATTATATTACTATAAATTATTTCATTTTACCTTACAGGGTGACGAAGAAGAAAAATGGGCCGAGAAGGCAGTGGACAGCTTGGTGAAGAAATTGAAAAAGCGGAAAGGCGCTATTGAGGAGTTGGAGCGGGCGCTGTCTTGTCCTGGCACACCGTCCAAGTGTGTCACTATACCGAGGTCACTTGATGGAAGGTTGCAGGTTAGTACAAACTTGACTTTGGTGATTATTTTTTCAATAGACAGTACTTTATTTATATCTATATTTCAAACTAAATTCTAAAGTAATTTTGTGGATTCAATAAGGAAAAGGATCTGCTTGATATATTGATAAGTCTGTATAAATTCCTACCATAGAAACGGACATATGTGAATGCTAAAATGTATATTTCAAAAAATCTGAAATTATTACGTATTTATCTTCCAGGTTTCACACCGCAAAGGTCTTCCCCACGTGATATACTGCCGTGTATGGCGTTGGCCTGACCTGCAGAGCCATCACGAGCTCAAACCTTTGGAGATCTGCCAATATCCCTTCAGCGCTAAACAGAAAGAAGTATGCATCAATCCTTATCATTACAAACGCGTTGAAAGCCCCGTGCTACCACCAGTGTTAGTACCTAGACATTCGGAGTTTGCCCCGGGCCATTCTCTGCTACCTTTCCAAAGAACAGCGGAGCCATCTATGCCTCATAATGTTTCGTACTCCGGTTCAGGGTTCCCACCATCAGCCAGTTCGGAACTACCAGATACGCCACCGCCAGCATATTCCCCACCTTCCGATGATACGGAGCCTCCTGGTGAAGTTGCTCCAGTTTCATACCAAGAGCCTTTGTACTGGGCTTCCGTTGCGTATTACGAGTTAAACTGTCGAGTAGGGGAAGTGTTCCATTGCAATTCCCATTCCGTTGTCGTTGATGGATTTACGGATCCTTCTAATAATAGCGACAGGTTTTGTCTCGGCCAGCTTAGTAACGTAAACAGGAATTCCACTATAGAGAATACCAGACGTCACATAGGGAAAGGAGTACATTTGTACTACGTCGGTGGTGAGGTGTACGCGGAATGCCTGTCTGATGCGGCGATATTCGTACAGAGCCGCAACTGCAACCATCATCACGGTTTCCATCCGTCAACCGTGTGTAAAATACCTCCCGGTTGTTCTCTGAAGATCTTCAACAATAGAGAGTTCGCGCAGCTCCTGTCTCAGAGCGTGAACCATGGGTTCGAAGCGGTTTATGAACTGACGAAGATGTGCACTATACGTATGTCGTTCGTCAAGGGCTGGGGGGCGGAGTACCACCGACAGGATGTGACGTCGACTCCTTGCTGGATAGAAATCCACCTGCATGGTCCGCTACAGTGGCTGGATAAGGTCCTGACTCAAATGGGCTCGCCACACAACGCTATATCGTCAGTATCTTAGCCTCGCCCTCGCGATGAGACGAACCCCACCGCCATTTGGTTAACCGGTATTAAAAAATCTTCTCAAAATCATTTCAACCGTTGCATTTTCTATTTTATATGACAGAATATTATTAAATAGTTTATTATGTTTTGTGTTGTAAAGCCCCAATTGGCATTTTACAATTATGCAGCTCAAATCATGTGTCCAATTTATTGAAACGTAATTTAGGCGTAATATTATATGATAAAGACATTAAAAATTATTATACATACTCGTCAATATTATTAATAACAAGGTACTAAGATATTATTGGTGTAAATAATGCTTATAAACTTTTTTTGGTAATGTCAAGCACAAGTTCGCCATCAATTCGTTCGATATTAATGATATTATATAATTTAGTATGCTATAAATATAATTATAAGATATGATAATAAGTTCATATATACTTTATTTTATAGTTAGATTTATTATGATGCAATTGTTATTTTTATCTAACATAATGATTTTGGTTTTGTGGCTCTTTGTACAAATTAATTTATGCAATACCCAGTAAATAATGTGTAAGTGTATAATATAATTATTATACATATTTATGTATTTATATTAATTATACAATAAGAGCCACATCACTCAACTTGACATAGGTTAATAATGGATGTGTTCTATGTAAGGTACATTAATTGTTTAAATTTACCAATATTTTTTTTGATCTTGCAACACTGACTAAATGTTAAGTCACTAAAATGTTTTATGTTTGAAATGTAGAAGTGTTGATGATGTATTAGACTGAATTTTGTTTAGTAATATATCGTTTTCTGAAGAAAGGTTGTAGATATAATATTGGTTTCTTTGATGATTAAGTTTTGCAGTTTAACATGTTAATGTATTGAGTAAATTGTAGTTAAATATTTAATTATCTTGACGGTCTGGCTTTGTTTATCGCGAACTAGAATACTACTAGAGCAGTGTTGCAAGGGTAGAAAATATTAATTTGGTAATAATTGTAAAATCGTGCCATCAAAGTTGACGGAGTTTATTTTGTCATGTAAATTGTAAAATCTTAATGTTGCAGTTGTAGAATTAATTATTATTGTAAATTTTTATTTTTTATTAAAAATTTGGACACAAATTCATATGCGAAAGTTAATGCAATTTTTTATAGTAGTTTAGGGGTAACCGTTTCTAAAAACCAAATCAGGGGACATTGTACAGTGTAAAGATATGATTGATCTCAAAATATGAATAAGCAAATATTTAGTTCCTCAAAAAGAGCGTTTGTTAAATGTCCCAGCCTAATTGTTAGTAGTGCAATTGATAAAAACGTATATATTTTTATTAAAATATTACATCGACTAATAACTCTGCTTTGTCTTTAAACAACTTTTCAACTAGACAAGTGTCAACTTCTCGTATATCTTTGATAGGCGAAATTAATACAAAGACAAATAATTTTCCCTTAGGAAGTGTTTAAACAGTGATTTGCTAGCGAATATTCAAAATTCAAACTATGAATAAAAGACACTAAAGAAAATTTAATTTTCTGGCAAACAATAGAATTAAAATACCCTTGTTCTACCACCGTAATAAAATAAAACAAATATAAGATTTTCTTAATTGCACAACAGCTAAACATGCATAGACTAGTCTACCGGTTAAATTCACAAGCTAAATCACAGTCAAAACACGTTAAAAATAATATAATGACATCTTGTCATATACCTATTCAAGGTGTTAAAAAAGATTTTATAACACCAAAAGTGCCCCATATTTCAATCGTTTCACTGCTACTAACATTAAAAACTTATTGAAAATAATAAATATATACGAATATATTTTTATTTAAATACTGATAGAGGGTTAATTCCTTTATTGGTAATACTAGACTTGGAAATATAAGTATAAAAGTAGTCATTTATATTTTGTGCCATACGTAAGTATCACAAACGCAACGTCATTGTTGATCCAGTGAGTAAATGAATATGTTTTCCAATATTAGTGTCGTACTGCATGAGGAACAGTTTGAGGAATAAATATATCATCATTTCAACCCGTAAACGTCCCACTGCAGCTGGGCACGGGTCTCGTCTAAAGAATGTGGAGGGAATTTAGCCTACTGTACCATTCTGGCCAGACGGATTGGAATAGGGGTTGTTTCAAGTTTTCCTTTTCTCACAGTGCTCTTGTCTGCGGGTTACTCCCCTAGTCGCCTTTAACGACACCCACGGGTTGAGATGGGGTAGTGACTTTTTGTATTCTTAATCCGTCACTACACGGATTATATAATGATGATGAAGATATTAGGTTCCCTGTAATAGGGGGCGAGCCAATTGCCGTTATCTCTTGACTCTGAGACAGAACAGAACCCGGGACCTCATCAAAAGGACCCAGCAGTCGTAAACATTCTCGCGGCGCCACCGTAGTACTATATTTTATATAGCAACTTAAAAATTACCTAATAAGTTACTTCATGCGGTACTCCACTATATTGGATACACTTGATAACCAAATAGCCTGTGAAAATTGTGCCTAAATATATAAGGTATAACATAATTATAGCCGTCCATTTGATTATCTGAAGTTTTCAATGGAAATTATATATCTATACATACAATTGTAACGGTATATATGACAAACACAGAAGAAAAATGGTTTATTGTATTGGTGTTACTGGATGGGAAAAAAAGTTGCAAGCAGTTGCAGTGTGACATGATGAGAATTTTTTTCCCAACGAGTAACATTATTACTGGTTTGGGTGTGACTAAATGGGAATAGACCAAAAAAAATTATAAAGGGGTCTTTTTTAGAACCACAAGACAAAACCACAATTTTTAAAATTTTGGTCTGCCTGTTTGTCTATATGTTTGTACGCGCAAAACGCAAAAACGACTGCGTCAAATTGAATGTAGTTTTCACTAATGTATTGCTTGCTTGAAATTTAAGTGTAATGTGATTTTAGTTCAAGTGTGATGTGAACAAAAGATTGTTTTACAGTTTATTATACTATTTATATTATGGCTTTCATAATGATGTCTGATACTAAATAAAATATCATTGCTGTACAAGAATAATAGGTACAATCTCTTTATTCTGGCCACGCAAAAACACACTTCAAAGTTATACAATTATGACGCTTCTTCCCTTGAAATGCCGTAGTGTCGTTCTTGTTTAGCAAGGCAGTGTAATATATAAAGTGTGAATATATTTTTCCATTGCAAAACTTCATTTATTCTTAGTATACAAACTAAAATTCATAATTATTTTCATGTACAATGTTATTTCATATAGATGACATTTAAGCTTGTTGTAACAAACTTGAACGCAATTTATTATAAACTGGGTGTAAGAATAAACCTCTCGTTATTGAAAAGTGGGGACAGTTTTAATGATTCTTTATACCATGGTCAAGGTTAAAAGGTCAAGGTCAAGGACCGGGTATACATCTCACCTCAGACAGAAGTATAGCCGTGAGTATAAGAGATACAATAATTATAAATTTTATATCGGATTTTTTGTGTCATTATAATCAGGTATCGCTAACAGAATTACCAGTTTTCGGTGCCTAGAGAGATCTGCTTACACCCAGTATATATTGAATTATTATATATTATAGTGCCTTTTATAATTCGAACTTGAACTAATGCCTTATTGTTTTAATTTTACGACAAAAGTATTCATATACCTATTTGGAAAATATTATAATGCATTTTTGTTTTATTGTATAACTTTTATTATAATTTGACCATAATTATAATAATACCTATGTAATTTTAGTATAAACACCATTAACATGCCTTATTTTTTTTTAATCATATTATATTTAAAGTTGTGGTAAAAGTAATGAGTTAATTTTGTATTGGCTTAATGTTTAACCCCAAAATGTGTAGTGTAAATTATAAGTATGTAATGAAAGAAAAGGTCTTCTAATTGCATGATTGAACTTTAAAAAATATTTTGTATGTTACTTTTATAAAACTCAAGACTGTACTGACTGACTGAATGTTTGATCGCGTTAATCTCAGGTCCTATTTGAAAAGTCTTTCATTAGTCGAAAGAAAATTTCAAATTATGGTAGTAGTAATTATTGAAATGAATATTTATCTACGTATTCATACCATTTAAAATTTTGATCATGATTAATAAGAAGACACAATAAAAAAAATGTATAAAAATATAAATTAACTATGATATAATGATAATTACATTGTCATGTGATAAATTAGAAGATTGACTCGATTACTTTGAACACAACTTCATGTATTGTCTGTTAAAAATATTAGAACACTGTAAACTTTTAGCTGACGATATTAAAAATGTATATTATTCAACTAATTTTTAGATGAATTGTACTGAATTAAACATAATTTATAGATCTAAACAAAACTTTCGAATGATTAATGTTGTTTTTAATTTGAATGTTAATATGATATAACGAATAGTTTTTTTTTTAATATTCTGAGCACTTTCTTGTGACACAATGCAATTTTTTAATGCTAACATTTAACATTATGGCGATTGTATATATTTTGTGATGTGAGAAGCGGTGGTGGCTGAATGGATAAGGGACCCGGCGGCGTGCAAATCACGCGGTTCGAGTTCGATCCCGACCGGCAGTACCAATGTGGATTCCACTTTGTGGAATTATAAATTCCACAAAGTGTACTACTACTTGTACTAGTCAAGTGACTTACCATCTGCTAACGGTGCAGAAAATATTGTGAGGAAACCCACATACCCTAGAAGATGTGGGAGTATGAGTATGTCTGATCCACTAACCCGCACTAGGCCAGCGTAAGTGGATTATGGCCTAAAACCCTCTCAGCTCTCTAGTTAGAGGAGAGGAGACCCGAGCCCAGCAGTGGGACTAAATGGGTTGCTGATGATGATGATATATTTTGTGTCATATCCAGAAAGAAAATTAAGAATAGCGGTAACCCAGGTCGATTTTATTTTATTTAAAAATTTCAATCATTATATTATCTGGGTCTATACTTTATAGGGTTAATGTAATACTTTATTTCATTATCTATCTTTTTATTAATAATATAGAAATGATTCAGATCGCGTTTGAATATTTACAGTTAAGAGGGTTCATACAGAGGAAGCCAACGTCGCAATTACACTCTTTGCGCTGTAGCATGGTGCGGGTGACAGTTTCACTAACATTTCGTTTCACTCATGAAAGTAGCCGCGATTTACAAATTATGACTTAGTATTTCAGCTGTACCACATTCGTAATATATTATAACTGTAGTAAATTAATTTAAACCCAACCAGAATGTTCTAGTCTAGTCATACAGACAACTGTCACCCGCACCAAGCTACAGCGCAAAGAGTGTAAGTGTCATAATTTAATGGTTTTCGATTTTGATAATTTAATCGGAGCAATTTTTTTATTATTTTTCATTACATTGTTTAGGATTACGTGAACTTGTATTAAAAAGTAAGTATCCGTACTGCTTACAGTTATTTTACTATGAAAATAAAAATGCCCTGCAAGTTCCAATGTGTTATTTGCATATAGATAGAACTGTTAATCCAATTATTTCGTACCTTTTACACACCATTCACCTAATTCTAAAAAGTGTATTGAAAACATTTAAAACAAATAGCTCCAATTAAATAATAAAAATCGAAAACCACGAAATATTACACTAAATCGCGCCGTTGCCAGTCCTCTGTATGAACCCTCTTAAATACTTCAAACCTTTTTCATATACCTAGTATTATTATAATAAAATAAAACTTTTTAAGTTCAGTACAATTGTATCTAAAAATAAATTAATGATGGTTAATATGTGTGTTTGGATGTGTAAATCTATATGTGTAAGAGTGAAATGTATTGTACATAATGTTTTAGATCGTGTGGCATTGTTTATTGTTGGTTTGTTTCGCTTACATTGGATTTGACATCACATTTTAACTATAGACTCTACAATTGATTAGTCTCTCGTTTGTAATGGAATGATTCTTTTTCGTAAGACTAATGCCCGTCACAGACCTTCAAATAAACTTGCACAAACTCCAGACTAGTGCATGGCAACCGTATGTGCAAGTGTACTTGAATAAGTATAAAGTCAGATAATTGTGGCCAATTATAGCATTAGTATAGTTTCTAGTAGCTAGTTCATTACTTAATATAATATAGCCCATAACTAACTACATCATTTTTATTACGCATACAGCTCCTAAAAAGTTCAAATATCGAGCCATAATGGTCAACTTGTAATAATTATGTTGTAATATGACGGTTTAATGTAATAATCATAGTGTCGGATTATCAAGTGCTGCGTATTTGAAATGTTGAATCATTGACCACTATTATAGTTTACAAAATCAATTAGTTTTGTTAGAAAGTGCAATAAACATGGGCATAGTTGGCTAGGAAAAACTATTTCAAAGGTGAAATAATTGGCAATAATTGTGGGAATATGTACTTTAAACTAAAACTTTTTTAAAGCCCTCATTAGGCAAAATGCCTTATTGCGGGAGACTTTAAAAACACACAATTAACTAACATAAAGTCTGATCCCACTATTTTGGGTGTCACTCAATGAAATGTCCAGGGATCCTAAAATTATTAAGAGGGTTCATACATTTTCAAGTTGCTCGCAAATAGGTTTTTAAATTACGCACACAGAGCCGAAACATGCACACTTCTCTAATGCTGTGTGGTACAACAATATAGAGCGTACTAATGAGTTTGGTATTTTCTAACCCACAGTGTTTTGTGAACCCCGATTTTCGGACATCCCATTATTATTGAAAAACCTGACAGAAATGATCATTTAAAAGCAAGATTTCGTATCCCCATTTAGCTACCAAGTCTAGTTTTTGAATTATAATTTTTTGAAAATCGACCAAATTTTGTTTCGATTTTCAGAAAAAAAAAAATTACATTTAAAATAAGCATCATAGAAATAACGATGTTAGGTACATTGATGGCGCATCTTATGCCGGGTATTTTAGTGCATAAATGAACCTCGTAACTTTACTTAATCCAGATATATACGTGTTTTTCGATTTTTAGTTTATCTTAATTTTCTCGAAAATCTCTCAATTTTGGGAAAAGTTATTTATACTCACATTATTTGGATAACTTCTCCAACACACCACATAAATTTCACAACCCAATTCCATGGGACTTGGAAACCACAACGATTTTAAGTTTAATCCGGATTTTTCGTCGTTAGGGCTGTCAAAATCTCAGATAATTATTTACATCCGGATTTTATACACCTTTGCCAAAAAATATATCTACCTAGTATTAAAATCGGTAGTTTGGATATTATCTGACGTGAAGAAGCCAGGATAACAGCTTGGTATCTAAATAAAATATTATTCATCGATGTACGTTAAAAAGCATATTCACTAATTCAGGCATTTTGTGTTATTTAAGTATTTTTGTAGTACGTACTAAATACTGCTAAATGACACGCAAAATCCATATAATGCAATAGCAATAACATAAGCTGGGAGTACCTCCACGTGGTGAAGGCGGTAATAGTTTCTACTGCCTAAAACTCCCATAAATATTTTTAATTTGACCACCAGCTATCCAAACTTTATTTGCTATTTATTTCGAATTCTACCTACAAACAAACAAATGTAGTAAACCTGAAGGGAACTTTTAACTTGATATTTCTCTTAACTATATTATTAACTATATTGTTTATATGTATGTATCTATCTATCAATTATATTATATTCCACTGTTTCTTTCTTTTAGGTGGCATTTTGTTTCTGGACTACCATAAGGTCGACTGGTAGAAAATGCGTAAGGCATTAAGTCTATATTTGTACAATGATTATTTTTTGCTTAAGTATAGAGTTTTTAACAAATAATAATAAATAAATAAATATTTTTGAAAGGTCTCGGTAGGCTGCCAATAAACTGGTTCACGTTCTGTACGTCATTCTGACAACGGAACTTTTACTTTTACGAAAAATTTAATCCACAAAATAAGGATTAAAAAATTGACAACCCTAACAAAAATAGTTAAACTGGAATAACTTCTGAGTCCCATGGATTTGGGATGTCATAATTTTGTGGTGTATTGGGGAAGTAAATAGAATGATTTCTGTATAGATAACTTTTCCCAAAACGGCGGGATTTTCGGGAAAATTAATAAAAACTAAAAACCGAAAATCTCGTATAAATCTCGATCTAACAATGGTGCGAGGTTCATTTATGGACTGAAATACTCGTCATAAGATGCGCCATCAATGTACCTAACATCATTATTTCGTATCACGCTTAGTTTAAGCGTAATTAATTTTTTTCTTAATATCCGGATGGAAAAATTACGATTTTCAAAAAATTATAACTCAGAAACTAGACTTGGTAGCTAAATGGGGATACTAAATCTTGCATTTAAATGATCATTTCTGCCAGGTTTTTCAATAATAATGGGATGTCCGAAAATCGGGCTTCACAAAACACTGTGTAACCTCGTATTTTGTTAAAGTTGGATAGGACAAAATTTCAAATTAAATTAATCAATAATTAATTGTTATTAATCGTATTGTATTCTATAAACAATTAAAATACAATTTTATTAGAAAGAAAGAAAAATACAATTAATTTTATATAAGACTAACAATTAATTTCTCAATAATAACTGCGGCTGATATGATGATGAATGTGACTATTTGAGGTCAAAGTGGTGAAAATGTCCGCCATCTTGAACTTAGTTGTTTTTGGGCTGATCGCCTCCAAAATCGATATCTGACAATCCCACTGATCACTGGGCATAGTTCTGAAGTCAAAATTGTAAAAATGCCCTCCATCTTGAACTTTGTTGTTTTTGGGCTGATTGATACCAAAATCGATATCTGACGATCCCATTGGCCACTGGGCATAGTTCTGAAATCAAAATTATAAAAATGCCCGCCATCTTAAACTTTGTTTTTTTTGGGCTGAGTGATACCAAAATCGATATCTGACGACCCCATTGGTCACTGGGCATAGTTCTGAAATCAAAATTATAAAAATGCCCGCCATCTTGAACTTTGTTGTTTTTGGGCTGAGTGATACCAAAATTGATATCTGACGATCACATTCGTCACTGGGCATAGTTCTGAAGTCAAAATTGTGAAAATGCCCGCCATCTTGAACTTTGTTGTTTTTGGGCTGATTGATACCAAAATCGATATCTGACTTTCCCATTGGTCACTGGGCATAGTTCTGAAGTCAAAATTGTAAAAATGCCCGCCATCTTGAACTTTGTTGTTTTTGGGCTGAATGATACCAAAATCGATATTTGACGATCCCATTGGTCACTGCGCATAGTTCTGAAGTCAAAATTGTAAAAATGCCCGCCATCTTGAACTTTGTTGTTTTTGGGCTGAATGATACCAAAATCGATATCTGACTATCCCATTACTCACTGAGCATAGTTCTTAAGTCAAAATTGTAAAAACGCCCACCATCTTGAACTTTGTTGTTTTTGGGCTGAGTGATACCGAAATCGATATCTGACTATCCCATTACTCATTGGGCATAGTTCTGAAGTCAAAATTGTAAAAATGCCCGCCATCTTGAACTTTGTTGTTTTTGGGCTGAGTGATACCGAAATCGATATCTGACTATCCCATTACTCATTGGGCATAGTTCTGAAGCCAAAATTGTAAAAATGCCCGCCATCTTGAACTTTGTTGTTTTCGGGCTGAGTAATACCAAAATCGATATTTGACGAGCCCATTGGTCACCGAGCATAGTTCTGAAGTCAAAATTCAAGTTCAAGATGACGGGCATTTTTACAAATTTTGACTACAGAACTATGCCCAGCAGATCAATGGGATAGTCAGATATCGATTTCGGTATCACTAAGCCCAAAAACAACAAAGTTTAAGACGGTGGGCATTTTTACTATTTTGACTTCAGAACTATGCCCGGTGACCAATGGGATCGTCAAATATCGATGTTGGTATCACTCAGCCCAAAAAAAACAAAGTTCAAGATGGCGGGCATTTTTACAATTTTGACTTCAGAACTATGCCAAGTGAGTAATGGGATAGTCAGATATCGATTATGGTATCACTCAGCCCGAAAACAACAAAGTTCAAGATGGCGGGCATTTTACAATTTTGGCTTCAGAATTATGCCCAGTGACCAATGGGATCGTCAGATATCGATTTTGGTATCTCTCAGCCCAAAAACAACAAAGTTCAAGATGGCGGGCATTTGTACAATTTTGACTTCAGAACTATGCCCAATGAGCTATGGGATAGTCAGATATCGATTATGGTATCACGTAGCCCAAAAACAACAAAGTTTAATATGGCGGGCATTTTTACAATTTTGGCTTTAGAATTATGCCCAGTGACTAATGGGATCGTCAAATATCGATTTTGGTATCACTCAGCCCAAAAACAACAAAGTTCAAGATGGCGGGCATTTTTACAATTTTGACTTCAGAACTATGCCCGGTGACCAATGGGATCGTCAAATATCGATTTTGGTATCACTCAGCCCAAAAACAACAAAGTTCAAGATGGCGGGCATTTTTACAATTTTGACTTCAGAACTATGCCCAATGAGCTATGGGATAGTCAGATATCGATTATGGTATCACTCAGCCCAAAAACAACAAAGTTCAAGATGGTGGGCGTTTTTACTATTTTGACTTCAGAACTATGCCCAGTGACCAATGGGATCGTCAAATATCGATTTTGGTATCACTCAGCCCAAAAACAACAAAGTTCAAGATGGCGGGCATTTTTACAATTTTGACTTTAGAACTATGCCCAGTGACCAATGGGATCGTCAGATATCGATTTTAGAGTTCATCAGCCCAAAAACAGCAAAGTTAATAATTTGATCTTTAATTAAAAAAAAATTCCATAACAAAGTATCAACTGGTATTGAACTCTCTTGAAATATACAAATATTACGTAAACATCGGACCGGGAGCGCGGGAAGCAAAGCGTCACGTCCTCTCTCTAGAAGGCCTCAGCCGGTACTGATTTCTCACGGCCTGTGCGCCGAAATATAAGGCGTTTTTAGGCTCTTTTCAAAAATCATTTTAAAATATTTCTAAAGGGATTTCGAAAATATTATGGACATTTATAAATGACAACATCTTGCTTAATAATTAAATGTAAAAAAATCGACTTTTTAAACACTTATAGTGTACCAAAATTCTAATCAAACTTGATCAAAGTCCAACGTTCTTAAAAATTTTAGTTCTTAAGTTTTAGTTATAAAAAAATGAATATTTCTAATATTTTTTCAATACACTAACTAAAGGACTATATGTAGACCTTAAAACAAGCTTTTTTTTCTATGCATTTCAATTACTTTAGTCCCTGGCGAATCTGAAAGTAGGCTTGTTTCGTAGAATTTCTTAAAACGCTGTGCGAAAGAACTGTTCTAACTAAAATACTAATAATAAATACTCTGTTTTTCTTAATACACTTTTTAGACAAGAAAACTGTTGTCTATGTATGCCAAAAATTACTTCGCTACATATAAAGACATATTCTGTAGCGAACGTGGAAATCTCGTGATTTCATGGATTTCTGTATGAACCCTCTTAAAGCATTCTGACGTAATTTAAGGATGGAAAAAATGTTAACTTCCCATCTTCAAATGCAAGAAGTATTGGAAGTAAAATTCTTTTAGAGTACTTAGAACATTTAAAATAATGGATGCATACTCTTTTAACCCTTTGAACGCCAGAGACGTCTATAGGTACACGTAAAATAAAAATGTGCTCACCACGCCAATGACGGCATGGCACGTCAAAAATGTACTGTATTTTAAAAGCTTGGCGCTCAAGGCACGGTTATACCGATTTGACGTAGCGGTCAAAAGGTTAAGGGTTGATAAGATTTTATTTTACCCTACGTAACTGTGTTGTTTGTTAATCTGTGGTGTCAAATCCAAAATGTTTGTCTGTTTGTTGATTCGTGAAATCGTAAATGTCGTGTTGGTTGTCGGATTTATATTGATTTAGTTTATGTGGGATGTAGACTCTTCATCTATTGTGACGTTTAGTGGGAATGGTTAAAAATACTGTAGGTATATTTTTGGTCTGCTAATATTATTTTGTGTCACATGTGATACAAAGACAATTTGCATGATCTAGGACTTATGTTTTTGCGATTTTTGTAAAAGGCGGTAAGGGGAGAGGTAGTGTACCTGGCAGAGTAAGAGTACCTGGCAGTCAAAAATTTAGAGTCAAAACTCAAACGATTCACTACTCGCCCTCCTGTGGTCATTGATTATGGTGATAATTCCAGTTTAGTCAAATCCTCATCGAGAAAATTAAAATTATTGTATTAAAATTAAATGTTATGTGCTTTACCATTTGTACAATATTATAAAAGTCATAGTTATTTTGCTAAATCTGAATAAAATTAATTAGCTATTAAGGGGTTTTCCATTTTACAGAAAACCTGCGTTTTCAATATTATGGCAAAAATGTACCAGAAAGTTACATCTATTTGATATTTGAAAAGACCTCGAGTAGAATGTATAGAATAGAATCCTAATCTTGAATATTTATTTTTTACCGTTGGCGCCAATGTCTGACAGCTGTCAGATGACGTCACAGTCGATGAAGAGTGCGGTGTACAAAATTGTGAACATTTCCTTTCGCTCTATTTACATTAAGCTAGATATAAGCGCATAGAAGCCATTGTTCATGTAATTTTAGTATATTTTTTTTCTCTGTTTAGCAATTAATAAAGTTTCTTTTATTGATATTTTACGTATTTTTATTGACACTCTTTTAAAGACTGTATGTACTGTGTGCCATGAGTATAATTATTATTGATCTTATTTATGTGACTGTTCGCACCGAAAATCATAAATTTGGTCTTTTGGGGGTATAATAGAAGAGAGTTCCGATTAGACCACTCCACGATTCGTTCCAGGTCTTTATTTTTTTTTTATTGCTTCTGCGTAACCGTGGTGGGCATACACGTAAGGTTGTGCCTTGTGCCTGGTTAGGTCAAAATCTTCATGCTTAACCTTACGTTTATGCCCATCATTAGTTTCATAACATTTTGAGTAGCATTGTGTTATAGCCTTTTGCAACTACAAGTGACAACGCAAAAATGTCGCAGTATATCACCAGTTTAGTAACAGCAGGAACTATAAAATAGTGTCATTAAATCATATAACGGACGAAACGTGTAACAAGTGAAATAATATGCAATTATATTGGTTACCGTTTTGTATGTGCGCCGAATACATATGGCAGCGGTGTCATGGCCGCCGGCAGCGCACGCGCCCTGCACTTCAATGGGGTGAAAATTTGGCGCGTAACTTGAATAGATTTATTTTTCAGAGGCTTAGGAGGAATATTTTTATTTAAATACTTACCCATGGAAATGGCTAATGCAGCCTAGGCGTTGAATCCCAGTGTGGGCAGCGTCGATGATTTACGGAAATGACTCATCTAGATTATAGAGTAAACAACGCGGAACAACTTTTACTAACCTTGAGTGAGTACTTACTCTTTTTGTTGTTTACTTCTGAGAAGATATTGTACGAGTATGTAGGATAATGGTAATTTGTAAAAGATTATTTAAACAACTGTCTCGCTAGCACAGAGGCAGTGTGCGTGTACGACTGTTGCGCAATATGTTCCGGGTTCAATCCTCGAGTTGGGTTGAAAATAGCATTGGGTTTTTCTGTTTTGTATAATGGCAATAGGTTCAGTCCTATTGTATAGTACCCACATAATGTAAGTGTGCCTTACCTACCCCTTCGGGAAAAGAGGCGTGTTGCTATGCTGTTTTTTTTTCTTTTGATATTATACAGCATTTTTTTGGGAGATAGGGAGATAAGTTTTCTAGCTATGGGTAAGTAGGTACTAGTTAAAAAGAACTTCGGTTTTATTGTTTTAAGGACGATTCCTGCAGTAAGGAAAGTTTACAAACTCACGCTTAACACATAAAATTGGAATAACTGTTGTGGGTTGTAGATAAATCATATTATAATAATTGCCCCGTGTATACTTAGTGCGTACAATATCGGAATGTCCGCTAATCGCTAAACTTTAGCCTTGTTCCTAGACCAAAGTTTGCTTTTCAGACATTTTGGATTTGGACATTAGCGGAATTCTAAAAGCGCCTATTTACTATTTATTATATAACCATACCAGTACCTACTTATTATATATAAAATTTGGTAACTACCATGTTAGATAATCATTTAATTATGGAAATAAGTGTGTAGGTACGATAAATTACTGTTAATTTGGTTAGAATTAAAATTTTATTGTCTTGTGTAATGTTATCTGTCTAGAGATGTTGATAAATTTTTAGATATAATTTGTAGCTTTATCTGTCCCTAACTAGTGTAGTAGTAATCTTTGAGGTAGTATTACTATTTTGCCTATAGGTATATGCTTATCAAGAAAATGTACAATATTTTCTATTTCAAACTTTAACCAACTGATATTGTAACTACTAAGGTGATTAAAAAGATCGCCCGGAGTTTCATGCCAAGTTCTTCTCAGAGCTTAGGCAAATTTGCTGACACCTGTTTTGGCTTTGTATGACGTTCATAAGTATTTGTAATAAATATTATGACTAATGACTTCAGTCTGCACATCATAATCCACATTGGATCCAACTACATTTTTTAGGATTGGCGAATTTGAAGGAAAGTTTGGTTTTGGTCTGCTCGACACCTATCTCTGTTCAGCATAAATTTCGTGATTGGGTTGGTTAAGTATATTCTCGAATATTTCTATCTACATAATATGTCTCATTGCAATCGGTTCAAATATTTTTCTTTTGCTTAAGATTTTACAGAGGGTGACTCGATTATTCCCTTTTTTATTATTAGGTATAATTATTAGGATTAAGTACTATAATTTATCCCACAATTTAGTTCCCGTGGGTGACGCAGAGGTAGGTACCCACGGTGGAAGCTTGTACGGAAATTAATTAAACAACGTCAAGGACAAATAGCACAAATAAAAATTAAAATAGTTCGTATCCATTCGTCCCTACATATCGATATTACCATAATTAATTACCTAGCTTATTATTACCAATCCAATTAGATTTTATTAATATTTTTGAAAACAATTAAAAACAGAATATATGGCTATTTTATTCATATTATTTGATATTATGACCGGATGTTTTTAGTAATGTATGAAGCTATCCATGGTTTTTGTCACCTTGCGTGCTTTTATCACTGTGTCACAGTGGATGACGTAGCGGTGCGGTGGTCGCTTCGCCACTAACAACGTCGTGCCGAGTGACGTGGTTCGATTCCCACGCGAGACAAGATTTGTGTGATTCTTAAATTTGACGATTGATTTGATGATTGACGGGCCTGTTGGTCTAGCGGTTAGCGGCCCGGACTGCAAAGCCGGAGGTCGTGGGTTCGATTCCCACCCAGGACAAACCTTTGTGTGATGAGCATGAAGGTTTGTTCTGTGTCTGGGTGTAATTTATCTATAATATGTATGTATTTACAAAAACAAATGTATTTAAGTAGTATATCAGCTGTTGTTTAGTACCCATAACACAAGCAAATATAATTGCTTAATTTGGGACTAGATGGCGCTGTGTGAATGTGGTAGAATATTATTATTATATTATAGATATATGTTTCGAGTCTGGGTGTACTTTGTGTCCGTTAATTGTATGTTTGTAGTAAACATTCGCCAAGGGTACCTACTGAGGGGGGGCCTTAGTACCCTTGGCGAATGCTTATTACAAAGCTGAACACTGTGTAGTGTAATATACTAATGGATCAATATTATATTACACTATAAGGTGTTCAGGAGGTGCCATAAAGGGACCCTGAATATCGTGTAAGCTCTTAACCAAGTGATGCCGATGGAGGGGTCCTTAGCATCCTTTGCTAAATTAAAATTAGATATGCGGTATGCCTAAAACCTTACATTCAAGCAAAAACAATAATAAATCAACTCAATTAACAAGATAGTTTCGTTTTGTAGGTACTTACCTACATTTATATTAAGTGGTCTACCTTTAACACCATCAAAATTAAATTTCATCGATTTATGTTCGATACAATATTTATTATTGTTTCCTTATTACTACTTGTTCTGATTGTAATTATCTTGTTAACTTTTTGATTTTAGAAACCTACTAAATACAATAATATAATGTGTCGATTCATTTGCCTGTTCTATTTATTCGGATTATCAGAGCTCAGAAAGGCTACTATGATCTACGGCTTCGATACGATTACATGAGGTAAAAGAAGGTTGGATGGTTAAAGCCATAGGAGGCCAACAATTGTATTTGTATCGAAAGTAGCGCCCCAGTAGGCGTCGTATTTACTTTACCTATGTGTGAACTTAGGTGTGGTGTACTCGGGTGATTTTGAACTACTGGGGTGACTTTAGTCATGCAGTTTATATGCTAAATAACCATTACCTTTTGCAGTTTTGTCGTTTTCTAACTGATTATGTAAATAAAATTTATATAGTAAGCACATTGCTATATTTATTACAGAAATTGTAGGTATTATTAAAGTAGTCCCATTTTTTTCTAAAGTCACCCCAGTCTACGGTATGTTTTATTGTCTGGCGCGCCAGGAAAGGTAGGGTGGCGATCACGCTCAACCATAGATTATGGCTTATTATCGTCCTCCATATATGATCGTATGAAAGTCCCATTGTAAAAACTACATTACAAGAATTAAGTACGAGATTATAACTTTTTTAATTAAAAAAGCCTCAATTGAGTACCATTTACATTACCTATACTTACCTATAAATAATGTGAACCTACATTATATTCGAATATTGAATAAAAAATATGTGGTATGCGCAGGAGATGTGGTCGTGTCCTTTGCGCGTGCACACGGCATGTAGACCTGTATTCAGGCGCGTTACTAGTCTAGGAGATGGTAAACTAAATTATGATTCTATCACATAGGTTCTTCGGCTGATAAGTACATTAGAAAATTTTGAAGTTTAATTCGTGTGTTCACCAGTGTGGCTAAGAAAGCACGTAAAATCAGTTAGTTAGTCGACGACGTCAGTTCCTCCTGCTTCCTAATATTTATATATTTTTTACACGAATTTTCATAAGGTACCTAAATACAGAGTTATGCTCATAATAATTGCTGGCTTTTGTAGCTCTAGATCTGTTATTTGATAAGTGTATTTGAAAGTGTACCTACGTTGTTTGCAGTATTCTAGATATTTTTAAAATTTTCACAGACTTATCAACTGTTTCAATATTTAACAGGATTCACAGTAATTGCATAAAGGTACTAGATATACACAGGCACTGCGTGTGTAATATTATTAAAATCCATTTTTCACAATACAACGGCCGCGGCGTATCCATAATCCGACTAATGGGGTTATCACTTAATTTACTCTAATACGTTGTTTCAAATAGTTATTCCAATTGAATCTGTCAGCTATAGCAGCCACTTTTTTACCTATCGTCCTACGTGTTATTTTACTACCTCGTTTTTATATCGTTAGCTCCCAGACTACATGTAGTTGGAGAGAGACTGGTTGTACTTGGCCTTGCTCGAAGCATCTAGATCAAGTTGTGGGTGCCTCTGAGCCTCAAGGGACATTCTGATTTATTAATAACATTATTTATATTTGATACTTCCTAAATAACATACCTTAATGTGTGAATAACAATTAGAAAATTATTAACGTAAATTACCTTAAAATTTACGTTAATGCCAGTCAAAGTCAAGTCAAGTCACTTATTTTTATTCGCATTCTGTATACTGCTTAATTGAAGAAATAGCTAACAATTTTTAACAGTTTTTTTTAAGCTATTTGAAAGAACTGAAAGGTAGGTACGTACCTATATACTGTGCTGAATTAATTGAATTACCTTTATTCTGTGCTGAATTAATTGAATTTCCTTATATTAGTATTTTTTTTTTCAATATTTTTTTTTTATTTAAATTGATCGTCCTAGATATACCTAGAATCATCATCATCATCATCATATCAACCCAATGACGTCCACTGTTGAACATAGGCCTCACCTAATTTCCGCCACAGCGAACGATTTTGTGCCGCCCGCATCCAACGGCCACCCGCAACCTTTACTAGGTCGTCGGTCCATCTGGCGGGGGGCCGCCCCACCTAGAATACTGACGATTAATTTATTTATTTACCAAAAACACTAGTTATAAGTAACTTACATTCTAGCTATAACTACTACTTAGTAATTTGCGTTTACTTACAACTTAACTATTTAGGCAAAAGGAAATAATTACATTGAAATGATTATGTGGCGAACATTTTGATGATACAATTACCTACTTACTAGGTAGGTCTAAGACTTAACATTTCACAGGGAGATAATTAAAGGGCACTGTACAGCAAACTTATTAAGCTCTCTGATTCTGAACTGCGGGAAAGTTTTCGGCCGGAAAAGTCAGTTTATTTGATGTTAAAAAACATAATGTTAAAATAATAGATGATGGTAGAAAAAATCGAATGAGAATAAGTTTTAATTTTCTATAACTATTGTTTAACATTTCTAAGATTCGAAAGAGCCGAACCGGGAGTAATTCGATGAGCCAGACCTGAAGATCGCTTCTGAGCCTCTAAATTCAGTTTCAGATCTAACCATATAAAAATGTAGATAAGGCTGCCGGAAGAATACCTACAGATAAGAATACTTTATTGAACGTGTGTTACACCCCAGACGGGGTCGAACGGATGCCAATTTCCCAACGTAAATTTTTAATACTTCCTTTCTAAACAAAAGAAATTGGCCAAATTACTCGAACTACAGAAAACATGAAAGCGATCTCTGTTCTGTAGTGCTGCTGTGGCTCAAACCGTTCTCAAGTAAAGAAATGATTATTTTATAACGATTAGGTACCTGCATTTTAGGGTCTATTAAATTGTAGAGTCGCATCAGACACATGAATAGATATCTAATACTAGTAAAATATATCTAACCTTCTCTATATTATTGGTATATAGGTTAATCAAAAGATGCATAAGGAAAATTTAATGAAAATAAATACGAGGTCAAAAACAAATTAAAATTGAAATGCAGCACACAGATAAACTATCTCCTTTGACCGTGCTCCCAATAGACAAATCCTTAACCTAGGCTGTATGAGAAACAGCTGTGCTATTTTAGAAAAATATTCGAAGTCTTTATGTTAGCATTTAGCCCAGCCTTTACGGGAAAAATATTTTGATAGCATACATAGTTGCAATTCTAAACTATTTGTTACAGAAAACTTATTGAATAACAAACATGTTTTCTCAATGAATCATTATTAAATATGTCAGCGTATCGACGGGGGTGTTACGTTACGAGGGGTCTGCTACGCATAATAATATTGGAACAACCACTGTTGTAACCTGGCGATATTATAAATACAAGTGGCAGTGTAACTGGCCGCAGACGTGTGTAGTGAACGCTCAGTGCCGACGTGAAAACGCGGGAAAATTTGACAAGCAGCCATGTTCGTTTTGAAGGTGAGTTTTTTGACGTTTAAAAAAGCGGGAGAAGCTTAAGCTTTATAAACTTACCTATATGAGAAAAAGTGGTAAATTTTTTTTTTGTAATTTGTTCTTTGTTAAGAACGTGGATTCTGAACATTTTATGTTAACGATGGTGAAATAGCATTAAAGCATGTTGTTGTGGTTATTAATTATTCGTAAGTACCTAATCTTGTTTTCCTTCGATAACTTAATGACTTCTACAGAAGTAACAGGCTTTTCTATTTCAATCAGTGTTTTTTTTAATTACCAGGTTAAAATGTAAATTAATGTTTAAAGTGCGGTCGCTATATAAACATAATAATATACATTTTGTAATTTACGACAAAGATTTGTACTTACTTACCTAATTAAGTCATTTAAATGTTTCAGTTGAAAATTAACTTTTTTAACTATAAGGAGAGTTGGAATCGATTCCCACACGAGACAAATGGGACTTAAAGATTCAAATTTAAATAAGTTCTTTGTATGTATTTTCTTCTGTCACATATTTGTAAGTCGTATGGATTAAAAATATCTACTTACCTACTTATGTAAGTCATATTATGATGAAGGTCAAACACGATTTGCTACTTAGAAAAATGCTTCCATACATTTGCCCAACATACCCATACCGTACACAAATCCAGATTGCAACAATAAGTCTACACAAATTGACAGTAGTTTAATTTTCTAAAGACTGTTTAAGTACTCTGTGACCAACATTGGCCATATGGCCCAACGTGTGAAGCCTTAAGCGAAAACATTAAAATTAATTACTTGTTAGTGGTCTATGTTGCGCCATAAAGCATTACACTTCTGAATAATAGATTTTTTTATCAGATCTCCGCAAGTAATTTACGTAGAATGAACCCTTCTTGTGTATTGTGAGTATAATTGAGCTTCTAAACATTTGTTCTTAGTTTCTCATGGTGCAATACAGTGTTAAGTGTTTTCGAAAATAGTGTCCAACTTAATGAATACTAGAGGTAGCGCGGAGCTTCGCTCCCGTTGTTCTTTATTGGGCTACTGCTCAACTCCTATTGACCGTAGCCTGATGTTATATAGCCTATATCCTTCCTCGATAAAGGGCCGGGCTATCTAACGTTAAAAGAATTTTGAAAAGTTCAGTAGATCCCGAAATTACCGCCTACGACGTGACAAACTTTACCTGTTTATAATATTAGTATAGATTGCGATGGACTGTTTCCTCATTTTGCATATTGTGTAAAAGAATTATACTTGAGGACTACATGTGTGTCGCATCAACTGTTACTGCTCAACTCTTAAAGGATGAGGCGTGATGTTTTATAGACTAAACATTTCCTTATTATCTGGTGTAAAAAGAATTTTTATTAACATACAAGCTCTTACCGGAGTTACGTTATGCCACAATACAATCTAGTTATACAAATCAATTGACACATGTACGACGAAGTATCACATGCAAATGGATCCACCGATATTGCTAATTTATTATGTGTTGTGTTCGTAACTGTTAGACCAAAAAACGTGTGATTTTTTTTGGAAAATCCACGGTAGGTAATTGTTGACAATATATATTTCAGTTGACAATTTATATATACTGAAGCGGGACTAATTTTGTATTAATAATTAGTGACAAAATACTCAAAGTTATTGGTCATTCATACATCGGGTTGATGTCCCAAACATGATATATAAAAAGCTTGATTTCAGACTATATCTACCAACCATAAAATTTGTTACATGATTATAATCATATATTACTTAAAAGACCACACCTTTTAGTTACAAATTGATAGTACGATAACGAATTAATTGTGCAATAGGCTCTATTACGTTTATGTAAAAGGGACCAGTCGTAAATGTGACGACAAGGCCATTGCAAATAAACAAAAGCATAAACCATGTCTGACCGTTTTCCGCACTTTTATCTGTACTTATAAGGTACCTACTACTTAATTATGTGATTATCGCTTTGCTAGTTAGAGGAGGATAATAGAAAGAATGACAAATTGTACATATAGGTACTTATATGTTAGAGTTTTGTACATAGTAGTTTTAGAGGACAGACTAATAGGCTTACGTTGTATAGAATTGGTGTAAAGGTTTCTTCTAGGTCATCTTCTTATGGTATTTCTGAAAAAAGTTGATATCTTAATTGAGATTTCATTTGTGTCACATATCTATGCTTATTCTAACATAAACAAGAAACAGCTGGTAAAACTTTAACTGTGGCAAGAGATGCTGTATATGCATATAGTTTAATTTGGTAATCTAAATAAATAAGGTAATCATGCTGTACCCTAACTTTTTTTCTGTAAAATTCGCATCCTCCATTGACCTCCTCATGACCAACAGTCGTTCAAGTATCACCACCCTTATGTTTTTTTTGCGATCCTTGGCGTCTTTCAGTTCACTTCTGAATAAATGGCCCTGTCCCCTAATTAGATCTATCGCGTCCAGTCAGCAGATTGACGCGTCCAGCCTACCATAACTATATATTAGAAGTAATCCAGTTATTAAATAGCATTCGCATGTATTAGATACATTTCACCACGCTTGTCTTCTATTCGGGTAGGCAGAGGCCACAGAGTGCCAATTATTCAGATCCAAACGCACCTCTTTACGACACGGCACGAATATGCCGTATTTTTTTATCATTACGCCATCTAAATCAAAACAGTTCATAATACCAATTGGATAATAAAAGAGAAATAATTCGATACAAGTTTAAATGTATTTCATAAGTAGGAATGCGGAGCACGAGCTGTGGGCGCGGTGTTTTGTGCAATCATTGATAGACTAGGTTTGCTAGACCAGGGGCTATGTTCTAAAGTCTAAACTATTGAGATGATAGGTGTTTGTGTTAACTAGAGCAAGAAAATACAAGTTATTGTAACATGCTTTTTTTATTAAGACAGCAATCGTATGACTGCATTGTGCATTGGTAGCTCAGCGAGAGAATCCAAAACTTTTATGCCTAGGGCCTGGTTACGAATACGCGGGTAGAGTTAAATGATGAGCTTTAAGTCTTAAGAGATAAATTAATAGAATAGAAGATTATCGAATTTAGAAGTTATGGTGGAATAGAGATTCGGGTACTTACATACATAAATTCTGAAAACAAAACACTAATTTTTGGACACTGGTCTAAATTATGTTTCTACTTCTTTTCATACCCAGTTAGAAGTACTCTGTAAGAGAAGATTAATAGAACAAAGTAAAGGGCGGGAAAGTTCAAAAGTTCGCCGGACAATTTCGGTCTGATAGTTGAACGAAATAATATTTCACAGCTGTTCTTCGTATATCTTTAGAAACGAATATACATACCTACTTAATACATATTCGGTAGGCGACAGATCTTCATCACAACATCAAAGCTTTGCCAGTACAAACCTAATGATAAGGTACGTACTTACATCAAATTACTGAATGATGATTGCAGCTTCAAATTGATTGATAGACGAGTCAATCTAATAATGCAGGCTGAATTTGCATCTGTCGTAACGAGTTCACTAATGTAATAGACGTTTTTGTCAATACTATTACGTACGTACGAACAAAGCTTTTTAACTATAAATTAAAGCTAATCATAGACTTCAAAGTGGGGTGTCAATGGATGTAGACGGCATAGCACCGGCCGGCGTCTTATCTATGACGTCTTTGGGGGAGTGAACAGTTAAGTTCTAAAGACTAATGATGATAACACCAGTCTTAAATACCATCCGTCTACGTCACTGACACATTCTTAGTATTTACGTGTCGTAGTGATAGGTATACTAAATTTATGATGCTAATATGTTTATTGCACTGTATAATGGAAGTTCTGAATTTTATTTCAGTGTCATGCTAAACGGTTTTTGGGTTTTTCTAGCCAAAAAAATCGGACAAGTAGCCGGTAGGTACTTACTTCAGAAGTTGACGGTGTTAATACCCCCAGCATTCTAATACTGTTGAAAGCACTGCAAGTAATTCTTTGGCTTATGAAGGCTTCGCACTATCATGCTGAGTTTATTTATTCCTTAATTTGGATCTTAAATTCATTACATTTGGTTTCATTGCCCAGGAGAACAAAAGCTTAATCAAGTTAAATTACTAATTACAAGCAATTTAATTTCCAAAATAGTAAAATCCTTATTTGTTATAATTAACCTTAATAATATCTTTGCTTCCTATTAAGGCAAAACCGAATCATTAAGTTTAGATGTTCTTTGAGTCAAAACTATTATTCCTGTCCTTTTTTCAAGGTTCTTGAGTTGGTGTTTGTAAGTAGGTAAATGGTATAATATCTAATTATAGTCTTTTACATATATTTTAATAGACATAAAGTACTATTTGCCTTGCCTTAGATGCAGATTATCCAATAGGTCCAATCGTCAAATATTTGCAATTCCATTAGTATCATCAACAAGTAATTTCATCTAAAATTGTCGGTGAAAACTTTTTTTGACCGCAGTGCTTTTTCTCTAATAGGATTAGATCCTATACAGAATACTTTTGTCTCCCGCTTTGCTATGAAGGCAAGTGGATAATTTTCTTCCAACTCCTCCATTTACATCTGATTAATTTCGTTGCGGGTTCCAAGACATAAGGTTAGGCATTACCTGGGACTCCCGATTGTCAAAACTCGGTGTTCGCAAGGGTCTTCGCTGTAAATCCTGGCTCACAGGAGTTGCAGACGTGGGCATGAGGGTGGGATTGTCCTGTAAGTAGTTTTGACTCACTGCTGTACACGATTCCTCAAAAGCTAATTAAATTACATCACCACCGCACGCTTCTAGCACACGGCTCCATAATCCTTATTAAGGCCAGAAGGCATGAAGTAATCTAAAAAAGAAGTTATCTAAAGAAAGTTCAAAATACATTACTATTCTGTTACTATAGCAGAATTTAGTATGCAAGCACAGTAATAGATAAGTTTAGCAATACAACCTAGTTTAAAAGTACTACTTGCGTAATTGTTTACACCTGTTTAAAACAATGATCTTTTAGTTCACTTGTTTTAAATTAAGTTCAAATTGATAATTATCAATTATAATTTATATTACAATCATCGCATATTGAAGATAGTATTTTACTATGTTCACGAGAACCGTACATCGGCGGTGTCAATAGTTAGTATGTTATATTCTAAGGAACAATATTTGAACGAGTAAGTGATAAAGAGTTTATGTATTTAGTATTTTGATAATATTGAAGACAATTCCATTTGTTTTGTATCATCATCAGCATCATCATATCAGCCCAATGGCGTCCACTGTTGAACATAGGCCTCACCTAATTTCCGCCACAGCGAGCGATTCTGTGCCGCCCGCATCCAACGGCCACCCGCAACCTTTACTAGGTCGTCGGTCCATCTGGCGGGGGGCCGTCCCACGCTGCGCTTTCCAATACGTGGCCGCCACTCGAGAACTTTTTTGTTGTTTTGTATAGTGAGTTATTTTTTTTAATGAATAACGAACAGTACATTTTAACCGCTAGCAAAAAGTTACTATGGCTCAGATTTTACCAAGATTTTATATAAACTAGGAAAACTTAGGTGTAAAGTTGGTTTTAAATTTAGACTCGAAAATAAAAAGAGAAGGGAGAAGATACGACTCCCAAAGAAAAGATAGTAAACATTCACTGGAACTGCGTTACATACATATTTCCCCAAAGGGGTAGGCAGTGTTGCATCATATCAGCATTTAACCAGATGATAGGCCCCCTGCAATAGAGGGCGGCGGGTTCATTATCATTTCAATTATAAATAGTTCTTGACATTATATTGGTTGTTCTCTTCTCATCATGTCTCTGCTTTTGTGGAGTAAGACCTTGTTTCTAGGTTCGAATGCAATCAATTGTTCCTCTCATACAACATGATGGTATTCGGAAACAATTTTATAAGATTACAAGTCAATTAAGCATTTAATAATTGCTTAAACAATACATAGAAGTGTTGTGCATAAACATATTATAATTGCTGTCGATATTATCTCATAAAACGCAACATTTCCTGCAATTGAGCAATAAAATTTTGTTTATTATCTTTCATTTGATCTTGTATTCCTAATATTGATCGTTATTAAAGTGAATGGATTGTGCGGTGTTAGGAAATTATTAGTTGTAATTATTGGGAACTAAGCAGTAATAAAAAATATAGTTCGTTGTAGGATATCCTATAATAGTACCTAGTGGTTAATTATAATTCTAAATTAGGTTTGGTGATTTTTAACACACTTTTATTAGCTTGAACTGTATGCAAAGTAATCACTTCAGAATGTCGGAGCAAATTGAAACTTTTTAAACTTATTAAGGACTTAAGTGTCAATATATAATCCTAAAAAAATATTAATTGAGTATAAAGGCTAACACGCGAAAATATATAACAAAAAAAAAACAAGTTCAAAATAAGAATTGAATGATAAAATTACATTTTATTGTAAAACATTTTTTTTGTCGTTAAAGGTGCCTTACAAATTTACCCACCTTAAGAGCTCTTTAGATCAAATTCAACTCTACTCTTTTAAAGAGTGCGGCAACTTTTTAGTGGATGAGACAAATGCTGTATATTATCAGCTTGTCAGAATCAGACAAGTACCTACAAGTACTAGTTACGCTTGTATGAAACCATGATGGCATAAAAACAGAAAGTTTGTGACAAAATAGCAATATGACTGCTCTACATACTGATGTACTTAATAATTATTATTACAACATGTCAATACAACCAATGATTTATTCTCAAGGCTTTAAAGGTCCAAATCATACTTAGTGATGTAAAAAATGACCTTATAATGAGCTCGGTAAATTTAGGCCGCGGCTACACCGTAACGCGGCCTTATACAAATTATGTACGACAAACACATTCCTATGCGATTACTTGAATGTTATTGTGGTGTAATAGCCCTTTTGTAATGTATAGAGATTGGATAATATTATGTATGTGTCGATCGGGGACTTTCTAATAGCGACTAAAATGTTTTAAACAGACTGACTGAAACCAATATTTTGTTTCAATAATCATTGTGCTGGTACAGTCGAGTTCATTAATATATTGGCACCATCATTCGATATTTTTGTTGAAAAGGGTGACTACAACTTATTGCATAATGTACAGCATATTTTATTGAACCATTCACATGAGGACATATATTTGATCCATAGGTTCTATAGTATATTTATTGAGCTTTTCAACGCTCACAATATATTGAATCCTTGATGGTGCCAATATATTAATGAACTCGACTGTACGATGTTTATGAGTTTTCATAAAAAAATTTATAGGTTTAAATTACTAACTACTCATGAGGTGGTGTTAATTATGTCAATTCTTGATAGGCGATTTCCTTTGCTTTGGTTTAACATTTTATACATATAAATGCTAAACTATATGTATAAAATTATTGATAAGTACTAATTCTAACACGTCTAATCAGGTATGTGTATCTTTAAAGTATTTTGTACCTATATAAGTTTTACTTCTGAATCTCCTTGAATACTCATTTTCTCAGGCATTTTCTGTGTCATAAAAATCGAATAATTTCTGCTTGTAATATAATTTACAACCAATTAAAAATCATCATAATTTCACAAGATTAAAATCTTCTCACATATATGTATCTAAAATTTTAACAAACTATGATTGATTTACAAATTTAATCTACATACTTGTGTAATACAGGTTCGTTTATAGCAAGATGGTCGCGACGCGTCAAAACAGATCATGTCTTGTCTCTGACAGCTGATTAACACTCAAACCAAACCGCATTCTTAGACCAGTATGCAGCATGATATACTTATAATAACGTCTATCGACTTATTGAGTGCTCTCGAATTGTCCCCAACATCGGGTAACCTGACTATTTTATCAGGAATGCGCGATCAATCAAATTTAATATTTAATTTTGCAAATTATTTTTTAGTCTGTATACTGCATAAGAACTAGTACCTAACGGTTGCACCCATTGCAGGCTACGTCCTGCACGAATGCACCTCTTTTGACCACCTTTTGGATCTCTTTTGATTTCTTTTTAATTTACTTTTAATAATTTAAAAATCAAAATCCTAAATTAATACAAATTCAAATTCGAACCGAGTCTTCGACGGATGCTCCGACAAAGACTCGGTTCGAATTTGACTTGAGGCTCATTTCAATTTTAATCTCTAGTGCAGTGCACGCTATTCTGGTCATTTAAATTAATACTACATATAAGTTTATAACAGTTTATATTAACACTCAATAATACTACCGAAGATCAGTTATGTGTTTTATTTTGAGGGCCCTACGCCCTTCCCCATATAGCCGGATCTACTCCTATACTCTTGCCTAGCGCCCACTGGAGGGGACAGTAGAGAACGCTAGAAACTTATGTCCATATGCATAAGTTCTAAATATTAGAAATTGTGAGTCTAGTAAGACTAGTAATGAAAATTTGAAACAAAACTCTATACGAACCCGTCTGGCCAGAGTGAGCTAAATTTCCTCCACAATGTTTGGAGTAGACCTGTGCCCAGCTGTGGGACGTTTATGGATTGTAATGATGAAGCCCAGTAAATGGAAACGTCCTATGACATGGGATCTAAAGTAGGAGGCGCATGATCCACTTTTGGTTACCTCTTCAGATAAGTTTTTCCATGTGAAATGATTAGATCCCTCCTTATTAAGTAACGTATAACCATAGAACTCATAAATGGCAAGTTTTCTTTGAAAATGAGAACACTACAAATTATCCAGTTCCACTTTCTGTTCAGGAAGCTATTTGGAGGCGTAAGTTTATCGTGACATAACACTATTCAGTTACGATACACTTCCATTAAGCCCTAACTGGTTGACAAGCTTGACTAGTGGACAATTATAAATCTCGGCAACTATGCACTGATTTGTTAAGAAATGTCTAAGGAATTTTAAATCGAATTTGTGGGTAAGAATATAAAGTATAGAGATGAAGGTTGAACGTATACATCCAGATTTGCTAATGTGCCAAAAGCAGTGCCAAATGATAATATTAACGTTTTGTAAATGTCTGGTAAAAATACCACGTTTAGTTCGATTTTGGGATAGTACGAGTATAAGGCATTAAACGTGTTCATTTACATATACATACATAGCATCACGTCTTTTTCTCCGAAGGGGTAGGCAGAGGTGTTACACACCTACATTTCGCCAGCTATCCCATGAAATAGGAGGCGAGCCTATAGTCATCAACCGGGAACATTTATTTACCAAGCTCCGGAAAAATCTCAATACTGGAATTTCATGATGGAAAAGTCCAATACTATTTTCACCCGACCCGGGAATCGAACCCAGGACCTCTTGCACAGCAGTCGTATACACTTCTCGCTGCGCTACCGAAGCAGTTTATTGTCCAATTATATATATTTTGTAGCTTATAAACTTTATTTGTAAACGTAATGTTAAACTTTTGATAGAATTATATCTAGTTCAATGTCATGTACCTATACAGTATACTAGATTGTCACACAAAAGGCACCACATACTATTTAATAAGTTTTTTTGTACACGACATACTATATTTAAAAGATAATAAAAATAACAGTAACAATACATATTATTTCGTGTAACTATTTTAATTAATTTTAAGTTTGTATTCTATATATTATCTAGGTTATAAGTTCAGGCTAGTTATTACCACCCCCAAGTATTAGGTGCTTTTTATTACCCGACTGTCAGGACGGGTATTGTTTTTCGCGCGTATCTTGTATGTTTGTAAATTTCTTTATTCCCACGAATCTTCCAAACGGCTGGATGGATTTTGACAACTAGGGTATCATTAGATTCGTCTAGAAAACCCAAGTGTCCTTAGATAGGTTTTAAGAATAAGAAGACTTAAACGGCGGGCTTTTGACGCCAAATTGTAAGAAGTTCAATTTTTTTTTTAATTCAAACCTATCGAGTTGGGTATCAAAATAAAGAGAATTAAAAAGAGATTACATATATTCAAAAAGAGATTATACATAATTGAATGGTTCCAAATTGTAAGTATTTCTATTATTTTTTTAACCAAACATATCGAGTAGAGTATCAAAATAAAGGGAATAAAATGGAGATTACAAATATATACATATGTTATGTATTTAAATTTTATCAGGTATAATAATTTTACGGTCTTTTTAGTGCGTTGCTCTGTTGATTTTTTGCAGTCGGGTTTTTAAGTTTTTTTAATTGTATTTACTTGTTATAATAAGTAATCCTAGTAACGCTGCCATTTAAATAATACTTTTAGATATACCTAATGAGAACTTTTATTATCTAGGTGTTTGTAAACCGTTTCTTTTTTAATTAATTGTGATCTCATTTAACATTTCGGACAGTATTTAAGACATAATTAATCTGATTTTCGGACATAATTAATTGTAGTACAATTTAATTTTTGGGTGATATTCAAGATTTAGGACATAACCCACTCACGCTGGCCTAATACCCTCTTAGAATTCTTTAGGGCTACTTAACGATTTTTTCTCTCTATTGAACAATTATTTCAGATTTCAATCTCATTTCGTAGCCACACGGAGAATTTCATTCAACACTGTCAAGGATTTATAGGCATTTAGATTTCATTAAAATGTATAGTACATTGGAGGGACTAAAATTAGAGAATGGAAAAAGTTGGGAGAGGCCTACGTGTCACAAGAAATATCTACTCACGACTAAGTTACGGAATCCGATGTCATAGTTATAAAATAGTTTGATATAATATACTAAGTCAGCTATTTTTTGCATTTGCTGCATTTTTAAACGACTTCAAAAAAGGAGGAGGTTATATGTTCGACTGTATGTATTTTTTTTTTTTTATGTATGTTCAACGATTACTCGGAGATGCCTGAACCGATTTAAAAAATTCTTTTTTTGTTTGAAAGGGTATACTTCCGAATTGGTCCCCTATTCATCACGTCAAGTTCTGATGATGGAATCTCAGGGAAATCGAAGGCAACCCTCAAATTTTATAGGCACATGTTACGTTTTTCATATGTTTTTTAAAGTTATTCAAGTATTTACGTTTGATAGTCAACATCTCATGTTGATGAGCTGGTGATGGAAGGTATAACTCCTTAACTGTTAGGAGTTGGAGGATAATTCTTTCGACATTATAGGTTCTTATAAACCAATAGTTGTATTCTTGTAGGTTATTTAGGTGAGCTGATACTGGAAGGTATAACTCCTTAACTATTAGGAGTTGGAGGATAATTCTTTCAATATTATAGGTACTTATAAACCTATAGTTGTATTCTTGTAGGTTATTCAGGTGAGCTGTCAGTGGAAGGTATAACTCCTTGACTCTTAGGAGTTGGAGGATAATTCTTTCAACATTATAGGTACTTATAAACCTATAGTTGTATTCTTGTAGGTTATTCAGGTGAACTGTCACTGGAAGGTATAACTCCTTAACTTTCAGGAGTTGGAGGATAATTCTTTCAACATTATAGGTACTTATAAACCTATAGTTGTATTCTTGTAGGTTATTTAGCTGAGCTGTCACTGGAAGGGAAACTTCTTAATGTTTAGGAGTAAGAAGATGATTTCTTTAAATATCATATTCATGTATAAACCTTAAGTTGTGTTATTTCAAGTGTCTGAGGAGAGAGCTCTTGATGGAAGATAAAGTTGTATAATTCAAAGGAATTCCTAGATGATATTTTAAGTTTTCGATATAGTATCTAACCTGCATTGTATACCTATACTTGTTACCTGTCGCATTTTATAGGAAAAAAGAAAGACATAAAAAGCTGAGAGTTATGAGATTCGTCTATTCTACAATAAGGTTGTGTTGTCAAAATATTTAAATAGACGTTCCCTTCTGTCGAAGATTCTTTATTTCGGTTTTCCGTCTTAGTTTGCCAGCCAGTATTATTAAATCTGCTAGATAAAAAATACACTAAAAATGGAAAAATAAACTATTTTTAACAAAAAAATATTAAAACGACTTCAAATCAGTACTAAAAAGCGAAAAATAAACTGAATTAGATATTTAATTCCAAGCTAAAAAATACCTACCTACCTGTTTAAAGTATAATACTCTATTACTAATCTGTTTGAAGTCGGTGCCAGCCTAATGAGGTTGTATCACACAGTTTGAGCCGTCCACTAGGTACACGCAAGTGCGAGGTGGTGTGAAGTAGCGAGCGGTAACAGATGTACGTACTAAGTAGTACGTAGCTTAACAAACTCTTTAGGCTTGGCACCGACTTCAAACTGATTAGTATTAGAGTATTATACTTTAAACAGGTAGGTAGGTATTTTTTAGCTTGGAATTAAATATCTAATTCAGTTTATTTTTCGCTTTTTAGTACTGATTTGAAGTCGTTTTAATATTTTTTTGTTAAAAATAGTTTATCAATTATCTCCTCTTATGAATATCTCGCCGGACTCCAACAAATATTAAAAAAATAATGAACCAAATTGGTCCAGCCGTAGCCGTTCTGAAGTTATCGTGGGACCAAGGGAAAATAGGGATTCATTTTTAAAAAGGTATGTAGATTCATGTCGCGTTTAGTATCAGCAATAAATTATTATTGAAACTATGTAGGTATACAATAAAAATATCAAGTGTTGCATGTCCGCGTCTGACCACAAGGTGCACGTTCACAAGGCTAAAACAGGACATTCACTTAGTATCGAGTTTCTTGTGTCATTGTGATTTACCTTTAAGGAATTTGTGAGAAAAACTCTTACGGCAAATTAGCCTTTTTGTGAACGAGTTAATGATTGATTTTGTATGGATACTGTTCGATTAATTACCTATTATGTTTTAGCATTGTCATGGTGTATAAGTAAAATAATACTTTGTTTCGGGTTTACACCAAACTGTGGCTTTGTTAATTTAAATGGAAGAAAGAAGAATATTGGTGAAGTTGCGGATAAGTTATTTGAGAGTAGGTAGAGATCTCCTGCTCTGTCTTGCTCCTGATTACTCAATTCAATTCAATTTATTTATTCGGGCAACATAAAATCCATTCTTCCTTCCTGATTTCCTAAATTCATCCTGATCTAATCTCAATTTAATAATAAGAGCTTCCAAGGTGAGATTTTAGCGTCTATATGATAAGATTTTTGCATAGGAATTCCATTTTATATAGGGCAGTAATATGCAAGCCCTACACACCTAGCAAACACCCTGTAATAATTGCTTCCTGAAGCTAAACAGACCAGAAATAGCTACTTAATTATAAAACAGAATAACTAGATATGATTATAACGCAATAACTCTAAACAAACATATTCTCATTTACACTTAAAAAGTAAAAACAGCTCATAAACTTACGTTACACCACGACAAGATCAAGGCCACGGTTCACTTTTATTTAAACTGCTTGAAATAACTTCACGCTGTATGCTGCCACAGTGTAAATATTTCAGTGATCCGACTTCAATAATTTTGTGTGAAACGAATTAATTATTCTCTTCTCTTTTCACTTCTGGCCATTATAGCTTTTCATTTACCTACGCTTCAAGAGGAAAGCTATAGAATGCACTTCCTTTAGCATACAAGATAGATCTTCATTGTATTGTTATGTTTTTTCCTCAGTTGTAATCTCTAAAAAAAACCTATCTCTGTTCTGTGGTTGTAATAATAAAGTGTAAATTATTTACTTTTAAAATCTCACATTGTACGATATTTGAAGTATAAACAAAACCTGGTTTTGTATTTGCAAATTATTTATTACCAAATAATCATAACAGGCGCTTTTCGCCCCAGCAACTCACCCCACCGCTGCGCCGCGCCGAGTCGATGCACTGTTAATAATTCCTCTGTGGTTTGAATACTACTTTTTGTAAGATTGCGTCATTGCTAACTAAGTTACATGCTCTGTTCCACACGGGGGCGTTCAAATGCTTATTTAGTTGTACTTCCGAAGGCTTTTGAGGTTTCTATGACAGGCAATGAAAGTGAAATGTATGTCGTCTTTTTTGTCCAGGAAATATAAGTAATTGAAATATAGCCATCGAGGTATGAGCTGGAATTAGATGAAGTGGGATAAATTAACTTTGTTATCTAAATTGGTATCGATCTTTTTAGATTATAGATTTTAACATAGAAGGTTAAAATAAAGGAATAAAAATAATTCATTAACAATAGGTATTTACATTCACTATTGAAGATAGCCAACTAACTAACTATCCATTTTTTAAAAAGAGTGGCGTTAATTTCTTGCCAGTTCTTCTCATAGCTCCATCTCGTCAGCGAACTGATCGTAGCCAAATTTGCTGACACTACTTTTCGGATAACCTGTTACATTCTTAACTTGTGACTTTAATAAGTGTTACTTTGTAAACTAGATGAATAAACAAGTTTTCATTTCACTTCATTTCACGAAAATCATCAAGTCTTCTAGAAAAAAATATCCACTAACTCATTTATATTTCTCTCTTTCCAGACTCTGATCCTTTGCACAGCCTACCTGACAGTGAGCTGTCAGCACCAAGGCCCCACAACAACTCCAGTTCCCATCCTGAAACAGATCAACAGACAAAATGACGACGGCTCCTACAGCTTCGGCTATGAAGCAGCTGACGGATCCTTCAAGATTGAGACAAAGTATCCTAACGGTGACGTAGCGGGGAAATATGGATACATAGATGAGAATGGCAAGTCGAGAGAGATCTCTTATGGAGCTAGCAGCAAGAGAGGGTTCGAACCTGAAGGTAATGACTGCGTTATATTAATCGAACATTAAATATATGCATAACTTCTTCAAAAGGCCGATAACGCATATGTGACGTTGATGTCCATGGATAGTGGATATCAACATAAGACGACCTGATAGCACGTTTGCCACCTCTATTTCAAAAAAAAACAAAGTCACACCTTTTTCCCCCAAGGGGTGGGCAGAATTGCATTACACCCACATTTTCCCAGCTATGTTAGGTTACGACTCATGTATTGCTATCAACTTAAAGCACTCACTCATTGTAACTTTAAGCAGACAAGAGAACTGCGAGAAAAAGAAAATCCGAAACAAACCCTTTATACAAACCCGTCTGAACAGCGTTACTATACGTAAGCAAAATTTCTTCCAAAATCATTGGAAGAGACCCTGCCCAGCAGTGGGACGTTTATGGGTTGAAATGAAGATGATGATTTATCAGAATTGTTTAGTTACGTTTTTAATATTAGCATTAATTAACAAGCACTTACTGCTTACAGTTAAAATAAACAGACAAACTGGGTCGATTACAACATGACTCTCTATTTGCAGCGCAGTTGGGTAACTGATACATCATGTAATGTGATATAATTATGGTGTAAATAGTGTCTTGTGATAGATTACATGTTACAAGTAATTATTATTGATAATAATAAAGCCTTCATTTGCTAAGGTGGCAATAAGTTCGTCACTCGATGGTTACCAATACTGGTAGCTACTTAGTTAGTAGTAGTTGTAGCCTGTTAGTAGGGGAAGGGTAACCCACACCCACCTTTTAAAAGGCCTTAGAGTCTCCTTTTTTTTAAATATGTCACCCGTTCTAAGAAAAAAGGTTTGTGTCACGAGGGACTTTACAAACACACATGACATACATAAAGTTCACCCAGACTCGGAATAAATATCTATGAGTCACACAAATATTTATCTCGTGCGGGAATCGAACCCACGTTACTCGGCTTGGCGATGCTAGTGTGGAGGCGACCACCTTAACCGTCATTGTGACAGTCTATTGACATGTCCCAAGAAATATTATTGTCTAAAGTTAATTATTGGCAACAGAGGCCATCTATAAGTATGACGGTAAAAAATGAAAATGTTGGGATTGAAATCAGGACTTACGAGTATGTATATGCATACAGCTCATTAAAAAACTAGCTACAAATCAAAGCTACATACTTATGTTGCAACTTTCCTCTAATAGTAACAACCTTCACGCACTGATAAATCATCTAACTAGATGACTCGCTAAGTAAAAACATTTGATTACTTAATTCAAGTAAAAAGTTGTAGAATTTAAACGGCACGAGGTGATACTGAACTTAGACCATCATAAACTGAACGTGTATGGTTTATTTCAAGTTAGATGGACTCCTTCTTTTTAGCTCAGCGATAATGGCAGTGTAAATAATGTGAGGCCTTTGTTCAGCAGTGGACGTCGTTGGGCTGATATATATGCATGCATATGATGATGATGGTAGCAGATGACAATCAAGCTGAGACCATAATAGATGGTATTTATGTGGTGAGGCCTATACGGCGCTAATGTGGATATTACTAAAGAAGGGGAGATGTGTTGCAAAACATCCAAAATTAAGTTAAATACGATGATTCTAATATTAAACGTTACATTCCAGGTCCAGGCATCCAGGTTCCTCCACCAACCTTAAACAACTCACCTACAAACGCGCTCACTGACGGACAAGAAGACGATGGGCAATACAGAGAGGATCCAAGCATCTACGAAGATCCTAAATACAACAGTCGCTCTCAGCCAAGACCAGCTCCAATCCGTCAGTTCCACCAACCAGCCGCACCTATCCCTACTCAAGCACCAGCTCCTCAATACCAGAGTCAGTCAGCTCCAAGCCAGTTCAGGTCTTCTCCTTTGTACTCCCAACAAACTAGCCTATTCAATCAAAGTCCTCAACAATTCCCGTCTGAAAACCAGGACTTACGTCCCCAAAGTCAGGTATATCACCAACAGCCAGAGTTCTCCTACCAGGCATATACTCCCCAGCCTTTCCAGAACTTCCAGCCGCAGAATAACTTCCAGCCGCAGAGCAACTTCCAGCAGCAGGCGTACCAGCCTCAGCAGCAGGCGTACCAGCCTCAGCAACCAGCGTTCCAAAATCAGAATTACAACCCGTTCTTTGGCCACCCCGCACAGAATTTTGATCCCAACACCGGTTCTTATTCGATCAACTTTACCGGTTAAGGGATGATGTGTTAATATTTAATTTTTTGAGGGTGTTAGTCGTAGATATCTGCTGTAGTAGACCAATCAAGAGCAAAGTGATAAAAATTAATAAGCGATGAATATCTTGACAAACAAACTTTAATTGCCTATATGATCTAGTGCTCATTATGCTACTGCTCAACAATAGAGTCTACATCGAAATAAAAAACTAGACATAATTTGGAACAATATACAAATTGGACAAAGCTTAAACATTTTCAATGGAAATATTTACAAAAATTGTGAAAGAATGAAAGAAAACCTATTTACTTTTAGTCTCACAAATACACAGGACAACATTATGAGTGCATAAAACGGTATTTTCATGATTTTACAGCTAAGCTGTTTACAGAATTAACCTGTTATTGTATTCATAGGATTTTCCTATAAATAGAATATCTTATTGAGATCTGATTCCTGAGGAAAACCAAAACACTGGCCATATAAGCGCGCATGGATGGCAAGGCTAAAGGCTAATGTGTTGCCCCAGGGTAAGGTCAGCCTTCGGAGTTCAGATCATAATATATGATGCCTCAGTAACCTGTTAGCAAATTTCGCAACAAATTTTATCTTTAGGTTTCATGATTGGTCTAGTAAGGATCGTCTTGTATTTTGTACAAAATATTTAATTATAATTAAGTATATACCCAAAGTGACGAACGACACCTTTCTACGATTTTGTATAAATTAGTACTAGTCAATATTATCAGGAGTATTTCATAAATTATGTAAATTAAACAGCTTTAAATCTGTAACTAACAATGTTTTTAAATTTTTAATTTATACTTTTCTGTAAAATATTTACAAAAGTTACTTACAATAAAAAACAAATATAATAATTATGAGTACATGTAGCAAAAGACTTATATATGACTATATAATATGTATCCATTATAAATAGATTTGTTATAATTTTCTTATATTTTTTCATTTATATTCATTCATTTATATCAATTTTTAACGGTTTTTTCTTTATATAAGTAACTATATACATAACGTACTTACCTATATATTATATTCTCTAAGTATATCAAATTATATCATATTGTGTAAATACGTTAATATTATAATATTACTTCAATAAATTATATTTTTGATTTTAAATAAGTCATTTATATATTTTAAAATACACAATTTATACAATTAAATTGAAGTATTTCATAATAATAAACATATTGTTAAGTCTATAGATACATAGTAGCTGTTAAAGCTAGTTCTTATTTAAAAATAAATATGAAAATATTTTCTTAGAGAGACGTTATTGTATGAGTCGCTTTTTCAATTTTTTATCAGACCTATCCTATGTTTATTAAATAGATATTTACAAACAATGATTATAGTACCTAAACCATGTCTTAGATACTACTGTTACCAAAATATATTTAAATTGTAATAAAATAATTATATAACACATAATTTATGTATTGAAAGCATCCTCACAGATTGCGCGGGCAATATGGCGGCTGCATACTAAACAGTACGTGTATCGATTGTAAATATATGATTAAATAAAATGTTACTTAATATATTGGAGTTTCCTTTTATTGTGTGGGTGAAAGTAGTCTTGTTAACAATTAGGTAACGAAGGCTTTTTACTGGGTGCTCTTATGATTTACCTCCAATGTGTAATCATTGGAGGTAATTGTCTTTTTGCATGCAGAATGATACATCGATTTTCTTAATAATAATAATAAATCTAATTGTATATCATATTATTCCCCTATAGCCTAGTGTAAGTCATAAAAGGTTCAATATTACTTCTTGACAGGATTAGTTTTTCACATAAATGTGAAAATAACATAGGAAATAGTTAAAATGTGTAACGTCTATAAATAACGATTTATGTTGAGTATGATTCTTAGACAAAAATGTGCAAATGAAATTTCGTTTATTCATGTAGGTCACAAAGTAACTAACTCATAAGAATGTCACAAGTTAACAAAGTAACAGGTTATATGTAAAATAATGTCAGCAAATTTGCATATTTGGCTTCTTTGCTACGTCGACCAGTACTGATCTATTGTAGCGTCCTTGCATCGCCGGTCTCTCCATTCGGCTGCCATGGCTTTGAACTTCACCTAAGTCCCAGGTTCAGACTCTAGGTAGAGATACGAAAACTTTAGGATGCTATTTAATATGCAGCGAGCATAAAGCCATTAACTTAGCATATTTCTAAACTTCGGGCTGAATAATGAGAATTTTATTATAGAAAGACCCAATATAATTTTTGCTTGACCCGTGAATAGATCCCTAAACCTCTGGTATATAATAGTCGAATATACTCCCGTTGCGTCATGGAGGTAGTTTTTGATTCTATTGATTGTTTGTTCTCGTTTTACTTCGGTGAAGTTACTTTAAGGCTGTCGCCGTGCCGAGTGTTGTGGATTCGATTCCTCGAGACAAATATTTGTGTGAATCATAGATATTTGTTTCGAGTCTAGGTGTGTTTTGTGTTAGTTAATTGTATAATTGCAAAGTCCCCGCAACACAGGGCAAGTTCCCTAACGCGGGAGTTGTCTTTTTAATAATCATAATCATTTCAACCTGGACCAGTAGAGCCTGAGATTAGCGCATTCAACCAGACAAACAAACTCTTCAGATTTTTAATATTAGTATAGATAGGAAACTATAACAATTCTACCTCCCATATAAACCTGATGTAAGTCTCAAGCCTCTCAAGGTTGACAATATTGGTGCTGATCATTTCGGAAGTATGAACGATAGGCGTTCACAAACTGGTATATCAAGTATTGTGAGGAAATGTCGTAGGCGGTGTCTATATCCGGCTCGTGAGCGGATGGCCTTAAGTGCGTGTTTGGTTTGGCCTAATTTATATTGTTGCACTTTACAAAATACCTAATGTACACCAGTTTTTTTGTCTGATACGGCACGCGTCTGAAACGTTCCGTGTCTGTTGATTTAAACGCAGCAATCCCTCAACTGACCTTCATGTTATTTTACATAGAGATAGTTAAAGACCTGGAAAGGATATGCGCTAAGTATTTACAGGTGAAGTCGAGGGCGGAAGCTTAAAATTTAGGTATTACAATTACCACACTGGCTCACAGCAAGCAACAGTGATAAAAAAGTAGTGTTGTGAGTTTCTTGCCAAGTTCTTCAAAGCAAGTTCCAAGTTTTCTCAAAGCTCAACCTTGTCAGTGAACTGGCCTTAGGTAAATTTGCTGAAACCATTTTTTTGGCTTTGTATGACATTCATAAGTATCATGTACCTATTTGATTTATATGAAATAAAGATTATGACTAGCTATTACACGTATTTATATAGTTCAGTATTGCCTATGTTGTCTGGCCTTGATAATTAAAACTAGTCCGGGTACTAGATATCTAAAAATAAACGAGTCTACGCATTTGTCATTAAACTTTCGATAGGAAACAAAGTTACGGCAATGGTTTCGTGATTTTTAACTATTACCTTCTTAATTGTAAGGAATTATTAATTTTTACGTTTGTCATTATTAAAGCAATAACTTAGCATCACAACTTATTCCCGAAATGGTAGACTGAGGTGTAAATAGGGGCGTACTGTCATCAACCGGGAACATTTTTTACTAAAACTTCGGGAAAATATCAATACTGGCATTTCTTATCAGAAAAACCCAATACCATTTTCACCCGACCCGGGAATCAAAACCGGGACCAACGGTTGAATACATTACAAAAACTAAAAAATGTACGTGTTATGCGCCTCTGCCCACCCCTTTGGTGTCAGATTGAATAAGGTTAAATTTGTTATAAAATCGTAAATGTCACATTAGCTCTTTAAGATCGGATAGCTTATTTACATACTATTAAACTTCAATAGCCTTTTAAAAACACCAGCAGCCATATTGCCTCGCGCAAAATTAAAATCAAGTAGTAGGTATTATAATAAATTACGTGAAATGGAGCAAATTTTATAACATAAACTGATTACCTTTGCATAATGTTCGTTAAAATGTTAAATGTAAGACAAACATAGATTTTAAAGAACAGTATTGTAGAAATGTACTTTCATTATGACTATGCGATCTGGATCACAATTCTGCCTAGCTAAGAAAAAAGGGCGCAATTGCATCACATATGTTACAGGAGAAACGCATTTAAAGTAACTAACTTTAGGTACAATTTCCCTTAGCCTTAAAATGCACTTATGTCGTTCTTTTTTGGTAGGGCAGAATTGTGATGAAATTAAAAGTAGACAACCAGTTAATATTAATCTTTCAAGCTGCCTCCGCGGCTCACCCACGTGGTATCAGTGCAAAAGTAGTCTATGTGGTTTTCCAGACTATAATCTATCTACGTTCACAGATAAATAATGGATAAGGTAAGGAAAATAGTAAAATAGGAAATTGCATTCAGATCCTATCAGAAATTCTGCTGTGATTGAGTAAGAATCATCTATCCATAGTTTTACATTTATGATATAAGTAAGATTATTAGTTATAAAAGTTACATAATATCATATTATCACCGCAGGACGTCCACTGTTGGACTTAGGCCTCCGCAAGAGATTTTCAATAGGCCCGGTTATAATATGTGGCTTGCATACAGCGGATTGACGTTTCTTATAATGGTTTAGCTGTCAAATATATTCAGTCAGAACAGAAGTCAGGCTTGTGACAGGTAATCACTGACTAACTGGCATTAAATTCATTTTTTTTCCTTCTTGGTATTAAACCAGGATATCACACGACATTTTCCGAAGATTATCGTTGTCAAATGTTGAAATAACAGTGATCATATTATTATTTAAAATTTCAATTATTTCAAACAAAATCGACATTGATCAGCGAATAAGCCCTCTGAAGAAAAAAATATACAAATCGAACGATCTCTTCTACAGTATTGTCACTACGGTGACTATGCTTCAAGGTTGTGTTGCTACAATGATGATATGATATGCTTGTAGGAAATTAGATTTAACTTCTGAATTTTTATGTACTTTATGTTTAATAAATAGCTAAATGTTACCAAATATTTTTTTACGTGTTTGTAGCCTGTGGGTAGGTCACATATTTCACATGGGCGTTATAATAAATACTAATTTAAAAGTAATAAAACTATTATATGAGCAATTATTGTATAAATTCGTAATTAATACATTTGTATAGAAATACATTTAGGTATACTATACTGGTAACCCGGAAAACGCTCTAAGGTTTTGGATACTAATTTGTTTGTTTGTCTCTAGTTGCTCTGCTATGGTCTAAGAGAATACATTTCATTCACATAATACATCACATTACATAAGTATAACATAGTATACCCATGAACATTTTCAAAAAGAGGAACAAAATAAAATCACCGTCACGTCCTTTTCGTCTAAGGTGTATAACTGTAGACAAAAGGGCTTAAAAATTAATTTGGAAAAAATCATTATTTTTTAAAATCAGTTGAAGTCCGGGGACATTGATGGTTATGGCGAGGAAAATTGCGCTGTAAAACGTTAAAACACGAATGTAAAGTTTCTGAGGTAAACAGAATTTCACGTGGGCGAAGCCGCGGGCAACTATAAGTTTACCATATTAGTAAGGTGTAATATAAGCATCAGGTGGCAACACAAGTAGGTAACACGAAACTAATCGCAGTGTTAAGGTCGTGTAGACCTCCAAATTACACACAGCGCAGATTCGATTCGTCGCCTTAGTAATTTGACCACACCCTGTATACTTATATGTTACATAGAGTAGTGGTTATACTGAGGATAAGCCCCTTTTATAATTCTCTTTCGCCCTTTGAAAGTATTTCAAATTTAACTAGAGTTGTAGTTACGGTAGGTTAAATAATGATTGAAAATAGGTTTTCTGGAAAATGATAAATGTGACTTTTTACTATCTATTCTATTTTCTAACATTGTAACATTTATATCTGTAAATAAACCTTATTTTCCGAAGAAATGTTCCTCAATCGAATCAGGACACCTGGTTTGCTGATTCATGGGGATCAAACATAGCTGGCGATATATGCGTATACTACTGCTTACCTTTTGATGCTATATTTTATGTTTATTTCGATGATTCTTTGTGTATTGTCTCTGAACAGATGCGAAGCGAAATAGTATAAATGTCAATATTTACAAACTGACTTGTGGTATTCTAAATACTTAATGAATTCGCGATTCAATCAATTGAGTTCACGAAGAAAATATTTGTAAACCGTTCTAGTCCAATAACATTTTTCACTAAACATAAAGAGCCATTTTAGAATTCAACGCCTTCATGATCTGTAAGGTATATTAACTATTTGTAATTCTGGACTAAGACAATTCGTAAACGATTGTATAGTATATTAAAAATATGGGCGATATGGCGAAAAGCCTGAGCTCTCACTGGTACTTGTAACGACTTTCAGAGAACAAATTTGCTGACATTAATTTTCGGATAACCTATTACATTCTCAACTTTAATAAGATTCATAATAATTTCTTACTTCTTACTCTTCTACTACTTTCATAAGACTTACTTTGCAACCTAGATAATAAAAAACATTACGCATTTCTCTGTCCGTACCTACTCTGCACCGACTTGTTATGCACTAGTCACAAATGTCACTTCCTCGTACGTCCATATACCATGGTCATACGGTGATACAATTAAAGTTCGCGGAGACATGGCGCACTTGTCCCATTAAACATTACATCTTCGTTCATCCGGGAGTCAGCTAACTATAATGAGCTTCCGCATATCTTTGGGTGACAAAGTGACAGCTTTTGTTTTTATAAGCAGGTTTGTGTTCTAATAAATAAAGACTAATGTATGGGTAGATAATTTTTTTTCTTTTTTTTTCTCTTGGTCTCTAAAACAGGGAAAGTGAGCTTTACACTAGTCACTCGACTTAGTTTTTAGATAATTAAATCTCTATATTAATATTATAGAAGCGATGGTGGCTGAATGGATAAGGGACCGGCGTGCAAATCACCCGGTCCGAGTTCGATCCCGACCGGCAGTACCAATTCCACTTTGTGGAAATTATATGTACTAGTCAAGTGAATTACCATCTGCTAACGGTGAAGGAAAACATCGTGAGGAAACCCACATACCCTAGAAGAAATTCTATGAGTATGTCTGATCCACTAACCCGCACTAGGCCAGCGTGAGTGGATTATGGCCTAAAACCCTCTCAGCTCTCTAGTTAGAGGAGAGGAGACCCGAGCCCAGCAGTGGGACATTAATGGGTTGCTAATGATGATTAATATTATAAAGCTTAAGAGTCTGTTTGTTTGAGTTGTCAGAAGTACCTGAGAACAAACGAATTCTTCAGATTTATAATATTAGTATAGAAACATTTAAAACTAATATACATTTATGTAAGTATGACACACAGTTACGACGAGTGGTGTAGATACTTTATACACGAAACATTTAAAACCCCGACCTCTATTATTTATATCCGTGTCATTGTCTAAAAAAAGTGAGTGGATTTTCAATCACTCTAATTATAGTCGTTATATATATTCAATATTCATGTACTTAGGGATCTGTCACACAGAACGCGTTCGCGCGTCACTCTAGTCGCATCTTTCGTCATTTTGGGGATAGGAACTATGTTTTATTCTTACTTGCATCATCACATTGAGATCCTTTACATACAATTTAGGCAATGTTTTATGTAGCTAATAAATTTAGTATTGATTAATCGATCTATCTCATTAGTTCACAGTGACACCCATGAAAGCTCTCAAGGCCATCTATACTTCCTGTTCAAAGCAGAATTATTAATTTAAAGTTGCTTATACTGGTTTATATTTAACTGGCCTACTGTCTGATTCACAAATCGAGTCATTGCCGCCATTTTAGCGTAACTGACAGAAATCAAATTTTCCATGTTATTTTATTTTATCTACCAACTGAAATGGGCTTTTTGATTTATTATATGGTGTTGCTCTACCTATATTTTTAATTGATGTATTTTTGCGCAAAACTTCAACAAAGACTATTACAGTTTAAAATATAATATAATTATATAAAAAAGATAATAAATCTTAATTTCGGTGTCGCTTACGATAAATTTATTGATCGGAATAACTCGAACTTAGCAATGTTGTCAGTAGCGACATCTAGTTATATTAGTTCGAACTACTTTGTAGTGATTGGTGGCATTCGTCGCATCTAAATAAATAATTTTATTATTGGGTTGAAAGTTCATTATAAATACAAATAATAATTTGATTTGTATCAATATATTTTAATGAACGCTACCTACTGGAATTGGTGATGTGTGCATTCCTAATCTTTTTCTTCCTATCTAACGTTTAACAATGGAGATATGCTTTCCGTTGTGTTACCTAAATAAAAATATTAGCATCTTGCGCTGAACTAGATTGCCCTGTATATCCTGAGATCTCGGTGGGTGTTCAATTTCACCAATGATTAGAGTTAATGTTACATTTTTTGAACATCTATAAGAATGAAATAGCTTCACACACTTTATAACCAAAAAGGGTTAATTCACCACCCTTTCGGCTGCTATATTAGGTCCCATAAAATAGGAGGCGATCCTGGGCATCACTCCAGTCTCCGGACATTCTCGGGATCATTATTTTACATTTAGAAAAGCACAGGGGAAAGTGTGCGCTTGTCTACTAACGTCTTATTGCTCTGAGGGTGCATACTGTTTGTTTTTTACGTCGTTTTATACTTAACACAATAAATGTTTTTCTCAGTTTCATGCTGAAGCAGTCGTAATAAAGTCAAAATTAAGTAATCGATTTAGTTTAAGAGATCTGTTTGCGAGTTTGTGACCTTTTGTACAAAGAATGCTGCACCGAGGCGGGCGAGTTTAGTTGATTGGAGCATGACGACATTTCACTATATTTTGTATTATATTATTGATGGTAATGGACAAGAAGTTGCCAGTACACAATCGATCGGATTTATCATAAGTCTGAAGACTTACGGAATTATATTTTTTCTATTTGAATTTATTTATTTGCGTTATTCATTTGTTTATTCAAATCTCATCATAAGAATCTTCCTTGGACCTCAAAGAATATACGTACTAATATTTTACGGTAGTAATGTTTTTGCGTTTGCGAGTTTAGTAGTAGGGGGTAATCTTTAAAACTACTAAAGCAAAGCAAAAAAAACTGGGAAAGCACTACTTTTTACCGACTAGAACAAAGACCGAAACTAGTATTAAAAAATAACAGAATGTCTCCAGCCGTTCTCGAGTCGAGTTAAGCAACACTCGATTATATCAATATTGCCATTATCAATTTTTTTTTAAAATATATACGATGGCAAATGGCAAATTTGGTTGTCGTCTGTCAGAACTGGTCAAGGCCAGAGTTAGGTGGGGTTTAAAATGTGTCTCCTTTGCCTAGACACATAGTATTGTAAGTAGCTAAATACCCCAGATGTCTGACCATGAACAACAAAAACTGAACTGACGCTATTGAGGAGAAATTAATAAACGAAGGCTGAATGATTATGTAAACGTTTTGTGACGCTATTTATGAATGAACATACATTTTCTATTGTTCACGTGTTTATTAGATCTTACTGTTTTAGCGAAACAAAACGATAGCGATTAGGTTTTAAAGGAAATAATTTAACAATAAAGATTTGTTGTATAAAGCTAGCTTCCGTCCGCGGCTCCGCCCGCTTGGTACGTCGGTAAATAATAGACTATGTACTATTCCAGACTATAATCTATGTGTGTGCCAAATTTCATATTCCTTTCAGCAGTTCTGTCGTGATTGGAGTAACAAACATACATCCATACATCCTAACTTTCACTTTCAAACTATTTATAAGACTTATATTTTACATAACATAGCATCACGCCTTTTTCCCCGAAGGGGTAGGCAGAGGTGTTTCACACCCACATTTCGCCAGCTATGTTTGGTCCCATGAAATAGGGGGCGAGCCTATTGTCATCTACCGGGAACATTTGTTTACCAAACTCCGGGAAAATCTCAATACTGGAATTTCATGATAGAAAAGCCCAATACAATTTTCACCCGACCCGGGAATCGAACCCGGGACCTCTTGCACAGCAGTCGTATACACTTTCCACTGCGCCACCGAGGCAGTCTTATATTTTATTTATATTTTATTAAATTGTATTGATTAATACATGGGTAAAATATGTATAAGGCTCGACTCTTCTCTATATTTTACTAACATTACCTATAAAGCTGCAGAGTTTGTTTGTTTGCTTGATAGATAGGATCTCAGGAACTACTGGTCCGATTAAAAAAATATTTTAGTGATGGATAGCCCTTAATCGAGAAAGGTTATAGGCTATATTATTATAACATCACGCTACGAGCAATAGAAACTGAATGACAAAACAAAAAACGACTCGCGCTACTTCTAGTAAGGTATAAAATAAGTAGGGAACATAACAAGCTGCTGTCCAATATTTAATTGTGAGTTAATTAATGAAACAGCGAAGTTTTCTTGTGTTTTCTAAATTAAGTCTTTTAGTAGTTAAAAAACCGTCCTTTTGGCAGTAAGTCAAATGGCCTACATCACCTGTTGTACACTGTTTGGTCACATCAATGGTTAAATTCACGTAGATTTTAGCCGAGACACGAATACGCGACTTGAACTTCGAACAACGAGCCAACTGTTACGTAAATTAAGCATTTATTATCGTTTTGTTTCTATGCATTAAGTACTTTAAGTAAAGGATTATGAGAAATCAAGACTTTCAAGAATAAAATATAATCCATCCATACATATTATAATAGGCTTTGTCCTGACTGACTGACAGACAACGCACAGCCTAAACCGCTGGTCGTAGCAACTTGAAATTTCGAGAGTGTGTTTGTCCTAATGTCTAGAGGTGTACTAAGAAAGGGTTTTTAAAATTCAACCCCTAAGGGGGTGAAAATGGATAAAAACGATTGTATGAAACTTCTTTGTTTTTTAACTTATAGATTTGAAAATTTATGTTCTACTATCAAAATAAAAAAATACCCTTATCAATATTTTTGACAAGGGTGGCTTTGGAAGTTGAAATTGGAGATAAAACGTTGTATGAAAAATGTTGTGTTTAATATTTTTTATAGGGAAGGGTTCAGGAGGTGAAATATAATAATAAAAACTTACCCTAAGGGATGAAATACATACATACATACATAGCATCACGCCTTTTTCCCAAAGGCTACCCCTTTGCAGAGGTGTTTCGCACCCATATTTCGCCTGCTATGTTTGATCCCATGAAATAGAGGGATGAAATAGTTGTGAAAATTATTAGAAATTGATATGGATGTCATTTTCGAAGTTTTTAGGGACGCTTTAATGACGTAAAATGAAATTCAACTCTTGTAGTGGGGTATTGTGGAATTAATGAATTGCACTTAAAACAAAGACCTATGTAATATCGAAATCTACGCGGACGAAGTCGCGGGCTAAAGCTAGTGTATTATAATATTACAAATATTTTCCAGCCGATTGAGTATTCCAAATATGAGCACAAAAGAACGTTAGTTTGAAAATGCCTGTTTTGAAATATAACATTTTTTGATGTTCAAAACATCAAAAAATGAAAAAGTTTCAAACGATTCATACCAAAAAATATATTCGAATGTATTATTCGTAGTTCGTCTTAAAATTGGTCCAACCAATGTACCAGCTAAGTGTTTGAAAAATTACAAAATTTCTTAATATTACATAAATATCAAGTTTCTTACTGAATTTCATGATTCTAGATCAACGGTACCCTATCCCCCTTATTACAAAATACGGACTAAGCATTAAACCAGGTTTAAATTGACAAATTTGACACTAAAGCAAGGGGGCTTATGTGAATTTAGACCTGGTTTAATACTTAGTCCATATTTTGTAATAAAGAGGTTTAGGTCTTGATTTCCGAGCGATAGTCAAAGTTTGCGTCTGCATCATCACAGAACAGAGATAGGTTTAATCATCATCATCATTTCAACCCATAAACGTCCCACTCCTGGGCACGGGCTCCTCCAAATAATATGGAAAATAATGGAAGAATGAAGAATGGAGTATAAACGGCTGTATTTTTTTTATTGCGTTTACATAGAACTCTGGTTTTTTCACTGCATCAAGGGATTGCATACTCAAAAATTGAGATTATATTGATATTGATACCTTTACGCATTCTTGAGATTTTCTCGTCTTGACAGACGGACAACACAGTGATCCTATAAGGGTTTTCCTTTTGAAGTACTAAAACCTAAAAAGGGTCTACATAACAATACAAAATACAATTTGTTCCTTGCTCCTGTTCCAGATAGAAATATAATATAGGTACCTATTGATTACTCATGACCTAGGCTTTAAATCAAACGAAGTTAGACTGACATTGTAGCAAGAATGCATAAGGCGCGGTTCTACTTTCTTTCCGCTGTGCCATCAAGGTTATTGAGTAGCCGTCAATCCTTGCAAGCTTGAGTCTCATTCGATATAGCGAATAACTGAACTATATGCGGGAATTCAATAATATCTCCTCACAGAGGACTATGACAGCCTGTTAGGAAACTAGCGAGATGGGTTGGTACCGACACAGACTAGATGCTACTGACGACATATCAAGTTCCAGGGCCCACCCGACAAGCCGAAGCGACGGTGCACCCAATAAGGGTATTCCGATTGGTTGGGATTCTGTACCCTTGGGACCCTTTGGGCCGGCGAGTCCCACATAACCGTCCAGTGTGCCCGCACGTGGCGGTATGCATAACGCATTTACCCTCTAAAAAAAACACAGATTACATAACAGTTACCTACTTCGTCAGTACAGGGTTTCATTTCGAGTTTTCCTTCTTTTGTACGGGTGTATTGTGATTTGTCAATTTTTATGACCTCTTGGGGATAACAAGGCGACGACACAACAATAATGAGCCTTGCCTAATCGAAATGTTTCAGTAACATCTCACACATTCCTCTACTTTTGTAGCTTTTTGAGATTCTTTGTGAATGGTCTTTGGTCTTGCATGCACAACATTTTTAGTGGTTACTAAAAATCTTGTGCATGCAAGACTCTACAAACTAAACAATTGTGTATTCTATTAGAAATTGAAACGTACTGTTTTTATATAAGTGAATTTTCATATTTTTCATATGTAGGTACATAAAAACTTATATTGCTTCCGTCATAATTAGAGTATGTCTGCTTAATTGTTTACATAAATGTTAATAATTTAAATAATACATAATTCAATAGTAGCTCTTCCTAGGATACATACATTTTGTATCTCATTTGATATGTCTTACTATGAAGATAGCACTTGGATGCGGATTGCTAGTAACTTTTGATAGATAGTAAGATTTGATGGCCGTAGGAAAACTGGCCAATATACTTAGTTTTTAAAATTGTCATGGTCATTTAACTTAATAATCTTATAATGTCTTATAATATTTACCATGCCCTTTATTTTATTTGAGTTTCCGATATTTCGGCGCTGTTGCAAGCGCCATGATCACGGAAGAACTCAAGTATTTTCGGGTGTGTACAAAGTCATAACAAATAAAGGACATGGTAAATATCCCAAACATTAACTAAACATTTGATCGAGAGAAATTAGAAGATAGCAGACAAATTTTAGTTAAATTTATTAAATAAATTTAAATTTGCCCAACAGTGAGACATTTATGGGTAGTAATGATGACTATGAGACAAATTTTACTTTTTGTCGTTTGCATAAATAAGTAAGCTATGAATGTTTGACGGCGCTTTGTGGCATTATTAGGTATTTGCTTACTAAAATATGGAAAGTTTATTTATATATAAAAATATCCATGTTACCGAAATCTTTAGCTTAATACTAAGCAGAATGTAATTTTTAATGATCCCTCCAGCCTTCTTAACGAAGCCTGAATACTTGTTACCTAGAATTGTTTGGCGGAAACTTAGTGACCATGAATAATTCGCCAATTGGAAGTCATTCGCTCCATCTAATCTTATTTATGGAAGGTCAATGGCATGATTCTAATTCTAATTGTAAATAATTGTTTTTCAAATATTTAGTTAGAATTTTTTTATGTAAGTAGGTTAGTCTTTCAAATGTTAATTTTTTTCTTTTTTTATATTAATTTTATTTTTTTTATTTCATTGTAATAGGTATTACATTTTTTTTTCTAAAAAATAAACGAGACTCAATTTTTATTTGTTTAAATTTAGATTTGTAAAGTAATTTTATAATTCCTAATCATAAATGAATTATTTTTAAGGTGCAAACTACGGAAAGAAATCTGATTTCTTATTATCAGGTAGGTACAGTCGAGTTCATTATTATATTGGCACCATCAAGGATTCACAATATTGTGAGCGTTGAAAAGCTCAATAAATACTATAGAACCTATGGATCAAATGTACGTCTCCTCATCTGAATAGTTCAATAAAATATGCTGTACATTATGCAATAAGTTATAGTCACCCTTTTCAACAAAAATATCTAATGATGGTGCCAATATATTAATGACCTCGACTGTACTATTGATTATTATAATCAATCCTAAATACTATGTAAGGCATTATAAATTATTTTAAGCTTGTTTGTTCTAAATAAAATATTTCAGTTAATTAATTATCGTTCTTATTCAGTAGGTTCTTCATACTTACTTTACGCTTAATTGTTATTTATTCAGCTTAAAAACGAAGAAAGTGTCAATGATATAATATTATATTTTTAATGCATTTATTCGGTAATTTTCACAAATTATCTTCGAATCTTAACTCCAAGTTTAGTTACGTTCAAATTTATTCTCTGAAATGCTCTAAAATATGTCCTTTAAGTACTTTTTCATATAGGTATCCCACGATATTTATATTTTGTATTGCATCCCCTAAAAAAAATCAAGTAAATTGAGTGAAAGGCCGCCCCGTGGTTCATATAAAAGAGGCGAGCACGCGCGGCGCGCCTCCGAATCGCAATCATGACACCGTACGCGCGTTTGGTACGTTCATTCTTTAATTTAATTTAGGGAAAAAAAATGATAACTGAAAAGAAAGAAATTTCCTAATTTTTATAAAGAATTTTTATTTTAAATTTCTTATTTAGTTTTTAACACAAATAGGTATTTGTGTTAGTTGGAAAAATATTTTTTACTTTTCAGTTTTTAAAATTTTTTGTTTGATTGATTAGTCTATAATATAATAGTTAAATTGTGATTGATAAATTTCTTTACATTAAGATCACTAACTGATAATGAATTAATTATGATTTGTAAAACATTTTAATTTCAGTAGTTAAGTGAAAGTTATTATGTGATGTTACTGAGTGCTTGCCCCTTTGTTATGCGGTTAAAAATTAACCAGTGATTAGTGTTTGATAAAGTGTTTGTGATTATTATCATTTTTGTTCAAAACCTTGATATTTGTGCAGTGGTTTATTAGTGAACAACTTTTGCTCGCGGCTTTTCTAGTATTTTGTTAACTGAAAAAAGATATAAGTTCTGTGCTATTAGCAAGTTATTCAGGCTTTGGATTTTCAGCGAACTGGTTGCAGCCAAATGGGCTGGCACTATTTTGGATAACCTGTTACATTCTTAACTTATGACTCTCATAAGTGTTACTTTGTAACATAAATGAATAATAAGATTTCATTTGTTTTCAATACTAGGATATAACGATAAAAACGCCTACGTCAAGCTTCAAGTTCTAAACCATATCTATGTTAGAGTTCATTAAGATTCAGTGGTTTAGATGAAAAACGTAACATACAGACAGGGCTACTTTCGATAGTAGTACAGATATCTAGTTCAGTTTTTGTATTGAGTAATATCAAGTTATTTTAAGTGGTTTTGGAAGTTATAAGTATTAACGTTTCCTTTTGATTTAGAGCGTAATAGGTGTTACTTTCGCTTTGGAAAACTCTGACCTCAAGTGAGTTAGGTATTAGGCCTTGTAGTTAGAAGTGATATTTTTAATAATTTAATCATTTTGAATATTTTATTTGTTTTTCTGCCACTTAATACTATTTAATTGACTACTTACTGTACATGCTCTTTTAATCTATTGTGTGAAATATAACGGTGATTGCTGGGTAGGCCTCAGGTAGTTACAACATATTTTTTTATTAATTGGTCTACTAATAAAAGTTTTTAATGTTTTTTTTTTTGCAAATTTTCAAAAAAATCATAAAATTACTATCAATCATATTTTTTAACATTTCTAGAATGTGTAATATAAAAAGCGTAGTCATGAAAAACCATATATACTTAATAGCAATAGATTATTCTATCATCATATCATCAGCAACCCATTGTTGTCCCACTGCTGGACTCGGGTCCCCTTTCTTCTATCTAGAGAGTTGAGAGGGTTTAGGCCATAATCCACACACGCTCTTCTAGTGCGGGTTGGAGGATCAGACATACACTTAAAATTTCTTTTATTTATTCTATACTTTGAGTAATACTTATCCCTTTTAAAAACTAGGCTAAGAAGTCCTAAAATGAAACCTAACTATCCTATCATAGATCAGGTTTCGAACAGCAATAATGCCGTTAAATACTAATACTGACACAAGTTCTACCGGGCTTGCGCATGCGCAAGCCACCACAAAAACCCATAACAGTATTACAGTTTCGTAAAACAACAGTTGATAAAGGTTTAACGAGCTATTGTTCGTTGAAAAAAATTTTTTTTTTTAATAACGTTACATTACATCTTAGAATTTAATATAATTCAATGTATATTGCAGTTTTGGAAGGCTAAATTATCTTATAAATTTTGATGATTATCTTGAATTTGTGATGCTTTATTTTTCAACCCTAAATAATACCGACAAATATTTTCGTGTTTAAGTCGCCATAATCGTAGGTATATTTACGACCAAATATTCTCTCGTTTAATCTCTTTTTATTATTTATATACGCTATATTCTTTCAAAATAATGAATAAGTACATTAGAATATATATATAAAAAAGTAATTACGTACCTAATCATTTACAAATTAAATTTAATGCACTTCAACTGATATGTGGCGGTTAAAAGGTTTGATGGTAAAAGTTTTCTTTTAGTAGAGATCTCTTAATTATTTAATGTACATACTACATACACAAAAATTACATAAATATACAAAAAAAGAAAATAATATGTACATAGGCGAGCTTAACTCAAAATGAGTTTTTTACCAGCTAACCTAGGAGAGCAGAGAGGAAAAACAAAATGTATATCATGGGAGCAAAATAAGTACTTAAGTAAATCTCGTGATCTCATGAGTCGAGCGAGATTTTCTTTTAAATATTTACAATATTATGCTATTTGCAATAATTTATCGGGACTCCAAAATTCTTTATTAACGTTTATAAAAGAAAGATAGATATGGAAACACCTTTTTAACGACCTTAACACTTCGCGTGCTGTAAAACAATTACGCGTGCACTATTTGAGCATAATTTCATAGCAGGCAGCCCAAATAACTATGGACGTAGACATATCGTCAAAATTCAACCTTGTGTATTCATTGTAAATCTCAAAATCATTTAACATATAGTACCTATTAGCATGGACAGTATAAACTCGAATTGCAGCTATTAAAAATTCGTTCGAATTTTCTGAGCTTTAAAACATTCACAGGATTTCAATAATTATTATTATATTAATTAGAGCAAATAATCTCAAGTGCATTACTAAATGTATAAAATTTTGCATCTTAATAATGATCAAACAAGGTCGTAAATCATTTATCAATATCAAATATAAATATTTGCTTAGTTACCAAGGGCGTGGTAGACCCGTGCCACTGGTTTGCCTGTGTAATGAGCAGTGAACGGGCCGTGGCCTCTAAGTACTACTTTCCTATCTGTTCCCTTTGTGCAAAACTATTATAACAAGTCCACCTTTAAACGAAATAAAAATATATAAACAAGTTATGCGTTTCGTGCGAATATTTTATGAAGTTGCTTTTGTAAAACATTTTAATTTGTCTTTCAATTGATTGGAATCGTGTATCACTATTTGTAGAATGATTTAATTTTATTTATAGTAAAAATGTGAATATCATAATATAGGGTAACCTTTTTCTGTTATATATATTATATTATTATATAGATAGGTTCATCACAACTAAATTCCGATAGCTGTTAGGTTTAATGTAATACGAGGCGAGTCATTAATGGCCATTATATGAGCGTGCCTTCCAAAGCAAGAAGACACTCGAGAATGAAATAGCCACAAATGGTCACCCATCATGGACTAACCTTGCTGTAAGTTGCTTAACCTCAAGGGTCGATCATTTTAACACAAAACTAAATCCAAATTACATTGACATAACAGAAAAATCAAATTACATTTTTGCATGACCCGGGAATTGAATCTCATGTGCAACAGTTGTACAAAATCTCTTTGTACCTACGTCGTATGTCTACGTATGTCTCTTTATACCTACTCTCAAATTCTTACTTCTTTCCTCTACCACTCTAAGGTTTGCTGTTAGAGAACTCAAATATGAGTTAAGCTCGCCTTTGTACGTACTTGTTTAGATTTTAAGACTATTTGTATGTTTTATTTTCTTTGTGGGCAATAAAGTATAAAAATAAAATAAATAAAATGTCACTGCACTACTGATGTTGATATAATTAAATTAAATTTAAAATTAGAATCGTTCAAAATCATTATATTATTATTAGTCACATATAATTTAAGTAGTCATAACACCAACAAACGAAATGAAATTGTTTAAAAACTAACGTGAGATGTGGACATAATGTTAAATATAAAATAATGGGTCACGCACGTAAGGGGACTCGGTAACTTGTAAGCGGTTGGTCGCTGCATCGTCGCGTCATGTCGCATACTCGCTCTGAAGATGGTCCGCTTTATTATAATTATTTAATATTTAATTTAAGTTTAATCTAATTGTAATATACTTAATTCAAAATCTTAACGTCAAAACTGAACTTATAACCAAAAATATCGGCACCAACATTAAACCTTTTGACAATCAGGCCGTTTAAATTTCACATCGTAAACAATATTGCGACCAAAGTGTTGTTACAACACCGCCATTTTGTTTTGTTATTGATTGAACAATAATATCAATACATGTACTACAAGAAACACTTACGAAGCAATCTAAAGACAATTGCAATGGTGTCTCATGTTTCAATAGTAATTGACTGTTTTTATGTAGTAATAGTGTAAATTGCATGTGTGTTTTTTCTGTTGTGAAATGTTTTGTTTTTTTGACGACAACCAACCTTCACTAGGAAGCATAAGTCCTGTGTCGCGGGTAACTTCTCAAACATACAATGAACGGACACAAAGTACACCCAGACTCAAAACAAATATCTATGAATCACACAAATATTTGCCTCTTGTGGTAATCGAACCCACATTACTCGGCACGGCGATGTTGAGGCGACCTTTATAATCGCTACGCCACGGTCGAAATAAAATAAGCTTTATTTCAAACCATTTCATGCACAGACATTTCGTCCCATTAGAAGAATAATGTTTTATCTTCACATAAAACAAAAATGAAATTATTATAAAATTCGGCATTAAAAACTGTAAACTATCAATTGATAAATTTTTATTTTATTCTTTATTGTAGTCAGTATTTTACAAAATACAAATTTGATCAATTGATAGTTTACGGTTTTTAATGCCAAATTTATAATAATTTCATTTTTGTTTTATCTGAAGATAAGACATTATTCTTCTAATGGGACGATTTATGTTAGTGAATACAGTAGTATGTTAGTATGATAATCATGTAAGCGGGACTTACACTAAGTGCGAAAGTAAGGATGGATGGATAGGATAGGTAATTTTTGACTGGGATGGCATTATGTCGGCATAAACATAATAAAAAACAAACTACTTTTTTGAATTAAAGACATACAAACTGATAGGAAACAGGTTTACTTGCGAATTTTATTATATCTCCAACCGAGAAATCCGATCAGCGCAAAATACTCGACCTTCAATCGAGTTTAACAGGGCATGACAACATACGTACTGATCTATCTGTTCCTAAAGCGTACAATATAATAATAAAACCACTTTTAACATGACTGTAATATACAAAAATCACTCTCTGTAAACTTTGACACTTTGAATGGCGTGGTCTAGCGGTTAAGGTGGTCGCCTCGCTACTAACATCGTCGTGGAATCGATTCTACGATACCCGGTATCGTAGAATCGATTCCAACAAAAACAACTATTTATTATTTATTTCGAATGTACTACTTTGTGTCTGTTTACTGTCTGTTTGTAAAATACCCCGCAATACAGAGTTTCATATCTAGTGCGGGCGTTATCTTTTTTAATGATATCAGCAAACAAAAATCTATCTCTGTTCTATGAGCGAAATTCAGACAAAGTTTTTCAACGTAAAAGCCTAGTATCATCAGTCAAATGATAAAATTTGAGAGAAAAAGTTACCTTATTGGCTTTATTATCGTCATCAATAGTCATTATTACTTGTATCAGTCCGTAGGTGTCCACTGCTGAACATAGGCCTCACCTAATTTCCGTCAAAGATTTTGTGCCGCCTGCAATTGGCTTTTAAAATTTACTATAGATACAATGTATTGTTGTTATTGTGTTGTAGGAAATAATAATATCAATATTTACAATTTATTAACATTACAATACTCAATCGCTAACAATGTTGATTTGTTGTTTACAATGACACATCTCCCGGCTTGATGAAGTGTTTTTTTTCTTATATCGAACTAGTTTGTGCCCACGTTTTCCATCCATTTCCAAGTTATACAACGTATAGTAGAATTTTGCAAGGAAAGTGCAAGAATACGTAGGTATAGGCTAATGTCGCAGAGCTGAAGTAAGCTTAGATCGACAGTTGTGACAGAGTGACCGACTGTTTGACACGTAAATGCATCAATGCGTGAACTTTCGACACCTTGTTATGTAGTTCAGGTCTTGGGCTTATTGAGGCAATCATATACTAGCTGATACGGAAGACGTTATCCATTTTTCAAGCTGTATATAATTTCTTTTTTTTAAGTTTTACAATGTTGCAACTCTTTTTATCCAAAAGCTTTAATTGTGGTACTTATAATATTTTTTATACCTATTCATATATATATATATGAATAGGTATAAAATATATATATATAGATAGTAATCATTTCTATTTAGAATAACTAAAGCTGGTAGAAATATAGGTACCTATTATAATTGGTGCCATGCGTTTCACGACAAGCCGTAAGAAATTATTATCTTTCTTTTAGTGATTTTATGAATAATAACGATGTTTTGTAAATTCTTGGTATCTTTTCATACACAAGTTTTGAAAATACTTACAGTTTTTACAATTTACACTTACAGATTATATCCACACATATAAGTTATAGGCAAGTAGTTATATTTATAAAAAGATAAGCAAGTATGGTACAAAATAAGATATGGAAATGATGCATTAGCACATGAATACATAACTACTCGACAATGTCTGCAATGTGCATTACAATCTGTAACCTACCCATGGTGTTGCAAACGTAGACAGATTTCTATGCCGCTATCGTTGTACAAAATTTAATGATTAATTTATTGTTAATTTTGAGAACTTTTGATTATGAATCTTTTTACCCGACTGCTATCTCTTATGCTCAGACTAATGGTCACAGTTATTCTAACCGAATATTACAGAGTAATATAATAAATTCGAGTGTTTCGGGGTTTGTTGCACAGCGACCGCCACCACCTCACATTCCGTAAGTGTTGTACTAGATATTAAATAGGCACGTACTACCTAGACTGCTGGACTGTTGGTACAATACAGCCGTTTCTAAATATCTGTGCAATAACATTTATTTAATTTATTTCATGCTAAATAATTGCACATTAAATACAATCTAGTTACTCGACCGTGTAAAATGGGATATAAATTTTTATGTAGACATTGTATTTAGACATAATATTCTTAGATATATTATATTAGGAGAGGCTTATGTTCAGCAGTGGACTGCAATAGGCTGAGACGATGATGATGATGATTCTTTGATTAGCATATACAGGCAATATCGGTAAAAAAAGGTAGATCGGTAGAGATAAGCGCAACTGTACACGTAGGAAAATTGCTGTTCATTGTAAGCAATTAATCATTTCACACAATATGGCGCCATCGACACATTGTGACCACATTTATTTATTGCTTTCGAAACTTTATACCGTCCTACTGTTATGTGGAAGAATGCTCTCGATACAGAAACCATGTGGTCGTGGTGAGGATACTTGATATATGTATGACCAAACTACTGATAGCATTATGGAATAGCTGTATAGAGTATAGAGTTATAGACTATTCAATGACGGCCTTGAATACAAAAATACTGTTCACGAAAATTTCTTATTCTCTCAACAATCTGTAGAATGGAGTTGATCGGTCAATAATATAATGATAAGTCTTAGAGCGAAGCCACATAAGGCTGAAAGGGGGGATCAAGTAATCATTGTTCTCTTTACAGCGGACCAAACATTTTAATATATAACTTACAATATATTTTTTATGCCCTAACTTCATAATAATATAATGAATATTTCAACATAATCTAAAAATCGTTTATATTAATGGAGTTGGTTTCACAATAAACAGACATAAGATAGTTAAATGTTGGTATTGTTTATTTTACATCCATACATCCATCCAGTTCGAGTATAGGAGTACTTTATGACTGCCTCTAATCTCACAGCAATCGCAATGTAATCTAATATGTTTGTCCTATAATTTTCAGGCCTTATTAGCGTTAGTGGCGTGTGCTCAGGCGCAGTCGTACGAGGAGCGCTCTCCGCGGTACATCGCGGCAAGCCAGCCCAAGGTCACGTCCACACCTGTGCCTATACTCAAGCAGATTAACAGGTATCTATCATACACTATGTATGTACATGCTGAGGAATGTAAGTGAGGGCTGTATACACGGACAGCGTAGAGCAGTCGAGGGCGTCTGCTCAAGTTTATGTTGTGTTTGTGTTGCGGTTGGGACCTCCATAGACTGCTCTCGAGTAGTCAACTGACTAGTCCTATTCCAGACGAAGCGGTCGGAGTCGGATCGAATCGCTTTGAGGGGTGAGGGGTGTGTATTAAGAATGTTAATTTTGTATTGAAACTACAGGTCGACCAACAGCCACCGCTTTACCGCTCAGTCTTTTTATAATTGTAACATGTGATAAGCAAAGTAACCCCAAGTGATTTACTGTGATTTTATATTTACTGAGGCTGCCTTAAAATATTTTGCACCAAAACTGTAAGATCCAATAAAAAAGCTTTTTCAAGTTCTCAAAACTGCCTGCTCTGAGCTGTGCGTGTATGAAGGCGAAAACGCCAAATTTTTGCATTATAATATTAGTAAGGATGTCTCATTACACCAAATTGTAACTTACAAAAGATTGTAATATCTACTTATTTAAAAGAGTGGCGTTGCCAGTTCTTCTCATAGCTCCACCCCATCAGCGGACTGGTCGTAGGCAAATTTGCTGACACTATTTTTCCAATAACCTGTTACATTCTTGTCACGTTCATAAGAGTTACTTTATAACCTAGATGATTAAACGATATTTCATTTAATTTCACTGAAATTATTTAAAGTGAAAATGAATGTAAATTTCAGGCACAATGAGGATGGCTCGTACACGTACGGTTACGAAGCTGCTGATGGCTCGTTCAAGATCGAGACCAAGTCACCCACGGGAGAGGTCAAGGGCAAATACGGCTACAAAGATGACACTGGAAAGGTAAAGTTCTATTGTTAACACACCATGTGTTTGAAATTATGAGTGTCACCTCGCCACTAACATCCATGTGTTTGAAATTATGAATGTCGCCTCGCCACTAACACCCATGTGTTTGAAATTATGAGTGTCACCTCGCCACTACGATTAACATCGCTGTGCCGAGTGACATCCCACACGAGACAAATATTTGCTTTTCAACACTAAAGGAATTTTTCAAATCGGACCAATAGTTTCCTCAGAGTAGGCAGAGAAGTATCAATTTGTAATAGGTCACCCCTATTGTTATCAACCGGACACATTCATATTTTGAAATATTATTCAAACTTCCAACTGAATATTCCAGGTGCGTGTGATCGAATACGGAGCCAACAAGTACGGCTTCCAGCCCGCTGGTGAGGGCATCACCGTGGCGCCCCCCACTCTCGTCGACGAGACCACCAACCAATCACCCAAGCAAGACCAGGTGAGGACCTTAAAATGTTTTTTCAATGCTTCATCATCATATCAGCTATAAAACGTCCACTGCTGGATATAGGCCTCCTCAAGACCTCAAGGCTTCAATCTAACGCGATCTGCAGTTCAATGCTTGCTTGTTTGTAATGCGAAGGAAGAAAAATTCTTACATACACATACACCTACCACTGCAACTCCTGTAAATCTGGATTTGATTGATTATAAATCTGTTGCAAAAACACTTCACATGACTCCTGTAAGTCCATCTACTGTATTGGGCTAGAAAAGTCATTAAGTTAAAAAATACATTTATCACTTTGATTCATATCCTTAGGTCTCCATTTCTGTTTCCATAACATTCTGATGAGGCTAAAAATAAATCTAGAAGGTAAAAACAATCTTATTCGATTTTGCAATTATCTTTGGTTATAAGCAGGTTGTGCTAGCATTGAGAAAGTATGTGTCTTTATAATAATAATATAATATATAATATTCTACCACATTCACACAGCGTCATCTAGTCCCAAAGTAAGCAATTATATTTGCTTGTGTTATGGGTACTAAACAACTGAAATACTACGTAAATACATTTTTTTTTAAATTCATACATATTATAGATAAATTACACCCAAACACAGAACAAACCTTTATGCTCATCACACAAAGTTTTGTCCTGGGTGGGGATCGAACCCACGACCTCCTTAGCAGTCAGGGTCACTAACCACTAGACCAACAGGCCTGTCAAAAACTTTCAGTAAAAACTACTCATCCTTAAGATGGATAATAATCTTACGACTTTCTTATGACCAGGGTGGCCGCTCTCAATACCGTGCACCACATCAAAATATAGACTATGATTATCCGGAGGAACCTCGTCAAGCGCCTCGTCAGCAACAGTACAGACCGGCACCAGCTCCTCAGCCGCAGCAACCGTACAGGCCGCCACCCCAGCCTCAGCAGCAGTACAGACCTGCGCCGCAACCGCAGCAGCAGCAGTACAGGCCTGCTCCACAGCAGCAACAATACAGAGCTCCGGCTCAAGGACCTGCCCCACCCAAGGTGATTACAAATTGAAAGCAATTTCCTTGTTTTTTTTTTATTTATTTATTTATAATAAGGTACACTAATGGCAAGACATACAAATATTACAAATTTAAGCACTTAATTTATGCAAAGTTGGTAGGTATATATGTTTGCCAATTAAAAGCATACACATCATTCGTATTATATGTATAGGCAACATTGAAAGTAACTTAACCTTGGGGGCCAAACGCTCACAAATTTTATCGTGAAATTTGTAAGCGTGTTTCTGAGGTATCACATGTCATGATCCAAGGGCTGGCCTCTACCTGGGGCAACGCATTAGCCTTGCTATCCAACGCAGTAATGTGGCTAGCCTTTTGGGTACGTTTCTTCAGGAATCTGATCTTAATCAGATATTCTATTTATAGGAATTTCCTGTAAATAGAGTATCTGCTTCTTTTTTCTTTTAATAGGTTAGCTGTGTATGTTTTTAAGTTATGTGTAAATATTTTATTCAATAAATGTACTTAAACTTAATTATACTTGTTATTCATATGACGTAACATTAAGCTGAAGAGTTTGTTTGGTTCAACACACTAATCTCAGGAACTACTAGTCCGATTTGAAAAAATATTTTAGTGATAGATAGAACTTTTATCAAGGAAGGCTATATAACTGACTGGCCTGTTGGTCTAGTGGTTAGTGACCCTGACTGCTAAGCCGGAGGTAGTGGGTTCGATCCCCACCCAGGACAAATCTTTGTGTGATGAGCATAAAGGTTTTTTCTGTGTCTGGGTGTCATTTATCTATAATATGTATGTATTTACAAAAAATATGTATTTAAGTAGTATATCAGTTGTTTAGTACCCATAACACAAGCAAATATAATTGCTTACTTTGGGACTAGATGGCGCTGTGTGAATGTGGTAGAATATTATGGTAGAATATTATAACATCAAGTTACGGCTAGTAGGAGCCGAGAAGTGGCCAAACAAAGATAAAAACAAAGAAACCTCCGGGCAACAGCTACTTATTAAAATTACTAACTGCGCCGCAGTTTACATTAAAAGAATTTTTCAAATCGGACCAGTATTTTCAATCAAACAAACTTTTCAGCTTTATAATATTAGTACATATAGTGACAGGGATCAGACACCTAGAAGTATACGAGGACACATATCGTAAACTTAGTAAAGAAATATTAAAATGTTAGCCGCTTCGTCCGCATTATACATTGTGACACTATGTCCGTATAATATTATACCTTATGTCTTATTCTAAGGCTTTATGGTTAGATCAAAATCCTTTCAAAACTTTCTGCGAAAAGGGGTTAACAAAATCAAAACATATACATATGTATATTGACTATATTGTATCTTTTCAAAAATTCACTTTTTTATAATAATAGGACAGTCTACAGAACAAGTTTTTCTACTGTGATGACAGCAAGATGTGGAGCAGACGCTATACAAAAAGAAATGCGTGTTTTAAAAACACAAATGATATTTGTAATTAATAAAATTATTCAATATTTCCAGCCTGCGTTCTTCGCTGGTGCCGCCCCAGCACCCGCCAACGACAACCTTTTCAGCCCCGAAGCATCTCAACCCAGGCACACCCAATTCAAGGCGAGCCAACAAAACTTTAGGCCAGCACCAATCTACCAGACTTATGACAGTCCTAAACCGCAGATAGATTACCAGGATTTCCAAGACACAGGCGTGGCTAGACAAGCTCCTGCCAATTACGAGCAGCCGAGGAACAACCAGCCCTACTCCATGCTCGATGAACTCCTCAAGGAATACGCCCTCCCAAGGAATGGTGCGGCCGCCACCCACGATATCACATTTGGATCCTTTTAGCTTAAGGAATCTCAAATATCTTTTGTAAATATGTAGATTATTTTTTTAATTAAAAAGAAACTAAATTAAATTTGATTGTTGTGAGTTTTTATTATTTTGTAGTAGTCAGGTGCTGCACTTTACCTATTTGCTTCATAATTATGTGTATCATTTACCTTCCTTTATCCATGGCGCGGCGCGGTCTTTTTGACCGCGAAGCAATAAAAATCGCGACTGACCGTGGCTGCCAGCGACGCCCGCGCCACTGGCTGCATTGGTGCATACAAACTTTGTTCGATTCACGGCGTAGGTGCCCTCTATTGAACTACCTGACCTGACGTTCTTTTACCTTTTAGGGTGCCGCTAGTGCGCGCCGCGGCTGACCGCCGTGTACACACATACAACATATTGAACATAGAAGTGGTACCCTCAAAGGTAAAAGAAACTCAGGTCAGGTAGTTCAATAGAGGGCACCTAACCTTTCTACAGACGTAGTAATTGACTCCAACAGGAAATATTGGATTATTTTATATTTGTGAATAAAATCTGCTTATTTTTATTTTGCCTCTCCATTGCCATTAGCTGGGTACACTTGCACTTAATAATTCCTTCAGGAAAATAAAAGAATCAAATCAAAGTGTACAAAAATGTATAATAATCAATAGTTAAGGGTTCACACATCTATCTAATCTATATAAACACATTACTCCAGAGCCTCCTAAGCCTTGGTCTTGAGGTGTAGGATAGCGGAGCCTTGAGACACGTTTGCCAGCTCCAAACGGGTTCCAAGTTCCGCACGGTTAAGGTCATCCACTACCCAAATACTAGAACTTTTATGACCTCTGGCTGAAACTGAGAACTTCTTGACAGAAAACTCAAGTCAAGTCAACTCAACTCAAGTTCATTTCAACCCATAAACGTCCCACTGCTGGGCACGGGTCTCCTCTAAAGAAAGTGGAGGGAATTTGGCCTTCTATACCACGCTGGCCAGATGGGTTGGTAATAGGGTTTGTTTCGAATTTTTCATTTCTCGCAGTGCTCTTGTCTGCATAAGGTTACTTCCTTAGTTGCCTTTTACGACACCGACGGGTTGAGATGGGGCAGTGATAAAGTATTCTTAACCCGTCACTACGCGGTTTTGAAATGAAATGAAATGAAATCTCGTTTATTCATCTCGGTTACAAAGTAACTCTTATGAAAGTCACAAGTAAAATATTGGAGACCGAAAAATAATAGACAACATTACATTGCATTTCATAATAATTAATTGTAACTATAATATAATTGTATGTTTGTATGTCATAACAATGACAAATGTACTGGACTAATATATAATATTTAATAACTTTGTAATACACCACATTTACACAAATAAAGAGTTTGAGTTTGAGTTAAGAATGTAACGTGTAAATGTAAGGTTATCCGAAAAATGGGCGCAGCAAATTTGCATCCGACCAGTTCGCAGTTTCCTAAAAAAATTGTAGTAGAACGAAAGCATAATTTTTAATAATTTAATTGTATGTTTATAAAAGACCTTGACGGCAAACACGTACGAGCTTGATCAGAAACCCATATACAAGTTACACAATACATTACATTATTGGATACAGTAGTGTTTCTGTTGTCATTTTTTGTACCTCCACATCGGGGACGTGGGATCGGTTCCCATCATTCACGCATGGGAATTATTTGCACGTATGTGTATTCTTTCTCAAGAACATTGCGTAATTAATGTATTGTTATGCATTACTTTAGATTGTAATGTACAGTTACAGGTGTTTTAGTTATTTTAGTCTTGTTTGAATCTGTAAATTATTGTTTTGAATAGTTTATTAGAGTTCATTAATGTGATGAAAATATAACGAGCCCTTCCGGTCATTTTAACGTAAGCGACTGAAATCAATTTTTACAGCCGAAGGGTTTTCAAAATATTATTGTACTGAAATGTTCTAAATTTCTAAATTATAATTATTGTATTTTTCCGCGAAACGTTAATAAGGATTGGCTTGTTACCGTTTTAACTGTTACTGATGATAAAACTTGGTGGTGATTTTTCCTCCTTTTTCCTCTTTCCTCTTGAGTTCGTGTTCTGTATGTGGCTAGCATCACCAGGTACGCATATTCCTCCTACTAATATTATAAATGCGAAAGTTAAGATGGATGGATAAATGTATGGATCGATGTTTGTAACTCAATCGCGCCAAAACCACTGAAAGGATTTATATGACATTTGGCACACAGATAGAATAGTCTGAAATAGTACATAGGCTACTTTTTACCGACATATTACCACGTGGGCGGAGTTCTATATAAAACACTCTACAATATTTACGCTGTTATATTTCAACAAAAACACGAATTGGTGAAACTGTTTCAACTGTTTGAAATATTTACCTCAACATCTAGATCTTTATATCGTTAGTCATCTTTCACGTAATTATTGTATCTCTAACCAAACAGATAGGTACAAAGAAAATGAATTACTTAACAAGTTCTCAGGAGTTGGATATTAGATTATCACCTTTGAAGTGTTATGTATTCAATACTAGACGCTTATACTATGCCGTAACAATGTGATCGGATCGCCTTGGTAATTTATCGTCAGTCAACAGTGATAAAATGAAAATCATTTAAAGATAGGCATATTAAAAGCTAAAATATTTTTTCCTAACTCTGCCTGAACCAGCATAACAATATCTCCTTTCCTCGATTGAGTTACTCATTTACGATAAATACATGAAAAGGAATAGTCATCATCAGCATAACGTCATATTTTGTATCATCAAATTACCCAAGAGCTTTTTTTGAATGAGTCGTTTTGCACCACGGTTTGAATATATAATAGAATTCCTTAATTTTTTTATATGAGTCCAAATTTAACCTACAAAAAGAGCATTGTGGCGTTTTATCTGTAGTCCGAATCGACAAATTCCAAAAGATACCTTGAGCCATTCGCATCTGATCTGCTAAAATAAATCAATTGAAGTGGCAGTGGGCGGTCATATCTACAGAAGCACCGATGCACGATAGAGCAAGCGTGTCCTGGCGTGGAGACTGCGACTCGGCAAGGGTAGAGTAGGTGCTCCAGCTAAGTGGACCGACGGCCTAAAAAAAGGTCGCTTAGTCTGACTGGATGCGGAAGATGGAGGACCGAGTGTTATAGGGCACGTTAGTAGAGGCCTAAGTTCAGCAGGGAACTGCTGTAATGTTGATGTTGATGATGATTTGCATTTCTCTAATCGATGCGGTGCGAATAGCCCTTATTAAGAAACAGTCCTTGGAGGATTCACACCGCGGTTCAAATCGCTCGTGGTCCGAAACGACTAAAGACTCACTTCACACTCACTCATAACTTCGTGTGGTGACGAGTAACACGTCCAGATAGCCTCAATATCAACCGCCATATCCCTTAATTACCATGGGAAAAACAAACAAACAGTTTCATTAGCACTAGTCATTAATCTGGCGGGTATATTGTCGTGGCTCAAGGCTTTTTCCCAAAATATTACGAGCCACAAGCACATCACAGAACAATGAACAACCTTCACGGTGCGAATGTTGGTCAACAGGGTGGGCACACTGTGGAAAATTGTCGCAACTTGTTAAAACTTTGAAATTCTTTGAATTTGTATGCTTGAGTATGTTTAACATGATTACTACAGGTTATTGTAACTATAGTTGTGATATTCGTACTGAAATATTTGTTGGATGTGGTCAGGTAACAAGATTACTTAGCTTTTTACTTGAAAACTGAAGTATACACACAGAGATACACACGACGTTTGATATTAAATCATTAAATAGGTATTGATATATTATTTATTGTATGAAAATCGGATATTATCATATAACTGGATAGCTATTCTTATATTATAAAGCTACAGAGTTTATTTAAGTGGTTGAACGTTCTTATTTGAGGGACTACTGACACGAATTAAAAAAACTTTTTTTTGGATACTTGGATAGCCCGAGGAGGGCTAACAGCTCTGGGTGACAATAGCTTGTCTCTTATGTTAGTACCATTACTCCAAGTATATGACACATTGCACTATAACAGCGGATATTACACTACGCATGTAGTAATTATGAGGCAGCGAAAGTCTTGTCGTCTTCACGTGCCTATGTTCTTGTTTATATAGCGTGTCTATCAATGTAGAGCGACCTTGTCTCTTACTGTTATTGTTTATGATATCATAATAAACATTTGGTGTTTTTTTAGAGTATCCACGAAAGTGATATTTTTTTTGTAATTTTTGTTAATGTTTGTGAAACTTATGGAAATAATTCAATCTGCAGGGCAGGTACCTACGTAGCTCAATTTGGTAAAAACAACGTATACGGATTAGCAAGGATGTGGGTTCAAGTCCGACTGAAAGATTTAATTATTCCGTTGCTGTTATACACAAATGATTATGTAAGTAAAAGATGATAAAATATACCAGTCTTCAGGCTATTAATGAATCTTTTATAAAAAAAATCTTGTGTGGTTAATACTGGCCCCACAGTTAATTAGATATATTAACTTCCTTTTACATAGAACTTCACTTTATAGCTTTGACTTTAGCAGCCAAAAGATATACTTGATGTAGATAATATTTATATGCCTTTCGTGTGAATTAAATCAAACTACAAAAATTGAATTAAAATTTTTCATTACCAAAAATGTACATAAAAAAGCTATTTACATTCCATGAGTATTACTACAAGTAAAATTAATTTTAATAAATATAAATACCTCAATGTCTTCTCTTGTCGTCCATGGGGCGGGTGCCTTCCTCTCCGAGGATTTGGACGTTCCTGACCTGCTTCCTGGGGGGTGCGGCCGTGGTCAGCTCCGTGGGAGGTGGCGTCGTCGGCATGAAGTCAGGACTGATCGCCAGTATCAGCATCTTCAACAACAAAGCTTCTCTTATTTCTGGAGGCAGAAACTCTGGCATCTCCTCTATATGGTTAGAAGAAGAACCAGCAGTATCATAAGGTCGAGGTAACCTCCTTCTTGGGACATATCTCTGACTCTCATACTGATTGTCATAACCCTGATTTTGATATTCCTGCCTGTACTGATCGTATCGGTAGTCGTATCTATCGTCTTCCTGATATCTTTGCTGGTAACGATAGTCGTTCTCTGGTCGATAGAGAGGCGGTGACGGTATCATCTGATCCATTAAAGCTTGTAGTCTATTCTGTCGTAGAATCAAAATATGCAGCAAGCGTCGTAAGTCTCTAGTACTCACAGGAGCAGCAATGGAGGACATCTCATCTATCGGGTTGTATCTCGGTTGGTATACGGTGGGTTGAGGCCGGTACTGGTTCACGAATCTTGCTTGATATCCTTGAAGTGGCACTCCTCTTTCATCCACGGGTATTGGTATGATTCTTGTCACTGGCCTCATTTCATAAGGATCGTCGCTCGGTTCTGCTGGCTTTGGGGGCTGCTGCAAGGGTTCCTTAACATATTGATGTTCCAATACTTTGTTTTGGAACTCGTATTGGAGATAGGGCCGCTGGTTACCAATAGGTATGGGAGCACCGGGATTATCTCTCAAATATTCACGAGTTCTAAACTGAGCTGAGGATTGAGGTCTTCTGTAGATAGGCTGCTGGTGTTGGTAAAACCGTTCATCGGGATCTCGTTGAGGCTGGATATGTATAACTGGCACTGGGTTAGTCGTCACCACACTGTCTTGATCAAACACTCGGCCGGTACTTGCTTCAATTGTAGTCTCCTGTTCCTGTACTGGTACTTCCTGGTATTGTTGGTGAATCTTCTGTTGAGCTGCTACCAATGAGTGTATAGGTACCAATCGTGGACGAGGGGTGGTGGTCGTGAATAAGGGTCTCACTGTACCCATGGAAAGATGACTTCCGTACACATCAGTTGAATCATCACCCACAGATTGTTGGAGACTAACCATGCGTGGATTAGGACTAGTTCCAGTCAACTCTCGACGAATTGTATTTGCTTTGTTTGCATCACTAGTTTGATCTTTTTCTGTCACACGTTCATAAACTGGCTTCACAGTCACTGGAATTTTTGTAGTCGTTTGTTTTGTGATTAGGTCGTCTTTCACTATCGCTGACATTGGCTTTAAAATCTGCGTTCGAGTTTTCATTTCATCCAATTTTGGTTTATATAAATTAAGAATATTACTGGTCGTTTCTTCAGGTTTCTGAGCTTCAGTAGTAGAGTCAATATGAGATGCTCTCGTCGAACTAGCATGAGCTCTTCTTTTAGGTATAGCTTGAATCACTGTTCCCCTCGTAGTATATGAAGTTCTTGTGGGATAAACCAGAGTTGGTAAAGGCCGTCTAGTAGTCGAAGACACAGTTTTATTCACTCTCACTATCATAGTCGGAGTACTAGGGGTGGTACTAGAAGTAACTGGGACAGGAGTACTATCACTTGAAGATGTATACGTCACTCGTTTAATTTCACCATCCTGATCGATATACCCGAAGGTACCCTTCACGTTACCAAGCACATCCCTATTTTCAATCTTGAAAGTGCCATCATCAGCTTCATATCCTATAGTGTACGACCCGTCTTCATTCAACCGTCGAATTTGTTTAACAATTTCAACTTTTTTAGGGTCAGCGGTTTCACTAGCTTTCAGGATTTCTTTGGTGGAATTGGAAGATGATTCCGTAGTCGCATCTTTGGTGGAGTTTGTTGCAGTGGCGGTAGTGATACACGCAATTATGATGAAGACGATCATCTCGCTGATACTGCCTTCGGCATGTCGGCGGTACGGCTGCGCCGGCGTCGCGAGTCCCCTATATAAAAATATCACCCCACTCTCGGACCACCGTGCGAATATTACGCAAGCTCTACTATTGTTGTCATTTCATTATCTGAAACGGAAAATCTTTTTCTGCTCAACTACACTTGTGCTGTAAGCTCTCGATTGTTTAATTGTCCAAATAGTTTTGTAAAACTAGTATGTGGACAGATTCGCTTTTTAGGGTGATATAGATTCGTCGGTGTTATTTTAATGGTTGTATTGTTTCTGTGTGTTGTCGGTTATTAAATGGAAGTTCTGTTCGGTTCGCTCCCACGGAGTCAAAGTCAAATTCGTAATAACTATTAGTTTTTAGGTCACGTCAATGTTAATTACTACTGGAGCACAATATTCAATTGCTTTGTGTTTGTTTTTCCTGGTCTATTTTGTGAAGGTGCAAGGCCCTTATCCATTTTAGGTAACAATCTGGTAAAATGAGTGTCTGAAATGTTGTATAAAACTCTAAATACCTAGGACAATTAAGCGGCTACAATCTATATTAAAAATATAATTATTATAATGGCAAGAATAATGTAGAATATTGAATAATAATAGTGAATAATCTTGCGCCAAAACTTTTTAAAAGTAAATTATTAAAAATAAATTACAAATTTAATAAAATTAACTTCTCAATAGATTTAATATCATCGAAACCGGGATCGCAATTCGCAACATGTAAAAACAACACACTAAAATATAGGTATTATGATCCACTGAACTCTAATTTCACACATATTAGTGGCCAACTCTACACTATAACCACTGCACCATTCTTACAGCTAACTGAAAGTCAATGTTTTTCAATAGCATAGTTATAACTCCAAACCTTTTTAAGATTGTTTGATAAAGATAGTTGAGGTTAAAGTGTAATTAGTTAATGCGTTTTTTTTATTCACCTTGTATACTCATATTGGTCGAGATAGTCTGAGGTCAGTGGAACTATTTGTCAGACAAGTCTACTGATACATAAAACGTAAACATTACGCCTTTATCCCTAACGAGGTAGGCAGAGGTACCATCATACCCATATTTCCCCAGCTATATTAGGTCCCATGTAATATAGAGCCTATTGCCACCAACCGGGCATATAAGTTCCCAAGCTCTGGGCTGATTTGGAGACTTTCATGATAGACAATCACAAACCCAATAGCAATTTTGCTAGACCTGGGACTCGAATCTGGGACCTTTTGCGTAACAGTATATTTTGTCATTGAACTGGTCTTATGCAAATATATTAAGCAAGTAATAACAGCATCCTCGAAACCATCATTGAAAAGCCTGATGGACCGTTCCTAGGACACTGGACATTTGCAACCAGATGTCTAAGGAGGTCAAATTTTAGTTGTTCAGTAAACATTGTACTGAATACTGAACAATGGATTAATGTATTCATTTCCTAAATAAAACATTTTGTTGGTGTGTTAATTACATCGGCTTTTAAGATATTTTCTTTTTATTTTGTGCAAGCTAGCTTCAGACCCATATCAGTCTTCAGATGACTCAAATCTATTTTGGCGTCATGCAATTAAGAGTAACAAACCATAAGAAGGTTTAATCCTTACAAGCAGAAACTAAATTAACTAATTTGTATCTAAGACCCTTCACCTAATATTTCATTAGAAACTAATCCGTGGGAGCTTGTACAATACTATAACTACAATATGTCATTGTATGTTGTACTGATTGTTACCAACTAGTTTTATCCAGTGGCTTTACTTACTTGGTATGTTTTATTTTTATTCATTGATTTATCCAAACTTACAACTATCCTTACAGAATATAAATAATACAATACGATAGTGAAGCCATCTCAACCAGCAAACTATAATGAAATTAGTCTTAAAAACTAGTTACCACTCTAGAAATTAAACTTATTTGTAACAAATAACAATTAACGCCATTCTGTTGAATTCACTCAGAGTACATGCAAACAGATTACATTTCATGTGGATAGTATTGGGTGTGTGAAATGCTCGCGTTACCGGTGCTTCTTTTAGTAATATGTTGTTTATAAATGTTTCATCATCGTCATCATCATCATATCAGCCCAATGACGTCCACTGCTGAACATAGGCCTCACCTAATTTCCGCCACAGCGAGCGATTTTGTGCCGCCCGCATCCAACGGCCACCCGCAATCTTTACCAGATCGTCGGTCCATCTGGCGGGGGGCCATAAATGTTTAGTAATATGTTATGTTGATAGTGTGTATGTTCATAAAGTATATCACACTAACATTTCGGCAGCTATGTTACTTGCGAGTTCTAATTATAAATATGCCCCAAAAAAAAAAGGGATACATGTGAAAACTATTTCAGGGTCACTAACCACTAGACTAACAGGCCAGTGATAGTTCCTGAGATAATCGCTTTCAAACAAACACTTGTGTTTTATATTTTCAGTATACATAAATATTATTAGGTACTTTATGCTGATGAGGTTTTAATGAAATAGATTGGTAACGAACTTTTCTATAGACGGTACTGTCATACAAATTATATAGCCGATTTCTTAAAAAAATATATTTATTACATTAACTACTAGCTTTCTCGAGTAATAAGTGGGAAGTAGGACATGTATTTAAGTTGTTTTAAAACTAATCTAGTGAGCTGTCTCAGACTTGCGAGATTTTCATACATGAAAAGCACCCATGAAATATTGCCAGACAATTTACATTTTTCGACCAACTATTTAAAGTTCATATCTTGGCGCCAATCCTCACTTAATGTTCATTTTTTTTTTTTTTTTTTTTTTTTTTTTTTCAATTTGTTATATTTCACGATGTCTTCGATCTTCGTGGAGTGTTTAATCGGGACACATAAATGCGTCGGCCAAATTGCAGGGCACAGGAGTGTATTTTGTGTATTATTTCATACAGATCTATGAACGTCATCATCATCATCATCATCATCATCAGCAACCCATTAAGTCCCACTGCTGGGCTCGGGTCTCCTCTCCTCTAACTAGAGAGCTGACAGGGTTTAGGCCATAATCTATTCACGCTGGCCTAGTGCGGGTTGGTGGATCAAATATACTCATAGAATTTCTTCTAGAGTATGTGGGTTTCCTCACGATGTTTTCCTTCACCGTTAGCAGATGGTAAGTCACTTGACTAGTACATATAAATTGCACAAAGTGGAATCCACATTGGTACTGCCGGTCGGGATCGAACTCGGACCGCGTGATTTGCACGCCGCGCCGGTCCCTTATCCATTCAGCCATCATCGCTTAATATTATACTTATGAACGTCATACAAAACCAAAAAAGGTGTCAGCAAATTTTCCTAAGGCCAATATTACACTGGTTACGGAAAATCGGCTGCCTTCACTTGTAAAGACATCCTTGTCAAGGCAGCGTTTGATCAGAGCTGGATCCTACTAATCCTACTTCCTATTATAAATGCGAAAGTTATGATGGATGTATCGATGGATGTATTTTACTCGAGAACGCCAGAACGGCTGAAAATATCTGTATGAAATTTGGCTCACACATAGATTAAAGTCTGAATTAGGCTAATCTTTACCGACATACCAGGCGGTTGGAGCTGCGGACAGAAGCTACTTAGTCTTTGATATATTTTATCTAAAGGTACCAGCGGATCTGACAGATGTCCGTATCCCTTTTGATGCCAGTACTCATGATTCTCTACCTATGGTATCACCATCTAGTTGAAAACATTTGTACTAACTACAATTTGAAAGTTAGATTGACGTATTTCATTATAAGTTCTTGCAGCTCACCGTCAGATGTCGTTTTAGTTAATTTTTCATTCGATGAATATAAATTGTAAATGCTGTGTTTGTGTCTTACCACGCTTCAATGGGGCAACGGATCAATGTTTTTTTTCGGCAATAGTACCTATAGTTTGGAGTCCGGAGAGTAACAGCCTATATTATCCAAATGTGGCGTTTCGGGGATAATGCAAAGCTACAGCTGTAAACTCACTAGTACAATCCAATATATTTTATAATATCAGGCTTTTGTTAAATATCGAGTTTTTATCAAGACAAATCAAATAAACCAAACTCAATTTGATACCTAGCGCTTTTATGTTATAGAGTTTCTAGATTTATTTTTAAATTTTAAAATAAATTATTTATATTGTATTGTTAAATATAAAGTTTATATTACATTTATATTTCCATTTATATTCCCGTATTTATTTACATATTAAGTTTTCCGTATACCATTACCTCCAAACATAAAATTGGAAAACTTGAAAATTCCTAATATTCAAGTTTTCCAATTTTATGTTTCAAGTGTCGTTAACGCGCATGTGATGCTCCTGGTATCACTGGTCACTGGCATCCATAAGTTAAGGTAATAGCCTAGCACCAAGCTTTCCTTAAGCTAACAAGCTTGTGCAGCTTTGTTTAGCATAGCAAACATACCATTACCGTGATATAAAAAAAGTTTAAAAACTAAAACCCAATTACGTAGAAAAGGAGTATAAAAATGACGAATCAAGAAAATTATTTAATTTCTAAATTTATTAAATATAAATTAATTACTTACATAATAATTCAGATACAAATTCAGAAATGCATAGTTACAAGCTCAACGTAGAGCCATGATCGCACCTACTGTACACCAACTATGATTATGGGGGTATTCATCCTTTTTTGAAGTCGATTTAAAATAGGCCAATAGTGAAGAAAAACGCGTGCCCTGCAGTAAAACGTAATAGGTTGTTGTTGTTTAATTAAATATGCACTAAAGTGTAAGAAGTAGTAGTTGTAAGAAAATATTAATATCTCGGTATATTTCCGTGAAAAACTTAACTTTCCACTATATTAAAACGAAAGTAGTCTTATGTACTGACTGATTTCATTCATTTGACTATTGAATTTCTCTTGCAAATATGCGGAAGTCGTTGTTATAATTCTATAGACGTGGTTATTGAGACCGGTAAATTATGACCGTGTTAACATTTATGTGTAAGTGATCTAGTTGTGTAACTTCTAACAAGGTTCCGGAAAAAAGACACTTAATTTTATTTATTCAGATAAGATTTTCCTGTGTTAGGTAGCTATGGAGTTATTTCAATTTGTAGTAGGAAAACTAGCCTAAGGAAAGAAGCACCTAAAGCTATATAATTAGATCCTATTTTCCTATGGTCCATGTCAGGCAGTTATATTATTTGAGGAACGGTTGGACCAGCTAATGCCAATGTTTTGGCTGATCGGGTAGAGGCTTATTATTGTTTATGCTGTATCACGTCCTATGCTTAACAGTGTAGTAGGTATCTAATTACTTTATGGGCAACTAAGTTACATGACTACCTAGTACCTAATAAGTTAAGATTAGCATTTCATGCCTATATTAAGTAGGCGTACAAATGAAGTCCAGGGGCTTACAGAATACCACAGTGTTAATGGAGTATTAGGAAATGGGCCACAGTTTTTATCAACTGCTTTTAGTAGAGTAAGAAGCTAACAGGGCTTCATCATCAGCATATTGCAGTTAGATTTCGCTTAAGAAGCAGTAACGCATTTATCCTCAGTTAAATTTTTCCAACCTTGATTGTAAAAGAATGATCATGATTAATTCATGATCTCTTAAGATCTAGATATCAGAATATCTGTGAGGATTACCAATAAAAAACACGAAATGTTATAAAAAATATAATTTATTATAAAACAAAAATATTACAAATTAATTACTTGTAAGTTTTTACAGATCGCATGTGTCACGTGACTGTCACGCACAAACACATTACAATAATATTTATACTTATAACCCTATCTACTACTATTACAATAAGGTACTGATTAGACACAGCGATTATGTACACGGGCGGGGGCGCCACTGTCCATCCATAAACACTATATTTAGACATACACACTTTCGCACTCAATTATACTACCGACCAATCGTAGAATTGTATGCTGCATATGGCCTTACCTCTTGAGACTGAACTGACTGGTCGATAGCGATTAACTAGCTCCTCTAACTTATTTCTACAGACTAAAACTGGATACCGTGCCCTCTGAGGAACGCATCGATTTGTCCTGACGACGCTGATTCACCGCGAGGAGCTACGTAGTAGAACTGCGCTGGTGACGCTTGCGCCTGGGACGAGACCGCTAGTCGCTGAGCCTGAGCCCTTGCGGCTGCGCGATCCCTCTGCAGTTGACTTTGCTGAAGCTGTTGTTGTTGAGCGAACAGCTGCTGCGAGTTCTGGAACTGGCTTTCAGACTGCTGTCTCTGATATGCTTCTTGAGGAGTCTGGATCTGATGTCTGTACAAAGGCCCAGCAGGAGCGGCAGATGAGGGAACTGAAGGCAGCTGAGGCGAAGCTACGAACGGTCTCGGGGAGTTGTATTGAGGAGAGGCGACAAAAGGTTGCAGTCTCTGGTTTAAGTTCAACTCTCCCTTTGTCTGAGGCAGAGATTGGAACAGTTGCGTATTGTACTGTCCACTTGAAGGGTCGAACACGAGCTCAGTGGAGTACAGAGGGTTACCGCTGGGAGCTGGTGCTGCAGCGGTAGCCTTGGTCGGGTTAGGGATGGCGCCGGTAGTTGAAGACTGCTGTTGATTTTCACGATGGAACTTTGCGAACTCAGCAGCGAAGTCAATAGCACCGGGTCTCAAAGTTGTGCCGATAGCAGGGGCTGGGGTTGGAGAATAGTTAGAGGCAGGAGATGGAGAATAATTAGAGGCAGGGGATGGAGAATAATTAGAGACAGGGGATGGAGAATAGTTCGGCGCAGGGCTATACTGAATCTGAGACTGGGGCTTAGCGGTCACTTGGTGGAGCTGGGGCCTGAATGTAGTCGCTGGTGGCAGAGTTCTTGGTGAAGTAACTTGCAGAGGACGAGGGGTGATGGCAATGGGTTGAGGTTGGTAGGCTGGTCTCCTAGGCGCAGGAGTAGGGCGTTGAACAACTCGTTGTCTGATGTGCTGAAGGGGTTCCTCTTCAACTTCGTCTTCATCAGCGTCGCGGAAATCGTTTTGGAAGAAAGTCGTGGTGGGTCGTGCGGTCGTGGGTCTTTGGGCTGGTCGTGTGGGGTAGTTAGGTTCGGGGTCGTCTCTCTCCGCGGAGTCAAGAGCTGCTGGCTCTTGTTCCTCGTCGTCGGGCTTGTTGGGGTCGCAGGGGTTGCCGGAGACGTAGGTGAACTCTCGCTTATTGCCATCGGGGTCAACGTAGCCATACTTGCCGCGGACGACACAGTCGGTGCCTCTGGTCTCTTCCTTGAAGGATCCATCAGCTGCTTCGTAGCCAAATGTGAAACTACCGTCGTCATTTACCTGGAAGTTAGGGAACACGATATTAGAATAGGCCAATTTGAAATTTCTACCATGAGAATTTTACCATGACAAATAGACGTATGAAAATTTTATTTAACAGTGTCTTGCCATACATTAGTACGGTGTCATGGCGCCGATATACTCGTAGCAACTGTGTGTGTGTAGTATCGAATATTTCATAGCTCCTAGCTACTTGAGTTTTCAAACTTTATAATTCCAAAAAACTCAAGAAATTACTCTATTCTCACCTTATTATAGTTCCTAATAGTCTGTACAGGTGGTTGCTTGGGCTCCTGGGCCTGCTGCTGTTGCTTGAGCCTGGGTGAGGGTCGCTGTATGGCACGCGGCTCGTACTCGGCATCCTGTCGGTCCACTGAACGGTACAGCCCATCGTATTGATCTGCCGCAACCAGGACTACCTGAAATTGTAAGTTAACAGTTCAGTTAAAATTTACTAATGTAAGAAAAACGATAAATTTTGCTATTCACTACTAAATCCCATTTTCCCTTTATTTTTGCAATTTCATGTGTGTGTGACACCACTGATTTAGTTTTCATATTTAAAACAAGTTAAACATTCTGTTTTATTATACAGCACTCATTTGCTCGTCCTTACTTTTTTTCCTATTACGATTTTATTCCTGGGGAGCGTCGAAATATCCTTAGTAAACCAAATATTTAAGTTCGTTTAAATACGATACTATAATAATGTAGTTAATATAATTTTGTATTCTATGAAGAGATTGATGAATGTAGAGGCTAGGGGCTTAGAGAGTTATTGAATTAGAACAATCGCTCAGTGTGTCTGTGTTTCTCTGCTTATATGCCTTATATTAATTAATAATTTAACATCCCGAAATCGGGGACGTTCAAATAGCACAAGTCAGGACTACTCTAAAATGTACGAAAAGATTAATGAATGTTGAAGAAGCCAAAGATTAATTTCAGAACACTTTTTCTTTTTTTTAAATTTTGCGTGAACTTGGCAATTGAATCTCTATCCCTCTTTTGGGAAAGATCTATATATATGCATGTATTAAACGAAAGGATTATAATGTAAGTTGCTGGTGTAACCCTGACCTGGTCTCCAGCGGCTCTGTCCTGAGCTTGAGGCTCGTAGTCGTACTCATCAGCGATGGGCTGCTGGAGGCGAGGGCGGTGACGCGCGCCCGCAACCACGCTCACACACAACACTAGACACAGCATCTGGAAATAAAGAGGGTTACGTTAGATATAAGCTTTATAAACTATAGAAAACTTGGATCGATTGGGATTTTTTTGTTTCTTCGCTATCAGTGCGAAGATGCAATATTTCTGTCCAAGGACGTGTACTGCTAGACATAGACCTTCCCAAGAGATTTCCAATAGGGCCGGTAGTACGACGCCGACGCTTGAATCCATCATTATTTTTAATCTTTACTGTGTTAAAATTTTTGTGGTTATGTTGATGTATCGGTATAAAGATAAAAAGATTTATATGAGTTAATCTGATGTTGATGCAGATGTTTTTTGTTTTGTTATAAATCGATTTTTTTCAAAACAAATCATTCACTTTTGCATTATATTAAAAAAAAATTCGCTTTAGAAAAGTGTATTTGTATTTTTATTGCACATATTACTTATTTTATTCAAGAAATATATTATAGGTAGACACTCTCATAGCCTGTATTAAGAAATCATATTTGAGTACTGTACATAATGATTTATAATAATTAAGCATAACATGTTTATTTCATCAAACGATATTTGCACAAGGCTATGTTTCTACTTGAGTGATAATTCACTAACAATCCATCACAAGTTTCAACAATCTACATTCGCTAATTCGTAGTAACACGAATGCAATTAGTTCTAGATACAAATAAAATTATAGAATCAGAAAATAAACATTCTCCTATTACCGTCAGTTTATCTTTTCCATTTGAACATTTGGACATCCCGGGGGTTTCACCAAAAAGAGATAGTTACGTTCCAACGATGTTTTCTAGGATGACAGTCTTGTTAAAAATGGACACAGTGAGGGAATAGGCAACATTTATATCTATACTAATATTATTTACAGGAAAGATTTGTATTTTTGTATGTAACAAGTAAACTTAAAAACTACCGGATCGATTTCAAAAAATCTTTTGCCTTCAGAAAGCTACATTATCACTGAGTAACATAGGCTATATAACATCACGCTACGGCAATGGGAGCTGGGCAGTGGCCAAATAAAGAACGACGAAAGCGAAGCTCCGCGCGACTTCTAGTCAGAACTCCACCAATATGGAAAGGGGATAAGAAAAGTTAGTTAGTAATTCTCTGGGTCTTCCGAGTGCTGATTTTCAATTCTGGCAAGAGTTCTCACAGTGATGGGTCTGTGGGATTGTATCGAGTTCGTGTGAAAATTATAATTGGTCATCGAGTAATGTACGAACAAAGTATCAGTCAAGCTAATATTTAATTACAGTTAAGCAATGTATTTCGTTGTTAATATCCGTAATACGGGTGGTTTTGAAACTGAATTCTTGTGGTTAAATGATTGATTGTAGGTTATTGTTGCTGCAAGTATAATTTAGTATGGGTTGGGTTAATCTATAGCTTGAATCTTTAGCAATCAGGTGCGAATGATTAATAGTATTGTTTAATTGTTAAATATGTATTAGTGACTTTTTAAATTGGTTGTGTACCTAAATGTTTGGGAAGATAGTCCGGTAGAGTTCCGTAAATCAAAAATAAAAAATGAACCCTTATAGGGTCTCTGTTGTCCATCTTTCTGTCAAAACTCTTTTTTTTCATGCACACATGAGAAAATAATTCTCAAATCTGCAGTCAAAAAAACCAACGAATACGTTTTTTTAGGTTTTTTAATGTTGTTATTTAATGAAAATGTGCTTTATTATATTTCATAAAATTATATTTTATAAAGTTGTTATCACTACTTAAGAAGGTTTTTATCTCAACAGTAATTGGCTAACCAACTACATAGCTGGTGAAATGTAGTTGTCATACACAGCTGTTTACCCTTCGAGATATAAAGGCGACACTCGAATAACATCACACTCAGACACATAATACCTAATTGAATTACAATTACTATTAAAAAATCCATCAAAATGAAATTTAACAAGTGAAACTGCAGGTCAAGTTCTATATACCTAAAGCACATACAAGGTCGTTAACTGCCTTTCAATTAAATAACAAGAACTCATAACGGGCAGCCCTTCTCTGATAATGACCGCTAAGCTGTAAGGTCAACTCGCCGAGCGTTGACCTCGTCTCGCTCACGTAACTACAGAGATGAGATGAGCTAAGATGTACACTGTAATTGCTTGGAAACTTGTCTTGTGTTGTACTTTTTCTATGGTAGCATTTATTACGTTCATAAAAGTGACTTTTCTTCCATTGTTCGTAGTATTCAGACACACGTGCCCGCACATGATGCATACATAATTATGGTAGGCAAGTTTCTCCCCTTAAAAATTGTAGTGTCGAAAAGTGATGAATGGGCTCGTCAACGCGGGGTGAACAGATTCATTTTTATTGAGAGGAAAATCTTGATGGTTGATTGGCTCTGAGCCGGCATGTCAAACCATTGGCACGCAGTAAATATTTAGCATGTCAATATTAAGGAATAATATTTGATTGAATAAAGTCAGTAGCAGTTTCAGCTCAAAATGGGGGAGAGGAAACACTTGTCCACTAGTGGGATATTAATGGGTAGTATTTTCATCGCATATAAAGGCGTTTCAAAGATGATGCGCACAAAATGGACATATATTTTGTAATTCTACCAGGGTCCACAACATATATTATACTTTGTTTGTCGGTTAATTGTAAGAAGTCTAGCAGGATGACACAGAACTTGGGTCCAATTAAGGTCAGACTAGAAGTAAGTACTTACTAATTATACATTTTCGTATAGAAAATCAATATAATGCCATCAAATACATATTTGTAAGAAATATAACCGCAAACACACTCTTTCACTCCAAATAGTAATAGAAGTAGGTTAATAAGTAATTCAATAACATTATTATACAATTGCAGTAAGAGTGTGTAATTACAAAAGGTGGCCGCATTCCATCGCGTTACCGTACGTAACGCTAGGGCGACTGTGACGTAACGATACCTAATATCTCGTACAAGTTATCGTCCGTGACGTTGCCTGCCTGACCCATATTTGTTATGTTAAAGGCTTTTTGAGTGTTAATACACTCAAAAAGCCTTTTAAAGTTAAAGTTTGTGTGTGTGTGTGCTTTCACGTCACTCGGCACGGCGCCCCAGTGATGTTATTGGCGAGCCAACCACATTAACCGCTGCGCTACGGTGAGTTAGAAAAATATGAACATAATAACTTCTTCAATAAATAATTATCTTGACACGTGAAAACTAGTGAGATTGATGGAAGATAATTCGAGATAATTCGACTCAATATTTGTAAAAATAATAAATATCAATAACAACAAATATTGACAAAAGAAAAATGCAAAGGAATGTGCCATTTAGTATGTGTATTTTATTTTATCAATTTATTTTCACAATGTTATTTAGAAAAAATGTTAGTTTACGTAATGATTCAATGATACATTTTTCTTCATAAATTTTGTAAGTAGAATTATATTATTTTCATGTGGGGAACACATCAACTTGATAATAACAGAAGATTTTTTTTTTATTTCGGCTTATACGGTCTGGTGACTTGACTGACGTCTCAATTGATATTAACAAATTAATTTCCATTTCGCTGTTTATTTTAGATAATTATCTACTTAAAATCAAGGAAGTACTTAAATATCATTATATAACTGATAATTAAATGGATTTTCGATACACTTTCACTCACAATAGAAAATATAATTATGTAGCTAATTAAAGGTACCTACCCAAGTAGAACAAATCTCAACCCACCTGTGTTAGAGAATTATAACCCTGAATACGCTTAATAAAACAAGTCTCTTGTACGAAACTATCTGGCCAATTTTATAACAGTTGAAATATATCTTTATCTTGTGATAAAAGACAATTATAATCTATATTTTTTTGTTGGGCAGCTTCTTTGCTACGTCGACCAGTTACTGATCTATTATAACGCCCACACATACACTTAGAATTTCTTCTGGGGTCTGTGGGTTTCCTCACGATGTGTTCCTTCACAGTCAGCAGATGGTAAGTCACTTGACTAGTTCATATATGTACTTTAATTGCACAAACCAAATCCACATTTGGTACTGCTGGTCGGAATCGAACTCTCGGAGAATCTGACTGGCCTATTGGTCTAGTGGTTCACCATGCTTTCGGAGTGAACGAGTCATAATAGAGTAAAATAAATATTGCCTTAATATTTCTACTTAAAATAACTCTGAAGCTTTGAAACTGTAACCCGCAAGTTAATTAACTAAACCATATCTGGACTATTTATAAATACTTCTCACGAACTCGCAAAAATTACTTCAGACCAAAAATGGGCACTGGGTTAGGCAAGGTAAGACTCGTCCTAATTTTTCCTAAGACATGCGTACACTGTAGTGAAAGTCAAATAGATAATTGTTAAAAATGATTTAGTTTTATATTTCTAAACTCGATGGATGTTAGATTAGCGTGAAAGTAGGTTTTTATTGTTGCGACATATTATGAATGCTATTATGTCGTAGGTTTAAATTGCTCGAAGAAAATGATGGAAAAGTTTATGGCCGTATTATGCCTTTTAATTTAGTAGTGCAGTTTTAATGATGTTTCTTTTTTGATGTAATTTACTTTTAAGTATCACGTTTATGTTGCGTTTTATGGAGTTTAAGATGCTTGATAACAAATTAATTACAGAAGAAATCTTGTCTTTTTGGATGTCAAACCCATATACCACCATGTATGTGGGCATCTAAGTTTATACCCATATACCACTATGTATGTGGGTATCTAAGTTTGTTCACTACTCAGCTCCTTACATTATATTTTTATAAATAATATTAAAATATGAAAATTCTAAATTTTATACATATTATTTACTTATGTAGTCTGTTATTTAGTAGGTGCTCAATTTCGTAGAAGGCAAACAGAGGGTAGATTTTGAGATAATAGATTTAAGTACCTTCCTAGTTCATAAATAAATTTATCTCCTACTCTTATGTAGTTCTCGTTGGATTATCTATAATTTTAAATGATATTCCTCGTTTTCCATGCATCTTTCTCCTTGCCTAGCCTTATCCCATGCCATTTCGCCAGCAACCACGTAGTTGGAAAATATAATAATATATAAAATGGAGAGCCTACTAAAGTATTCTAGCCTACTAAGTATATTACTAAAGTATATAGAAACCTCAAAATTATAGTTACTTAAATTTAAATTATTGGATGACGACAACGAGTTTGACAGTTAAGTAGGAATCCGTAAGATAATAAAACAGTCTTAAAATACATTAAACACAACATCAAACAAATTGTAGATCATGAATAAATTAATTATAATTTCACCTTTAAATTCAAAACCATTCAAAATCAATAACATTGACATTCAATATATATGTTAATTATATTACAAAACATTGATATACATCGTTAATGACATATAATTAATCAGATTTTATCGTAATTATGTAAGTAGATACCTATGGGAGAATAGACTTGTTATGTGGCAATTAAATGTTTTAGTTTTATAGCACAGGTTTCTTGGGTCTTACCAATATGAAAGGTCAGGACCAGTTTCAGCTATAGTATAATCCATTACTGGTAAAGTAAAACCATATTACTATAATTCTTCACAATACAGGCTGGTCATATCTTATGCTTATTTAGTAAAAAAAGTTTTCAGCTAACACATTACCTATTTACATTAAAATAGAACTAGAAGTCGTGCGGGACTTCGCTCCCGTCGCTTTGGTTTGGCCACTGATCAGCTCTTATTGGCCGTAGCGTGATGTTATATATAGCCTATAAGCTTTCTCAATAAATGGGCTATCCGACACTAAAACAATTTTTCAAATAGGATCAGTAGTTCCTGAGATCCTAGCGTTCAAACAAACAAACTCTTTGGCTTTATAATATTCGTATTGGTATAACTAAAACTGCTAAACAGAAAAGAAAATCAACTCATTTGAGTAAGAGGGGATAAAAAGATCCTCAACTATTCTGTCTTCAATTATTAAGAAAGATAAATGGGTACATACTCATATATGTATATTAGATTTACAAAATTACAAGAATTATTAATTCAATACATGATTTAATAATTAAAAAACAATTACACCAGTAATTAAAATTTCACGCTCTATACGACATGCTCGGTGCTTATACATACAACTATGTATTACGCCATAGTGCACACGAACCTTAACACGCTCTAACAAGGATAACAACTCAAGACTACGTATCGTGGGAATGAGTTACTTAACGCGTTAGGTACAAGGTTTGGTGCTCGTGCAGGTCACTTGTTAATTATTTAATTGGCAAGTGGTTGTCCTTCTGTGTGAGGGACGCGAGTTCATAACTTAGGTGTAGTAATTGTTGAAAGTCTGTAGCAAGTCTAACTGCCGTACTCAGAGACGTTACTTAATTTTAAAATTTATTTAGTAAAAACGTGTAATACTTAAGTTTTTAAGCCTAATTCAAATTCAAATTCATTTATTTATGCTGAACATACATGGTTATATACATTACAAGATGTTAGGTTAATGCTTAGTCAATATGTTCTACCTATGGGCATGCAAATTACTTATTCATAATTAAAATTAAAGTGAATCATACAATTAAATATTCAAATAGTTAAAATGTCATAATGGATACAGAAATGTCAATAATGGATACAGAAATGTCAAGAATGGGTACAAGAATGTCTATATACGTTATAAAATACAGTTCAAATTAGTCATTATGTCATCAAACAGTTATAAATTAATGTCATTATCTGTAAGGTATTCATTTACAGAATAATATGCCTTATTAATAAGTAAAGATAACAATTGTTTTTTGAATAAAGACGATTATTCAATGAAAAAATTGTATTAATGACAGATTACTGCTGATTGACGTCTCTGAAAAAATCCAATTGTACCAGTCACACACACTTATGGGAAGTGTGTGTGACTGGTACAATTGGATTTTTTTGACTCAAAATTTTCGAAATGTAAGTGTTATAAATTTTGCCTAAAGCTTTGTCATACATAGTTCGTTCCTTAGGGGTTAGCAACATAGTCACAGAGCATTAAAATGTTGTTTATGTTGTACAAGTTACCCAACTAGCGAAAGTAAGTCCGCGGTCGCAATATTAAATAGTCTATGAATAGAGTATGCTGTGTAAATACTAGTGTATGGTTTGTTTAACGTAATTAAACTGTTTTATTTGCACCACATAGTATTGGTTACACACATACTAATAGTGGAAAAGAGATGTAAGATAGGTATGTACTTATTTATAACCACACATGTATCCTATTAGTCTGTAAGCTTTCTGAACAGAAATAAATAAATAAATAAATAAATGTCATTGGTCAATTTTGAATCTTATATTAATAGGTCGAGGATGGAAATTGCCTGATAAATAACTCTTATGTTGAATTTGTTTGATATTGAAGTACAATACATATTACACAGTGAAGAGACAATAGCCAATTGCTCCGATCGGAACAAACCTCTATGCTCTGTAGCTTTTTTCACATTTATTTAAAAAAACTAGCTGTTGCCCGAGGCTCCGCTTTCGTGTTTCTTAGTTTGGCCACTACTCAGCTCCTAAGAGTCGTAGCGTGATGTTATATAGCCTATAGTCTTCCTGAATAAATGAGCTATCCAACACTAAATAAATGTTCAAATCGCTCTAGTAGTTCCTAAGATTAGAGCGTTCAACCGTACAACAAACTCTTCAACTTTATAATATTAGTATAGATATAAGAACTCAATTGTGTTACCTTCGCTATTTTAATGATAAAAAAAAAGAAAGTCAAATGAATGCTGTTGTGTTGCTGTCTATAATATAAAAAATGTAACGCCAAATGTAACCTGTAAACGAAATAAAATGAAATCTCGTTTATTCATCTAGGTTACAAAATAACTCTTATGAAAGTTACAAGTTAAGAATGTAACAGTTATCCGAAAAATAGTGTCAGCTAATTTGCCTACGACTAAAATTGTATTCGCAATAAATGATATTTGAAATTTTAAAATTTTGTTATGGCTATTTCTTCGACAATCAGATACAAGCATAATTTGTTCAAGTATCACAAAAATGGTTGTTATCACTTAACAAAATCTGAGAACATTGATCATTTCGTCAGAAACGTCGCCGCGGGGACTCGAACTCGTGACAGTGGGTTACTTAACTTGTAATTATGTCTTTATGGCCAGTGATAGACGTGGGCCGGGCCACAGTACTCACCTAGTTTATATTATCTATGAATTATACAACTTTTAAACACAAAATGTTACCAATATTATAAATTGAATTCTTGGATGGATGGATGAATTGGTTGTTTGTTACTCAATCTTGTCAAAATAGCTGATAGAATCTGTCTGAAAGTAAGCATATAGATAGATTAGTCTGGAACAGTACATAAGGCTTTTAGCTATTTAAAACAAGTAAATATAATTAAAAAATTAAAATAACCCGACTGCAATCGTGGGAATAAAGAAATTTACAAACATACAAGATACGCGCGAAAAACAATACCCGTCCTGTCAGTCGGGTAAAAAAACATCTATAGTTTTAAGAGGGTTCATACAGAGGAAGCCAACGTCACAATTAAGTGGTTTTCGATTTTTATTTATTATATTATTATATTTAATCGGAGCTATTTTCTTTAAATGTTTTCAATATATTGTTTAGGATTACGTGAGCTTGTACATATTAAAAAATAAATATAATGCTTACAGTTTATTTAACTATGAAAAAAAACGCCCTGCAAGTTCCAATGTTCCAATGTATTTAAGTAGTATATCAGTTGTTTAGTACCCATAACACAAGCAAATATAATTGCTTACTATGGGACTAGATGGCGCTGTGTGAATGTGGTAGAATATTATTATTATTATTAATGTGTTATTGGAATATAAATAGAACTGTTAACGCAATAATTTTGTACCTTTTACACACCTTTCACTGAATTCTAAAATGTGTATTGAAAACATATAAAATAAATAGCTCCAACTATATATAAAAATGAATCGCTAAATGTGTTGGTAAGCGCATAACTCAACAACGCCTGGACCAATTTGGCCAATCCTTTTTTTTAAATGATTGATAGATTATTGATAGATTTTACGGTTTAGTTTTTATGTAGGTAGGTAGGAAGGTAGGTATGTAGAGGGTAGGTAGGAAGGTAGGGTAGATATGTAGTATGTAGGGTAGGTAGGTATACTTTCATAAAATCATAAATAAAGTAGGTGGTACAAAGTTCGCCGGGACAGCTAGTTAAACAATAAAAATCGAAAACCACGAAATATGACATTATGTTGCTATTCCTCCGTATAAATCGTCTTAAGCGAGTAAACCTGCGGGGACCTACTAGTCGTACATAAATGAGTTTAAAGTCATACTTTGCATAAATAACAAATGTTATTACATAAGTGTTACGGTGTAATGTTTCATTATAATTTGTTTTTGTTTGCTCTAGTTGTTTGGTTCCGTTAATGTTTAGTGAAATCGACGCACCGTATACAGATAATGTGGCGTGTTATAATTTTAGTTTAGTCATATTTGTGACGCAGATAGCTTCAATATTTAAGTTTTTTTTAAAAAGGCAAGTAATTTAGAGAGAGAAATCAGATCGTAAAAGTAATTATTAGTAGATAAGAATTAAACAACAACAACATTCCACAGACCTAAGTCTAGCAGTGGACTGGAATAGGCTGAAATGATGATGATGAACTTCTAAATTATAATTTCTATCAGGAATTTCTGCAAGAAAGATACATTATGTACCTAACTTTATTTTTGTTGACTTGATACAGAAATCGAAAAGTCAATATATTTTCGTAATAAAATTAATATTTTCAATTTTTTCAACTCAATGCAAAGACACCATCTATAAAGCCATAAATAAAATTTTAATGTCAAGATTGTTAACTTAATTAATATTTATGTAATTTAACAGTCATATTGTCCTAAAAATTGCGTGGTACGTTATCCCGGTATTTCCATACCGGTCCGGTATACCCTTGCTACGTCTGTTAGCTTCCACAATCAAACTTTTGAAATACGAAATTGTTGGGCGTCTCATCGAAATGAAGCTACTCACGAAAAATTAGCTTGATAGTATCAAAAAAAAATTTGGACCAGGCATCCCGTACCATAACATCCGAGACCGCATACTCAACAGTTTGCCTAAATAATTACTAGACCGACAATTTTAATATTGTGATAATTATTTAATTATCTATTTATATATAATTAAATCAACGTTTGTCGGTTAGAATTTAACAATTATAAAGCTAATAAACAGTTATTATTTTACACAAGTATAAAGGAAGTAATCACTCACAAAGCTGTCGGATTTAACTATAAATACTGTTCACGTCACCATTTATTAAGGATTTCCTGACTTCACATCCCTGTCAATAAAATAATAATCGCAAATGTGTTTTCAAACGCTCTCTTGAGAAAAATATATAATATCTATACTTAATATTATAAAGCTGACGAATTTGTTTGTTTGAACGCGCTAATCACAGAAACTGCTGAACGGAAATGAAAATTTCTTTTAGGTTTGGATAGCCCATTTATAACATCACGCCATAACCAAAAAGGAGCTGAGTAGTGGCCAATCAAAGATCCACGGGATCGAAGTTCTGGGCCTCTCATAGAATATAATTTACTTGCTTGAAAAATATGTTTAAACCAGTTTCAGCGGCGCAACGGACGTGTTTACGACTGTGCTCAAGTCCTGGCACTTTGGTCCTGACAATTGTCTTTGCTATCATGAAATTCTCAATAGGTATTAGCGCCGAGCTTTTATTATAGACTCATTTTTGCTGGGGTTCATGAGAAATCTCTTATTATTTTAGATGGAAAATACCACTGCACTCTCAGTCGTCAGTTGATCTGTGGGAATCTAAACTTCAGATGGTTGTGTCAAAGTGCACACGTGTAATTTGTGTGTCGAAAGCCGTCAGTGCTGTCAAGTGTGTGCAATGCGCTACGTATGAAAGCGACAAACGACAAACAAATGGCCGCAATCAAATAACAATTTCGATACTTTCAACATTTGTCGATTGATGTCACATTGTCAACTGTGCACTTCTGTTAATAATACTTAATATTTGTAAAAACTGTTTGATCAATATTCATAGAATCTTTTGCTTCAAAGAGGTCGGTTGTGTACTTGTGTCGCAGACCCATTACATTTATTTTTTGCGACAGTAATACCAAGGGCCACGTGTTTTATTAACGGATTTGTTTTTAAATTTAGCATTACACAGAGTAGAATTAGTTACTCAAAACTATGCGAGTAAATCAATATTTTTTGTTTATTTTAATTTGTCTTTTCTACGTGTGTCGTGTGTCAGAATAAATTCATATTATGTTAAAGTTATGTATGTTAGATAAAGCAACTAAGCTAAATAGTTAAATTATCCTCCAAGTTATAAATTAGTGTCAAATACAAGATAATTTACGTAATTCCATACTCAAGACTGTTAGAATCTTCATGCCTTAAAATTAATCAGAAAATCATTACTCAATTTCCGATAATATTTAAAAGCCGGATATTGCAAGTTGACATAAAATTCTAAAGGTATTTACTAGTTATTTAGCATCTAAACGCTACCCATATTTGGTGTAATGGTTACAAGTAGGTATCTTCAGAATTTGTATATAAATTCTTAATCTAAACTCAGTCTAGATAGTTAATAACCGTGGTATTTGATGGCCTGGATCTAAATGAACTACATAATGAAATTAAATTACTTGTTTAAGTCGGCCACTATGTAACACTAGTAAATATACAAAAGAAGTAACACAGAGGTAAACACGAATAGAAAAGCCTACCTATAGTAAGTTTCTAGAATGCCGTCGCAGCGCGTTTTGCTCAAAAATATTTGAAATGTATGGAGCAACAATAAGCAAATTTTTCTAAAATTCAGAAGATTTTAGACATTAAGGGGTACTGTTCAACATTCACACCTATTACATCGGGCGTCCCGCAGGGCTCGCACCTTGGACCACTCCTATTTAATATATATATAAATGACGTTTATTTGAATTTCAATAAATCACAATTTTTGTTATATGCAGACGACAAAAAGATATTTAAAATAATAAAAAATATTAATGATTGCCATAATCTACAAGAGGACATTGATAGCCTATGTAAATATTGTAATAATAATATGCTATACCTTAATATTAATAAATGCCATGTCATTACATTTACAAGAAAAAAGAAATATATTGATTATAACTATAAAGTAAATAATGAACAAATTAAGAGAGTGTCTGAGGTGCGAGACCTGGGGGTCATGTTAGATAGTAGACTGATATTTGATAGCCATATAACACACATCACAAATAGAGCGTTTAAAATGTTGGGCTTTATATTAAGAATCACCAAAGAATTTAAGCGTTTGTCCACACTGTTGCTATTATACAAAACTATTGTCAGACCTATATTGGAGTACGGGTCCACAGTGTGGAATCCTCAGTATAGTACTTATATTGACCAAATAGAAAATATTCAAAATAAAATTAATAAGCATATTACATGGAGAAGTAATAATTGTTTAGAGGAAATACCTGATTTGCCATCATTGACGACACGAAGAAGTGAAAGAGACTTACTTTTTCTATATAAAATCGTAAGGAACAAAGTAGATTCAACTTATCTTTTAAGCAAAATTGGTTTAGTATGTCCACGTCTTAATGCTAGAAAAAAATTAGTCTTCCATGCTCCCTCTGTTAGGACAAATTATGCAAAAAATTTATTTATTAATAGATCCTGCCACTTATTTAATACCCTCATTAATAATGACAATACTTTCATGGATATATTTGAGCTTTCCTTACCTAAATTTAGGAATTCCGTTCATGACTGTCTGGTCCCTGCACTGCACTAGAATTAATGCTATTGAAATATTGTATGTTTTTCTACTGTTACTTACATTTGCATATTTATTTATTTATTTATTATCTCCCTTTACCCTTACTTTAGTTTTTTTTTTTTTTTAGATTATAATTATATTCATTTATTTATATAAATATTTGTTTTGGCGCTCAATTAAGTTAAATTTATTAGTGGAAACAGTCTTTGGTTTATGTATAGCTTATTAAATTTATTATTAAGTATTTATTGTAACTGTGTGTTTCCCAAATGAAAATAAAAATAAAAATAAAAAATAAAGATGACCTCCGTTTTGGTTAAAATTTTAAGTAGCTCCGTTAGAAAGGCAATGGCATAAAATGCGGTGGTTGGTTCAAGTCCCGTTGAATCATATTTTTCAAGTTTATAATATTCGTATTGTGAAAATTTTATTGAAAATCGGTCCGTCAGATGTAGTAGGTATCTACTGGCTACGTTAACTACTACCAAATAGATTAACCATGCTCAAATTTCTAGTCTAACCTTAAAGACAGAACACCTTAGAAGCATCATAACGACCCCCCCTCTAAGTCAATTCCGGGAACTAAATAAAAGAGAAATAACTGTGACAATTTGTTGTTAGAAACGTTCATTCAGTTGCACGATAAAGCTATTTAACGTCGATCTACTACAAACATCTGATTTATAGTCAGTAAGTGCGCACGATCAACCAAAATTGTGGCTTTTATCGTCTAAGTAGCTTCCAGAGTAAACGATTTGGTAATTTTCTTTGATTTACATGTTAGACATTAATGCTAAAGATGGTGTGAGCTTTAAGTTTATAGGTCGAAAGCCTTCTTTAAACTATTTGATATCGTAGGTCATAATATTATATAGTCGTAACTAGATTTTTTTTTTGTAAATTTCTTTACAAAATTAGCTACGGTATTTGACTTGATGTATGTGAGTTCGGAATTGTCTCACAAAAGAAAGGATGAATTTTATTTAATTTTATGTAGATACGTAATAGGTTTTTGACATGCATTAGGCGTTTTATAAATGCTGCACTTCGCTTGAAATATGTACCTGATTTATGGAAAGTTGCCGAAGTCATCATGATCGCAAAACCAGGAAAACCTCCCTATGAACCATCATCATATAGGCCAATTTCCTTATTGCCTATAATGTCAAAATTGTTTGAAAAACTATTATTAAAACGGCTAAAACCAATTATAGAACTTAATAACCTAGTCCCGAATCATCAATTTGGCTTTAGAGAAAAGCACTCAACAATTGATCAAGTATACAGGATAACAAATATCATTGAACAATCATTAGAAGAAAAGAAGGTGTGTTCTACCATAATCCTAGACATAGCGCAAGCCTTTGATAAAGTATGGCACGAAGGTCTTGTATATAAATTGAAAACTATGCTACCGACACAATTCTCTAATATTCTTGAGTCATATATTTCGAATCGAGTGTTCCGTGTTCGACAAGAAGACGCCTATTCGGATATAAGGCAAATAAAGGCTGGAGTACCTCAAGGAAGTGTGTTAGGTCCCATTCTATATCTATTGTACACCTGTGATATCCCAGTCTCCGAAAATATACCTATAGCTACGTTTGCTGATGATACAGCTATTTTGGCAACTGGAAATAACCATGAAGAAGCTACAGAAAAGGTGCAAGGAGCTGTTAACGAAGTCTTCCTCTGGACCAAAAAATGGCGTATCAAGCTAAACGAAAGTAAATCAATTCATATTGATTTCACAAATAAGAAAGCCCAGTATTTCCCAGTACTACTTAATGGCAAACCTATACCATATGCCAATACAGCTAAATATCTTGGTATGACGCTAGATGCTAAGTTGCGCTGGAAGGCAAACGTCAAGAAAAAAAGAGAAGAATTAGACATACGATATAGAAAAATGTATTGGCTGCTAGGTAGACACTCCACCTTGGCAGTCTACAATAAAGTACTACTATATAAACAGATATTAATGCCAGTATGGACGTATGGTATACAGCTATGGGGTTGTACCAGCCAGAATAATCGTCAAATCATCCAACGATTTCAAAACAAAGTGCTAAGGGAAATTATTAACGCACCCTGGTACATAAGAAATCAAGATATCCACCGGGACCTTAAAATGGATAACGTGGATACTATCGTACAGAAATATGCAACAGCCCATGAATTGAGGCTCCATCATCATGTGAACGTCGAGGCTATCCAACTGCTCGACAACACAGATCTAGTACGTAGACTGAAACGGACAAAACCATTTGAGTTAGTGTAGTGAACAATTCCGAACAATAATGTGTAGTATTGATAAGTGCATTTAAAAGAACACAAAAACAAAGTGACTTCCCCTTAATAAAAACTAAGTAAAGTGTTATTGGACGCATTCTTAGAATTATGATAATATAGCAATTTAGGTTAAAATTAAATTACTCATTAGCCCATAAGCTAGATTGTAATGTTATTAGACAAACAAGTCTCATATAAAAAAAAAAAAAAAAAAAATTAGGCGTTTAATTTAAATGTATTAGAATATTAGTTTTAAGACTAAAGGAGATGTATCCAAGTATAAGAAGCAGTCCGTTTTCAGTCATCACGATTTGCCAATATCGCTAGATAATCTACCAAAACAGTCATCATTCATCACATCACATCTTTCTAATACTTTTATTTTTACTTAACAACAAAGTCACCTGTAACTCGTTAGCTGATCATGTTGACCACATAACACGATAGACCAGACATAATGCATTACTGGCTGGACCACTAACTGGCTGATTATGTGGTCTGTGAGCCATTACAAATTAGTTACGACTTTAAGACCACTCACGACCACATTAGTAGACACGCGTGCTGGCTATATAGGACAATGTATAATTTATATACTGGTTCTAATAATATTGTAATTTAAGTATTCAGTGAATTTAAAAGTTAAAGAAAATTGATTACTTATGTAGTTCATCATCATCATTATAATTTCAACCCATAAACGTCCCACTGCTGGGCACGGGCAAAAATCCAAAGAATGTGGAGGAAATTTAGCCTACTATACAATGCTATTATAGTTATCTAGTTCTTTAGTCATGTATAATTTTTGAGAGAGCAAGCTTCTGATAATAAAATGGGAAAAATTTGCGTTTTTTTAGAGAACTTGTTTTACTTTACGTTTTTTTTTATAGGTAGACATAGAATAGGATTACCATGAGTATGTACTATAGAATACTTTTCATTGACTGACGCCGAATGGATATGGTCGGATAGTAACCGTATAGACCGGGGCGTGGCAGTCCCAATGTGGGTGGAATGTGTATGAACTAACATGTCTTTAAGATCCTATTTAATTTACATACATTTAATGCAAATAAGGAATCTAATTGATTCGATCATTTTGTGGAATTTAGGTGTTAGTACGGACCTTTTTTATAATATGTAGATATCTATTACCATATAAATTCATTACGACTGTTAAAACCTCAGGACCTATCCTAGTGTTGGTGTCGCAGCAGTGATTAGTGAAACGTAGCTTTCTACGTGCAAGTCGCGTAATGTTAACGACAACGACGACGCTACTGCGCAGTCGCGGATATTCATTGAAAGTGAGAGTATGTTTATATCAATGAATAACACGAGGGGGAAATAGCTACAGTTATCTAAATAGACCTCCGTGATATGTCCGTGTAGTGACGGATTAAGAATATCTAATGTCAGTAACCCATTCCAACCCATAGGAGTCGTACAAGGCGACTAGGAGAGTAACCTTAAGAGCAAAAGCACTACGAGAAAAGGAAAATTTGAAACAAAACCCTATACCAACCCGTCTGGCCAGCAGCGTGATATAGTAGGCAAAATTCCCTCCACATTTTTGGAGGAGACCCGTGCCCAGTAGTGGGGTGTTTATAGGTTGTTATGAATGATGATTTAAATATATGTATAGAATTAAGACTGGCCTGTTGGTCTAGTGGTTAGTGACCTTGACTGCTAAGCCAGAGGTCGTGAGTTCGATCCCCACCCAGGACAAATCTTTGTTTGATGAGCATAAAGGTTTGTTCTGTGTCTGGGTGTAATTTATCTATAATATGTATGTATTTACAAAAAAAAATGTATTTAAGTAATATATTAGTTGTTTAGTACCTATAACACAAGCAAATATAATTGCTTACTTTGGGACTAGATGGCGCTGTGTGAATGTGGTAGAATATTATTATTATTAAGTATCACGTGTATTTCGGAAGGGTCCAGGATATAGCGGGTAAACTTATTGCTATTTATCAGGTACCATTATTAAATTGGATGGTGAAGGAAAATATCGTGAGGAAACCCACATGCCCTAGAAGAAATTCTAAGTGTATGTCTGATTCACCAACCCGCATTAGGCCAACGTGTATGGATTAAGGCTTAAACACTCTCAGCTCACTAGATAGAGGAGAGGAGACCCGAGCCCAGCAGTGGGACACTAACGGGTTGCTGATAGATTATGGAATTTGGGGTAATTTTGAATATTACACGATGAAAAATCAGTTCAGTCGTCTTTGAACTGATTTTTCTTTTTTAATGAAACTTACGATCAGCTATTTATTTTTATAGTGCAGTGGACGTCATTGGGCTGAATAATATCTAATAATAAATCTGTTTCATAGTAGTTCTGACACCGAAAATACGATAAATCATTTATCAATTTCAATAGTTAGTCGGCTTTATTTCATAATTTAGACAAAGTTGTCGATCGTCTAAGTGCTATCGTTACAATGCCCGCTGCGGCTTGCAAAATAACTATAACTCATTCATTAATATCTGTATCTATGATTGTGAGAGCGCTATGTTGTAAACCGACGGTGTTTTGAAAGAAAAACAATAAGTACACTTCGAAACATTATAGTATACAAGTAACCCAAAGTGTCTATATGCTATTCCTGACTATTAAGAGATTATATAATCTAAAATATACTTTTCAACTTATAACTACAATACAGAAGGAAATATTCAACAATAAAATTGTTAATACACGTAGTAGCGCGCAAATCTGAGTTATCTTAACCCAATGTGCGCATAAAAAAACAAATTAACGCGCAAATTATACGCGGAAACATGTTTGTTCGAAATTATAGATGTATCGCGTTTTGTACTATCAAAAATAACATGAATATTATCTCTGGTATTAGCATACAATGCGAAGTTTTTGAGATTTGAATCGAAGAATGAGTATTCCTTATGATTTAATAGCAGCTTTGTGTGACATGATTTATTACTGAAGTTTCTAAATGTTTTGCACCATTTTGTATCTTAAATTTAATATCAGAATGATTATTTTTCATTATGATTATATAACTGTTTAAGAAGCATAGCGATATCCGCTCGACACCTAAAACAAAATATAGATATGTAAAGAAATACATTATGGGTACATCTATCCTTAAAACCCATTTCGTTTTGCTGCTGGGCGTCTAACTAAATTGTAAATGCTGTAACTCCATCATCAAATCAAGAATATCTATATTCGTTAAGGGTCATTTACATGAGGCAAGTCTCTCGCTTCGAACGTAAGATATCGTATGCCAGAATAAAAAAAATGTCATTGATATTAATGAAAAGAGAAGAAACTCTATCCATGTTTACCTAAATGAGCCTTTAGTAAATTATTGTCTCTGATATTTTGGTAATTTCTCTACTCAGTCACTCTCCGAGTAAGATCTAATTTTAATTTTATTGTACTTTTGCAACTTTTACACAAATCGACCTTGTAAGGTCTACAAAACAATTGCTAGAATTACTATTACAAAAACCCACAACATTCCTACCAGAATTAAAACTCGCAATTGTGACCAATCGATTTAAATAATAAATATTTACTACAATTTTTTGTTTGAATATTCGCTAACAAGAATACAGTTAATCAAAATACAGCTATGTTAATTATTCCGTATCTGTGAGTAAAAATGTTTTACCAGTAAGGTGTAATTCTTCAGCTTTATAATAGAAGATATAGAAATATTAGAATTTACTTATAAAACTAGGATTTAGCAGTCTAAAAGTCTACCGTAACGTATACATCAATAATATTGCTATTGAAAAAAAAAAACAGCGGTTTTGTGTTAATCTGTGGCCATTGAATAATATTACAACACACATGTCGCAACGCTACGCACTATTGAAACTGCAGGAGTCGAATCAACAATTCGTTTGTTTTTATCGATTATATCGATATGTGTGCCAAATTTATATGTATGAATAGACAATTTGTTTTGTTTTTATTGGAAATTATTGTGGGTGAAGGTTAGGAGTGTTGTATCGAGAAGGTACATGGAAGTTTTTATACCCACAACTCATATTGGTTCATCTGTCTCATCGAATATACGAAACTAATGACACTATCGATTAGTTTTTTTGCTAATCATATAATGTTATGTTATATATTATGTAGATCTTTAGTAGAACTTTTTTGCTCATCTTAGAAAATCAGTAATATGAGTATGCCTAAAGTTAGAATCACTGAGAAGAATATCCTCGCATCCCAATCGTTAATTGGTTAAAGTACCTAAAGCTTCTTATTATGCTCGTAATCTTTATATAATTTCGTAATACTTTACTGGGAACTTAACTAAACTGGCTATCTCACAAGGTGAACTTAACCTCGTGCTTATCGAAAGTTCACCCAATGATTAATGTTGCCATGCTACACGAACTTAATCATTTTTTAACTGACCCTTATATTTTATGTTTTGATTTATGCGTGTTACTTTGTCAAGTTCATACTAGATTAGTTTTAGTATTATATTGTGTGTTTATTTCTAATATTTAATGAAATGGTTAAAAGATCTGAACTCTGGTTAGTGAAGTGGCTCTAGAGAAGACAAATATAATTGTGCGGACCACTATGGAATGCATGTAAACTTCTCTGTGTGTGGCACAAAGCCTTGTGTAAATTTTAGTGTGTCTTTTTAAACAAAAAACTCTCCTTTTCTCTTTAACTAAATTAATATAGATTACAACCTATATAATCACACAAACACACACACACACAAACACACAGCCTCTCACCCCAAACGCATATACCGTCTCCGTTCCGTCGTGGGTAAAAAGAACGCTCATTAAACCACTTATTCGTAACCTATAAATCTAATTATTTAATCGTATTATATCATAAAACTAATCAATACGATTTAACCTTGACTTTTACCGAATCAATCTATTAACAATATCACGCACCCGTTCTATTCCCGCCAAAACACTCATTTGACAGCTGTCAAGGTTAACAAATCGCCATCTTGAATAAACGTCATTTATTGCTTTATTGCATTATTGCTGGCTGTCAAAACTGCCCTCGCTTAGGTTGACATGCATTTTAAGTCAACAATGTCGTGATTTTTTAAATATTTTTTAATTAGTATAGCATTTATATTGTCTTGAATAGTAATGGGTGTCAGTTATAATTACTAGTTGAGTGATTTAATTTAACCTTAGCTGGTAAAAACGTGAGGTAAATGAACTTTTTATTTTAAGTTTTCTTGGCCAGTTGTTTTCATTGGTAAGTACTTATACTTATACCTAGTTTACTGACCTATCCTTTTATATCTTATAATAAATTTGAATAGACATTCGTATAGATAGACTTTCATCGTCATAACATACAAGAAGGTAAAATACGAGTAACAGGCAACTCTAAACCGAATAAATTTAATAAAAAAGTTCAACGCACAGACATCGAACCCCATACACAAAATTAATGCCTCGTGCATACTATGCGATTAGAATAAGTATGGGATTGCACGTGGTAGTATTTGCAGCTAACTTCAGTCGAATGTGCACATTTTTGTACAGCTAGCAGAAACAAAAAAGGCAAAAAAATTCTAACTTTTAAATTAATTAATTTATGTTCTATTCTATTCTGTTTTAATTATTTACATTTTCCTTGCACGTTTGACGAATTAGGAAGAATTAGGTTGGAAGAATTAGGACCTGACTAGATTTACATTATATTTGCCTATTTGTTATAAAATTGAAGTTTGTTTGGTTGAATGCTAGGACCTCAGGAACTAGGTACTGGTTCAATTTAAAAATATATTTTAGTGTTATAGGCTATATAACTTCACGCTACGGCCAATAGGAGCAGAGCAGTATTTAGCCAAATAAAAAAACGACGGGAGTTAAGCACCGCGTGACGTAAATCAAAAAATTCACAACATGCAACAAACACTAATTTCATATTCAATACTCACACATAATTTATTTCAATACTATTAATAAAAACATGTATATTTAGCTATGCCTAAGTTTAGTGAACTATGTACCTAAATATGTCAGATATAAAGATCTTACAACCGAAAAAGTATGTAGGTATGTACCTAATTGTAATGTGTTTCGTTTTTTCCTTTTTTCTTTGTACACCCTACTTGTAAGGCATGAAGTTGTCTTCAAATGGAAAACAAAATGGCGTCTTGATTTGACAGGCCCATACTTATTCTAATCTCATAGTACATATATTACTCACACTCACACATAAGAACTGGTTCCGAGTCGCACGGGGTCAAGAGCTAGCGAAAGTGGCTCCATCTGGCGGATACATCATTAAACGTATTACGTTCATCATTAACTCTGATAAATGTGGGATAATAACTTTAATAGCTTACACCATTTAATTTAATAACTTTTATCAATTTATAATTCATCATTTTGTACGGTAATGGACAATGTATTCGTGAGGCCTACTATGAAACAGAAGAATCTCGATGTTTCGCAACAAAATTTCACCCTTTGGTCCTATACAACAATTATACCATGCGATAATATTATATACTAACGCTTTTAAAAACGATGAGCAGCATGCAAATCATCAAAGTTTGTTTCTGGTAGATCTAGAACTTTTCTAGTAAACTGATTTCCTTTCACATTGATGACAATATATTGTAGTATAAAAACAGTTTATCCCAAGTAGACCTTACATTATCCAAAGTACGTAATACACCGTCCTCTTTTAAGTCATAAATCAAAAGGGCTTTCTTTTAATCTTCATAATCTTGATTGCTGTCGTTATTACATCAAAAATAATGAGTACTTCCAAAATTACATTACAATTGTAATTAAAAACTTTCCCTATCTAAACTACAATTATATTTTAATCTATATCGGTTACGTAAAAAAAACTACTGGTATTCGAATATAATAGCGTGAAATTGCTGCACATGGGTAGAATATAAGATGATTGAAATAAGAGCGAAAGTAAAAATATTTGTGAACATTTTTGTGAGTGATTTGCCACAAAATTTTCATTTTTTGGTGCCATGATTCGACAATAATAAGATGTATTATGACTTGCTTCATTCTTGACGGAAGTATTTTACATTTAAATAACATCAATTTAGTTCTAGAAACATCTATCGGGTAATAGAATCTCCCGTTGTCATTCATCTTTTTTGTTGTTGTGGTAGTAGAGCTAATTTATTTATTTATTTATTTGGACAACCACGTGTTGTTACACTGTTTTACACATTTTCACCAAAAAATGATTAATTTCTAGTCATAATCAGTACAGTGCTACCGAGAAACAGACTCCGAAGTTTTTCAACTGCAAGAAAGTATTTTGTTTTTCAATAGAGCTTCTGTATTTTACTGCTATATAAGACCCTAAAAGCCTTCTTACAATCAAGTGTATTAACCAAATTAACGCCTAAATCCTCATTTAAGAATAAAGTCGTGAAAACATTAAGATTTAAATAAAATAGCAACGCGTTACACCTCGTGAAGTCATGCAATTGTGACAATTTGCATGAAGTGTAACGTGTTACGTAAGTGCGGTAATCACGAGCGTGACTGCACACGGATGTGTGACTGTCTGCTCGCGTGCCGTGACCGACAGACACGCACTCTTGTATATAGACCTGCTTGTTTATGTCAAGTGGATGATGTTAAGGAAAGTTTGGCCGAGTTAGTAGAGTAAGTGACTAACACATAAGCTTTAAACTAGATGTTGCTTGGAGCTTCGCTCCCGTGAATCTTTGTTTGGTCACTACTCAGTTCTTTTTGGCTGAAGCGTGATGTTATATAGCTTATAGCCTTACTCACAAACAAAAACCCCTTGAGCTTTTTAATATTAGTATAGATTATGCATATCCATTCGGTGAAAACTACTACTTGTAGTGTTTGACGATTAGGGTTATGGCGTTGGAGCTTATCTAGTAAGCCCAGAAGGCTCCCAACTTGATTAAACGACGGCCACATTAAATTGATTAAATGGTCCAATGGCTTTGGTTATTTGTTATTCGGTGGGAAGAAAGCATTCTGTTTGCATAATTACAAGTAGGAACCTTATATTTTATAAAGGCATCTTTAGTAGGCTTAATATGGTGGACTTTAAAGCCGTTTCATACTTTGGCTGAGGTTTTTAAGATAAATATAAAATAGCAAAAATTTGTTCAGAAATAAATAAGTTTTATTCCTTCATTCATTAATTCACACACACATTATTCTTCTTATTAATCAAGAAATAAATATTAGTCTCATCATCATCTTTTAGTTTTATGTAAATTAAGTGAATGGAGATAATTTTCATGATTTATAGCAAAGAGCAAAAGTATAGTTATTTTACTTGCCAATATCGATAAGTTTCCATTAAATCAATGAATAATTAAATAAATTTTATATTACCGACCTTAATCTTTATATATTATAAATAATTATGAAGTAGATTTAAAATTTACTTAAACTCATTAAATGTATGTAAATATGTTCTAATATATTGATTGATTTATTTATGGCCGTGATATTTTAAAGTTCATGTTTAATTTAAAATTGTCATTGTCATATGCACATCTGAATCTAAAACGTGCTTATTCTATTTTGACTGTATTTTCTTTTTTCATTAAAATGTAACAATGCCATTATGAGAGGACGTTGAACAAGGATCTTCTCTCCCATATCAAGAGACCTGAGAGGATTTGGGCCACAACAAAATATAAAATATACTCAGACCAATTATGTTAGTAGTCATCAAAACGAATAAAAATCCAAAACAAAGATAGGTATATTTTTGTATATTCATCACATGTTCTAAATAAACAGAACTAATTTAAGAATGCAATAGAACACATTTTTGCCTTGAATGCCTTCGGACTTAGGCCTTTTACAGTGATAATATTCATCATCATCATTTCAGCCACAGAACGTCTTCTGTTCTTTAAAGATTTCCAATAATATTATAAAGCTTGATTTATATTTTTTTTTTTGTTTTAAAATAAAATAACGTAAAAGCTCCTATTAACGACCCCCTAAAATGTGACTCTATTAACGATCCAATTTTCAATCACTCATATTGGACATAAAATAGAGTTTCAGAAATGTCATACCTTAAAAATTAGTTACGTATTTTTGTTGGCCACCAAAAAGAGTAAAGTTTGTGTGTTTAAATAGCCAGTGAAAGAAATAATTTGAATGTTAATGGGACGCGCCCGAAGCGGACGCACATTTCATAGTGTCGCGTCTCCAGCCACGTAAGTACACCTAAATATTACTTAAGGAAAATAACACACTAAAAATGGATTTGTCTTCTTGTTATCACATTACAACTGTAACGTATATATTCTTTTTCTAAACTAACTCTTAATATAATACTTTTTATTGGTTTTTGTGTTATAAAATCATGTTTTAATTTAAGGCGGTAATACAATCCAAATTTCAAAACTTGATTCTAATAACGACCCATGGCGTTGTTAAAAATTTCGAGAACATTTAGCATTTTAAAATAATATCAATTATAAACTACCTCATTTGATTTTATTGTTTTCTTGTTCAGTTTTTAAAATTATTTTACATCGTTAGATCTATTAACGACAAAGCTATTTCTTAAAGATTTTGTGTAAAACTCGATTCAACGTTAGACAATATCCCTATTATTATAATGGGTCGCTAATAGACCTTCATACTTGATTCTATTACCGACTCACAACTGTGACGATATTTTTAAATAAAATGTATATTTTTGAACAATTTGGCTTATTTCTTGCATACGTGACGTTTTGAGAGATTTTGTCACAGGACATATTATTAATGTAAAATAATATTTGCTATCCAGTTTCAGTCATGCTTCATGGCATTGGCTATATTTCATTTGTTTTCAAATCAAATAAAAATGGCGGGACGGAATGCGGGCCGTGTAACTTATATCTCTATCTATATCTCTTTAAAGATTGTGTTCTTTTATAGAATCATGGAGCCGTAGAAGCGCAAGCAGTACGCCTCTGCTCAACTAGAAACTGTGCTTCTAGCTATAAATGAAGGGACCAGCATATACGAAGCTTCAAAAACCTATGGCATACCGAGGATAACTCTGCGTGCCAAGAGAAATAATAAATATATATTATTATATATATATATTATATTTTAATTATATATATATATATATATCACTAAAATAACAAAAAATAAGTGCTCTAAGCGTTGCAATAAATAATTATGTTCATATTGTGATAATGTTGATCTCATAACTATTGTTGTTATATAATAAATGCCTTAAAAACTATTTTTTTTAATTTAATAGTATAGAAGAAATGACAACTTCGTACCGGTCGGTAAAAGAAGTAGAAAAATCGTTAATAGAATCTTGCCGCATTCTATGGGTCGGTAATAGAATCAACTACTCTTTTGGATTAAATAATTATTTAGTAATTATTGTGTTATTGAATATTGAATTTAAGTACTGAATTGCAAAGAATACTTCGTTGAGATTAATTATAAATTATAACATCTTTCCTAACATAACAGCTTATATCTATTTTTTTAAAGTGAATCCTAAGACAGCTAAAACTGGCGGTAATAGGAGCTTTTACGTTAATCTGCTCTCTGCAAATTTAGTTTTTGCAGTTACATATAAATTATAACTCTACGAAAGTGACGATAGATGCCTCAAAACATATGTACGTAAGTACATATACGTATTGCAGACACAATCACACGCATAATACACAAATAACGGGTATATACGAGAGCTATGCCTGAGGCCCGGTACGTAGGAATGGTATTAGAAAGGATACAGGCAAGGTTACTGCGTGTCCGCCACTAGACAATGTACCTACTACAGTACTGTAGGTTAGTGATATAAGGGCAAAGTATGCGAGCCCTTAACTATTAAAGGGTTATAGTCTGTCATTACTAAAGGTATTTATTGTATAATTTCAGAAATAAATCTTGAGAGTGCTTGAGTGATATAAAATTTTATTACAATAGTATCGTATAAGATTTAATTTATTTACACACCTTCAACGGCGCATTTTTACCATAGATCTGTGTATATTATGTCTAAAAATATTCAAATTGTTACAAAAAATTAATGTAAGAATAATACAAGTAAATTATTTATACTTGCGTATTTTCTACGTGTTTTTTTTTTTTTTTTTTTTTTTTAATTAAAGACAACGCCCGCACTAGGGAACAAGCCCTGTGTCGCGGGGAGCTTTACAAACATGAAAGTAACGGACACAAAGTACACCCAGACTAGAAACAAATATCTATGAATCACACAAATATTTGTCTCGTGTGGGAATCGAACCCACGTCACCCAGCACGGCGATGTAGTGGCGAGGCGACCACCTTAACCACTGCGCCACTTTTCTTTTCTTTCTTTTCTTTCTATTTTTCTACTGTTTTTACTGTTATGTATTTGTACTGTTTTTGGCTTGAATTAGATTAAAAAACTTAATCAGCCGATGAACGTTCAAAAGGTATGTAATAAAATATTGTCGCTATGTATGTATAATAACCATTGGCATGCGAATATAAATACCATAACTGATAAACAGCCTTAACACAAGAAGTTCGAATTTCCTGCATATTTATATAATTGACGAGCTTCATAATGATCTGTAGCTTCCTGATTACTTACCTGTAAACAAAAAGAAATATATTGTTAATAAAACAGATAAATAAATTGAAATAATAATAAATCATAATGCCCGAGCCCAGCAGTGGGACTTAATGGGTTGCTGATGATGATAATGTCCCAGAGAGACTACTATCACAGCTACTATGAATTTCGCAATTTAATCGGAGACGATATCGCTGTCAAATGTTTGATAGTAAATTAATATTACAAGCATTTGTACAAGAACCCATTAATGTCCCACTGCTGGGCTCAAGTCTCCCCTCACCTATCTAGAGAGCTGAGAGGGTTTAGGCCATAATCCACACACGCTGGCCTAATGCGGGATGGTTGATACAAGAATTAACTAAGCAATTTTCAAGGACTATATTTATAATCTAAAGGTCATTTAGATCGCGACTAGTGTTGTGGATTTGATTCCCATATTCGACAAATATTTATGTAAATTATTCTAACTAGGTACCCTTTTTAAACAAAAACTCGTAATGGTATTTATCACTTAAGTTTTGCAACAAAAGTAATGTATGTTACTACTACGGTTATATTTAACAGGATCGGATTCGAACTCACGATCTGTAGATAAGCGGCGCACGTAAGTACCTACGTGCCGGTGATTCCGTTCATTTACATTCAATTAAAGGTTAAAGGTCAATTACAGGTCTTAAATTGTTACTTTATCATTGTTGTATTTACATTTTAAATGCGTTATGATGAATGAATGTTGTGTATATGATTGCTGTGAATAAGTCCAGGGATCCCACTCGCACTTTCAATATTTGACTGGTCGATTGAATGTCATTGTCAAAGGTTTGAAAATGACAGTGACCATACAATAATCATTACAAATATTTGACAGCGATATCGAAATCAACTAAATCGATGTCGAGATTCCGAGTACGCCTTTGGGTTCAAAAGAAAGTTTATTGTATTTCGCTCGCTGGCGCTGTGGCAGAAATTAGGTGAGGCCTATGTTCAGCAGTGGACGTCATTGGGCTGATATAATGATGATCGTATTTTTTGGTAAGATATTCTTGATCATCTGGTTGACTGTTTATTTATACTACTGTTGGTTTTTTGCCTTATTACTCTCCGGTCATGTCAGATTGCTGGCTTTAAGAATAGAGAGTGTAGGCTGTAGCTATATAATGTCTAATTGTCTACTTCTCGTGAATATTTTTAGTTAAAATTTTGATAGTTTATCAGGCAGATATATTATAATATAAAAGTTTATCGTCATATAAACGGCTACTACTAAATCTGTATAAAAGTACTAAGAAAAGTACTTCATAAGGATATATACTAATATAGGTGGACAGCTTGTGACCTTTCTAGTATACTCTTAATGTATAGCAGTAAATACTGGTTTAACTTAATGACATATTTGCATGGAAATGTACGCAGTTTTAAATACTACTGGGTCTGGTTAATTATTGATATTTATATGAAGGTTTTATTCTAAATGTTGTTGTATTTTAAATGCGAACGAATTTTTGTTTGGGCTGTCTGTTTGCAACAGAGCAACATATAGAGATCATAGAGATTCTATGAATAAATACACAAAAAAAAATACATACAGTCGAACATATAAGCTCCTCCTTTTTTGAATTCGTTTAAAAATAGATGGAATGTCACGTCGTCGGAGAGTGATGTTAACTATTTTTTTTTATGAATTAATGAATTTTCGCGACGTGAATCATATTCAAAGTATAAAACGGATCTATGTCACATCAATTATTATATTTTAAAGATTATTTATTAATTTATTTACAAGACTAAACTTAAAAATTAAGGCGGTGAGAATTTTTTTTGAGAAATAAAGATCTTTAACCGTATACAAGTAAGTATATTGGATTTCGTTTAAATCGAATAGCACCGATCGTGGTCAACCCGGTATAGTAGAACCTATTTTTTTTTTCATAATAATTATATTAACTATCACTACATATTTTATTCACACTTCAAATACCTCACCATGACTCAGTCCACTAACATGCAAAATGAATTCAGCTATAAAACTAAGATATTGCTCAATGCGTTCTATCCTTAACCTTTTGTTAATAAATCGAGGTCTGTACTCTGCATCTAGAATCTAGAGCAATCAAATGCAGCTAATTAAACCAGTCTGATTATCTCACTGTCGCAATTTTATAAGTGCTAAGCTTTTATCATTAATTAAGAGAAGTGTTTTATCCCATTGCTAAAATTGAAAAACGCGCTAATATATCAGTAATGATAGTATAAACCTTGAGCCTAATAGCAATTGAAGGGGATAATCTCTAATGTGGTGTTTTCTTAATTGGGTCAAAAAGTCGAGCGGGCAGACACACGATGGACAAATGATTTTTATGCAAATCATAGGATCGCACTGAATAGGTACAAGTCCCATAAAACCGGGCCTATTAAAAATCTCTTGGGGTGGCCTAAGTCTAACAGTGGACATCCTACGGCTAATGTGATAATGATGTTCTTTTGTTAGTCCTCAGAGGTTATTAGTGGGCACTAGAGGCCAATTACCTGACGTAACACAGAAGTACCAGTAAAGACATGTTACAAAAACTTTAGTGTAGTGCGTCCAAATATTAATTTAATTAGGTAGGTACTTTTTTATTACAAACTGCCACTATTTAACACCTAATTTCTCTCATTAAATAGTTAGATAATAAGATGAGATACTCACAATAACTATTATGAATATTTTTATGAACATATTAACACGTAAATTTTCACACACACCAACAATTTCTACAATAACTTTTTACGACTATATATGAAAACTTTTACAACACGCAATATTTAAAACAACTAGCAAATTTCGTATTTTCTCACTAAACTTCTTGTTGTTACGAAAATTCTACACAAAATTGTTGTTGACAGTTGTTTGAGAAACTTTAAACTTATAACAATGAGGCAGTAAAGTTTAATTAAGATATTTTGATGTGTACTATTGTGTGAAACGGAGAATATAAGCGGTGGCCATTGTATTTAATTATGTCAAGAGACGACATCGTTCATTCGTCGAATTGTTTTTATTTGCAATTTTTACGCACTCTTTTGGACCTTTGAGGAAAACTTGTCACGTAACGGTGAGTTTCTTTGCAATGCCACTATGTTGTTGCGACTCGTAGAAAATTTACAAAGCGTTTGGTGTGCTCATACCAAAAACTCTATACGTAGAAACGTGTTTATTTGTAATTTACGAATATAATGATTTTATCTATTAAATTCCTAGTAGACATACCTACTTATTTATAATTTATTTTATAGTACACGCAGCCGGACCCGTTGGTGGAAGCTATTGGTATAATAAAGGCTTGGTACAACAGCCTATAACCATATAAAACTACATTATTATAAGCCAATAAAACAAATATAATTCGCTCTTATATTGCAGCCTCCTAAAACAATAACAGTGCAGACAAGGTCATTCGAATTTGATGACGAAATGAGTGATTATCTGCCAGCTGACGAGATTGCCTCACACCACGCCGTGGTAACATAATATATAATGTGTACAGTGTATAATTATAGTTCTATGTATTTGTATAATATATAGGCAATAATGAAAATTGATTCGTAATAATTAAGCAATGGGTAAATAAATATTTGTGTTTCAATGTGAAATTTATACAAATAAATAAAATTGAAGTGTCTGTCGTTAATATCAAAATAACAGCTTTTTAGACTAGGCCTATGAAAGTATGTACGTTACATAAAACAAAAACACAGTTTTCCAACTTTTTGTCTGTTTGAACCGATTTCAACGGAGCTTTTACTGGCTTATGCTACAAGGAGTAACCTAGGCTACTTTGATTTAGGAAAAAATATTAGGGTTACGTAAAAAAAATATTAGGGTTCAAAGTTAATAGAATGCGAGATTAGTTATCCACGTGAACGAAGTCGCGGTAAGTGCTAGTACCTACTTAATAACAATATTGAGTCTAATTCAATGTCAATTTATTTTAAAACGAGTGAGTTGTGAATAGGGTGTTGAATTTATGTACAAACTTAGTATTTTCAGAATTCTATCTGAATCTTTCAACTTGGCAATAATTGCATTAAAGGCTTAACAAATACATTATATCGAGAACTAGAACTGCTTACATATTAAAAAGAGAATAAAATAAGAATTGAAAGTAACTGTAATATTATATTCCTGACCCATTTGGCAATGTAAATGCAACCAAATTGGCAACTTCTAAAACATAATTCTGTGCAGTCACAACTTCACCCGCCACAAGTTTTTACGCCGAAGATGTACATAAATTTCCTCTTGAACACCTTCACACATTAACAGCTAAGTTAAAGTAATTAACACCTAACAATTGGCACTCTCACATTACATCATTAATACGCATTTTTGTGTAAAACGCTACGTTTTACATAACACACCTATAAATTTGACATTTCCTGCGTAACATTCTACAATAGAAATTGTGTACGCCATCTAAATAAGGAAGTTATGCTAATGAACTTTTGTTTACTTTAAATTTAAATTGCTAGGGAAATATCACCCTTAAAATCATTGTGTTAAGTTTAAATTCACGAAAACCAAGAACTTCTTTAATTCCTATACCCACCATGAATGAAAAAAAAAAAAAAAAAGTTAAGAAGAAATCGATTTTCCGATGAATGTATAAATATTTCTTTAGTGTAATATTTTATTGGGCGCGAATATAATATGTTAAGCTTTATATTATTAATAGTAATTTTAGAACACTCACAACTGCTTCAGTGGTGCAGTGGTGTGTGACTGTTGAGCAAGAGGACCCAAGTTCGATCCCGGAGCGAGCAAAAATAGTATTGCGGTTTTGGGTCTTGAAATTCCCAGTATCAGCCCGGTGATTGGAAATGTACCCGGTTTGTGACAATAAGCTCGCCTCCAAAACACGGGATCAGACATAGCTGGCAAAATGTGGATGTAAAACCTCTGCCCCCTTCGGGGAGAATGATGATGATGCAATATAATGTTATCTTATATGTGTGTGTTTCATTTATACTAATAGTACATATACATGCAACTGGCTGCCACGACCGACGACGAATGCAAATGTGTCCTAAATTTAGGACAAGAGTGTCCACATCTCGACTGCATATATTATATAATAAGTACGACAGTCATACGAAGTTCAAGAGTAACAACCAGAGTAATGTAAAGCAATACCACCTTATGTAGAGTAGGTTAAAGTACCACATACAAGTTATGTTTACTTTCGCTACGACAGTTTTGTAATAACCATACTATTAAATATTCTTACTTTGTAATATTGTGTTGCTATTTTTGGTAATTATTTGCTGTTCGTGTCACGAATACAATTCTAATTCTACAGATGGTTGCTCCGAGTGCTTGGGTTGGCATTTCTAGTACATAATTTAAACCTTGCTATACGCTTTAAAGTACAAAGAATAAATAACGACAAATAAACTTAAGAGTTCAGTGGTAATTTTCAGTATTTTCGCAATAAAATGTACTCAAACTCCAAACACCAATTTCTATCAAAACAATGTTTCAGTACAATTATATTATCGAACAAACAATTGAAAATCAATTTATAAACAAATTTAAATTGGGAATTTTCATAACCATTTTAGACGCCAAACTGCCAGTAAGTATAAAATTATGTTATTTTTTTCATGGAATTAATACTCTTTTTCAGTGTTTCAATTTTTTTTATGAGAAATTTAGTTAAAGTACAGTTTATTATTTTTCTGTCTTGAAAGTTTGGAAATGTGCTCGGTTAAGGACATTAGGTTCGCCCCCTAATGCGACCTAAAAGTTGGCGAAATATCGTTGTGATGAAACCTCCCTTTGCGGAAAAAGGATCATTGGTTTACATAAATTTGTTTTATTGAAGAGAAACGTTATAAAACATTACACAATGTTTTGCAACAATCCACAACATGTTTTTTGTTGCAGACGGCTGTTATCTTGTGTCCGAACAAAAGGTCCCTTTAGACGGCTTAACCTACTCTACATTTGAGTTCACGAAACTATGCATGTGGCCCTTAACTGGTCCCTAACACGTTCAAAAGGCTCTATTACGTTAAGCCTACTTTATTGTCATCAAGTTTGCACTTAGGCTATTGAATGAGGAAATGTAGAGCATAGAACAAGTTTTTAAATTAGGTACGGTGATAAAGGTTTATAAAGGTTTAAAAGGTTGTCGGCTGTAACTGCGTGTCAAATGTTGGTCACCGTATAGCTTAAAAATGGCTGGACCTATATTGAGTATTTTTTTAAATTCATATTTTATAGATGGACTGACTTGACTGGCCTGTTGGTCTAGTGGTTAGTGACCCTGACTGCTAAGCCGGAGGTCGTGGGTTCGATCCCCACCCAGGACAAATCTTTGTGTGATGAGCATAAAGGTTTGTTCTGTGTCTGGTTGTAATTTATCTATAATATGTCGCCGTTCCCACCGAATAATACCGTAATCGTAAAATCTAAATTTTACAGGAAAAATAAAATACGGATTTTGGCTTCTAACTTTATACTAGGTTTACATAGAAAAATCATTTATATACCAAAAGATAGGTGATTTTTTCTTAGATATTGTGATACATTTAAAAAAAAAATATTATTATACTAAATTGAAGTTACAAGCTAAAATGTATATTACCATAATTTGAAATAGAATCTTCATCCGTAAAGCAACAATACGATTTTATTCGGGTAAATTATCGACAGTGAGCTACACATAATAGTTGAATGCGATCTTATTCGCTGTTTTGTCGCAATGTTAACTGACTCAGTAATGAATTGTTACCATAATATTCGGTGATTATACAAATGAGATGACAAGTGTAATATTAATTAACAACAATATTCCATGTCAAACAAAATAAGTTTCACAATTGTAAAAATATAATACCGGATAGTCCATATTGCAAAATAAAAGGTAATTAATAATCGAATTCTTAAAATAAACCATGTTCTACATTGTTTTAGGGGTTTTTTAATAAATGTATGGAAAAATAACATAAAAGAAACATAATTATAAATTTAATATTCATTTATATTAATATTTCAGTGCCATTTAGGCATCATCTAGGTCTGACCCATCAAAATCGCCTGAATTTACTGTTAAAAATGTCTGCAACATACAAGATAGTTCTAAAAACCATGGTAATGATTACGTATAGCTTCACTAGCACACAATGCAAGTAAATCATCAAACACAGGTTTAGAAATGGGGATAAGTTGGTGGCATATCTGTGTCAAGTTATCGACCATTGTAAATTCCAGAGGATTTTTCGGTTGCCGCCCACGTTTTGATTTTGCAGGATCCGGGTCAGTGTACAAGTCGAAATATTCTTCCACAAAATTACATTTTAATTGTTAGACCACTTTTTCATGAGAAAATTTCTCTATTTTCCTTTGCCCACGAAAATCTTAGGGAACCTAGGTCACAAGCAAAGTCACCTTGTCTTTACCAAGGGAGCTAAGTTTACGAAGGGCCTTGTGTATCTTTATGCCAGTTTTTTCCAGAGATTTATTACATACATTTTAAATCATAGTAGTTTAAATCTTAAGATGTAAATAATAACTTATTCTTTATTGCGCGTTCAACACTACATTCACCCTCACATGGACTATGGCCCGTAAAAAAAAACGATATTAGAAGATGGTATATTAGGGCTTAAAGGTACATGGCAAAATAAATCTATTTTTGTTCTTTCCAGCACAGACATCAGTATAAAATGATTTGTAATAAACAGCTTCCAATTTCGTTTGCTTTCGTTTTTGGCAATAGAAAGGTGCTAGACATGTATTGTCAACATCCTGACTTAATAGGTGTGTTAAAAATTGTAAAAGATATTTGCACATTTAATGTAAAATACATATCTGAGATTAAGTCTTTTCTAAATCAAAAACAGCGACTGTAGTATTTGTTGAATTAGCCGCAGCTTTTTCCTTTCTTTTTATCTAACGTACCAACTTTATTATTATTTTATTACAAAAATAGCTTTTTAGCATCTTCAGCTTGTTCATACAGAGAGCAAATTGTACACAAATCCTTTTTTGGCTTATAAAAGATTAGTTGTATCCCGTTTTATAAATAGTTATAATAATGGAAATTACATTACCGAAATTTGTCTTAATTTTTGTACCCGAATAAGATCGTAATAACAGTTTGCTGTAAAAGATGAGACATTGAAAAGTGAGTAATAACCTATTACGATATAAAACTGTGATTTTATTTTTAGGCGAATAGCATAGGTAAAGTCATTACAAAATGACTATCTCGAAAAGTACTCGTACGAATATTCTGAAAAAAATTCACAAGGTGTAATCAATCCTCTAGAACAATAATTCCCAATAAAAGCACTTCTATAGTAATAGTCGATTACGATATTATTCGGTGGGAACGGCGATGTATGTATTTACAAAAAAAAAATTATATAAGAGTATATCAGTTGTTTAGTACCCATAACACAAGCAAATATAATTGCTTACTTTGGGACTAGATGGCGCTGTGTGAATGTGGGAGAATATTATTATATTATAGTATAGATTTTTCTGCTTATGCCAATATGACACAAGGTTGATGATTAAAATATAATTACTTTTTGGTTATTTGAAAATGTAACAGTAATTATCATCCGATTGTGATTTTTTTTTTATAAAGGGTTCTAGATATATCTTTAATATATTGCAACTAATCGATCTCTATGTCATAGAGTTTATATTGATCAAATAAATTACGTCAGCTATTGACTGGAGAAAGTGTATACTTGAAATAGAGCAAGGAAATAGTTTATAGAGCACTTAGGTAACTAATACCACACCGATGTAGAGTCGCTCTATCATTTAGTTATTCCTTATAAACCAACCTGTTTATTTGCTTCCGGTTTATGCTTTCTTCAGATAAAAACCGTGTTGGGTTTTTCTGAGATTCTCAATATAATTCCGCAGCCGGGATAATCAACCAGGCTTTATTGGTTTCAAGCTGGTAATGGAATGGAAGGAGACAGAATACAAGCGTGATGATTATTTTGTATCCTGCATATAACACCCGACCTGGGAATTACACCCTGGGCATATTGTTTGTATTGTTTGACTGGCCTGTTGGTCTAGTGGTTAGTGACCCTGACTGCTACTGGACTAAACTGGAGGTCGTGGGTTCGATCCCCACCCAGGACAAATCTTTGTGTGATGAGCATAAAGGTTTGTTCTGTGTCTGGGTGTAATTTATCTATAATATGTAAGTATTTACCAAAAAAAAAAATAATAATTTGGGTAAAAATTTTGCTTAATTTGGAACTAGATGGCGCTGTGTAAATGTGGTAGAATATTATTATGTCTCTTTTTTCACGGCTATACTTCTCTCTAACGGTGACGGATTATTATTATTATTATTGTGCAGCAGTCGTAACACTCTTGCTGCGCTACCGAAGCAGTTTTTGTAAAAGTCTTTTTTTTTATATTTCCTACTTATATACTGTGTAAGTAGATTGGACTTTGACGAATTGGCTGTTCTGTTATTTTTGTGTTATGAACTTATGACTGTGATAATCATCAGCACCCATTAAGTTCCACTGCTGGGCTCAGGTCTCCTCTCCCCTAACTAGTGAGCTGAGAGGGTTTAGGCCATAATCCACTCACGCTGACCTAGCGCGGGTTGGTGGATCAGACATACTCAAAGAATTTCTTCTAGGGTATGTGGGTTTCCTCACGATGTTTTCCTTCACCGTTAGCAGATGGTAAGTCACTTGACTAGTTCATATAAATTCCACAAAGTGAAATCCACATTGGTACTGCCGGTCACGATCGAACTCGGACGGCGTGATTTGCACGCCGGTCCCTTATCCATTCAGCACCCGATCGCTGACTGTGATAGTAGTTAATTTAGAATATAAAATTAGATTTTAGAGTTTTTTTTGGGTTTTAGGCATGTTTTTGACCGCGGCTCGAAGACTTCGCAATAATTGTGGATATTAGTGTCAGTATGTCAATCTGCCTATCGTGTAATATACGTTTAATTATAAGTAGTTATTGCTAAGTAACACTAACACGACAATTTATTTATTGCTACAGACTCAAAGAATTTATGAAATCTATGATTAATTATTAGTAAAATACAAATTTTTAGTAATTATAATTATTAATCAAAAAAATAAGTTTCAAAATATTTTTAACATTCATTTGACATGGTTTATCTTTTTGTAAATTGTAGTGAAGAATTAAGATTAAGATATGATGAGGACTCAGTAATCGAAATAAAATGAAAAATTCCTTATGTTGTTATAAGAATGGAGAATTTGATGCAAGTGAAACCTCGTAACATAATTAGTTTTATCAAATAAACGGAAATATAATAACTATTTAGTATATTATTGTAAATATTTATTACTTCTGTGTAATTCCGTTTTATTCAATGTAATAATAAAAGCCGTTTAAATTTTTATTTGTTTGCATGATGTGCGCATGCGCTAACAAAAGACATCGACGCGCGCGCAGCACATTGGGAATTATTTAAGAAAATAGTCGAGAATTAATTAAATTTGAAAGTGTTTAATGAGTAGTGAAAATTTGAGGTACTGCCTGGGTTGGCTGTATATTTTCATTCAAAAATCATATAATTTTGTAATTACTTAAAGGAACCCTATATTAATTTAATTTAACTTTTCGAACCATTATAATTCAAATTTTCAAATTTTAAATTATATCACCTTTAAATTTTTTTTAATACATATTTTCGACATCAACCCCGAGTCTACAAAAGCGATTAAGCATCCCCCCCCCTTTACATATAGTAATACCACCACCTACAATGTCGATAATAATCACGTTTAGTAAGTAGTCTACTAAGCGAGTGGGTATACCGTGGCACAGATGTGACAGACAGATAAACAGACAATAGTGTATATCTAGTATATATATCTAAGTGTGTGTCCGACCTCAACCTATTAGCACAATGACGGTTAGTAATGTGTGCGAGATCAGTAGTTATAGTGACGAGTTTATGATACGATGGAAGTGGGTTCGATTAAGCGCAATCATTATAATATCACTGTTATCGTGGCGTAGTAGTTAAGGTAGTGGCCTCGCCACTAATGCTGTGACGAATGACATGGGTTCGAATCCCATGAAACAAATATTTGTGTTATTCATAGATATTTGTTTTGAGTCTGGGTGACTTTGGGCCCGTTCATTTGTATGTTTATAACGTCCCCCGCGACACAGAGCTTAAGTATTCCTTGTCATCTTCTATTGGCTTATTGTTTTTCATTTAGAAAACGTCAGCTTAAAACTTAAACTTAACTTTAAAAGCTTTTAATATCTTAAGGGTAGATAGAGACATCGTCTCATCCACATTTCAGTAGTTATATTTTGTTCCATGTAATAACCCTGCGAGCCCATTGCCATTAATCAAATATTCAGACTTGATACTGACACTGTGAATTTGACTATATCAAAAACTAAATATCGTTTTTGTCCAAGTCGGGTCTGAAGAGTCTTAGACCTCTTCCACGGCTGTTATACACACTTGGTACGCCACCGAGGCAATGACATTTACTTATTTAACTAAGATATAGTTGACACGGCTTTCTGTGCAGTAATGACGCCACAAGGAGGGCGTTACTGTGCTTCAAATACTATCAAATTTGACATTATGACAATGGGACTCCATTTAGTTCCACTGCATAGTTAGTCGCGTCAGACTGTAACAGATTATTTAAATATCACTACCTCTATAATCATGACATAAATTATTCATACATACACGTAATTCTTATGCAATATTATAACAACTTCCGAAAATTATGTTATTTAAAAATCATTATTTAAATATAGACCTTAAATGTTAAAAACAAAGATCAAAATCCATTAAAATCAAAATCAATTTACATTATTTTGACCACAAAATCTTATTATAAAATGGACCATATTACAATTAAAATAAAGTTGATATTTGTTAAAATTAATACATTTTTAAATTTTGAATTATGTACATATTAGTTTACTAAGTAAAGGTCAAGAATCATTCGGCCTGAACTGCCATTGAACTGTGGCCTTTGAGGCCTTGGACTTTTTAAATCAATATTTAAAAACAAACAACCTTTTCTAGGTTATTTTGTTCTATATTTAACTTGATTTTATATTAATTACTTTTGGACTATATTGTAAAAACTTGGTTGATTTGTGTGTCAAAAACTGCACAGGGCCTTTTCTTAAAGTCGGTTTAAGACTTAAAGTTAAAAAGGACAATGCCCAATAGGGAACAAGCCCTAAGACGGGGGGAATTTTACAAATATACAACTAACGAAACGTAACGAAATTTTACAAATAAACAACAAAACTTGAAACAAATAATTATGTATCACACAAATATTTGTATCATGTGGGAATCGAAACCACATAATTTCGCAAGGCGATGTTAGTGGCAAGGCAAGCACCACCGCTACGCCACAGTGACTGTATTGTGACTGAGTGTAAAACTGTATTTTTTAGTTAAAGCTGTGTTGTTATTTCTGCTAAATTTCTCAGTTTAGAAGGTATTCTCAGTCAGGTTCAGCTACAATATCTATCATAAACTATAGTCGTTCAATTGGTAACAATCATAAAATTACATAATCGAATAAAGAAACATTGACAATCGATATAGATGGCCTACATAATTACATTATCTAATATGATCACGAACAATCGATAAGTTCGATTGTTCATATAAATCAATCTAATCATGATGTTATTAGAAAGCGTATTATAAATATATATATTATGGTGTTACACTGTAGTTATAACATAGTTGTAAACTCATAAAGTCTACAGACTATATCCTGAATTAATCTATCATTATGTACCTAGCAGCCCGGAATACTTATCAGCACACATGAGAGATAGATCATCTGTTCTGAGCTTATCGGCTTTTCTGACTGTACACAATTTATGACATTTAATTCATTTTTAAATATTTTGAGGGACATTACATACATTAAGAGGGACAAAAACTCATGGCTACAAATTACTTCAACTGACACAAAACTGCATGACACAGCTGTAATTTACTAAAGCTATGTCATAGCGGAACTATATCAGAGCACTATATTTAATGGTCCACGCCCAAACCAGAAACTGGTCGGTCCAATACCCTTTTACTTTTAGTGTAAACAAGAAGTCAACATCTAAACAAATGTATTTTAGTAGTGTTTAGAAAAAGTGTTACCTGAGTAAAGATATACATGAATCTTGTTGAATACGGCTTAGAAATTTAAAGATAAATAACGCTTCGATTAATGTTGTTTTTTCTAGGATTGATAAAAAAAGTTTTTAGGCTGGCATTGCTCTAACTACTCCCATATGTATTATCATAACTACATCTCTGTAATGCGTTGTAACATAAGTATTCAAAATTCGTCAATATTTGTATTCAGGAACAGACCGTCGACATTGTTGCGAGTTTCGCGTGTTCACAAGGCTGATACAGAGATAATAGTTAAATGCAATTGTGCATGCAACACAATGGCTAGTAGGCAGCTGGACAACCAACATTTTGGTTTAATAAAGGTCAAATTTGAAAGTTTATGAGTAATATTTGTTTCTGTTCAAGTTAATTGCCTTTGGTCTTGGCAGTGGGAATTTGTGAAGGAGAATCACACTGCGACCGTGTTTTGTTTTGAGTTTTTATTGCTTTTTTGTATAGTTAGTTCGTTGGATGGCGCAGTGGGAGGGTATTCGAGTGCTGCGCAGATGTCCGTGGTTTTATTCTTGGCAAAAATTATATTAATTTGTCAGTCGTTAAATTCTTAGTTTCAGCTTGGTGTTCTCAGCTCATTGATATCCAGTAAAATTAAAACCAATATATTATGGAATGTTCTATAGTTTCTACCAGATATAACTTTCTCGCATATTATTATTATTATAATCCTGATTTATTTATGTGATTTAAATGTATAGCTAAACTTTCACAGACATATATTATTATTCGCAATCATCATCATCATCATCAGCAACCCATTAAGTCCCACTGCTGGGCTCGGGTCTCCTCTCCTCTATATTATTATTCGCAATAATATAATAAAATTATTAGTATTGAAATATTAGCTGTCAGTAAACCAGACATCATAAAATATTATGTCAGAAGAATAAATTTAGGTAATTTAATTTTCAGCGTATATAATTCATTTTATTAAATGAATTTACGATACCATTAAAATGGTAAAAAAATGCATTTTAATTCAACATGTGTGTAATTTACACATAAAATACATTTTTCCTCAATGTTTATTATTATTTTGTAAATGTATATACAAAAAATATATTATTATATATTCCGTAATATTGGAAATAGTAATAACTAGGCAGTTAGTATAATGCCTATGCCAAATATCATTAATGAAATGACAATCTCATATTTCCAACCAGGTTTTAACATGTTACCCGACAACAGCTAAGGTACCAAGAAGGTCACAAATGCATTTCGTAAATGATGCTGGCCATTGATAGAAACAAACAACTGACCTATACGGACTTCATGGTGAGTCACGACACGCGGGAGACATTTTGTTAAATACATGTTTTAATAACTATGTATAGAGGTGTAATGTTTTGAATGATTAGTTGAATATTTAGTTCTACACGGTGTAGTACAAGTTCGAAATCTTCTCAAGAAAAAAGTTAATTTAGATTTTGTGTTTGCTCCTTTATAGAGACGGAGTGGAAGTTAAACTAGACTCAGAAAGGATATCAGAAGATTATTCTAATATTATAGATGATCGATCTTGGAGTGCAAAGGTTACCTACCACCGCTCTAGACAATGGCTATGGCGCAGCGCTTAAGGTGCGCGATGGTCGCCTCGCCAGTAACATCGTCGTGCCGAATGTCGTGAGTACCATTCCCACGCGAAACAAATATTTGTGTGATGCATAAAAAAAAATTTAGATTAGGATGTTCTTTTATATTCGTAATTCCCTTGGAGGTTGTCTTTTATATGTACAATAAAAAATATAGCTTGAATCCACCAAACTAGACACTAAATCAATAATGATATACAATTTTATTCAGAAAACTCGCATATCGCACCTTATTATACAAATAACACTTTATATTAATTGAAAACACAAAACAATTTTACGAAATATTACCAAATTTACATAAAAAATAACCTTCATCAGATTGATTGAATAACTATTTAATAACTAACTCTTTATTAGTGTTAGAGAAAGTTAATCTATTTTTATTGTATACTACTTGAACAGTTGGTTTCACTCGCGTAGATTCATACAATAGGTATAGCAATGCACAACAATAATTGCGTCATTATTGGTTAAAGTTCGATTCTAGGATCGGGTAAAACAATTGCTACTTTTTTGACAACATATTCTTTATAGCATTTTAAAAGTTAGTGTTTCATTTTTCCCGTACTAAGAACAAGCCATAATAATATGTCGCAAGTACAGTCAGACTCAAAAATAATGTTTATGAATGGCAAGAGCTTTTGTCTCGTGTGGGAAATCAATCGGGAATCAATCGGAATCAATCGGGCCGTTACAGTTCTAATCAAAGTGCTCTACAACCCCGAATTTCAAATTGTGTGAAGCCATTTTGTCCTAATCCAACTTGGTTGGTGTCGGGTCCTGACGCCTAGGATAGGCTATAGAGTGCTTCTCTAATTGTCTGTATACTTATTTTGCTTTAATAATGTTATTAAAAATGCTAAACGCTATTTATAAAAACCTAAACCAGAAAACAAGCGCATTCGCAAAAGTTAAACCAACTATTTTACACCATCAACAAGCGATTAGTTCCAATTACAGAAACAATTGAACCAAACAATGATAGTTTAAGGCTTTAATGAACAAAACGGGGAAGTTCTTCGTGTTTGACTACAACCGAATGCTCTCTTAGCTAGGAAGAGTATAACCTATGTAAACGACCTTTGTTACAAGTATTGTATTGTTAAAAATCTGTCAATGAAGCCGAAAATTGTTTGTATCCGAAATTTTTTTTTCAATTTTCTAATTTTATTAAAATAATGTTCCATTTGGCAATGTCAAAAATAAAAGATATTTATGAATAAACACTTATTTTAAAAAAAATATTGGTAAAATTCAAAAGAAACTGGCCGTTTCCACTGAAAAAAAATTAATAAATACCATTAAGTTTTCTTTTTTATTGCTTTTTTTTCCGTATAATATGGCCATTTATGTATTTTTTTAATGTAAATCAGTCTGATATTATTATTGTGTGTAATAGTTTATTTACAAAAAGGTTATCATTAATTTGTAAATATATTAGTATGTGAGATTTCTTTCGCGAATGATTCATTAAACTTAGTTTCAATGAATTATTACAAAAACTTTAACGAATCATTGAAATAAAAGAAATATCTAGACTATAATTTAACAAGTGATGTCTCAAACATTGCCAAATATACGTGTATATAGAGTATCGTAATATATGCAACGTGGGGCCGTGGGAACTCACAGGCCTTGCTTGGCAACCAGCCGCTTGCGAAAACTTAAGCTAGACCCGTTATACAAACCTTTTAAACTTTAAATAAGCCAAACATATAGGTCTTAGAGCTTATTTATTTATTAAGTACCTATACAAAATGAATGCATCTAATATCTATCTCAAAATGAATATATATGCTATGTTCTCACAAGGACAATGCATTATGAACAACAAGCAAGTAGCAGAGGCCACGCTGTTTAAACATAATAATAATATGATTGATAATGTAAGTCTGTCTACCCTTTTTGCGTGTACACTTCAGTGATAAATTGTACCTATATACTGTCAACGGTCAAGGTCACCTTGAGAGAGTAAGAACGCCATGTACGAGTGTTACTGTATTTACCCGCCAATACGGTCGTTGACCCTGCGCATTGTTACAGGAGATACTAGCCAATAACCAGTGCCCGTAGTGCTAATTTAGTCTATTAAATAAATGATTTCGTGCATCAATTTCAGACTTTAACAGTCCTCAACAGTACATCTTTACTTTTGCATCTAAGAACTTTAACAGTGGCTTCTATATAACTTCTATTTAATGTTGCACATCCCTAGGTCATTAGTCTCAAGAAACAATGTAAGATGACCGATAAATAAACAAGTAAATAATGAGCTTTCCCCGGTTTCTTTGTAAATTTCGATGTAATTTCTGTCCCTGGCTTTTAAAAACTAGAATAAAATTAACTTATTATAAAATTGTTTCACATTCATATTTACATCTTTTACATCTATATTTATTTTTAACTTAACAAGACAGATAGATAGATGAGAAGAAAAGAAACTTATTTTTATGTATTTCTTAGTAAACTGCCTCGGTGGCGCAGCGGGAAGTGTATACGACTGCTGTGCAAGAGGTCCCGGTTTCGATTCCCGGGTCGGGTAAAAATGGTATTGGGATTTTCTATCATGAAATTCCAGTATTCAGATTTTCCCAGAGTTTGGTAAACAAATGTTCCCGGTTGATGACAATAGGCTCGTACCCTATTTCATAGGGCCAAACATAGCGGGCGAAATGTGGGTGTGAAACACCTCTGCCTACCCCTTCGGGGAAAAAGGCGTGCTGCTATGTTATGTTCTTAGTATGAAGTTAAAACATGAAGATATATAAATAAAATCAGTTATGGTTATCGTAAGAGACAACGAAGAGTTCACGACAGGTCAGCACCGTATTTAGACTCTCGACCTTACGAGTATACACGCCGCGCGCCGGTCAATGTTGTAAACTGTTGACCTTTTGTGCTTCAAGACGAGTCGACATGTCCGTAACATGTTATGACTAGCCATATCCCGTAGTTTCACCCGATTTAATACTTCCATGGCTGTGAGTCACGGTGTTATATTTTAAAGTATAAAATAAATATGTTTAGGTTGTTTAAGGGTTAGCAACTCGTATGTTTTTAGTGTTGCAGACGTCCATTTGACAGATAACAGTCTATTACCAGATGTCGCATTCGGCGTTTAATTTTTTGTGAATCACTTGCAATTTAACTTAAAAAACGCACTTTATCAATACACAAACTCTCAACGAAATCGTTAGAGTCGTTTCCACAATACAACTATTAACTTCGTATAGATATTTATAAACCGATTTGTAAGCAAGAATTGCTCGTTATTTGTTAAGTATTAGAATTAGATAAGTTTCACCTATATAGGCATGCGGCAATATGATGTAAAGCCTAAGTTATTACGTTTAGTAACAACCAGTTTGCAGACATATTTACAAAAAACATATTAACTGTTCGTCAATTGATTGCGTCGTGGGAGGGAAAAAGTCGATGTACACAAGTAGGCTTTTTGTTGAGAGAATGTAGTGTACTAAATCTAGTGTCTATTTCGAATATTATCTTCTATATATGTATACAAACTCAGAAATAAACTTATTAAATTATTATATAACGGGTCTACGTCACGTATTATATTTAAGGAATATGAAATTACCTTATTTATTTGCCCGACCTTATTTATTAGTGTGGTTCTAAAACTATAAATATAAATGACCAAAGTGAGGGTAGTAGCAGAAACCCGCACGCATCAGGGACGACGCTCGGCCGCTGCTCCAGTCAGCCCGTGACCACGGTCGGTGTAATTCGATCGAAACGTCGGGCAAATAAATAAGGTATTTTCATATTCCTTAAATATAATACGTGACGTAGACCCGTTATATAATAATTTAATATGTGTACAAGTCGCGAAAGTTTAAAAATTCAGAAATATGACTGACTGAGCAACGTCCAGTGAAAACTGCTGGAAATCGGATCGGATTCTAGCGTCCAAACAAACAAACAAACTCTTTAGCATTAGTATAGATATAATTTATTCTATGGCTCTACGATGGAAGATAGAGGTATGTTTGAACTGATTTAATTATCGCACTCAAGACTTTTCTAACCCCAATAAAGTATTTTCTAGTAAAAAGGATACCCTATTATAAGGGGCCTAACATAGCTAACGAAAAACAAAATATGTTTGTTTCACTTTTACCCTTTGGTCTCAATTTTCATTTATAACAAGAAAAAGGCAATTAAAATCGAGAGTCCGCAATTAATCGATCCCTAAAAAGTTAACGAAATTAACACATGAATCGAGAAAACAGTAAGTTTTTAGTTAAGATCTCGACGATCGTGGGAATGTTCTCGTCAGCAGCGGGGAAACTTCGACAAAAACACAATATAACCCGTGTACAAGACGTGCTAGCATACGATGGTCTTATCTTAATTATCTATGTATCATGTACCTATTACATAATCGAGTCAGAGTAAACATTAACTTTATGAATGGTAAATACCAAACTAAAAAATAGTTTAAAAATAAAGTGGTGGAAATTTCGGAGTCGTTTGTAAAAAAAAAAATTACCTAAAGCTAACCTAAAAAACCTAAATAAATTATCTTTCTGAAAAAAAATATATTCAATTAATACAATAAATGTAATAGACAATAAAATTAAAAAAAATCAAATCTTAACAATGAATTCATGTAAAATTATTCATTTTTAAAATAATAGATAAGCAGAGCCATACTATCTTCACTTTCATATTGTAACAAAAAGCTCAAATTCAACCAAAACTTCATTTTGTGTATGAATTATTATATTACAGCAATTATTGAATAGATATTAATGTAAACCATTTACAACTCATTTTGGCTTTATAACATTCGTTTGTCGCGTACAATTAACTCTCGTCTAGATTTATAACAAAAAGGCAGCAACCGACAAATACCAACAAAATTCGTCCACTAACAACCAGTTTTGTCATCACCAATAATTCGATTATACATTGTGTAGTAATAATTATCTTAATATACAATTATCGAACGACTTATCGTAGTTATGTAAGAGGCTTTTTAAAAACTCCATTATGTAAATTCATTGATTGCAAGTATGGACCAATTGTAATTGTAGTTCTTGAAATTGATGTCAACGTTTTTAAAATGTATTTTTTGGCTGCCTAAGGCCCACTGGTGGCTTAGAATATAAACTATCTATTATAAAGAAACTATCTATTATAGTTATTTAAATGTTTGGGACTGATATAGACATCGAGATTGTTATGTGATAATTATCAATAATTTACAATAATAACTACCTCGGTGGCACAGAAGCATTATTCACGATTAATGCGTAAGAGGTCTCGGGTTCGATCCCGGGTCGAGCAAAGAACAAGAGCAAAAATTGAGCATCTTGACTAGATGAGACTCGAACTATAATTTCTCATTACCTGTTAATACAAACTATGTAACCTGCTAAAACCTTTCTGATTAATTTATGTTGTAAGTAAAATGATAGATGAATATATTTACATAAAGTGAATGTCGCTAGTCAAATTAAACCCTTGGCACATCGTACGGGTGTTACTACATGTTTCTGTTAATTAGCTTTATTAGGGCAATTTGTTTAACATATAACATGCCTGGAGCGAGATATACAACATCTGTCCTTGTCTTCATGAGAAAGGTTGTGCTTAGTATGTAAATAGAATTTGATTATCAGCTTGTTACTAATACAGGCTTTAATACTAAATAAATTACGAGTATAAATTCCTTTTGTCATTTTATGAAGAAAATATCACCAACTTTCTGTTTCTGTTAACTGAAGTCACCCACTGCTGACCAAAGACAAACGGGCTCAAACCGAACATAATATGATGTGAGACAGTTTCCAGTTGTCTTGCAAACTCATATACCTCTTATTTGCAATCTATTGACCCTTCTTACTTTATAGACTAGTGTCTCGGAAACAAGCTTTAATGATTTCTATGAATAAGTACAAAACGATAGATAGATAGATATATTTTATAATAAATATTTTATAAATTTCTTTTGGTTAGTAGTGTTTTCAAGCCTTATATTAGGTTTATCTAGACACTAGTTAAATAAAGGAAACACGGTATAAAAATCTTCTTAAGTAACAAAAAAGTTAAGTTCCACAAAAAATAGTTCTTCCACGATGTTATCACGTATATATTAACAAAGGTCGATCTCACTGATGACAAGTAAATAAAAAAAGTATTTTGCCACAAACTGAAGAATGTCTCAAATAAATAAATAAGTCAAGAGCTCTACCATCCATTACAATACTAAATAAATAAAAATATTAAACGATTAGCCATGCTGTGTGTGCACTACATTAGAGGTGACCCAAATCCCACGAGAACTAATGTCAAATATGATTGTTTGTCTCAACGTTTAACTGAAGGTTTATTAATAACTGTCGATATGTATTGAAAGGTCAACTATCTACTTACTTTACTTATCTTGATTTATTTTTAAAAGCTTTTATATTAGTGTTTGTTTGTGGAGGTCAATTCTTGTAAGCTTAATTTGATTTAGCCGAAATTTTGCATGCATTACATATGCATACAAAATTTTTTCAATGACAAGATTTAGTCAGATGACAATGCAATATTACTTTGGAGCTCATATGAAGCTGGAGTTGGAACGTTGGTCCTGGAAACTGTAATAAAACCCATGAAGTTTGGGATAATTGTTTTGTAAATTTGGGAAAAATGTTCAGGGTATCTGTTTATTAGGGACAAATATTCTTAAAATACTTATTTATAAGCTACTATACAGTTAGTTTCTCTTTTTAGTTTCATTTATATTGTAAATATTAACCTAAACCTACACTAAATCCGAGCCACAGACCACTGTAACCAATACGTAGTTGTTATAATTTCGCAAGGACTGTCCTAAGATCCCATCAGCACTTCCGCGTCCTATATGAGAACTGGGCCAGTTCACCAGTTGCGACAGCGCAAGCTCAGACCTATCCCCTCTTCTCCTCCCTACGTAACACTCGCCCTCTGCCTTGACCTGTGTGTATGCAAACTGCCTTTATTTGCAACTCTATATAACAACAATAGAGAATTTGGCTTATTTAATTTACATATTACATACTATACATTTTATTTGTATAAGCATTTATATAATTGAAATATATAGGTATTAAGGTGGTACACAAAGTAGGTACCTAGGTACCAATATTACGAATCAACTTAAATAACGTAATATATAAATATAATCCAACATAAAACGTAATAATATCGTTAAATTTATGTTTCAAAAATTGAAATAGGTATATGGTTAAAAATTCTGTGTTTTAAAATATTTTATCTATTTTTTTAATAATGAATATTGAGAATTAATTCTATGATAGGTGTACTAAACCCAAAGCTAGATAGCTGGGGGTTTAACACATCCAGCTTCCGATCTCAGCCGGTAAGCCAGTCAAATGCGCTGAGCATACCCATAACTTTCATTCATTTACAATTTTAATTGAATTTCAACTTAAATTGTGAATGAGTATCAAATATATTTTTATCCGCAACGGTTAAATAGTTGGATCATGCACTACCCACAGCTAACTGCTAACTATATCGAATGAATCACGACAAAGGCGGTGGTTTACAACCCATTAATATGATAATGTCAGTTGCAACAGTCTCTGTATCATATTGAACCATTGCGCATTGCCCACGCGTCGCGGCCACAACATAGCCTATCATAACTTTAATGTACTTATTAAAGTAATTTTGGACCATAGATAAATAGTATGAAACAACGCCCACAGTTTTCTCTGTGGGAAGCTTGAAGTAAGTTTTTTGAATACGTCATAAGGGTCTGATACCTGGGCCTCTTTAACATTATGATATCCAAACGTTGTTCTGAGGTAATACTTTGGTGATAAAGGTTTTTACTCCCATTTTTCATACGAATTTTTAACTTATGTCTTTCATAAGAGCCTATAGACGAACGTTAATTTCATTTCATTTCTTTAAATTCTCAATTTAAGACTTGTTCGATATAACTTTAGTTCGATATATTTTTAACTATTTTTTCAAATATGTCTATTATAATAAGCATTAAAATGACCCTAAGATTATAAATATATAGCGATGTGTTATGTTGAATATTGTTATATTATGAAAGCCCAACACAAGTTAATATAGGTACTCGACCTCTCTCATTTATTTCATCCGCGTGTTTGACTACCAATATCTCAATTATTATAATACTCGACACTTTTCTATTATACACAGATATATCTCTATATATGTAAGATAATCCATCTTTTCATAGTGTAAGTATCAATTTAACCGTATCATGACGTATCAAGTCGTTTGTAAAGCATCGTCCGAGCAGTTTCACTTTCTGGGGTCCATTACTTTCGTTGTTTTCTCTATGTGGTTAGGTAATGCGTATTAAATGATACGCCATTTTTAACATTTAAATATGGAACTGTCTAGATTTCTTTTAAATTTTCTTTTAAGTAAAAAAGGTTTTACTTGTTTTATTTTTCTTTTAAGTATAAAAAGTTTTAAAGTGATTATTATATTTCTTGTGTGTGTAAATTGATGTTCATTTATTTAATTTGGGAAACCTTTAGAACAATAGTATTTTGTCTAAATTTAAATTACCTAATAATTTATATTATTATGAAGTTTATAATATAATTATCTTGGGAGAGTTTTTTGTACTTCAAACTTTAAATGTTTTCTGTTGACTGAGCATGCCATTGTGAAAATAAATAAATAATTTTCCTACAGTAATTTTAAATAAACTAACAAAAAGCGTTTTTTATTATTTTATTGAATCAGGAATATTTTTGAAGATATTAATTGATGTGGTACTAGCTGTGTCCTAGTTCATGTGGAAAACTAATTTTGCATTCTATTAACACTGAACCCTAATATTTTTTACGGAAAACTATTTTTTCCAAATTCAATGTGGTCGTTACTCCTTGCGACATTAGCTATCCGCCCAATAAAGTCCCATCTAAATGGTTTCAGTCGTTCCGGAGTTTACTTCAAACAGGCAGAGAGACGGACAGACAAAAACTGAGAAAATTGTTTGCGTACATAATCACATATACGCCTACTCTAAAAAGCTGTTATTTTGATATCATAGACAGACATTTTAATTTTATTAGTTTGTATAGATAGTTACCTATTTATACTATGTAGTTACAATCTTGTTGAAACGAAGAGTATTAAAACTTAGTTTAAAAGCACTACCAAAAAAAATATCTTAACCCTTGGAATACGAAAGTTGCACGCGTAAGGCACTAGGACTTAAGAGGGTACCTAGACAGAATAGGGTTATCGACCTGAGTAACCAGTTGTCCTTTCCGAGTGCAACTAAGTCTAGACCTAGGCATTAATCTTATTGCCTAACATTTCTAGAATATATCACATTTGTTAACTTTCATTTTGTTTTAAGTCCTTGATTGTTAAATAAGTTCAACGTTAAATGTCGACTTAATTTATGTTTAATTTAATTATTTTTTTTATTGAATATATGTAATAATAAGTTTTAGAAATATACCTATTTATTTTTCTTTATTTAAAGCTACAATCCCAAAATATATTATTTCTTTCATCAACATGATTAAACAAGAATTGAACTGACCTCAGACCAGTCGTAAAAAATCTTTAGACCTAATAGATAAGTAAATAAATATCACATTTCCGTAAAAATAAGAAAAAAAACCACATAACACAATTACAACTTTTTGTGCTTTAACAAACATACGTAAAAACGCCAAATCGATTAATCAACTAGGTATTTTAAAAAAAGCCATTAAATCACATGCAAACAATAGAACAGAATTGTGGCTAAGAACCACCAAACGAATGCAGACCTTAAATGTCACTATAATAATAAAAAATATAAAAAAATTCACTGCATCACTTTTGTGCGTATCCAAATCCGGGGTGCGTTCTTAAACCACATCTCTGCACTTAATTTTGACACTTACGTAAAATTTCGCCATTTTGGGGGTTAACTGTCACTGTCACTCGCGAACACGGGCGCATGCGCTTAGGGTATGCGCGGCGAATGGCCGCCGAACTCACGCGCACACTATATAACCTCCCCCCCAAACTATTATTATATTAATTACATTCAATGTTTTCACTGCACGGCGTCAATCATGGATCAATCTGGATCGCTTCCTACATCGATTAGATACGATCCCGAATAATCGGAATTTAAATCACCACTAGAAAGTTTCCGATGCTGTACACACATTCTTTTATCACGTTATTGCTTTACCAGTAATGATGATGGGCAATATTTTTAATAGTTCATTTTCTCATTACACTTTATTGATCATATTTTATGTGTAACTATCATTTCCTATTGATGCCACTATTATTAAAAAGTGATGAAAGAAATTGAATTTTATTTTCTAATGTCGAAATTTTGTTTAGATCCGAGAAAGAAGGCATCAGACTGGAAACAGTGACCTATGAAAGAGGAAATATGAGTGAGGAAAATGAAAAGCCTTCCCTAGTAGAGGGACAATTAAAAAATCTAACGTACCTATTTTTTAAGCTACATATTTGTGAACAACTCCTTTGGTTCTCATAACTCCTGTTATGGCAGGATTATCATATATCAGATGTACCCTAGCAAACACTAAGTTATCATGCTAAGAAGTTCCTAGGAAAATAATAATATAATAATTTACAGAATTTAATCAGAAGTCTTATATGGAGAAATGGAAAATAAATTTTCTACTTATCTGGGAGATAAAAACAATCTGCATAGGATTAATTCACTGCCCGTATAATCTTCTGACATACCTAATCTTAATGCTACGAGTATCTTAACTGGAGTGGTTAACTAGATTTATAATTTTATGCATTTAAAAAAAATCTAGTGACTTGCCATGCATGACTCGTAGTTAAAGAGCCAGTATTGCCAGTTAATTAATAAAACTAAGCATTACGCTACTAGCAACATTACGGCATATATTTATATAATTTATTACGTTAATAAACTTGATATTTTCGGGTTATTTCACTTTATTACTTTTGTAGTTTCTAGAGCCTGAACTCGAAGTAAATTTCAGTATTTATGTAGCTACATGATGAAATTTGACTCGTGTGTTAGTAAATACTAGAAACTACACAAAAAATAATTATTAAATATCTTGAAGAAGTAAAAAGAGAATCGTCAAATTCAAAGGAGTTCTAAGAAACAGTCTTTTGTTGCGGTGGACTTATCAAAAATACAAATAACGGACGTTAACTAATTTATTATTCCTGTCTTATTGGGTTCAGCACTAGTAGGCAGTGATTATATTTTCCCGGTCCAAGTAGGTATGTACCATGTAGGTGTGTACGGTACCTACAATAAAATAAATCAACCGAATCTCTCGAGCTATTTTTAGTGATGATCTTAAACTCTCATACATGCGACAATTAAATATAATTAGCTACTATAGATTACTGCCTTCTGCGCACAACTGCGGTCCCGTGATTATATCTACAATAATATAATAACAATATATCTTAAATAAAAAGTAACCTATGTCATTCTACACTTGATGTTCTATGGGAAACATCGCGTGTTGATGCATTGCTCCGTTGTAACTCATAAGAAATACAAACAAACACACTTTGAAACAAATTTCTATAAGAATAAGGATATATTAAAGTTTTGGAGTCTAATAATTACACAAAAGCGGCGCAATCTAAAGCTCTAAACCATGATATACTGCCGGCAAACCCATCACTAATGAGATGTGAAACGCAATTTGAATGCCTACACCATTTCAATTAACAATTAACTATGTTTATACGATGTATGATTCTGACATTAATGATTCTGAATAATTTCTATTACTGCAGATATTATGTATGTGTTACTCATAGAAATCATTTATGCGTTATAGAAAAACGTATTCAGAAACTTCGCATGCTTGAAATTTCGCATACGTAGGTAGCATTTAAATGTCTGCGCCGGGCTCTACTAAAGCAGAGTAGATGAAAAATAGAAGATGTCCTGAAATTTTCTTAGAAAATTTCAATATTGAGTGTAAAGGCTCGTGCTCGCACAGTCTTACTAACTCGTAGACAAAAACAGAGAAGACAATAGGATTGCCTGACAAAACTTGCATCGTCTAAATGGGTCTTATGTAAATAATACGTCAATCACTTCGCGTCAATTGGTTGTTTATCGTACGTCTACTCTCTGATCATCTTGTCTTGGCTTTAATGGATTCCAAACCTAATATTGCTAATGAGAGAAATTCTAAGTACTTTGATTTGAAAAATCTTTTTTTAAAACAAGCTTTTCAATAACTTTTTTAGACAAATCAAACGAGCCTAAACTCAACGGTATACAGTCGTTTTATAACAGAGATCCCATTGCTACCTTTCAAGTACACAATCAGATCAGCTCCATTTCATAAAAATATTGCATGTCATCCAATTCATACTTACATGCACTTTAAAATTCAGTTACCAGATATAACACGAATAAAGAGCTTTTTACACTACACGATACTTATTCAGGGTTCCTTTATAGGTAGAGGTACCTCCTGAACACCATTATATTAGTATATTCCAATACACGATGTTCAGGAGGTGCCTTAAAGAGCCCCTGAATATCGTATAGTGTAGTGGTAATAACCCCATAAACAAACTTTACAAGTTGATCAAAAGATTGTAAAAATCTTTTATTCAAATGTTTATTTGTCTTCTATAATAGACTTTTAACTTTTAAGAACTGATATCTCGATAATGCGCTTCCGTAAGTCCACGGCAGGTATAACCACCATTACATTTTCTATAACACCTTCTATATCTGTAACCTTTTCTACAATTCTGACATAACTAAATGAATTGTTCAAGGACTAATTAACGATTAATCATTAATGTTCAAATTTCCTTCAACACCAATCGTCTGTCGATTAACATTCAAACGAATTAATTCCGTTTATTAATCCTAAACAAGAAATTAATGATGTTAAGTCATTAATTATTTATAAAACTAGTTTTCAGTTGTATAATAATATTGTTAGACATGCGTAGTTGACAAGATGTTATGGAGAGAAACAATCGTGTTATAGCTCAGTATAGCAAACGATGATGACCGCAGAGTCCGAACAGATTTCCTTACTTCATCAGCAACCCATTAATAACTGCTGGGTTCGGGTCTCCTCTCCTCTATCTAGAGAGCTGAGAGGGTTTAGGCCATAATCCACTCACGCTGGCCTAGTGCGGATTGGTGGATCAGACATACTCATAGAATTTCTTCTAGAGTATGTGGGTTTCCTCACCATGTTTTCCTTCACCGTTAGCAGATGGTAAGTCACATGACTAGTACATATAAATTCCACAAAGTGAAATCCACATTGGTACTGCTGGTCGGAATCAAACTCGGACCGCGTGTTTAACACGCCGGTCTCTTATCCATTCAGCCACCATCGCTTTCTTTATACAATAGTAAATTGTGGTAGTTTTTGTTTGTATCACGATGGCGGTTTACCGCAACCTATGGACGCCTGCAAGATCACGAGAATCACAAGCGCTTTACTGACCCTTTAAACTCCCTTCCATCCCCAATGAGTTTTGAATATAACCAACGAGTAGGAACACAACAGTACGAGGCAATGTTCATATATTATAACCTCTGTCTGTGACGCTCTTTACTATTTAAAAACAGTTATGTAAAAAACAGTGATACTGATTATAATGTAACGTGCAAAGCATAGTGATTTAATTAACACACGCCTACAGTAGTCAGTGTCGACCGCAACGTTTCAACACTGACTAGCGAGCACTGCTGTGGTCTACCAGTCGCCTACTCGGTATCCGCATCGCAACTGACAGTAACTCACATAATATATTATTTATTATGTTAGTTGTCTCAAACCGCAACTTTGTTCTGACTGTATTTATTTATTCAATAGTTAAACACTTATTTTTAACTGACAAAAGCTTGTTGCCCGGCTGCGCTATGCAAAGAGGGGTATGTGTTTTGAAGACGAGCTGAAACCATTATTTATACTACAAGCAGGTTTTAATATATACACATTACCTTAATGTACATGCGATCTTCAAGACTTCACAAGTGAAAATTACTATTATACCAACTGTCATTTATTAATTTATCATTTAATATACTATCCGTGTAGTGAGGGATTAATAATTCATAAAGACAGTATCCCATTTCAACCCGTCGTAAAAGGCAACTAAAACAGACAAGAACACTGTGAGAAAAGGAAAATAAGAAACAAACTCTATACGTAATATATATAAATTCCCTTCACATTCTTTGGAGGAGACCCAGCAGTGAGACGTTTAAGTAATATTCTACCACATTTACACAGCGCCATCTAGTCCCAAAGTAAGCAATTATATTTGCTTGTGTTATGGGTACTAAACAACTGATATACTACTTAAATACATTTTTTTTTTGTAAATACATACATATTATATATAAATTACAACCAGACACAGAACAAACCTTTATGCTCATCACACAAAGATTTGTCCTGGGTGGGGATCGAACCCACGACCTCCGGTTTAGCAGTCAGGGTCACTAACCACTAGACCAACAGGCCAGTCAAGACCAACAGGCCAGTCAAAAAGTGTTGAAATAATGACTATAATTTAGATTTATAAGACTTAATCCGTGGACTTTTTCAGAAGCGCTTATTAAGAATAGAAGCCTCCCCTAACAATAATAATAATAATAATAATAATAAATGATTTATTCTCTCTTCACAATGATTACCTTAAATCTAGGCATATCTAAGTAGATACAAATGAGGTGAACGGAACATTGTGAGAGACTGGTGCCCGAGGTAGGTTTAAGAAAACCTGTATTACAGGTCACCAGGCCTCCACCTGATGCTAGCGTTCAGAACAATAGGAGCGGACAATCTACAGTAATAGTGTGTTGGCGTATGTTAGTATAACTCCAATACAGAACGAATTCTTAGGGTCGCACCTTGAGAGAAATGCGTCTGGTATTGTACGATTATTATAGATGACGAATCATTTCTTATTAAACGAATCTGAAGCTTTAAAGACGTTTTAAATACCTCAACCAAACAGATAAACTTTATTCCAGTAAATATTCGAACAAAGAAATCCGTATATAAAATTCGAGATTTATTGTAATTGCTGTTACGACGTCTTGTCTCATAAAAAGTCAAGTAACTTTGTATTGAAGCTTTATGTAATTTTATGATGTCCGATAAGAAATTAATTTCACTGAATCATACAGTTACTTTAAGTCATATTTTTTATAAACCGATAAAGTGGAAAAACCAGGATCCGATGGTCTCATCATAAGCAGTCCAAGTACCCCTACCAATAGCTTCATCGTTATATATTATATGTATATTGTTATATGTATATAAATTCAGTTTCACATACACTCTTACCAACCTAATACCATTTTACCCGAACCGAGAACCGAACGCGGGATTTCTTGCGACACACTGCGTCACTAAGGCAGAAAATTACCTTCCAGCAACATGGTTCGAATTATATTTTCTGATTATGCGTCACAGTGTAACCACAGTTTTTTATAATTAATACATTTAACTTGAAGAACAGTCATCGATCATTATAATCCATAAATCTGCGTTAAAGCATTGTAATTTACGTAAGGTTACATAATTAAGGACATTTTACATGACAGGAAATGTTTTAAGTGTTTCAAACTATAATAATTAAAGATTTATTAGAGTAATACTCGTAAGCTACCGATATAAATCAGTTAAATAAGAGTTATCGAATGAAAACCTTAATGTCAAGTAGCGTGTGAAACTTAAATAATAACTATTAAATTAAGTAAGTCATATCCTTAATAACTTTTGACAAAATCAATTAATTTAATGAAAACCAATTTGTTTTTAGATTGTTCTCTGAGACGAAAGGTCGCAAGAAAGTTAGGCCACACCTGGCACACTACTAAAATAATAATCACAGTGTACAATATTTTTTTGTAATTAAACTAAGTCCATAAAAATACTCATATTCACAAAAATTGATGCTATGTAATGACTAGAAAAATACCTAATACGACGACAACTAACAAAAAAATCCTTATTTATTTTATACCACGTCAGTTGCAAACAAACTTACGTCCCGCCTGACGGCCGTATTGCAGGCGTTCATATTCTATGGTAACCGCTTGTACCGTAGCCTTCAATTATATTATATATATTATCCATTCAGCCACCACCGCTTCTCACATCACAAAATATATACAATCGCCATAATGTTAAATGTTAGCATTAAAAAATTGCATTGTGTCACAAGAAAGTGCTCAGAATATTAAAAAAAAAACTATTCGTTATATCATATTAACATTCAAATTAAAAACAACATTAATCATTCGAAAGTTTTGTTTAGATCTATAAATTATGTTTAATTCAGTACAATTCATCTAAAAATTAGTTGAATAATATACATTTTTAATATCGTCAGCTAAAAGTTTACAGTGTTCTAATATTTTTAACAGACAATACATGAATTTGTGTTCAAAGTAATCGAGTCAATCTTCTAATTTATCACATGACAATGTAATTATCATTATATCATAGTTAATTTATATTTTTATACATTTTTTTTATTGTGTCTTCTTATTAATCATGATCAAAATTTTAAATGGTATGAATACATAGATAAATATTCATTTCAATAATTACTACTACCATAATTTGAAATTTTCTTTCGACTAATGAAAGACTTTTCAAATAGGACCTGAGATTAACGCGATCAAACATTCAGTCAGTCAGTACAGTCTTGAGTTTTATAAAAGTAACATACAAAATATTTTTTAAAGTTCAATCATGCAATTAGAAGACCTTTTCTTTCATTACATACTTATAATTTACACTACACATTTTGGGGTTAAACATTAAGCCAATACAAAATTAACTCATTACTTTTACCACAACTTTAAATATAATATGATTTAAAAAAAATAAGGCATGTTAATGGTGTTTATACTAAAATTACGTAGGTATTATTATAATTATGGTCAAATTATAATAAAAGTTATACAATAAAACAAAAATGCATTATAATATTTTCCAAATAGGTATATGAATACTTTTGTCGTAAAATTAAAACAATAAGGCATTAGTTCAAGTTCGAATTATACGACAACTAACAAAAAAATCCTTATTTATTTTATACCACGTCAGTTGCAAACAAACTTACGTCCCGCCTGACGGCCGTATTGCAGGCGTTCATATTCTATGGTAACCGCTTGTACCGTAGCCTTCAATACCAGTAGCATCACATGATTGTAACCCTTTAAAATCCCTCCCCCCCTCCCCCCCAATGAGCTCTGGTTGTCACTACTTATCAGCAAGAACACAACACTGGTGTTATTATGTTACATGCCCTTGTTTATCTTGTCACATATAAACAATATAAGGAAACTGTACCCTTGAATGTGATGAACAGCTTCCATCTCTCTGGTGACGATAACCTTCAGGGTTGTCACAACCATTGCGAAGTGTGGCAGTACAGTCAGCAAGAAAAGAAAATTGAATTATCGTCGTAAAATCAATTCTGGCACTAGTCTTGATGATAATTTATGTATGCTACGGTATACATGCGTTTGAAAATTATAGATGTGTTTAGCTACTTTTGTTGATGATCATGCAGTGACAAAAAAGAACTTCTTTGACTTCGCCTCAGTTGCGAAAAGGAAATGCATCTGACTGCTGAAAAAAAACAGTTTTTTCGGTCAAAAAATCTTAATAGTTAGCTCCGACCCGAAGTTTCCAAGATATCTGTGTTCACATCCCTGTGCTTCGGTAAGCACAAAGTGCTGTTGATTAAGTTCTTCTCCTTTCATTCTCCGGCCATTTTGTTCATTGGACTATGAGAGAAAGGATAGATAAATAGACAGTTAGACTTAGTCAAAATGAAACATAATTAATATGTTCATGGTTAATGTTAGTTTGTGCGAGAATCGCTTTCTTATCAGCCACCTATAGCAATTACAAATATACTATTAACGGAAACAACAATATTAACCAAGTTAATGGACTATAAGTAAGAGCTCTTCACTAGAGATTAAGGTATCCCAAGGTCAAGTGGAGCATTATAAATATTAGCAACAGGAAGTACTAATGTGGTCGATATGATAGTGCACCAATTTTATTAGTAACCTTACAAAACTCGGAGATAATAACACCTCCTACTGTCAAGTAGAGCAACCTTCATATCATTGTGCAATCGTATTGTTTGGTTATTACATTTGATATGAGATTCCGGAGTAATATGATGGTGCCTACGCGTGTGCATATCTTAAAGTTACAACAGATTTTTAATGGTTTAGATACGACTGACTGTAGTATAATTCCCCATATCGCGAACACACCACTGAGTTAGTTATCAGTCTCTAATTATAGCCAAACGCGTAACAAAAAAAGTACGTTTAGATTACAACTATCTTACAGTCTGTGTCGTTGGTAAGTCCAGTAACCCGTTCTATTAAATTGATCTTTATGCCACGCTGTGTGTACGATTGGCACACTAAAGTTTCAAGATCAAAAGATCATGTACCTAAATTTTATCAAATCTATTTATTTACAAGCTACATAGGCTCCTACATAACCAGTCTATATTTAAACAAACAAAAAAATGTCATGTCATGTACGAGACTGTGCTTTGCCCTTACTATTTACATACAAATCGATGTAAATGGGTAAAAAAGTGGAGCTACCACTTAGGGGATAGACAATACTATGCTGTAATTTTATTATGATAGTATATAAATCATCACAGATTGCCATTGACATTATTTAATTTATTCTAATGTAAATTTATGATAATTGACACCTAAATCTGACCTCAATATTATGATATAATATTTGACCTCCTTATTAAAATTATTATAAAATATCTTCTCATATTTTCTTTCAAGGTTCTTCGACAGAAGCCTGCAAAGAGCATTCGAAAGCCTTAAATGGATATTTGGCTTCTAAAATGTAACTGTTTTGTTACAGGACAGTTCGTCCTTACATAAACACTCGGGTTTCGAGTCCGATTTTATCGATACTAAACTGTATCTTAGCCACAACATAACATAGACAACATTGAAGCACACTTCTATACAATATTCACGGCAATTCCCATTGAAACGGTTGTCGTCTTCGAACAACAATGGATCTATTGTCGTTTTCATTACATTTCACTTTCGCTGCGCGCGCGCTGGTCAGTCAAGGTCGCAGGTTGAACCAATCGCGAGCTTTCGCTTCGGGTGATATCGGTAGTGTTCGTGTTTCGTCCTTTCACGGTACCAGGATATTGAATTACTCCTCATGGTCAGAGGGAATAAAGGAGTGAAACAAGAGGGGGAAATTTAGCCTACTGTACCACACTGGCTAGACGGGTTGGTATTTTGTTCCGAATTTTCCTTTTATCGCAGTGCTCCTGATGCTTAAGGTTAGTCCCTAGTCGCCTTGTACGATGCCCTCGGGTTGAAATGGGGTAGTGACATTAGGTATTCTTTATCCATCCATATTTGGTAGTAAAATTCCGCCGCTGGATATCGATTTAATATCACTTGACCACCAGCTTCTCCCTGTAGATCGCTGGTCGACACTTCATTAAGTACAACAGTAAGTCATCATACATACATAAATCATCACGCCTTTTTCCCGAAGGGGCAAGCAGAGGTGCATCACACCCACAAGTCACCAGCTATGTTCAATTATACAAAACAATGTTTTTGTACTTCATAGCATGCCACACCTCTGAATAATGAAGTTATTCGTTTGTTCGACATCTAACAATATATGTAGTTAATCGAAGACAACATTCTGACAACTGGTTAACCTTACATTACCGGTATTCTTCTAGAAGCGTAGAGGTTGTGATTTCTTTCAAGTGCAAGACCCACAATCCCGTGAATCATAAATACTTACAGTTCCAGTATGTAGATAAAAGTTATGTTTATTGTAGCGAAGAAAATTATTTTCATTTGGACATTTTTTTCCTTAACTGCCTTGGTGGCGCAACGGACATAAATATATAGTTATGACTGGGTTGGGTTCAATTCCCGGTTCGGGGATAATACTGTTGTTGTTTCTGTCGTTACATTTTTACGTCTACATTATTATGTGCAATGAACGTCAGTTGATTACTGACTTACGGTAACTATGAGTGCTGTTTGTGTGTTTCGCTATAAAAAGATAGCAGGTAAAAGTAATGACCAACGCTTAAAATCATCATTCTTTATAAAGACTGATCTTTCTAAACATTAACCATCAACGACAGAACAATAAAAAATAAATAGGCGGCAATTTCTTGTCTATGCAACATCCGTTTGTAGACGAACAATGCTCACGAGTCGCATTCTCGACTAGTTACCGAAACAAATAGATTTGTTCATTGTTAAACTAATTTATTTATATCTTATGTAATTGGTGAGCAATTTAGTGTAGGTACGTTAGTTTGATTCTATGAATAAATGTAATAGGGGGATATTAGAAGGAAAAAGCGAAGGTTATGTGTACTTACTTTGGTTTTGTAAGAGAAGGAAAATACTAAATGAAACTGTGTACAGTGAAGTTTACTAAATTGGCTCTTCAAGGCTAAGTAAACCTCTCGCGCTGTCATTTTATGTTTGCGAAAAGAAATCAAACAAATCTTACATGACAGTTGGAAAATTCTAGAAGAAGTACTACAGGACAAGAAGCCTAAGACAAAATTCACAAGCAACTTCAAGTGTTTTTGCAGCTCTACTACTAATTAAAGTCTTGTGCGGTAGAAGGTATCTTGAAATGAATAAAAGACTTTTCCTGAAGTTATCTTATTATCTCACCGATCACTGAATCTACCCTCTCGTGAGCAAGCGAGATAGAATCTCCCCCATCATAGACCTCCATTCGTTTCTGTACCAAACCACCTGGTTAGCAGCGTAATCACAATAGGCTTAATATTCAGTGACGTAGCTTGCTCTAGTATCAAATTGCACCGAAGAACCTTTTTACAGTGAAGCCCAACAAGTAGGCTAATAATTTTCTCAAAAATAAAAAATTAACGTCGCAAACTCATCGGGGCTCTTGTATTGTTAGGGCTGATAGGCGATAGCTACTTACACCTCTGCTAGTATTCTTATCTTAGAAAGAAATAGACTCTGCCTTCCCAGCAGAGGGACGAAATGATGGAATGGTTGTTGATGATATGTATCAACTGGAAATATATGCACATATGTATGTCACTGTGCGTATGTGCATGATAATTGATCAACTGCTGAGCTATCAACTGCTAGCTCCAAAGGTAGGCAGCGGCTTGGCTGTGCCCCTAACATTGCCAACGTCCATGAGCGGCGGTAACCACTTACCATCAGGTGGGCCGCTTGCCAATTCAGGCAATAAAAAAAACTACATTTGATTTACACATAATTATTATATAATCTCATATATTCTTTTCTTCGTCGGAAACATCAGGTAGTTGCTACAATCCAATGGAAAATACCGCTGTCCTCTAGAGATTCTATCGAGATCGCAAAAATAAGTATTGAAAGAAAGTATTTTTACAAAACAACAGTCCTTGACATATCTGGAACAAGTCATACGCTGTGGCAACCTGCATGCGCGACAACTATGTGCCTTTACAATGTTAAAATACCGCAAAATAATCTTTATTACTGTACAATAGCGCCTAAAATCAATTTGTACGGTAGCAATTCTATGTTTGTATAGTTTCATTTGCGATGCGGCTCGCGCCAAAGTTATTCGTTTCGGTTTCTGAACGTAATTCTTTTAACGTAATATTGCACTGGCTGAATAGACAATGTTCCTTTGCCTCCGTTTGTTTGTTTGACATGTGTCATTGTGTTGGTTAATTTGGTGCTAATTTCTTCATTTTTTACGCGGAGGTCAGAGACATAGATAATAAAGCAAGTAAAATAGCAAGTTTTGCGCTTGGTATTCCAATGACATTGATAATTTTCTTGATAGAAGAAACGTAGTGAAGAAATTAATGTATTTACATAGGTACCTAAGTCTAAGTACCCACTGCCTACCTATCTGAAAAATTTAGTTCATCTAATGATTTCTGAAAAGAACAACTTCTTTTATTAGTTATATGTACTAAAATGACTGCTTAGGTATGTAATAATCATGTAAATAGATACAATAAAATAATAAAATGCATCAAGCATGGTTACCGAAAAATAATCTATTTTATTACAATTTATCATTAAACCCAATAATATGAAATTAACACTACTTACATTTATTTAATAAGGAAACAAAAGATAACAAATACATTTAAAATAAAAACTACCGGCACGAATTTGGTTCAACGAGCACGATTTAAGTACGTACATAATGTTAGATATCGCAAAAAGTGAGGTGGCGCGCGAGGCGTGGGAAGACTGGCGACCGACACTTCATATGATAAATACGTAAATTTTATTAGCAAAAAAAAATTATCAAATAACTCATTCGCATTGTAGAATTTTTTTTTTAAATAATATGCATACACTTTTTTTTTAATTTATTTAATTTTATACTTTTATATTAATAGCATTCAAAAACACAAAGGAGAAGATAATGAGAAGAGGGTTCATACAGAGAAATGACTTGGCCGCAATTTAGTGTCATATTTCGTGGTTTTCGATTGGTATTATTTAATCGGAGCTATTTTTTTTATTTGCTTGAACCCTCTTAATAATATAAACAAAGTTACTTAATATGTACTCCTGTTTGAAGCCGGGCTTTAGGTCGCGGTAGGCACAGGCGAGTCTGCTTACTTTAAAATTAATCGCTGTGTTCTAAGCTCTCTTAAAACTATCTGATCAGAAATTTTCGTGCCTATTTCTGACTAAATTCATCGTGTTTACAATTATATGCCACAAATACGGTGAAATTTCTTAGCACAAGGGTACCTAGTGTAATGTACAAGGGCCCTAAAGTTCAAAGCAAATCGCTAACCGACCAAGTATCCTGAAAACACTGAAAAAAACCTATACTCAATTTGGCAAAGGTGAGCTGAAAGCTATAAAGATATTTTTGCAGTTTTGTCAGAAAATTCTTTGCCAAGTTCTCCTCGCGTTGTGCGTTGTGTCTCCTCTAACTGAAAAGTATCATTTTATTAATAACCCCGTCTATTCTTGTACAAAATAATTGAACCATGAAAGTTAGAAGTAAAAAATCAATGGCCGTCTTTTGTGAATGCTTACAATGGAAATATAAAGTATCATTAGAAGTGAGACAGATATCAAATTAACGATCTGTAGGTACCTACGTGATTCGTGATGCATAACTGGACGGTCACATTTTGACCTTGACGGAGGTCTGTCTTAGACAAATACTAGGTATTTGTTGCTTTGTGATTATAATGCGTATTTATTTTTTATTACCAAGACATTAAGTTACTATACACCAAATGCTTATTATGCTCTCATAAGTCATAACTCCGTGTGGTGATGAAGTTAGTAGACCATTGTCCCACCACACTAGTTCTATTCATCCCAGTGTTATGTGGCCACTAGGAGAACAAAGCACGAAACAAAATATGTAAAACAAAGGAAAACTGTTCTAGTTTAGTCCGATACACAAACTTCTGCTGTAAAAGAATTCTTATAAGTTATTTGCTCGTCTTCTTCAATGAATACTTACGACTGTGTTCTTATTTGAGTGATATTTTATTTTGTACAATAATAATTATAGGAAACCGTATAAGTAGCACCATCTGCTATAATTTTCAAGAAGGTACAGCACCGCTGCCGCGCCGTTATTCGTTCGCTAAGCTAAGTCATCCATTGAATCGAATTTAATCATATGATTAAAACTCATAATTAAGCAACACGTAAGTTCAGACTACTAATAGTAAGTAGTGCAGTTAATGACGCATAATCCATAAAGATATAAACCGGACTTTGGCGACCTTCAGACCTTGAGCTGTTATTATTTTTCTCTGAATGGTCATACACGTTTATTTCTTCCGGGTGAAATGCCATTCATAATATGAATTGCCGTTTAATACACCGATAAGTTTATGAGATTGACGTTGAACGTGATAGCCGACAGTTACTTGCAGGAATTACCACATGCATTACAGCAATATTTACTCGTCACTTATCCGGAGCTAGAACAGATCCGACCGCAAAGAGAGGGACACAGTCGAATATGAATGAGAATAGAATCAATATCGAACCTGGCGGGAACATCGTGTACGAATAAGTCTAGTTCAGGAACATAGTCATGAACCCTGTAAATCTTTCCGCAGCGATTTCCAGGAATCTAAGGTGCACAATATGCCTATTGATGGGACCACGGAAAATATGTTTGCCTTCCTATACTGTGGAACGATTGATGTTAACGGCAAAAAAACTAGCATGTTACACAAACCATAATGCATATTACCTATGCTAATATGACGCAATTTGAAAGGGGTTTGATTAAGTGAAAATGATTTGTTTTATTCTGAGATATTGCCACTCTACTAACTTATCCAGCTGCAGCATGAGGTTATGACTTCTTCCACTGGGCTGAACATACTCTCAACCTCAAACCTACCAGGTACAAAAAAAATTGTTTTGAAAAATTTCGTTGCGAGAATCCAAGACTCCCGAGTGTCATAACTCGGTGTTTGGATGGTTTCATCGCTGTCCATCCTGGCTTATCTGGACTAATCATGTACCTATTTATTTTTACTGAATAAATAACTGGAATATTTTAAAGAATAAGTTCGACCTTCACAAAGCCGAACACTATGTAAGTATGTAAGCCAGTGACGCACAAACGGACTTAGCCGGTCGACCTTGTACACCACGCCCTCTATTGACAGAATGCTGGCACTAAACTAGGGCACCGTGAACCACTCGTTAGACATCCGAGTTGAGCTTATTGTGCTCACTTGGGAAATTCAAATGTAGATTACGTATGTTTAAAAAACTGACTGGCTGGATTACTACATTAACGTTACATGTGAAAAAGACAAAAAAAGTAATGGTATCCAGAGCTTATTGGGTAGGGAAACTGTTTTAAAATTTTGACAACGTGCATGTGATGCTTCAGGTGTCCATAGGCTACGGTAACCGTTACCCAACTCACGATTTTATTTTGGTGTGCGTTTATAGAAACGTGAGTTTCTCATGAATGTGCGGTAGTGCGTAGATGTGTGCTGTACGTATACCTCGCCTCCCTTAAAATGGCAGGAAAAATTTTGTGTAAAGTTAAAGCAACTCCCCAACTCCCGTGTGAGAGCCGAGGGAAAACACCTCTCAAATTTGATATTATTCTACGGTGCGCGAATTGCCCCCACATTGTAATTAACCTCAATAGTGAAGTAAACATTCAACCATGGACCAATAATTTCAAAGATTTGCTCTCTCGACGTCGTTATTGATTTTCTAGATCGAATTATTAACTACTGTATTTACTAAACTCATCCTGTTATTGTAGATACCTAAATTATATGTTTAGATTTCAAATGAAAATGTAATTTAGGAAGTCAAAATACGCATGGAACAAAGATTAATACGTTCTGCTGACGGGAAACTAGTGGTTTTCGAACAAATCGCACTAAGTCACAACTAATATAATAATTTACCGATAAAACAGATGATTTGACCTCAAATTTCTCAGGCTATTTACAAAAAAAAACACACATTAGAAACAATATACCTGTGGTAGATCTTTGTTACTACTGACAGATAAATAATTAACTATTCGAAATTGCTCTTTATAGCGCGTGAGCCTATTATTTGTTTACTGTGGCAACCCCGAGTAGGATTTACCGCCCAATAGACAACGCGCATCGGCGCATCACTACTTTTTGTCGCATGCCGTTCGCCGGCTATCCGTGTGTGTTTAAAAATATAGTGATCAATGCTACAAGTATTCAGTGTTTCTCTTTACACCCCGTTCGCTGGCTATATCTTATAAAAAAAATGTACAACTTGAGTAACGCGCGGATCCTAGGTCTATGAGTAAAACTAACAAACTTACAAACTTCTTGGAGAAAACCATTAACAATAAAAACCTAATAGTTTCATACGGAAGTGGCATGAAACAGAAAACGTCAAAGCAATAAAACAAATTATGAAATTTAAAACCTACTACACTATACTCCATTCATAGATTATACAGTATACACTATACGGAGGGAAACTCCATTCCTCAAAAGATCATGTCTTAAAGTATTCGCTCATGACGTATCGCCTCCTTATTATGTGATAACCATTCAACGAACAGGAAACTGGATTCGACAGGACCAAGTAACTTTTTCTTGTCTTATTTGACAATATATGTAATTGAATAATTTCCTAAACTTGTCAGTAGATACTAGCTGTTGAAGTCCAAATGAATCCGTTCGTTATAATTGCTGCTTTACTCAGTGTGGTCTTAAGTTAAAGTCATGTTGTGAACAAAACCTTAAGGTATGTTTACAGCCATTTTAAATTTTCTTAGTCTTAAAAGATGGTGCTTTTTGTAATACCACACACATTGTCACCCTTGTTAGTCCAAGTTAATGACCACTGGATATCAACGGTTTTTAAGGTTTTTTTCATTATTAAGTAAAATGTTTAAGTATAATAGGTATATCTACAGGTTCGCTTTTACTACACCGCTTTTTGCCTCTCTATTGATTTCGTCACTAACATTGTCAACGTCCATGAGCAGCGGTAACTGCTTACCACCAGGTGGGTCGCCTGCTCGTCTGCAATATCAGGCAATAAAAAAAAGTCGCACATATTCGAAAAAAAAATTGTGACTACCTAATTGCGTGACTTGTAAGGAGGCACTTATATAGTCCCCGAAGTTAGGTCACACCGATTTTTCTATAGTAATGAATTAAACCTCGCTTTCTCTTTCAGAACAAAGCAATGGCAGGCACAGCCTTCCATTAATGATCACTGTGCAAACACTATGGACAACGACTAATAAAGACACTTGAACATAGGTCCCATGGCTTCGTAAAGCACTTAGCTACTAACACAATAATGATAATATTAAACTGTTTACATCAATAGCATGTAATTATCAATCGGGATGATCAAGTTGCTAAGATTAGCTAGATTAGCCTTATACAGTTTTCCAAGGCTCCCTAAGCCTTGGAAAACTGTACAAACTACCAAATGAAGTGCACTTTAGGTACTTAGCTAACAATACTCAGAGCCACTGAAACCACACCTAGATGCGTGAAAACACGTCATAAATTTTTCTTAGCTCTTTAATATAGTAAGTATATTTACTAGTATCAAGAGAAGTAACAGTCACTCTTGTTTCTCTCTACTACCTGAATCCCGTTCATAGCTGTGTGCTAAATAGTTGTATATATGATACTTTTACCCACATAAACATATGTAGACGTACTTACAAGTACGTACGTGTTTAGGTAAAAATGTCCTTTATACTTAAATATTCAGGGAAAGATTATCCGAGGCGTATCCATTCTCTGTTACCAACTTTCATAAACACAATGCACGTTGGTCTACGGAAATTGTATAATTTTATGTTAAGAAAAAGTTGCATTTATCGAGTTAGTACTGACTTTTCAGCTCTTTTCACTGTTCCGCTTCGTCTTTAAAAATATTGCCTGAAATGAAATGAAATGAAATTTCGTTTATTCATCTAGGTTACAAGGTAACACTTATGAAAGTCACAAGAATGTAACAGGTTATCCGAAAAGTAGTGTCAGCAAATTTGCCTACGAATTCCGACTCGTTACTGTAAAAAATATATATATAAAGATACTATTTGCAAGAAAAGCTTTTGTATAGATATTATAGATAAGGACTTTAATTTATACTTGCTTTTCCTTATGTCTGGACTTTAATTAAAATAATGTACTGATGATGACTTACTTAGAATTGAATGGGTTAAGGACAAACTCCATAACTCGATTTAATTATATGCACAAATTGTTATCAACTGAATTGCGTATAAAATTGTTATAAATATCTACTTAATTATTACAATATATAAATAAATCTACTCATTTTTAATTGGCCTTATAAGAAAAATTCATTTACATTAGTAGTATAAGTCTTTTCTTCCTTATAAAATTATTTCACTCTATAAGACATCGGCTCCATCGCTAACTTAAGCCAAAATGACCACTGTAATTTAACCTTTACTCTTTCAAAATTCTAATACAAAAATTCCTCTGAAATATTCGTCGCCTTCACCGTGTAGTGACGGATTAAGAAAACATAATGTCACTACCCCATCTCAACCCGTGGGTGTCGTAAAAGGCGACTAAGGGCGTAACTAGAGCATTGCAAGAAAAGGAATACCCTCCACATTGTTTGGAGGAGACCTGTGCCCATCAGTGGGACGTTTATAGGTTGAAATGATTCGTCGCCTTTCTCTATGTTATCACAGAGTTAGGACGAGTTATTACTCTGAGTATGTTTCATACCCGTAGACTAATTAAAACTCATTAATAACTTTTGTAACACACAACAGTCGGAACATTACACGTCTGTTTTATCAACACGATTTGTTGCACAGGTTTGTTTGGTAACCACTTGTGTGTCTTTCATTTGCATTCTATATTGTACGACAATATACAAAGAATCACCCGCTCTTTAAATCTCCAGGACGCTTTACGCCCAGAGCACACCGCTGGTTGCACGGTGGAGCGAATTCGGCACTTATTTGACAGACAACAATAAACTATGATCAAAAGATTATCAAAGTTATCAAAAACTTATCAGCAAGTGGTGAAATAGTGTAGAAATAAATCATAAACCCTTGTCTCAATCGATCTGAACTATAGTAGAAAGAAAGAAACTTATTATGAGACTTGTTAAAACAGACCCAGACCCAGCAATGGGATGTAGATCACAAAAACAATGTTTAATTATATTTTAAGAAGAAAAATCGAATAGATTGCTCCTAAAACAGACCTCCGCTTCCTCGTAATTATTTACCTAATAAATCCATTTATTGCATTTTACAAAAAACTAACTTCATTGTACCAGTTAATTGGTAGTGGCATAGGTCAATAATGTAAGAGCCCTGCCCATACCTATTAGTAATTATTAATTATTGCGGAAGAAATATAATTATGATACTTTATGGTTATCCTCGTGCCTAGACAAATGCCTATTATATTAAAAAATCACTTGCATAGTAGTCTAGCATTTTTATTAAGTTACAGGCTGGTAGTAGCATTGGTCAAATGTAGACTTGACTAAAATAGTGTTATTTTTTGTTGTAAAACTAGCCCAAACCGCAACATTAAAGAAATAAAGATACGGCACCTGTGCCTACCCTAAAATACTACTGGTGTTCTGTCGGTCTAAAGAATAGGATCTCACTGAATTAATCCCAACACATTGATTATATTATTATACTTAATACTAGTAGAAACAAGAATAGCGAACTGTGTGTTGGTAGTACGTATTGTTATGGCTATGATCTACGTAAACTTGTTCTCTAATGGTAAACTTCGGGACCAACCCACCTCATGCCCACCACTGCAACTCCTGTAAGCCAGGTTTATAAGCAATAACCCTTGCGAACACTGAGTTGTGATCTGTTTCTGCCTAACCTACTCTTGGAACCCGGAACGGTATATAATCGGAAATAAATGGAGGAGTTGGAAAAAAATCGTTAGCTAAATCCAGTGGTGGACTGCTTAATAAACAAGAAATCTCTGTTATGTTTATTAACTAAACAGTTTAATATTGTCAGAAAAATCACTGCGCCTACGCAGCTTCATCATACTGTCAGACAAAATGAGTAATGTCTATATTGGAAGTTTACCTGTAACAAGATTAGATCACACATACACCTTGAACTTTAAATACTTAGTAGGTACCTACGCTCTGATAATATCAAGTAATAATTACTAGATAATTAACTATTATACTCGTGTAAGCCATAACGTTTTGTTGATTCCTGCAATATACTGCAAATATGGTCAGTGTTGCCAAAAATATGGAGTTTCTGAAATATCGTGTCACGAATACGATAACGATTTCATTGGTTTTAATTTTAAGTGTTTTTATATCTAAAATGGTTTGGGGTACTCTTATTTGGCTGTGGTAATTAAATCAAAACTCCAAGGTTTTATAAATTTTAACTAATACCTATTACAAATGTTAAAGTGGATTTGATTGCTTGTTCTTAGTACATAGACTACATGGTTCCCTGTGGTCCAATCGCTTACCATGACCCATCGGCGCGACGCGTAGATCCACGTTGCAATAGGAATATCTAAAGATCTGAGACTGACATAAACTATTATTTATAAACCAACGCGGTACCAAAAGCTATCAGGTATAAAACTAATTTTGGCTACTGTAGAAACAGTCCAAATTAAATGCGTGTTTTAAAAAGGTTGTTATTGCTCAATGATTATTTCGAAAACTGAAATAAATCGTTAATTAAATGGCATAATGACATCAACTTATTGATTAACCGCAGTAGGCGTGTGTGGTAAATAAATTAAATGGAAATGTTACAGTTTGTTACTAGAGTCTGGCTACCGGTTCTCTACACTGGACTGTTTTTTAAAATCTATACATGGCAATATTTTTGAACTGTCATGTCACTGTCTTTTTAATGTTTTTCAATCAATATTCTTTTGAAATTATTGAAAAATAATGCCGAAAGCTATCAAAGGCGTAGTTAGAAAGTTAATATTTACTTAAGTTGAGATAATAGTATCAAACGCATTTTTTCAGTCTATAGTCGGTGTTGTCACCCCTTGTTTTTTTGAATTTACCGCTCTTTTCTTGTGCAAAGAACGGATGGCCAGACTAGTAGCTAATTAATATACACCAATATAATGCAATTGTTTGCTAGTGTCGAGCTGCCTTACGTAGAATCTATATCCAAGTTTTGTGTTCGATGTATATTTGTGCATTTGTCACAGAATACCAGTGTTAGTGAGTTTTATCTGGAAATAGTGTAGTTCACATTTCATACCTAATAAAATAGGAGTTTACCCAATTGACAGGTGATCACTGATAATATTCACAGACAACGTTTTATTAGTAAATCGTCACAGTTAACACCTAGGTTGGATTCTTTCGAGCACTGTTCAAAGGATCAGAAAGTATATAACTAATATGTATGACCATGTAAGAAGTGCCAAGTTTCAGATGACATGACTGTGCCTACTGACTATTATTTTGAAATGCGGTCTACGGAATCGTTTTGGTACGATACCTATGTGTTTTATCAGATAAATCTTATGAAATGTTCAATAATGTTAAACATAGGAATCATGTTTCGTGGTAAGCTTATTTGTCCCAAATTGTATCTGTAATTTTCTGAACTTAAATTGTTGTAGGTACCTACAGTATGTAACAACCTACCTTGGGTAAGAAAAAATATTGATTTCGTAACCTTCATAGAAATTTTTATCACGATAGAGCCTGTACGTAAAGTGGGATTAAGTACTGGCCTTCTGCCACTCCCCTTTTAAAAAAAAACTATCTGTCATCTAAGTATAACCCGAAATAGCTTACACAATCTCGTAGTCGAACCCAAGACGTCAGTAGATACCTGCGCTATAAAGACAATATCTACTTAATTACCCATCAAAATCATAATATCTCAATCTACTCAACAGAGACCTTCATAACATATCAGTAGATCTACAAAATGGTCAGTCTTTCATCGAGTAATTGTTTTTAACGAAAAGGTTACGGGTCAAGGAGGTACCATTGTTATTTGTTACAGTAATCTGATCAGTGGGCCCGCTGCCCGCTTCCCTGTCGAGATTATGCTAGATTGGTTTACTCATAGTTATCAAATGAAACAGCTGGTACATTCTTTAAGAGGGGTAAAAATTCCCTCCGTATAGTGTATAATCTATGGGTAAAAAGTAGCGGAGTACCTAGTGTGTGATTTTGCAACCCTAGTTGAATAATGAAGTACTTGTGTGTATATTATATTGTCAGAAGATAGGTATGCTTATACGAGTCTCAGACTTTACCCTTAGGAAATTTAAAGATCTATAATATATAAATTAATATTATAAATAAAATGTTCAAAAAACGTAAGAACTAGTTTGAATTATCCAGATATTTGTAGTTTCAAAGTACGAAATCATTATGAGAAAAACAATATTTTGTTTTTTCAATTCGCTCCATTTATAGTTTTATAAACTAAGTATCCAATAATACCTGGTAACGACTACTGATCCAGTTAATAAAATATTTACTAAAATTAATACATAATCTGGATAATATTTGAAAATAAACTACATCTCAATGCTTTAGAATTTGTACAATAAGCATACTTCTTCTTCACTTCTTCACGATATTTTCCTTCACCGTCAGCAGATGGTAAGTCACTTGACTACTTAGTACATATTAGATAAATTCCATAAAGTGAAGTCACATTCCGATTAATGGTCAAAATCTTCGAATATTGCAGATTCTATTCGAATATTGATGAGCATAGGTAAAGGTTTTGTTCTGTGTCTGGGTGTCATTTATCTATAATATGTAGTATTTACAAAAAAAATGTATTTAAGTAGTATATCAGTTGTTTAGTATCTACCCATAACACAAGCAAATATAATTGCTTACTTTGGGACTAGATGGCGCTGGGTGAATGTAGTATAGTTATGTGTTATACTATAAGTATTATATTATTATATTCGACCCAGCTTATTATTCGAATATTTGAATGCGAGCCTTAGTTCGAACACGTTCAAAGCTCATTGGGATGGGATGTTGAAGGGTTGGTGACCAAAATAAAATTGATTTTGTAGGGCATTGTAATTTTTTTTTCCGAAAAACAGAAGATCGAAAGCAACATGGTATTTTCAATCAGATGAAACTAGAACTCGTGACACTAATTAGTACCTACCTAATGACAGCACCCGAGTGTCCTTAACCACAAAACCATACGTGATATAACACTTATTATAACAAACGATCAAGGTTCAATCCAACTATTTCTCCGAACAATGATTAGTAAATTATAATCTGACCAGTTACCTATCAAAAAATTAACCTTTTGAAAAAGCCGCGCGGTGGACTTGTCAAAATATGACGAATGATATATGCGAACTGACAAAAGACTGTAATTAATATACGTATGTCCTTGACCTTAGCTGAACTAAATAGTTGTACGTATCAATAAAATCAGTCAGAGGACACATTTTATGGCACACGCACCGATTTATAGAAACACTAGGCTGTCGTGCGGGGCTTTGTTCCCGTCGTTCTTTATTTGCTGCTCACCTCAGCTGCTCAGCTCCTATTGGCCGTAGCGTGATGTTATATAGCCGCCTCGATAGATGGTCTATCCAACAATAAAAGAATTCTTCAAATCCGACGAGTAGTTCCTGAGATTATTGCATTCAACCAAACAAACAAACTCTTTAGCTTTATAAAATTAACCCTAGAGTGGGCGCGCTATGAGCATTTTGCCGCCCTCGCCAAAAAAACGTTAGTAATTCATAAAACAATTGCCCGTTAAGTTTGCGCTTTTTAGTAGCTGCCAACTCTTGCCGAAAAGATGAACGCCATAAGCCATAAATGCACGGCGAGCCACTGGAGGAGGTGGTTCTTACCATCAGTCGTCGTTACGAATAGATATAGATTAATTTAATTTAAGAGAGGAAGGGCTTAAACTGAGTAGCCCTGTGGAAGTACCTCCGCCCTTCAGAAGACCACAATCATAATTATGTAGAACATTTAGACACCTATGTATGTAATAATAATAATAGTATAATAATTACATTGGTATGTTCCTGGCGGCGCGGTGAGAAGTAATATCCAGAGCTCATTTAAATTCTCTCTTAAAAAAAGTCTTTTAAAAAAAAAAAAAAAATTAGGCTACGGTAACCACTCACCCTCAGACAGCCGGTAACCGAGTTTGCCACCATCAAGGTATCAATAAAAATGTAAGGTTTTTTCACGTTCTCATATGTCTTTCGACAGTCTTTCTTTAGCAGTGGTCCGCTGTCATTACTTTCTTTAATCTAAGATCGGTTCATAGTTAGATCTTCTTTTAATCCAATTTCTAGATGAAACACTGCAGACTTGGTAGGTACATAGCTCGTTAGGTTTTCCCAGGACGACACCCATTCAGATAAACTTAGAACTCCACTTTATAAATATATACCATGTTATATTAAATTTACAAGAATTACTCGTTTTTCGTATTAGGTATATTTAAACAAACTCGAATTAGATAATGTAAATACCTATTTCATTATCCTATCATATACTATACCACAATTTTACATAACATAACATGAAACAAACCGGTACGTACTTATAAAGTTTTAGGAACTTAACAGATAGCAATCTTATTAACCATGACCTTTAAGTTTCTATGAATTTTATAATAACTACAAATAATTATGTTTTGTATTTGTATTCTTACCTATACATAGGTACATATACCTGATACAGAATAAACCTCAACAAGATGGTGTCATTTACTCAGGTACGTAATACCTAACAAATGCTCATCTTATCAGACGTAGGACGTCCACTGTCCGACCTGCCCAAGATAAATACAACAGGATCGGTTGTATGTGGCTGCATCCAGCGCGATCATGCTGTTCTGATCAGATCATCTGTCCATCTTGCCGGTGCGTGGTCTCCACTCCACAAACTTATCGACCTCATCGGCCATCAGTTCTACGTGATTATGTACCCTACCTACTGCCACTTCAACTTGATAATCTAGTTATACAAATGTTCTAAAATAAAGGAAACCAATTTCCAAAATTCGGATGGCTAACAACTTCTTCTCAAGTCTTTTGTAAGATCCAGAAAGCGAACCAGAATCATGTGCAGCAAGTCTGGACTACTACTCTTCTAAAATTCTCTAATAAAGAGACTAAAAAGGAGAAGGTATATAATTGCAATTATAAAATCGTAAATATGGTGCATCTCCTCCTATGTAATGTTATTTTTATCGGCATATTCTTCCTTTCAGAGTCCATGTCAACTAGTCAACACATAGGAAGCGAGGGTTGAATTGAAGTAATAGGCTATATTCTCTGCTTATGCCAGCGTAAGAGATACTTGATGATATATAACGTACACATATAATACGCACGTGTGACGAGTGTAGAGAGTACGATGGCAAGGCCGAGGTATCACCTTGTTACACCATGCGCGCTATAATTAATTGAGAAATGTGCCGTAAGTACACTTAGGTAAGGTGCTCCAAAAACCGCTTTTACTTCAACGCACTTAGCTAGTCGCATTCCATGTTACGTATTCATCTATGTATATCTATTACTAGCTGTTGCTAGCGGTTCCGCCCACAATTAGATTCCATGTGACCAATTTTTCTATAAAACCTCCGTCAGACTACAACGAGAATTAGTTTAATTGATCCAGCTGTTCTCAAGTAAAGGCGTGAAGCGTCAAGCAAATGTAAAGCAGTATCTCCTTTTTGCTTCAGATAGCCTAATTGAGGCTACTCTAAATTCTAAAGCATTAGAACATACTTACAGTACTTACATTACATACATTTTCTGAGTTGAAGAGGGTCTGGACCCTTTGTTTGGAGATTCCACAGAAAGGTTCTGCTCCTCTCATTAGATTGTTAACGCTGTTTCTGGCCAGTGCATCCGTCTTTTCATTCCCCTGGGTGTGGTAAAAAGCGACTAAGAGCACAGCGAGAAAAGGAAAATTCGAAACAAAACCTTATCTACCTGTCTATCTGGCCATGGTGTAGCAGAAGACCCGTCTTTGTCCAACAGTGAAATGTTTATGGGTTATAAGATGAAGTATCTACTCAAATGTAGGTATATATTATATAAATATTGTTTCGGGGGCTCGAATCGGGGTATAGAGGTGCTTATGTACCTAAACCACCAGAACCATTACAATAATATATAATATGCATAAAACTATGCTCAACGCCTCCAAATTCATGATCACTAAACTAAGAGGTAAGTACTTACGCACTAGTTTACTTCATACATGGCATGTATCAAACACCCTGTGGTCAGTACAGTTGCACAACTAATTATATCACAACCAGTAGTCCCTAAGCGAGTGTTGACGTAACAAAGAAAGTGATGTCCTTAACCGGAGTTGTGCGCGTGCGAGCTGAATTAATAAGGTCGCTTTTTGTTTTTGTGAGTTGCCACTTTTTTGTTTAGAAATACCCTAGTTTTTAGATACTTTTTCATGACATGTGAGGCCTATGTCGAGCAATGGACTATAAGCAATACTTTAAAGCTGAAAGGTTTGTTTGTTTGGGTGAACGCGCTAATCTCAAAAACTACTGATTCGATTTAATAAATTATTTTACTGTTGCATAACATCACGCTACGGTCAATAGGAGCTGAGCAATGGCCAAACAAAGAACGATGGGTACGAAGCCTCGGGCAACATTTATAGTTGCCGTACCTGTACCTCACCATCATCATCAGTCTGTAATTGTTCACCGCTGGACATAGAACTCTCCAATTGCACGACACTGAGCAGGGTTTGCGGCTACTGTTATCTAGCACATGTCAGCCATCCTGCGAAGATCGTCACTTCACCACTATGGAGACGTCTTAGGTACATACGCAGTCTCCAGTCTTGACCTCATTTACCCTTGCGCGGTAGTCGGTAAATTACGTATTAAATTCAATATGATAAACAGCTTTTAAACAACTAATAGTTAAGAAGGCAAGTCTAATTGCTAAGTATTAAAAGGTTCAGTAGATACACAAATTGCTCATAGATTTGGAACGACAATCTGTGAATCACTCAAATATTTATCCCATGAAGGAATCGAACCTACAGCAGTTGAGCAGTTGCAATAACAAACTAATTACTCTATTCGCTAAATGGTCAAACTCCTGTCCTGAAGGCTAAAACTTATTTACTAACCTACCCGCTTTATGCCATTACAATCCTGGCACCTGGCAACCCAGTATGTGCGTGCAAACAACAAAGGAATGCAAGGCGCACGTCTGAAATATTTGAATGTAGGTCAAAATTGAGATTATAGTGACTAATATAATAGATATTTGATTTGTATCGAATTCGTGAGTGTAATCGATATTAAATAATTTAAATATCACGCCATGTATCAATAGATACAAATTATATTAAACTACTACCTAACTATGAAATGTTCGCTTTAATGAAGTAGGAATGATTTATTTAAATTTAGGTATTAGATTGTACATTTAAAATAGGATGTGGATATAATTTTGGTGTTGATATTTAAACTACTGCCTGTTCTGTTAGTATAGGTATAAATTTTGTTTTGTTATACCTACAGATAAATAAGATACATTTTTATTCATAAATGTATTTTGTGTTTTATAGATAAACTAGAAGTGGTGCGGGACTTCGCTCCCGTCGCTCGAGGCTGGATATTTTAAAGCTACCTTCCTCGATAAATGGGCTATCCAACACTAAAACAATTTTTCAAATCGGTGTAGTAGTTTTTGAGTTTATCCCGAACAGACAGACAGTCGCGTAGTGATAGTGATGTATTTGTCTCCAGTTTCATGTCACAACTGGTGACCACCAACTCTGTTATGGGACAGTAGTTTCTGAGATCCTAGCGTTCAACCAAACAAACAAATAAACAAGGACAAGCTTACGCTTATATTGTCGAGTACCTATAGCCATCGTTGGCGTTTAAAAGGATAAGTGCTATTCAAGACTACAATCTATCTGTGTGACTTACATAAACCTAGTTACTTTCAGCCGTTCTGGCGTGATTGAGAAGCAAACATCAATCCATTTACCTACTTAAACTTTCGCTTTTGTAAAAGATCATTAGTATTACCAGCGCTAGCAGCAGTTTTCGTCCTTCTCCCATTCAATATGTTCCAGCTAAATAGTGTATCACTAACTTTGTATTTTCATTTGATCGGAATATCTTCATCTTTGTTAATCATACCTACCTACCTACTACAGTTTACTAGAGAGCAGCAATGCTGTTGAAGTTCCAGTAATACTTACAGCTTTATGTAGATATGTGTATGAATTAAACATCTAAAGTAGCTATTTACTTACGACCTCAAAGATATAACGCAACAACGCTAATATGCAACTACGACTGAATACTAAATTCCAATAAATCGCATACCTACATGTAGGTTTACGCTGCTTGCTTTTGTGGTTGGATCGATTTGCTCAAGGAGATTGTCAAGAAGATTGCAGCTAACTTTACATTTTTAATTTGACTGTACAATAGATAAATATGACTATGCTATCCAGCAGTGGACTGCAATAGGCTGAAATGATGATAGTAAATATAGTGAAATGGCTTACGGCTGCATTAATTGCCCCCAAATATAACATTTCTAAATATTGACGGCATTGAAGATTGTTTTCACAGTAAATATTTTGTTGAGAATTTAGAAAAAATAATTTTATATCCTATTGCGGACTATTCCCTATCCATTATTATGTAAGTAGGCACTAGGCTGAATGATACAATATCGGAGCTGTTCGGTATTTAGCTTATAACATCAAAGTGTATTGCCATAAGAATAAATTTAACATCCAAAAAATAAAACTATATAAATAAATTAATTCATTGATGAATTAATTTTATTCATGATGACGATGACTATAATATGTGTAACATTAATTTTTTTTAAAATTGATGCATGTTTTTCTGTTCCCTGTTCCTTGATACGTTTGTATAAAATAATGTCAATGGAGATTTTGACTTACTGCACACTATACTGGTAACATTTACAATTTACTGTCATTCGGTGCCGTCAAAAGTATGAAAATAATGCTTTCGTTTTATTACGGATTAAAGTTTACAAATAAAGTGTTAAACCGTGTATCGTAATAATTAAACACTTACTGTGTATTTTTCTAACCAAACGCTTGGTTCTTAACCATAACAACAGGGCAGTTCAGTCATTGTGAAAAGAGGTATGCTTGCAAAAAAATGTGGTCTATTTTGACCAATTTTTGAGCAAAACACTTGATAATAAGTTAGTGTAAGATAATATTAACCATTATATTTGCTAAATAAGTTAAAACATATATGTTATTTGTGATATTTAGTGTGAAAATCAGAGTTATTATTTCTAGGTTCAGTAATTGACATAGCATCATGTCCATGCCACATAGTAGCTCAAGCACGACGAGTTCAAGCACTAAACGCAAGGAAATTTACAAGTAAGTGTTGTATACGTCGTTTCACCACAAATAAAAGTGCATGTGTTAAGAAAACGGTATGACGAATTCGCGCCACTGCGCATGTCGTAACTTCGACGCGCAAAATCATTATGTATGACATAGGTACCTAGTATTGCTAGACGAAGATTACTTCATATTATAAATGCTAGATCTATGTTATATAATATATAAAGTTTAGGCAGACAGATACAAAGCCAAACCAAATAGAATCTAATACACAATATGCACTCACTGTTCTTATTTTCTTCTCTTATCAACTTATACTCCAAAGGCGCGTACAGACTTTATCAAATATTATTTTTTGACAAATAAGGCATTAAACTATTGCCCCTGACTACCATATCAGGAAAATGAAAATAATTCTTATTATCAAAGAAACAGGTCATCTCTTCATAAGTCATGGTAATAGTATTTCATAGTCTGAATGAATGCTTTCTTGATTAATGAAAACACAAAAACAATCACCCAAGTTTATTCTATAAAATATCTAATCCGTGCTCAGAATTTAGAACAATAAAGACCACCAAAATACCCGAAATTCACAGATCACTTGACACCTAAACAACCCAATATTGTAGTTTCGTCGATTGTTTTGTTTTGTAACAGAATATGTATAATGAAAACTAATGTAGGTAACTGATCAATTATTGCATACTACTAACAGAAATAAACTAGATACACTAGTATAGTTGTAATGACTACATTGATTACGAAATAACAATAAAATATTGCCTCTGTGGTTTAATGTTTATTAGTTAAGAGGGTTCATACAGAAATCCATGAAATCACGAGATTTCCACGTTCGCTACAGAATATGTCTTTATATGTAGCGAAGTAATTTTTGGCATACATAGACAACAGTTTTCTTGTCTAAAAAGTGTATTAAGAAAAACAGACTATTTATTATTAGTATTTTAGTTAGAACAGTTCTTTCGCACAGTGTTTTAAGAAATTCTACGAAACAAGCCTACTTTCAGATTCGCCAGGGACTAAAGTAATTGAAATGCATAGAAAAAAAAGCTTGTTTTAAGGTCTACATATAGTCCTTTAGTTAGTGTATTGAAAAAATATTAGAAATATTCATTTTTTTATAACTAAAACTTAAGAACTAAAATTTTTAAAAACGTTGAACTTTGACCAAGTTTGATTAGAATTTTGGTACACTATATATGTTTAAAAAGTCGATTTTTTTACATTTAATTATTAAGCAAGATGTTGTCATTTATAAATATCCATAATATTTTCGAAATCCCTTTAGAAATATTTTAAAATGATTTTTGAAAAGAGCCTAAAAACACCTTATATTTCGGCGCACAGGCCGTGAGAAATCAGTACCGGCTGAGGCCTTCTAGAGAGAGGACGTAACGCTTTGCTTCCCGCGCTCCCGGTCCGATGTTTACGTAATATTTGTATATTTCAAGAGAGTTCAATACCAGTTGATACTTTGTTATGGAATTTTTTTTTTATTAAAGATCAAATTATTAACTTTGCTGTTTTTGGGCTGATGAACTCTAAAATCGATATCTGACGATCCCATTGGTCACTTGGCATAGTTCTGAAGTCAAAATTGTAAAAATGACCACCATCTTGAACTTTGTTGTTTTTGGGCTGAGTGATACCAAAATCGATATTTGACGATCCCATTGGTCACTGGGCATAGTTATGAAGTCAAAATTGTAAAAACGCCCACCATCTTGAACTTTGTTGTTTTTGGGCTGAGTGATACCGAAATCGATATCTGACTATCCCATTACTCATTGGGCATAGTTCTGAAGTCAAAATTGTGAAAATGCCCACCATCTTCAACTTTGTTGTTTTTGGGCTGATTGATACCAAAATCGATATCTGACTATCCCATTGGTCACTGGGCATAGTTCTGAAGTCAAAATTGTAAAAATGCCCGCCATCTTGAACTTTGTTGTTTTTGGGCTGAGTGACACCAAAATCGATATTTGACGATCCCATTGGTCACTGGGCATGGTTCTGAAGTCAAAATTGTAAAAATGCCCGCCATCTTGAACTTTGTTGTTTTTGGGCTGAGTGATACCAAAATCGATATTTGACGATCCCATTGGTCACTGCGCATAGTTCTGAAGTCAAAATTGTAAAAATGCCCTCCATCTTGAACTTTGTTGTTTTTGGGCTGAATGATACCAAAATCGATATTTGACGATCCCATTGGTCACTGGGCATAGTTCTGAAGTCAAAATTGTAAAAATGCCCGCCATCTTGAACTTTGTTGTTTTTGGCCTGATTGACACCAAAATCGATATCTGACTATCCCATTGGTCACTGGGCATAGTTTTGAAGTCAAAATTGTAAAAATGCCCTCCATCTTGAACTTTGTTATTTTTGGCTGAGTGGTACCAAAATCGAAATCTGACTATCCCATTGGTCACTGGGCCTAGTTCTGTAGTCAAAATTGTAAAAATGTCCGCTATCTTGAACTTTGCTGTTTTTGGGCTGATTGACTCCAAAATGGATATCTGACAATCCCATTGGTCACTGGGCATAGTTATGAAGTCAATATTGTAAAAATGCTCGCCATCTTGAACTTTGTTCTTTTTGGCCTGATTGATACCAAAATCGATATCTGACTATCCCATTGGTCACTGGGCATAGTTCTGAAGTCAAAATTGTAAAAATGCCCGCCATCTTGAATTTTGTTGTTTTCGGGCTGAGTAATACCAAAATAGATATTTGACGATCCCATTGGTCACTGGGCATAGTTATGAAGTCAAAATTGTAAAAACGCCCACCATCTTGAACTTTGTTGTTTTTGGGCTGAGTGATATGATACCGAAATCGATATCTGACTATCCCATTACTCATTGGGCATAGTTCTGAAGTCAAAATTGTAAAAATGCTCGCCATCTTGAACTTTGTTGTTTTTGGGCTGAGTGATACCAAAATCGATATCTGACTATCCCATTGGTCACTGGGCATAGTTCTGAAGTCAAAATTGTAAAAATGCCCGCCATCTTGAACTTTGTTGTTTTTGGGCTGAGTGACACCAAAATCGATATTTGACGATCCCATTGGTCACTGGGCATAGTTCTGAAGTCAAAATTGTAAAAATGCCCGCCATCTTGAACTTTGTTGTTTTTGGGCTGAGTGATACCAAAATCGATATTTGACGATCCCATTGGTCACTGCGCATAGTTCTGAAGTCAAAATTGTAAAAATGCCCTCCATCTTGAACTTTGTTGTTTTTGGGCTGAATGATACCAAAATCGATATTTGACGATCCCATTGGTCACTGGGCATAGTTCTGAAGTCAAAATTGTAAAAATGCCCGCCATCTTGAACTTTGTTGTTTTTGGCCTGATTGACACCAAAATCGATATCTGACTATCCCATTGGTCACTGGGCATAGTTTTGAAGTCAAAATTGTAAAAATGCCCTCCATCTTGAACTTTGTTATTTTTGGCTGAGTGGTACCAAAATCGAAATCTGACTATCCCATTGGTCACTGGGCCTAGTTCTGTAGTCAAAATTGTAAAAATGTCCGCTATCTTGAACTTTGCTGTTTTTGGGCTGATTGACTCCAAAATGGATATCTGACAATCCCATTGGTCACTGGGCATAGTTATGAAGTCAATATTGTAAAAATGCTCGCCATCTTGAACTTTGTTCTTTTTGGCCTGATTGATACCAAAATCGATATCTGACTATCCCATTGGTCACTGGGCATAGTTCTGAAGTCAAAATTGTAAAAATGCCCGCCATCTTGAATTTTGTTGTTTTCGGGCTGAGTAATACCAAAATAGATATTTGACGATCCCATTGGTCACTGGGCATAGTTATGAAGTCAAAATTGTAAAAACGCCCACCATTTTGAACTTTGTTGTTTTTGGGCTGAGTGATATGATACCGAAATCGATATCTGACTATCCCATTACTCATTGGGCATAGTTCTGAAGTCAAAATTGTAAAAATGCTCGCCATCTTGAACTTTGTTGTTTTTGGGCTGAGTGATACCAAAATCGATATTTGACGATCCCATTGGTCACTGGGCATAGTTCTAAAGTCAAAATTGTAAAAATGCCCGCCATCTTGAACTTTGTTGTTTTTAGGCTGAGTGATACCAAAATCGATATTTGACGATCCCATTGGTCACCGGGCATAGTTCTGAAGTCAAAATTGTAAAAATGCCCACCATCTTGAACTTTGTTATTTTTGGGCTGAGTGATACCAAAATCGAAATCTGACGATCCCATTGGTCACTGGGCATAATTCTGAAGCCAAAATTATAAAAATGCCCGCCATCTTGAACTTTGTTGTTTTTGGGCTGAGTGATACCATAATCGATATTTGACGATCCCATTGATCACTTGGCATAGTTCTGAAGTCAAAATTGTAAAAATGCCCGCCATCTTGAACTTTGTTTTTTTTGGGCTGAGTGATACCAAAATCGATATTTGACGATCCCATTGGTCACCAGGCATAGTTCTGAAGTCAAAATAGTAAAAATGCTCACCGTCTTGAACTTTGTTGTTTTTGGCCTGAGTGATACCGAAATCGATATCTGACTATCCCATTGTTCTGCTGGGCATAGTTCTGTAGTCAAAATTTGTAAAAATGCCCGTCATCTTGAACTTGAATTTTGACTTCAGAACTATGCTCGGTGACCAATGGGATCGTCAAATATCGATTTTGGTATTACTCAGCCCGAAAACAACAAAGTTCAAGATGGCGGGCATTTTTAGAATTTTGACTTCAGAACTATGCCCAATGAGTAATGGGATAGTCAGATATCGATTTCGGTATCACTCAGCCCAAAAACAACAAAGTTCAAGATGGTGGGCGTTTTTACAATTTTGACTTCATAACTATGCCCAGTGACCAATGGGATCGTCAAATATCGATTTTGGTATTACTCACCCCGAAAACAACAAAATTCAAGATGGCGGGCATTTTTACAATTTTGACTTCAAAACTATGCCCAGTGACCAATGGGATAGTCAGATATCGATTTTGGTATCAATCAGGCCAAAAAGAACAAAGTTCAAGATGGCGAGCATTTTTACAATATTGACTTCATAACTATGCCCAGTGACCAATGGGATTGTCAGATATCCATTTTGGAGTCAATCAGCCCAAAAACAGCAAAGTTCAAGATAGCGGACATTTTTACAATTTTGACTACAAAACTAGGCCCAGTGACCAATGGGATAGTCAGATTTCGATTTTGGTACCACTCAGCCAAAAATAACAAAGTTCAAGATGGAGGGCATTTTTACAATTTTGACTTCAAAACTATGCCCAGTGACCAATGGGATAGTCAGATATCGATTTTGGTGTCAATCAGGCCAAAAACAACAAAGTTCAAGATGGCAGGCATTTTTACAATTTTGACTTCAGAACTATGCCCAGTGACCAATGGGATCGTCAAATATCGATTTTGGTATCATTCAGCCCAAAAACAACAAAGTTCAAGATGGAGGGCATTTTTACAATTTTGACTTCAGAACTATGCGCAGTGACCAATGGGATCGTCAAATATCGATTTTGGTATCACTCAGCCCAAAAACAACAAAGTTCAAGATGGCGGGCATTTTTACAATTTTGACTTCAGAACTATGCCCAGTGACCAATGGGATCGTCAAATATCGATTTTGGTGTCACTCAGCCCAAAAACAACAAAGATCAAGATGGCGGGCATTTTTACAATTTTGACTACAGAACTATGCCCAGTGACCAATGGGATAGTCAGATATCGATTTTGGTATCAATCAGCCCAAAAACAACAAAGTTGAAGATGGTGGGCATTTTCACAATTTTGACTTCAGAACTATGACCAGTGACGAATGGGATCGTCAGATATCAATTTTGGTATCACTCAGCCCAAAAACAACAAAGTTCAAGATGGCGGGCATTTTTATAATTTTGATTTCAGAACTATGCCCAGTGACCAATGGGATCGTCAGATATCGATTTTGGTATCACTCAGCCCAAAAACAACAAAGTTCAAGATGGCGGGCATTTTTATAATTTTGATTTCAGAACTATGCCCAGTGACCCATGGGATCGTCAGATATCGATTTTGGTATCACTCAGCCCAAAAACAACAAAGTTCAAGATGGCGGGCATTTTATAATTTTGATTTCAGAACTATGCCCAGTGACCAATGGGATCGTCAGATATCGATTTTGGAGGCGATCAGCCCAAAAACAACTAAGTTCAAGATGGCGGACATTTTCACCACTTTGACCTCAAATAGTCACATTCATCATCATATCAGCCGCAGTTATTATTGAGAAATTAATTGTTAGTCTTATATAAAATTAATTGTATTTTTCTTTCTTTCTAATAAAATTGTATTTTAATTGTTTATAGAATACAATACGATTAATAACAATTAATTATTGATTAATTTAATTTGAAATTTTGTCCTATCCAACTTTAACAAAATACGAGGTTAGAAAATACCAAACTCATTAGTACGCGCTATATTGTTGTACCACACAGCATTAGGGAAGTGTGCATGTTTCGGCTCTGTGTGCGTAATTTAAAAACCTATTTGCGAGCAACTTGAAAATGTATGAACCCTCTTAATATCTGACTTGTTATATTAACATTATATGTTCCACAACCACTGGTATCCATATTGGTGCATCACATTGCATCACACCCATGTTATTTTATTTAATAGAGGGTGAGCCAATTAAAATTGTATTTTTATGACTTATAAATATTTATGGAGGAAATTTTAGGCCAGATTAAATAAAAATGTTTTTACAGATACCAAGCTCCATGGCCACTGTACTCCATGAACTGGTCTGTACGACCGGACAAACGGTTCCGCTTGGCTCTTGGTAGTTTTGTTGAGGAGTATAACAACAAGGTATTTATTCTTAATTGTTGCTACAAGTTTTTCTTTATTGATGTTTGCAATACCCAAGGCCTTGAGGAGCAATTATTCTTAAGCCTAGCAACTGGGTCCACTCATAAATGAATTTAAAAATTCCATTGTTTTGTAAAATTAAATGGTACTGGCACCTGGGACCACAAACCGAGTTGCGGTCCCAATTGCCAAATAAGTGTGATTATATCATAAGTATAGAATTTTAATCTAGCGTTTCTTATAAAATAATAACATTTTGTTGTAGGTGCAAATCATCTCCCTAGATGAGGACACAAGCGAGTTTAGTGCTAAAAGCACATTTGACCATCCGTACCCCACCACCAAGATTATGTGGATACCTGACAGCAAGGGGGTGTATCCAGACTTGATGGCTACTAGTGGTGAGCTGATATGAAAATCTTTGTTTATAGTGAATAATCTCTAAAACCACTGACCCAATTCTGAAATTTTGTAACAAAAATCTATTCTTTCCCTGGGTGCTTTAGGCTTTTTTATATTCCAATAACAGACTTCCATGTAAAATGACTGTTATAAACTTTATTCATTATTTAAAAATAACTTTACTTCATGATCTGATGATTGATTAGAACCCTGGATTTCAAATTTCTGATGAGAACTATCCTCACACATAAAATCTACCTATAACGTATCAACTTGTAGTCAGAGAAGACTAATTGCATGATATTATTCAGAATTATAATTATTAGTTTTTCATCATCTCTTCTATCAACTAAGCCCTCACATCTTCTTGCAGGTGACTATCTCCGCATATGGCGTGCTGGTGAGCCCTACACCCTCTTCGAATGCGTGCTTAACAACAACAAGAACTCAGACTTCTGTGCCCCCCTCACATCCTTTGACTGGAACGAGGTAGACCCCAACCTCATCGGCACCAGCAGTATTGACACCACTTGCACTATATGGGGATTAGAGACTGGACAAGTGCTCGGCAGGGTCAATGAGGTGTCTGGACATGTGAAGACTCAGTTAATTGCTCATGACAAGGTATGACACTGTATATAAATACAAAAAATTTTGTCATTTTTTTTTAAATATTCTGATAATAATTAAGCTACTGTATAATGGGATAACCACACAATAGTGAACCTATTTAAAAGTCATGAATAGATTACATTCTATTCTAATAATATATTCTAAAGGTCAACTGATGTGAATGCTGTCAGTGGAAGGTACTGCATTCTAAGCGCGAAATATTCACTACATAATTGATAAAAACATACAAGAAGACAGATAGCAATTATTAGAACATAAAAGTAGTAGTTAGAGGAGTATAACAAACAGTTCTTTCCTGATATGTTATGTATAAGGGGAATATTTTAACTGTACTTGGATAATAGTATTAAATCTTTAGAATTAACTTTTTCATCCCTATATAAACAGCAGACGTTTTTCCTACCTTTATGGTCAGCAGATAAGTCACTTGACTAGTATATATTATTATAAATTCCCCAAAGTGAAAACCACATTGGTACCGCCGTGGTCGGAATTGAACTGAGACCGCAAGATATGCATGCCGGTCATTTATTCATTCGGATACTATCGCAAAAATATTGACCACCAAAGATAGGATTTTGAACATAGATAATAGTTGTCGTTGTATCGTAGGAGGTGTACGACATAGCGTTCAGTCGAGCGGGCGGCGGCCGCGACATGTTCGCGTCAGTCGGCGCCGACGGCTCTGTGCGCATGTTCGACCTCAGGCATCTAGAACATTCTACCATCATATACGAGGTAACTTGTTGTCCTATATTCTTTATACTCTTAAATAGTTAAAACTAGGAATGAATATTCCAATTAGTGTCTTTTGGCACTGTCCTCGCGGTGACAATGAGAATTTTCTTCCCAGTCGCTCGACGTAAATACAATAGTATTAACAATACTAGAAAATTATTATTATTATTAGAATTTTTTTACCAAATAAATCTCATACTTCTTTGTGCATATTTGATAAAACTCCCTTAAATCAAAATTAAAAAGATAAAACTTTGTATCTATGTGCAAAGTTTGGTCTCCATGTATAGGTTAGTGATGTGATGTGAATGTCCCAGGACCCGCAGCACACGCCGCTGCTCCGCCTGGCGTGGAACAAGCAGGACCCGAACTACCTGGCGACGGTGGCCATGGACGCGTGCGAGGTCATCATCCTGGACGTGCGCGTGCCCTGCACGCCCGTCGCCAGGCTCAACAACCATCGCGCATGCGTCAACGGCATCGCCTGGGCACCGCACAGGTACCTCGTTATCTGTACTAATGTTATAAGTTAAGTTTGTGAGTTTGTCACATGGTAAGGGGTAATCTCGGGATCTACTGAACTAATTTGAAAAATTATTTTAGGGTTGGATAGCCCATTTATCGAGGAAGGTTATAGGCTATATAACATCACGCTACGGCAAATAGGAGCTGAGCAGTGACTAAATAAAGAACGACAGGAGCGAAGCCTCGCGCGACTTCTAGTTATTTATAAAATATATTTGTCTCCAGTTCATGTCACATCTGCACAGCGGGCGACGACCACCAAGCTCTGATATGGGACATACAACAGATGCCCCGCGCCATAGAGGACCCCATACTCGCGTACACAGCTGCCGAGGGCGAAGTCAACCAGATACAGTGGGGCGCCACGCAACCAGACTGGATCGCCATCTGCTACAACAGACACACCGAGATACTTCGTGTTTAAATACTTTACTTGTGAGGTAGGGTACTTGGAAATGTAGTCCCGGTATTGGCAGTAAGGCTCCTGATAAGAAACCTTCGGCCCCATGATGTCCCTGAGATCGAATTTACTTGTTAACTTGCTGACGTCATAGTGACGTATGCTGCTTGTATTTTTCATACACAATCTAACACTTATGTTTCGGATAAGTTATCAGACGCTTATCAGCTAGACAACGCCTTAGCCTAATAAACAATTCCAATTTGAAATATATTGCTGTCCTGCTTAAACATTCAGTTTTTATGGCTTGTTTGATAGGAATGCCAATATAGATATTCGACATTGGAATTATTTTGCCCAATACTGCAAAAACTAAATTATTTTTAAAATTCAAAGGTGAATGAGGAAATTATATAAAGAAAAAAAATAATATAAAGACTAAATACTATCATGATTTTTGCTGAACAAAAATGATTTGTAAGTAATCTCAAAACCAGAAAATATATAATTGATTTTCATACAATTTGTATGAATAACAATTTTACAGCCGACAACCCTACGCAAGAATTTTTTTGGCAGCGTTACTCATATCAAGTCAAATGTCATTTATTGCGATAATAGGTAGGTACATCAGCTGTTTACTGCCAAACCGAATGTGATAAGACAAAAAGTCGTGTCATGTAATTTTCTCAAAATTAATAAAGCCAATCCGCAGAAAAAACGCATTTAACAGATTAAAATTTAGAAATATTATCGTATGATTTAGATCTGCAATTAAGTCGTTCTTCATTAGTAGAAAGGTGGTATTTACCCCTAGCCGGGACAAATGAGTGGCAAGATTTGTATATAAATTATATAGGCTATTAAATACGTGCACAAACTTTACTGAACTAACTTTAAAAAAAAAAGTAACTGACTTAACAGAAGTTGGCAACATCAATCTGTCAAAATTAAATTTTTGTGTTGCCAACATTTTTAACCGCCAAGTTGATTTTAAAAGTGTGGCATACAGTTTAAATAACAATTAAAAATGCAAGTAAAATGTCTTCTAACTTTAGGCACGTATTTTAAGACCTATATAAATTATGTAAATAGAAAAAAAAAATATTTAAAGATGCGTGAGAATTATCGACGTGTACCGATATAGTGGAATGATGTAAATAAGACTTGTTTTTTACGTAGATACATTCATATTTTCGTCCTGTATTTTACATAACAATTCTATATACCGATATCTCGTTCTAGCTATACACGAAAACTGTATTTATGAATCAGAACAATATGTAATATAGGATTGTTTTATAATAACAGGGTAGTAGGAGATAATGTAAAAAGGCGATCGACTTAACAGAACGAACTATTTTAATACCATTGACGTTCAAAAGCCGACAAGCGTATTTGAAAATCAACTCTACCGTAAATTACACTTTTCCTTTTTAGGCCTCTAAAGCTTTGGCGGGCAATAAGTTACTTTGGTAATAAATATATTGAAAATGTAAGACACCTTTTAGGCCAAAATGCCCAGTCTTAAATGACTAGAAATGACAAGAAGGTATTCGTAATATTTCTTTAAACTTAAAATTATGACGTTAGTAAATTATTTAGGTAACATACTTATAACATTCTAAAAATGTATTTAGAATGTTTTAACTTTAAAAAAACAAGGGATAATATACTTTTGAAATGAGTTACCTATGCTTTAAAGAGCTTCATAAATGCATTATCTCCTACTTGTCATATAATATCATTGTAGACACACATTTGAAGTGGTCCCTTCATAATATGGTTTTCTACCTATCATTACTATATCTAATTATTGTATTAAACTTAGTGTAAGGAGAACAGTCTCGTTAATGAATCATTGATCTTTGATTCTTGCAACTGATGAATTGAGTTGGTTGAATTTTAATTGGTTTTGGGTGGTATAGTGGGCGTGGAGTAGGGACACCTGGTGCAAAGATAATGTGACCATATGGCACACTATATTCTCTTACAGTACTATACACCAGTTTACGTAAACGAGACCGTTTCCCTTACACCCCTACTAGTTACTAATCATCACTGAATACCTACTTATCTCTTTTGTAAAAGACTGAATTAAAAATCCAACTTTTCTAAATTTTGTATGTACTAACTACAGGACTTCCCATAATTTGGGAAAATATTATTTTTCACAAACTACGTATGGTATTTTAAAGTGGTTGAAGTGCATTTAATGTGTGATTTTTTTTGTAACGTTGGCGTAATTTAAATTTTATAGTTGGTAGCGCTCCTATTTATATATCATTGTGAATCTAAATTTTTTATTTCATGATGTTCTTACTCAAACAGAACTTATATATTATATATCTTTTATCTACATATTTCACAGTTAGATTAGGTCGACAGGATGACTTCGGGCAGTCGAAGTCGTAAGTTTCTGATCGTCTTACAACTTAGTTCAAAGCCAAAGTTGATACGTACAGTATTCAAAAAGTACCGCCAACGTGTACAAACAATGAAACCTGACTAATATTATGTTTGTATTGTCTTTGGGACTGTTTATGTATTTATATATTCGGACAAATATGTTACATAACAATACTAGTTAAATGGCGTTAAAATATCACAGGGGATTACTTGTTTATAGTTCGATTGGGAAGGCAAATCTACTTTACAGAAGACCGTGGCTGTGTAAAAAAACCATTTTGCCAAGTTGTTTCAAACTCTAGGGTCCATAAACTACGATAATATAAATATTTACTCACCAACCTTCAACAGTCGACATTTAAAAATATGCTGTAATTATTTTACAATTAGTCATATTTTGTCATGGTGGCTTTGAATGTCAATTGTTCATTGTAGCAAATATGCTTATAAAATTTTAAAGTAAAAAATTCTAGACCAAATAACTAATTTTGGAACTGGAAATAAATTATTTAATAAGAACTTCCGACAATTTACGTATTCAGTCGATTTAAGAAAAAAATGTCGCCGTTGTTATTATACGTTTATGGAAAAACTTCAAAGCTCAAGTTACATTCCGAGCATGACGAGGCGGCAATATGGCGTGATGATGTTGTTATATACAGAAATGTATCGGAGGTGTCACACAGCTAGTGACGTCGTGTCCTGCTCGCTATGTATAGTGTATACCTTTATATAAAGGCCAGACAACTAGTAATGTTACGATGACAAATTGAGGGATAAACATGTATTAAAATTTAAACATTGTGATTAAAATAAGAATTAGATTAGTTATTATTTATGTTCAATTTAGTTTTAAGGATTCTTATCAATTAAATTCTGATTTGAAACAGGTAAATCTCATTTTATTAAAACGTCAACATTGTATAAAATATTATTTGTTAAGCTTTGAACACAAATCAAAAGTATTAATTTACTTATAAAATATATTATCCAGATCTTTGCCCTAAGGCAAATTCTTCATAAATTTTCAATAAATATTGTGGTGTTCTCGGCTTGTAGTCCCTTATAACTAGTTCAAAATGTTCCATAGTAACTTCAGGACAATCTAAATCTTTCTCTAGTGCCTTCAGCGCTGCCTCGTTGCAAAGAGCTTGCAGTTCCGCTCCTGAGAACCCTTCAGTCCGCGTCGCGAGACTATGCGTATTTACATCATCACTTACACTCATTTTTTCCAATTTCAACTCTATTATCTGAAGTCTAGTCTCAAAATCGGGTAATGGAACATAAATAAGTCTGTCTAATCGACCCGGTCGTAACAGTGCCCTGTCCATCATGTCGGGTCGATTGGTAGCAGCTAATATTGTAACAGAATTCAAGGGAACAACTCCATCTAATTCTGTTAAGAGTTGCGCCAGCACTCGTTGGTGGACGCCGCTGTCACCACTCGAGCCACCACGTTCACCTCCTATAGCATCCATCTCATCAAAAAATATGATTGATGGTGCCACTTGACGAGCTTTCGTGAATAGATCTCGGACTGCCCGCTCAGAATCTCCAATCCATTTCGAAAATAATTCTGGACCTTTGATAGACAAAAAATTTAGACCACTTTCAGTAGCTAAGGCTTTTGCTATCATTGTTTTGGAGCAACCAGGTGGACCGTATAATAACACTCCACTTGGAGGCCTAATGCCTAATCTTCGAAAGCTTTCAGCGTGCTTCAAAGGCCATTCCACGGCTTGCCGTAACTTCAGCTTCAAGTCACTTTGACCACCAATATCGTTCCACCGAACATTTGGTACCTCTATCAGTAATTCTCTCATCGCACTTGGTCTCACGATAGTCAATGCTGCAATCAAATCCTCTTGTTCCAAATATTCACTAGAATGCTGCATACATTTCATGGTTGCTTGTGTACATAGGTTCACCAAGTCAGCACCCACATAACCATGGGCCAAGTCAGCTATACTGTCTAGAGAACGAATTTTATTTGGTATATTTTGAAGCAAGCTGTATAGAATTTCTTTTCGTCTTATCCTGTCTGGAATGGGTATTTCAATTTCTTTGTCTAGTCGCCCGAATCTTCTCAACATCGGGTCAATACTGTCAGGTTTTCTCGTAGTAGCTAGTATGAAGACCTTATTGCCTTCTTCATGTAATCGGTCCAAAGCAGCTACAAATGCTGATGTAATTCTCCTCTCCTGTTCTGTACTATTATTTGATCTCTTTGGACATATTGTTTCTATTTCATCAACAAATATAATGCTTGGCTGGTTTTGTATTGCTTTTTCAAATAAACTGTTTGTAGTACTTTCTGTTTCTCCAAAGTATTTACTGAATATAGTTGAGCCATTGATTTCTACATGAAAGCAGCTGAAAGTGTCTATTATATATTTACAAATAGCTGTCTTTCCGATGCCAGAGTGGCCATGAAGCAAAAGACCTCTGGTGGGTTGAAAATTTGCTGTTAAACTATCTGTGTTAAATGTTATTTTTATAAATGTTTGTACTTCTTCTAGTATATTGTCATACCCACCTAAAGTCTGCATTTTTTTCTTAGTAGACTTAGCAGTTTCTTTCTCTATAATCCAATTAGTATTTTCACTTAAAATATACCATTCCTTAGAATCTAATGTTTCCGACTTCAAATCCACAACTTCAATCTCCAATTTCTTACCAAAATAATAGTAAACTAAAATAGAACCAATACAAACAAAGTTATTATAAAAGTTATGTTTTAAAATATCACAAATGTCATTCTCTGATTTATGATTGCTGATTTTTATTGTTACTTGAGTAGCCTTTGGGATTTCTTCATGTACAACAGCCACTGTAACTGACTTGTTATCATTACTCCAAGCATTTGATAATTCTGGAAAATATAAAGATATTTTTTGAAGCAAATATATATTATGGGCAAATTTGTTTCAATCAATCAAAATTTATTTTTATAAACATGGGTACAAGGTGTTACATTACATTAAATTGGTAATTTGTTTTACAAATTCAAAGTTGGTTCATACCAGCTGCAGGTAGAATAACAGCAGCCGGAGCCGATGATTTCGAAGGCCACATTCGCTTCACCATCTTAGGAGCACCTTCTCTTCTTAACAGTAAGGGACATCCAATCACTGCGCCTATTAGTGATCCTACTGATGGATGTATCATCACAGCATCCTTCGGGGCACCTTCGGGCGCAACTGCCCTCTCAAGCCAGGTATACAGCTTACCATCCTCAACATAAGGACATTTTATTTGATCTTTCGCACAATTTAACTCGACGTGAGTGTTCTTGTCGTTCGAAGTTAAACTACAGCCACAACGCTCACAGTCCACCCAAAGTGTTTTCTTAGCTTGTTTTGGCGGCATGTTAAGTGATAACAAGGACTATATTATTTTCTTTGAAGTAATTATCTGAAATAAGGTCTAAAGATAGGTTATGTGTGGGAGTCGGACACAGAGTACATTATGGAGTCGGACTTGAAAAGTTGATTTGAGATTTTGACAGTTTATGAATTTGCTGAATGATGAACGAAACGTACGTATCGTAAGAAACTAAGAACCAACATAATTATTTCTAAGCTAGGTAATTAAGGTTTCGTTTAGGTACCTACTGTAGTAGTAGTATGTAACCTAAAATAATCTAATGCAAATACTATACCTACATAAATATAAAGAAAAGTAATATCATTTCACAAAATTATAAATATGCTTAGATTAAGAAATTAATATAACGTACAGTCAAAGTGTCAATGTCAGTTTATAAACTATAAAATGACAAACGTCGTGTAGGTAGTCCGTAACACTGTGATTCATTTCATTTTTTATATCAAATCATCCAATTTTTTCGCTTTCAAGTAGTTATCTTATATTTAAGTGTTACCATTAGCTGAGAAGGTAGTCTTACAGTATCTAACATAAGTTAAATTGAAAATAAAGCTAGGAAACTTTTAGGATGACTCTCGCGGAATTCTTCAGTTGTTCCCTTCTTGCTTTTGGAGCTCCGTTGGTGATGTTCGCGCTGACGGTAGCCAATGACCCAGTACGCATCATTATCATGATAGCAGCAGCATTTGGGTGGTTGTTATCATTTCTTTTATCATCACTGGTGTGGTACGCAGTGGTCCCGTTGCGATCGTATTTAGCCTTTGGAATGGTGTTTGCTATTTTATTCCAGGTGAGTAAGCTAGGTGCTTATTATTTATTATTGCAACCTTACACTGTAATATTTTTTGAATTAGAAAGTGCTGAATATTTTGTGTTTCAAAATAGGGATGTACTTAATGGTGTCATACCAACCATAGTTGATGCTACGCTACGCAGATGTTACGGACATCTGCCTTGTCGTAAATTTTCAAATAAATAAAGTCTGCCTCTCATGGGGATCAATAAAGATATAGTGCCAGCTACTTAATTAAACCTTAAGATTTTGCTTAACTATTATACCTCCTTTTAGTACAATAAGTTTCCGCCTTAATTTTCAGGAAGGATTCAGATATGGCATGTACTTACTGATAAGGAAGACAGAGGCAGGTCTTAAAGAGATATCGGAGAACCACAACATTGGGAGCAACAAACTAGAGATGGCGTATGTGTCCGGTCTTGGGTTTGGCACCATGAGTGGTGCCTTTGCACTTATTAATGTGCTAGCTGATTCTGTAAGTGTTGTTATGCAAATTATTCTTTTACCCCAGTTAGAAATGAACTACCTATAGTTTATGCTGGTTGTTCCAAGTTACCTTGAGCGACAATGGATGTAGAATGTTTGTAAACATATAACTGTCAAATTATATTTCAAGATATGCAATAGATTTTCTTATGCCAATATTAGTAACTTCTTATTACAAATATTGGAAAGTAATCAAAACATTTTTTTATTAATTTAATTGGCTTAACAAAACAGAAATTTAAACAATTTTTATTCATTTTCAGGTAGGACCAGGCACCTTGGGCTTACATAATGGAACAGAATACTTTTTCGTGACCAGTGCTGCCATGACTCTCTGCATGATACTGCTCAATACTTTCTGGAGCGTCATATTCTTCAGCGGATGTGACGATAAGAACTATTCTAAGATAGGTTGGGTAATATTGTCTCATTTCTTTGTGTCCGGACTTAGTTTATTGAACAGGAAGGAGCTATATGCCGCTACAATCTTACCGTCCTATATAGTTTTAATAATCACAGCGTACATAGCATTCAGATCAGCTGGTGGTACAAACAAAAGCTTAATTGAAACTCTTACTGTCAAAAAGTAGGCTAAAATCATAGAAATATTGAAAGTATTCAATTTTGTGCTCACATCATTCAATTTATGCATTTAAAAATTTGGATTTGGAGTTATCAACTGAGGATGTAAATTGATAAGATCTCAGTTTCACACAGTAGTATTGCAATAATGACCTTATTTCTTATAGTAAAATGTTGTTAGTAGTTCACATTGCTACAGACACATTTTGATTTTGTTATAACTTGCAATTGGAAAAAGTTTACCCAGTTTGAAAATGAGTCCATTCAACAATTTCCACCTTGTGTTATTGGAAATAAAGTTGAAATGGCATTGACCCATCATAGATAAACTCTTTAAATCTGAGGGTGCGATTATGAAATTAATATCAGTAAAACGGAGTCAATACAAGCTCTAGGTAGAATGAATGTAAAAATAAAATACATTTGACAGTAATGACATTATAATTCCTTATAAAAATGTATGAAACGGATAAATCAGTCTGTCAGATCTATATATTTAATGTAAAACTAATATGAATATGAAACACCTAGCACATATTCATAAGTAGTATATAAAGCCTTATTGGTGTTTAAAACTCATTCCTATTTTTTTTTTTTTTGATTTAACAACATAAGTTTATTTATTTTTAATATAATATAAGACTTAAAACATAATTATATGAACATGCCTTCAACTAACTGTTTCATTTCTTTTTACCCTACTGCTTGTATTCACCTCGTTTTACCAAAGTAATTCATCAAGGTATTATAATATAAAATCTTGATAGACATGACGAGATTATAAATATATTTATTATAGTTTTTATTTTTTTTACTAATATAGCTAGATTCAGATAGATTCGTTGTGTTGTAAGGCTAAGCGCATTTTGAATTTATAGTATCACAAATCCACAACCCAGATATTATTATTATTTTAATTTCGAAAGTACAGAACACTGCCCAGACTTTTTAGTCTGTTGCGGCTAAACTAGGAACTGATTAGGATGTAATTGTAAATATGTAGCTTAGAATTTATATCAAGACATGGGCTACTTATTGTCTAAACTAATTTTATGACTAGTGGAAGAGTTTGTCTGTTTGGTTCAACACTAGGATCTCAGGAACTATTGGACCAATTTGAAAAAGTATATTTGTGTAGGATAGTTGATTTATCGAGGAAGGTTATAGGCTATTTATTACAAAATGTGCTTAGCCCTAGCAATAACCAGAAAGTGAAAGTTAATGAACAGCTTTTACTTTGAAATAGCTAATTAATATGTTTATAAATAGCACTAGTTATAACTTACTGAAATATAACTTAAATTGAAGATAAAACTGATATGAAATTCAGGCCCTCTGTAGAATATATATTTATTTACTAATACATAGCACTAGGAAATATTTGATTTGCCTTAGAAACTAAGATCTACCCATAGATATTGGAGAAAATGCTTCTAAATGTTTGATAGCTGTAATCTTGGAAACTGATAGCCCAATGGCCCGATTTGAATTCTTGTATTTACCTACTTACCATGTGAGGTGCAGAAGCCGCGAACATAAGCTGATAAATTAGCAAAGAATATGAATTAAACAACTAACAATTGATATGAAATTGATGAAAAAACCTGGGTTAATAAACAATGTACAACAAGAATAATTTAAAATTATATTTATTTCATTGTACTTTCACATTAGCACTTTGAAACCCTCGTATGTATAACTACGTTTGCACTTCGGTATGAACGTTTCCAAAATACTAGCGATTTTAAACGCTAATGTTAAAGTGCCGTTTTAGTTAAGAAAGAACAATCATTCCCTTAGTCTATTCTACAATTGGACGGAGACTTGTTGAAATAAGTTATTTATCACAGTATAGAACTAAAATAAATATAGTTTTTATACAAAATAAAATTGTGAAAAGAAAATATGTATTTTTGATTTTACTGGGTGGAATATATGATTTTTCCAGCCAGTAAAAATGTACTATAAAAAATGTACTTTTGTACTACTACAAAAGATGTACTATATTATTAGAGGAGTATCCAATATGTTTTTCTCTTGCTCATGGAAAGGAATGATTTACAAATTGTACTGGATTTTAAAACTGTTTGGTGACTTAAATATCTAAAAGATGGATAGATATGTATTTTTAAAACAGCACAAACAATAAAAGTACTCCCTAACTGCTTTTTCACAACTGAATAGTTCTATGAAGAAGAACCAAAATAAATAGTGTTCTGTATTCACTTGTATCAAACTTAGCTAGAGTTTTGCATCAAACACAGTTAAAACACTTGTTCCTGCGTCTCCTCAGCCAGTTCTTGCAGTAGTGAGTCCACTGTCCACACTGTGTCGGCTGAGTCCATCTCTCCCTGAGGTATGTAAGAGTTCAATACTTCTAGTACAGTTTCGATGCTGTCAGCAGTACCCGATATACCTCCGCCTACTTCTGACAGAGCACTCACTGTCTCTCTGTGTTTGTGGTCGTTTCTGTGAAATATAATATATATAAAACTTTACAGCACCCTGATGGTGAGTGTTTTCCATAGCTCATAATAGATATCTGCAACACCCACAACAAATCTGAGCCCGTTCCCTCCCCAGTGAGCTTTAGATACCACGCATCATAATAATATAATGTATGAAAGTATCACATGAAGTGTATCACGCATAATTCCCAGTTAGATCTCATTATATAAAATATATAGGAGGCGAGCTTGTAGTCAACTGAGCACAATTTTTTTTTTATTTATACCATGATGGTTGCACACAGATGTACGGCCCGCCTTTTTGAACAATTTCTTCTGTAGGCCCATACTGTCTAATTCTAGAATAGGCAATGGGAATTCTAATAAAAAAATTCCTTTAGGTACTAGTACCCAGAGATTATAGATCTCTTACACTGCTTACACAGCATTGTTTTGTTGTAATCCATTTGAGTAAATTAACAATATGCTAATTTATTATTTTAAACTGTATTTAATTTTCACTATGTACAACTACTCCAGTTATCTACAAACATATTGGAAAAACCCTAGCGCATATGAGTTCCAGAAGTTATCTGTCAAATGATAAAACATTGCCTCTTGGGAATACCAGTATTGTTGTGATAGTCAATAGTCAATTGTGGTGGTCATGATTGTGAAAGTAATGTAAGAAAGGTGGCATTGGGTTGCGGGTCCCGTTTACAAAATACAATACAAGAAAGCAAGCAGTTTGCCAGGTATGTGTAGTATAACCTAGTTAAAATATAAGTATAACATATTGGAGCATCTGACCAAGTAGTGCATGTATTAACTTGTTTCACAATATGACATGAAACAACCAATTTACATTTATATCAATATCTTCATTAAAAATAGTGAAAAATAATGGTTGTTACAAAATAAACTGCAGGGCACCAAGGGTTTGAATATAAAATTTGCTGGTGTAATGATGTAAATGAATTAAGGCAAAAGTATAATATCTGTGTCATTATACAAAGGAAAGTAATAATAACTTGCTCCGGTTTTTTATTTAAAAAAATTAAGGGTCGATGAATCCCTTCAGCCCATCAAATATTTCATTACACTTACACTGGAGGGATAGATATTTCTTTCTCCAAGATATCTTGTAAGTCATCCAAGTCCGGTATAGTTGGTATATCGTCGCTAGAGTCTGGTGACTTCTTGGGTAACATATATTCCCTGTAAATTGATAACAGCTACAATGTAGATATAAATTCATGCATTTCAAAAGCCCAAATCTTTTGTAGAAATTACTTTGCTTCTATATGCGTTCCTTCTGCCCACACGCCAACTTTCTTCGGTTCAGGCATACTAGAGTTAATTTCATTCATTTTATTTGAAGAATAAGCTTTATTCAGTTGTATCAAATTATCAATTAACTTGTTATTTGTTTTTTTATTTTGTTTACACTTTCAGTGAAACGTCAAAGATGACATATAAAGGAAGTGTCAAGTTTTTTTTTTAAATCTTATATGTTGGTGTTTTTCGGAAAAGAAACAGAGTTCAAGTATTATATCAATGAACGATAACGACGATATGACAATTATTATTTTAAACTGTTTCTATTAAAATTTCTTTTAAGATGAAACAATAGGTCCCACAATAATATTTGAGGTATAATAATAATTTGTGTTTTAAAATGTTCGGAAAAGACACAGAGGTCAAATATTATATTGGAGCTCAAACAGCGGCAGTGTTTGACCTCCAATATAATATGTATTCATTTGTATAATATATTATGTGTAGGTATGTGTTACTGTACTATTTATTAGAATCTGTTTAACTAATGACTAAAATAATGGCTAAAACTAATCTTGAACACATTCAGAGGGCACAAAACAGACTAATAAAAATTTTATTTAACTATAAATACCGGACTTCCACACAAAAAATATATAACGACACAAAGATAATGAATATTAAACAAACCTACATATACCTTACATGCATATTAATACGTAAAATATTGAATAAAGAAATTCGCACAACTTTGTCATTTACAAAAAAAAAAGAATTCCAAAAAAAACACCTACGTAATTCTAACTTCTTAGTAACACGTCCACCCAGAACAAATTACGGCAAAAAAAACATAGAATACGAAGGTGTTAAAATGTATAACGCGCTGCCTTTGGTAATAAAGGAATCTACTAGCATGTCTGTTTTCAAAAAAAGGCTCAAATCGTACATATGTGACAAAGGATAAAATAAATTAAATTAACTAATAAATAATTATTATATTTATAAAAAAAAATAAAAATAAAACACAAAAAACAAATATCATGTCATACAAAAAAAAAACAAAACCTAAAATAAAAATATGTAATAATATGTTAAATCTATGCGTAGCCGTGAGTGCCACATCCAGTAGTCGCAACCTCAACATCCGTGTACTGTTGACAACTGTTTGAGCGCTCGTAGAATTTATTCGCAATCTACCTACTTTTTAGTATTTGCTTGTTACCCTTTATTATTACTTCTAAGTCTAGTCTGTAGTTTACTTCTAAATAAGTGATAGTAAATTAAGTCTCTGTATACTCTCAATATTATTATATTATAGTGTTAATATTGTTTCTCAGTAAGTGAATCATTGTGTATTCTTATGAGAAATAAAGATCTTAAACCATAATGACTTGTAATTTTGCAGGCAATTAGCTCTTGTCTAGTGTTAAAAATAGAATATCGCTTAAAATTAAAAAAAAAGGAAGTAAAAAAAACATTAATTACAATTAATATAATTTTATTTTTTCTCAAAAATATAACAAAAATCACACATTTCCAATGCATGTTCATAATATAGTTGACATCATTTGATTTGATCTTGTGATGATTTTCTTACTTCATTACAAATACGTAAACAATGAGGTTGTATTATATTTAAACACTAAAATTAACATCAAACAAATTTATTTTCTAACATCTAAAAGCTGAGATTAAAGCTTTGCGCTCACCTACTTGATACGACTGTCATTGTGTAGCTCAATAAAACTCTACTAATATTCAAAAATTACCATAACGTTTTATTTGCGACTATTTTATAGATTAGATGTTTCGGTGGTTTCACATTCGCGGTTAATTATGCTCGCATTTGTAATTTAGCATCGCCTTTGGTAGCGTACGATGTACACTCAAAAGGTGGACAGATAATCTGATCCGAACGTTATGCTCGCGCTGGATGCAAGCCGCACATGACCGGTCTTACTGGAAATCTCATAAGAAGAATCTTTATGTCCAACATTGGACCTCCTAAGGCTAATAAGATGATCAGTTTGAATACTTTTGTTCCATAATCCTAAAAATGAGTTTATTTTCCGCCGAATGTGAAAAATAACTTAAGCTGTTAGTTTAGTCACCTGAATGGGAAAATAGCTTTGCATTGCTTTGTAGATAGGTATAATAAAAGTTCCAAGTAACTACTTTTAAATACATACTTTACATTTTTTCGCTTTGCGTTTCAATGAAGATCGTTTCTAGATGTGCGCTTAGCATAAATAAAATCATAAATTTCATGATGAGTACTAATCAGGGTTTGAGTGAAGATTTGATAAATGCGTAGGTACTTCATACATAAAAAATACATTGTTATAAATAATTAAATGATTTACAAACTTTAAGCAGTAGCTTATCTTCGAGATTATGTCGAAATTGGATGATTAAATACTTAACTATCATTATTTTACTTTTTACTGTTTTTTAGTTGAAAGTATATTAAAATGCATAAATATCTAAATGCCTAATTGTGCATAGTTGTGCGTATTATCAAATTTCACTCAATTTGAATTAAGTTTTATAACATTTTAATAAAATATTTACAATCTATTTGGTAACGAATCGTAATCAATCAAATTAAGTAATTTTAATAACAAACTTAATGAGAAGCAAACGTTTATACAACTAAAAAAATTAAAATTAAGATTTATAAAATCTCATTATTTATTACATAAACAAAATAATAAATTCATTAAGAGGCTCATTCCTAAATTATGAGGGATATTATTATAACGAGGATACTCAATATTTAATTGTTTGACTTATAAACACAAAAGTGAACGTACTCTATTGTAGACTATAAAATTAAATAACTATTTGATCCAATTTTCTATATCCTTCATATAAATAGGCATCACCAATCATATCTTTTAAGTTTTAAACTTATATTGGAATCTCTTTGAGAGATCAAGAACTTATTATAAGGCTGTCACACGCGACGCTGTGTAACTACCGCCAATATTTAATTGATTTTAAATACATTCATATGTTTACGCTTTTTACGCAGAAGGAGTAGGTAGAAGTGTTTTACCTTACATTTCGCTCAATCTATTAGCTCTGATGTTGCGAGCCTATTGTATAAATGGAAACTTTACTTAACGTTTACTTTTCGAGACTCCACAGGGCTACTAATGATAACAATACCCAATACTGTCTTTAATCGACACGGAGCTCGGACCCGAAACCTCTTTCACAAAAAATCTCAATCGATCAAAAAGTAAATGTTATCAACATTTACTTTTTGATCGATTGAGATTTTTTCATCATCATCATCTCAACCCATAAACGTCCCACTGCTGGGCAATGTTGATATATGTAGCATTATAATTATGATACCAGGTCGGTGTACAACAGCTTTTATTTCGCGAATATTTTTGTAAAACATCGACTTATTGCAGATTTATTATGACTGTAGACTCGTAAACACTAAATAGACATGCTTGCTCAAATAGTCGTTTCTATCTAGTAGAAGCGGTACTGAACTTAATAGACCATAATATCGTAATGATTAACTTATATTTAACGACAAAAATAAGATCTTATAATATTACATCCAAGTATTTACAAATATGTTACTCTCTAAGTTCATGTGTGTACTTGTTGTGTGGTTCTTGTGGTATTGTTATTGTATTATTTAGTAGACAGGACTCCAATATTTATATAATATCGGGTATACATTGTACACAATACCTATTTAACTGTGTACCTGTTGTTTTTACTATCAACCTTTTCTTGTAATGAATAAGATTTCGATTAAGAAATTGAATTCCTTTTTTGTTGTTAAAAAAAACAGAAAGCAAATATTAGATGAAGCACCAATTTTTAAATTCTTTGGAGCGTAAAATTACAAATATATTTAACAAGAGATCTGGCAGCTGTGTCTATTCATATTAATATATTATTGTGTTACTATGTACTTTTATTAAAGCCCTCCACTTAGCAGAGAAAACGCGTAACAATTTCCTTTTTTTTTTCAATATCATCCTACTAATATTCTAAATGCGAAAGGATGTATGGATTGTAATTAGTTATTCAATCCCGTAATGACGGCTGAAAGTATCTGTATGAAGGTTGGCACACAGATAGGTTATAGTCTGGAATAGCAAACGCTGTGTGTAACTTACGTCTTTTTTCTACTAATGTTATTTTATTGCCAAATACGTAATTTCAAATTAGTGCGTACTATTGATTGTAATAAAAAAACAGACAAATTATTAATTACCAAACTTGATGCAAATGAATTCAAAAAATAGTATTTATGAAATAATTACATTTTATACTTTAGACACACTTGAAAAAAAAATTACATACATATAAACATTTCTAAATAATTTATTTTGCATCAAATTTAGCGAATAATACAGTGACAATAAATTCATTGATATATGTACTAATGAAAATGCATGCTATAGAACTAGTAGTGTATTAATTACGAAATGATTATGTACCACTATGGACTATAGACGTTACAACAATTCAAATCCCAGATCGGTAGAAATGTACTAAGTACACATTAGCTGACGAACTTTGGCCTCTCTGTTTACCCTTTTAGGGCCTTATATAAACTAGATTATTATTTATTATGGAATCGGCTTGAGGCAAACAATGGTGTTAGACTTTATGAAGTCGCTCAGAAGGATTCCAACTTGACTTAAAGACCTGCGCGAACTATGAAATTATTTTGCACTCAAATATAATATATAAAATGTTATATTTTTACTCTTATTTTTTTTTAGGAAACACCAAGATTCATCGGCAAATGTGTCAAGATAACTATTATAAACTAAACAGAGAGATAGATTACACACATTGAGAGTCAACAAAATTATCGAAAAGCTCCCACTAAAAAGATTACCTTCCTTTTATTTCACAGTCGGGTAAAAATAAGTGTCAAAGCTCTAATTCCTTATAAACTCTAGACATCAAACCTTGTTTTTGGACACCAACAAACTAAATCTCATTCCCATAGTAAGTACTTATGTAATCGAAAGTGCTTTTTACAATATTCTTTTTTATTATTTATTGATGTCGCTACCTAGCTGAAAGTCAGCAAAAACAAATATCTCATTGTAAGAGGAGTAATATGTTAAATTACATAGGGTGCATGTTACGTGGATTCACACACCATTTATTGTGACTCGTATAAGCCAGGATTATCAGCAATGAACACTTGAAAACACCTAACACCTAAAGTCTTCTCCCGCAGTCGTGGACCTAATACATAAGGTGCAATATTCCACAGCAGATTCACTTTCTCTTCATTGCAACAAAGGACCCTGTTGTAGCATGATAAGGTACATTTTTCCTTAGCAAGTTTATTTATTGTACTCTTTATTGCAATGTAATGTTCTGTTTCATAAGGTGCACAATAGTTTGTGAGGTTCACGGGCAGATGGGCTCGTCGCCCAGGAGCGAGGAGAGTCCGGAGAGTTCGCCGGAGTTGAGGGTGAGTACCTCACCGCGGTCTAGAAGTAGATGGGAGAGCGACGGGGTGCTGTTCGTGTCTGTCTCCATCATGCTTTGTTGGTGCATCTGTGGGGATAATGGTTATATTGTATCTATTTGTTGTTTTTATAGACCGACGGTAGCAAACAAGCTGGCCCGCCTGATGGTAAGCGGTTACCATAACCTATGGACGCCTGCAACACCAAGATCATCAGATGCGTGATACTGAACTTTTAAAATCTAACGACTACACACCAGCAAGAACTCATCACTACCAGGCTATGCTATTATGGCCGCTGTGTTCTGCAGGGCGGACGTACTTATTGTATTTTTTAAAAGAATGGCTCTTATAGGAACCAACCAACCCTGTACAGCGGGGGACTTTACAACCATCCAATTATTTAACCTTTTGACCGCCACGTCAAATCGGTATCGCCGTGCCTTGAGCGCCAAGCTTTTAAAATACAGTACATTTTTGACGTGCCATGCCGTTATTGGCGTGGTGAGCACATTTTCATTTTACGTGTATAGACGTCTCTGGCGTTCAAAGGGTTAACAGACACAAAGTACACCTAATTCAGAACAAATATTTATAGGGTAAATTTGTTTTAGATGGGAATCAAACCCAACCTTATGTTTAGTAGAGCTTTGCATATTTTTTATCTTTGTTATTTATTTTGACTATGAATATAATATGTGTCTTGTGTAAAAAATAACTTGAGCAATGAATAAAACTACACTTATTAATTTTTAACCAATTTGAACATACTAAAGGTGAGCTTCTGACCTGAGTATAAGTAGGTTGTTGTACTTGCTGCATTTGCTGCACCAAATTGGGTGAAATATTGCCCATGTTCTGTTGGGGATGCTGCATATTAGGTGACATCCGACCCATGTGCTGGGGTGACATCATTTGTAAATGGTGGGGTGACATTCCAGCTTGCGTGTGGGGTGATAGCACTTGCATGTTGGGTGACATTGCAGCTTGCGCATGGGGAGACAACAACTGGTTGTTGGGTGACATGGGAGCCATGTTTGGGGACATTGGTTGCATGTGTGCATGGGGGGACATGGGGTTGACGTTGGGAGTCAACACTTGAAGGTTCTGCGGCATATGCATGGGTGGGGAGACAGGTTGAACGTTGGGAGAGGGATGCTGGACGTAAGTTGAGCCGCCCCACATCTCTTGCGCGAATGGGTTGTGGCTCGGACCAGCCATGGCTACGCCGCCGCCGAGGTTTTCACCCATAGTCCACTGGAACAGAATTGTTTTTATCAGTTCAATGTCAAGTACTTTTCTTATATAAACAGGCTAATACAATCCCTCTATATACATTTATACAGTGAAATCTTTGGATAAAAGAAATTTGGACGAACATTTTACATTATACAACTTAGTACCCACAAAATATTTTTGTATTTAATATGTAATCAGAACATAAAAAATATGTTTTTAATATTACCTGTTCTCCATACTGTGGTAAATAGGGTGGTGTTTTATCTGGAACAAAATAGTGCTTGATTAAACATTGTAAACTTATATGCCAGAGGACCTGGGTTCGACCGTAGCCCCTTCATGCACGGTCTGAAGACCTCCGCCCCCTCTAATTTCAGGGCTACGACCGCACTTGGTGAAATTATTTAGTTTAAGTCTACACAGACGACGGACACCACTAACACAACACAGTGATATTATCGGTGCGGTATTCTTTAGGGCGGAGGTACATGCCCAAGCGGGCGAAATATATCGTGTAATTAGGTACCGGTGATAGCTTACCTTTCGGCTCCGACTTTATCTTCTGCTCCGGTGGGTACACGTTCCCTGAAACATATTCACTCATTAGTTTATATTCACTGTTCTTATTATAATATATATACACAACAATACAACAGAAAACATGCAGTCTTTGTCCAAAATAAAATATAGTTGTTAAATTGTTTCCTTTATTTAAATAAAACATGTTACCAAAATTTGGTAAATTTATAATCTATCGCAATTATAAAATTTTGCAATCTTCATATTGAACATTCTATTCATGTTTATGTAGAATGTATTGCAAATATACTTTATTAAGGACGACAAATTTAAATTAAAGCAACCCAAAAAGTATTTCATAATTATTACATCCAGTAATAATAAAATAAACAAAAAAAAACGCAAAACAATAAAACATGCGTAACAAACGTGCCTACAGTTATTAAACTTAAAACTAACATGAATATGTGTGGGAGAAATCAAAATTATAACAAAAAAAAAGCTTAAATATTACTAAACTAAAAAAAAATACAAAAATGAAAACACAACCATGCCATAAGTCAATATTCGTACCTCTGAATTCAAACGTCATTAAGGTTTAGGGGTCTGCTAACAATAAATAAAACCCATATGTATTTATTAGCATATTAATATAGAATTTTGCATCAATCAAGCTTCTCAATTCAACCTTATCATTTATAAAAAACGTTAGAAACATATTTTTACAATTACTGTTTTAGAAAAATACTACAAAATGCAAAAATATCGATAGTTATACTATTGACCAAAGTCGACAGCTTGGCTGTACATAATCTGAACAATTTAGTTGGGTACACAGTTTGCACAGTTTTTAAACATGAATCTAAGACAATCATGCAACATTAGGTTTAAACTTTGTTATTTTTAGAATATCTGAAGCAGGTATTTTTTTACTCGACCTTAATAATAACCAAGTCTAATTTAATGATTGCTTGAATTCTTTCAAAAATCATGCTCAACGTACAACCGAGTGTAAATAATACCATATTCAAGGGTCAGCCATGTTTGTGACTTTAGTAAGTTTTCCATAAATTCTTCTAAAACTTTTACCTAATATTTGTCATACAGTTAAAAAGGATATGTCCGTATCTTATACTATAAGCCGTTTAACTCACGGGGTATTTTTAATATTAAAAATAATTATGTATTTAGTAATATTTTTTTAAGTAATAATTAGAAATACCCCGTGGTAATAACAATTTTTATAATTTTTGCCAAAAATGTTGCATTTAAAACGCTTAATAAGATGTCACTTTCGAAAATAGACATTCAATAACTTCAATATTTTCATAGATCAATAAATAGGTGTTCATAAAAACAGGGATTAAGGCACAGATTGCCCCAAGTATACTTGCTTTTACCCCCACGGCAATTAACCAGCAAAATAATTATGGGGAAAAATGTAGCGAACTAGCCAGTCCATGGCATTCTGCCTTAACAATTATTTGATTGAAAAATTGATTAGGTACTCATGTTATTTAATTTAGAAGTGTTTCATATAAGGCCCGCCTTTAGACACACATATCCACATTAGCTCTACAAAATTTGTTGCACTTATTTTCCCAGCAATGGAAGATAAAAAACATTGCGATTTAAACTTTTCATATCTTCATTTAAGGTCGTTATTAATAACGACTACAGTAGTTTAAATAGACTAATAATATAATTTGTTAGTCGAAAGTTAACCTTATTCCCTATAAATTTGATTTCACATTTCAATGATAATTGCGAGTATTTCTAACATATCTTGCAAACGTAGACACCGAATGATATGAAAAGCTGATCGCTATTGCACATAGTGATAGTTTTCAATCAATACTAATGTTATAGGATATTACATCTAATACTGCGCCGCCGCCATTACTAATTACTAGTTATAAATATCTCAAATACAACACCTCTATAGTTAAGTATGCTTTAATTACATTGCTGGCTGTCAACCCTATTGGTGATTTCAGATTAACCGTTAACCAGATATTTCCGTTTGAAGTGTACCTCGTATGTGTGTTCGTAAATGTGTACGCAAAAACAGGCGTAGAATGTAATCTGGAATCACCATTTATATACGATCCATAACAAAACGCCACATCGAAACAACAAAATGATAATAACAACGTCAATCAGACATCAGAAATAAATAGAAGACTAGATTAAAAACAGAAATAAATAAACAATTAACATAAATAAATAATAACAATTGTATAATAGGTTTGCATTATTGGTCGTACATTTAAATGCTTCATTTAACGGACCCCTTACTTTGCAAAATATTCCAATATACAATTATACTGTTTGTTTTCACAAATTGTGTTAGACAGGAATGACATTGTATTGGAATTGTTTTGAAGTTAGGGGACAGTCTGTTCGTAGTTAAGAATCGACCAAAGTCTAATAAAGAAGAAAAAACAGACCATTTCATATTAAACTATTAGTAATATAAAATATTAAAGTGAACAATATTGTTTTATTTTAAAATTTTAGATAAAAAATTTCATGGGTAATTTTACTAAAATGGGGTACTTAAATTTTGGGGTTTTAAATTTTCCCCATCTGGGTTTTTATTGTTCCACTTTAATTGCCCCCATGAATAAAATTTACCAAAAAATTCCCCAACCTTTTTATACTTCTTTAATAATACGCATATAAAATCGTACAATATAATCTATTGGTTAATTTGATAACTATCTCATTATTTACTTAATTTATTAGTTAGTAAAACCACCAGTTACAAAACTCGACCTATACTACATTACAATAATATAAACACAATACTTAATTAGTAATTAGATAAAGCAAATATTTTACTTAATCCGAGTTGAACTTTTAGATGAAAGTTCATTAATTCAAAATAATTCATCAATAGTAACTTTTTAGGTTGCATATTAATAGACATAATAACAAAATTTAATAGTTTTCCTGCCACCAAAGTATTAGAGAAAAAAGGGATAAGATGAGATAATATGCAAATTTTGTTATTTGCGATAAGAGTCAAAATTGGCAAGCTATATATCTCAACATAAGCCTCTTTTCTACTGAACTATAGTAATATAGACGCCCAAAACCTAACAAACGGTAGGAAATATATAATATACACATAAAGATGAACTTACTGTCACTTTCGTAGGTTTGCAATATACTGGCTACTTTCTTCCTTTTATAACCGATATCTAAAACATTTAAGTTATAACATTAGATATTGACAAGTTTATAAACCCAACTCCGTCTGACATTTATCATCTCGCAAGGATTTTCCATTGCGTAACTATGGGAGCCCGCGGACCTCACCCTTATTGCGAACAAAAATAAATTAGAGCGCCGGAGGCCCAATTCCTCCCCTCAATCCCCTTCCTTTTTCTTTTAGGCAGGCAGCCGCTTGATTGTGTTTTCTTCGCATTGTTTAGTCAATACTAAGAGAACACAGCCAGGACCATGTGCGGCGGGTACCACTTACTTTGGTCACCCCTGGACAATAGTCTAAATGCCCATTTATAAACAATGCAAGCTTTAAAGCTTTCAAGCTTGCAATCTATGCCTTCAAACAAAATATACTCTTATAGCTTAACTATAAGATGACTTTAGATAAGGGGCCGATGATAAATTTCGAGTTGAGAATGACTCGCCCCATTCAGACATATTTCGCTGATGGAGGAGGTAATTTGTAAATGTCCTATAGAGATTAAGAGCCTTTCTAAATTACATTTTACAAAATTGTATTTTTATAAAATAATAGTGACTTAGCTGCCATATTCTATAGAGCCTTAAAATTACGGATAAAATATTAGACAAGTAGAAAAATGTAAATTTGTAAGAAAATTTGGCATGACGAGCGGACTGTAATACATGACGAATTTAGACCTTACTTCTATATTAATAGAAGCCTTCTCCTCACCGACCGTTGAAAAATATACAAATAACAAAATACCCTAAGTATTTGTTTACAAAATTATTATTCTCACGCGGTGACCATTCAAATCTACAAATTTAAATATCTATCAAAACGCCATACAAAAAAATCTATTACAAAATCTAGTTTAGCAACCGTTATTGATTATTTTGAAATTTACTGCCATCTACCGGGGAGTAGTAGCAACTAGTTTCGTCGAATTCTGAAACAGTTGCGTGTGGGGCCACCGCCATATAAAGCGCGTAATGTTCCGCGTCAGTTAAGTCTAGGTCGTCTTGTAGCTTCTTGAAAGCGTTGGCGTCTAGGGCCAGCACGCTCTCCGCTACTAGTATAGTGCCGCCATCTGTCGGGGGTAACGGCGCCAAGCTTGCCGGACGTCGGAGGGACGTCTGCGAAGCCGACTTGTCATTATCATCACCGTGTAACGAAATATGAGTGATACTGTCCGCGTAACTGAGCCCAGTGCCCGACGCGTTGTCCTTCAACGACGTGTGAGAAACTGAGGATTTAAACTTTGAAGGTCGTTGACCTGACACGCTGCTGATGGAACGTCCTACAGGTTTACTCTTTTTAGAGTCTTTCTTGCCTTCGGATTTAACGCTAGGAGCGGGCGACTTGTCCTTTCTCCTAAATAAACGAGAGAAGAACGATCGTTTCTTGACCGGCGGTAAAGCCGGCTCGCTTTTCGCGACGGATAGAGGTTTCTCTGTGATTCTCATGGCATCTAAGTTACGAGTGACGGGTATTTGGCGACCGGGTTTTAGTATGCTATCGACTGAAGTCTGACTAGTCTTAAATGGCTCGGTAGCGGCCGCTTTGCGCACACGTTTGGGAGGTAGCGGAGGAGCGCGCTCTTCATCAGTATCGCGTTTTAAAGGACTAAATTCAATGATCGGTCCTCGGAACGTTTGCACCTGAACGTCTTCGTAAGACATAGGGTCGGGCTCAGATATCGCTACAGGATTCCTGAACGCTAATTGCAAACTAGTGTAAGTGCCGGCATCATTAAAATCTTCGATATCAACGCTATCACTATTCAAAGAAGTTATATTTTCGAGGCGAGTACGATTTTCGGAATAAATCTCATCTAATTCGGCGACTTGGTCGAGTAGCTCGTTAAGGCTTTTCTCATTAGTGTCTATTTCGACGTCGGCGACTTGTACGTTACCGTTGACGTCAGTAATAGTCGCGGAGCCGCTCTCGTCTGAAACGTTAACGCTAACTGTGTCGGTGGTGGAGGAGACTACTTCTGTCTTGTCTTGTTTATTGTTGTTTGTGTCTGTCCGTTTGTCGGAGATCAGTAGAGAGAACAGGGAGAGGTCTGGTAGAGGCTTGCGCTCAGTACCTGGGTAGTCGGGGATGTATTCGAACGGTAACGAGTTGCTTCGAGCGTTGTCTGTCACTCTCTTCAACTGGAAGCGTACCTGGAAATGTATAAAAACCAACTGTAAGTCATAAAATGTATTATTTTTGTAATATTAACATAGTAAGATAATACTTTCGCATTTATACTTTTTATTTCGCACATAAAAAATACTTACTACTTAAAATATAGCATTTTCCGAGAAATAATATACCTATTTGACTGAATAATAATAGATATGTAATATTAATAATAATATTTTACCACATTCACACAGCGCAATCTAGTTCCAAATTAAGCAATTATATTTGCTTGTATTTTTGTACTAAACAACTGATATGCTACTTAAAAACATTTTATTTTTTGTAAATACATACATATTTATAGTTAAATTACATCCAGGCACAGAACAAACCATCATGCTCATCACACAAAGATTTGTCCTGGGTGGGGATCGAACCCACGACCTCCGGCTTAGCAGTCAGGTAGTATGAATGTGAATGTTTTTGAGAGTAAAGGATCAAAACGAATGCAGTAATTTGACTCACAGTGACATGTTTGCTAGTAGTGGGCTCCATGAAGGCGGGCGTCTCGAAGGCGATGGCCACCTGCTTGTGCACCAGGATCATGGTCGCCGTCTCCTCCCATACAACTTGGTTGTTCTCCTCCAAGAAAAACACCACCACTGTGTCTTCTCTCGTCACCTGTGGCAGTCATTTATATTTGATGAAGGAAAAAGAAGCTAGCAGCCATTCGAAGGTATTTTTTTATCCGTATTTTTAAAAGAGGACGTCCTCTCTAGGGAACGTGTCACGGCGGACCTTACAAACATACAATTAACTGACATCAGATCATCAGAAAAAAGGAATGTGAATTAATTACAATATATATATTATTATATTTTTATTTTTATTCATGACAACAGAAAACGTCCTTTTTCCCTAGCTATCATGTTAAGTGTGGTTAAGGAATGCCACATACCTTCTCACACAAGAGTATAACTTGAGTGCCACCCCTGGCAGTGCCGGAGCAGTGGCTGGCCCTCATGATGAGCAGGTCGCTCATGGCCTTCTTGTCGTAGATGATTTCGGAGACGACAGGCGTCAGAGGACGGCGGCATCTGTTCGACGCATCAGGGAGGAACACTTGGAAACACAGCCGCACCGCGTTCAGGTCGATGCTCTGTGGGTGCTCCATGTGGGCGAAGCCGGCTGTAAGTAATAAAAGAAGCGATGCAATAGTGGCCGCTTGATTATCCATTGATATCATTGGTCCGGGTTCGATTGCGACCGGCAGTACTAATGTAGATTTCACTTTGTGGAATTTAAATTACATTTTTAGGGCCTCTGCGTGTTGTACCTGTGACCCCTTGTAAAAGCCCCCCAAAAAGACCGGGTATACTTCTCACCTCACAAAGAAGTATACCCGTAAAGAGAATAATAAACAAGGTCTGTTCATTATTACTAGAATCGGACTATTCATTTATCTCCTATAACTACATTCGTTCACATTCAGGTGTTCATTAGAAAGAAAGAAAAAAAAATATTGTGAAAGGTGTACAAAGTAGACTAGATCTTATTGAGAACTATGCCAAGTTTTTGTTTTTTACCAAAAAAAAAAGACCATCCCAGTCTGCGGGTCCTGCTGTTTTAAAAATGGATGGAGGTCAATTTCAATGTAATTGAATTCTTTTATAAAACAATTAAGTTTCAAAACATCTGTTTCTGCAGTAATGGAAAAATTTGATCCTTTCAAACGTTGACGTGATTTAAACTTTTTGTTGATGTCACGAATTATAAACATTAATCACCTGCATTCGACATTCATCCTTACTAATAATATGTACAACAAATATGATGTGTTTGTTTGACCTTCTTTCACATTACAACAAAAAAAAATCACGAGATTCTTTGGATTGAAGAGTGACATAGGTTTTTTTTAACAACATAAGCGAAGGAAGCTAAGGCCAGACGGTAGTATAATTATATAGCAAGTCCAAAATAAGTAGTATCGAAATAAGTAGTTCAAGTTCTGCATTACTCCTAATTTCCTCCCACAATTATTTAAACAACTACCTATTTAATAATATACAACAGAATAAATACACCACAAATACAAGGAAAACACGACGTTAAAACATACGGAAAAAGATCACGTTTCTAACGACCACTCAATGGGAAAAAATATATTAGCATTTTGAAAACATAAAGCCGTTAATCAAAAGTACATTAATGTGATGTGACGTCATCACACCGTGGCTGGGGTTTCCCGGAGCGGAAACTTTCACTTTGCAACTGTACGGTGTACGGTGTACCTGTTGGATATGTGAGGCTTCGAATGTTAATGGATTTGTTTATTGGTTCGTTACGTTACTTTATTTGATGTGATATTAATTTTGTTTTTAAAAATACAGCGGACTAGGGACTTCGACTAGGGAGCAAATCCTGGGGGACTTTACAGATATACAAATAACGGACACAAAGTACACCTAGACTCAAAAAAAAACAAATATTTCTATATTATACAAAATATATTGCTTAGAGTGGGAATCTAACCCACGACTAGGCGATGCTAGTGGTGCGACGATCATCTCAACTGTTACGCCAGTACAGTAACTGTCAGTAAATATGTTATTTATGTATAAAGTTACAAAGCTGTTGTGTTTTTTTTCTATTTACTTAAGACACGGGGAGATCCCTTTGGCAAACAGTGGGATGACGTAAGCTAATACTAAACGTATTTGTTACTTTTAGTGTATTTTTTTTTTATTTTCTACACGTACATAAGGTAACTAGTTTGTTTTTAACTTAATATTTGTGCTACTAGTTTTGTTTCGCGATTTCACCCATGTTGATTGTTATAGACTCGCGCTTGTGTTGCGGCGTGATGAATGGATTAAATTAATATTGATTTCCGTCCCCGGCTTCACCCGTATTGTATGTCGAGTATGTCCTTCTCCAGGTTTTAGAATATTTATACGTGAAATTTCATGAAAATCGGATGAGTAGTTTCGAAGATTATTCTCTACAACCGAACTCACAAACAATTACCTCTTTATAATATTAGTTCAAAGTTCAGACGCCTTTTACAGGCAGATTAAAATGGTAGCTCCTAACTATTAGACCAAAGAAATCTTCAGCCTAATATTAGTACATATTAAATAGCTGTAAACTAGTATAAACTACAAAGCTACATGTTACTTCTACGAACATATTTACCTGCCAACATTCTGAATATGTAATCGAGCGACGCAAACATTTTTACAACTGGTAGCCCGAATGAAAACTAGATATAAATACAATCAAACTAAAGAGCGATTAAGTCTTAACACTTTGACGTACAATCTTTAGCTAAATCCAGATTTAGATCCTAATGAGACGATCTGTTACAAATTGTGCCGCTTTACGCGTTGTCGTCCAGAAAAGTTAAGGTATGAGACACACTATAGCGCCCTTGAGGCGTCTAGAACATATAACCGCTAACAAACAAAACATGTCTTTTCAGCGAGTTATGGAAAACGAAACTTATGGCTTTGGTTTAGGCTGGAAATGGAACTGGTAGCCCGTTTAATGGTGAAACTACCACAAGCGATTTACTTTTCTTACTAATAAACCCTGAGAAACATTATAATAAATCACTATTTTATAACATTGCTAGTATAAACATTCACAAGCTTTGAAAGCTACGTTTCATGCTCTTTTTGTCATACTTGACGTCATATGGAGTAAAAGACTTGCCTTAAAATACGGACAATTTTTATGGCTATAGACTACGGGTAAAAAAAAGTCCATTAAGAATGTGAATGATATGAATGTGTGAATTGAGGCCGAACGATGTTCGTCGCTACAGTGTGAATCAGGCCTAAACGGGTTAATAGGTTGGCAGGCCGAGCGCGGTTTATGGATATTTCGGGGCGCTCGGCTATTTCTGGAGCTACACCAGTTACAAACGGGTAAACGAATTCCATACTTAATAGCAGACGTTAAGGTATATTTTGTATTGTTCCAGTTTGTGGGCAATCGTCTAGTATGCGGTTTTTGTTGGAATCCATCTTAGTTTGCTAGCTCAGTTTATTACGAAGACCTATAATATGTTCATGGGGAAAAAAATGACATATCATAGCGCTGTATTAAATGGTGAAGATAATTTAATACGGCGCTTATAGCAGTAAATAGTATATAGGTACACAGAGCATTTAACAAATATAGCCATAATGAACAAAAAATTATTCTAACCATTAAGTGCGAGGAGAGACTTTGCCTACCTATGTGTGTTCTACCGCCTGTATAATGGGTTGTGCTCTGAAGAACTGTTTGAGATGATGCCCACGGCCACCTTCTACCATCGCACCGCTCGCCATCGGCAGGGAGTTCATCCCCACACCTTGGAACCGATATGGTCTCGTACCGCGCGGTTCCAGAGGAATTTCCTCCCAAGAACTATCAGGTTGTGGAATGAACTCCCTGACGAGGTTTTTCCAAGGGACTACAGTATGGGGTTCTTCAAAAAAGGAGTGAATAGGTTTCTTAAGGGTCGGCAACGCGCTCGTGATGCCCCTGGTGTTGCAGGCGCCTATAGGCTACGGTAACCGCTTACCATCAGGCGGACCGTACGTCTGTTTGCCACCGTCGTGGTATAAAAAAAAAAAAAAAAAAATGAAAAAAATAAAAAATTATAAAAACATGACCGTGTGTAAAGGAAACTTGACAATTTTTTTTCTTTAATATGGCTAAATGTAGATATTCTATATATCTGATTAGTATTGACCCTGACAACATTTGTAAGGCAACTAAAAGTGGACGTCGTACTGATGTACTCGTATAATAATTATAGTGTCCTTGACAGTTTAAACGTGTATAACGTAACATTTTCATTAAGTAAACTGAAACATGTCAGTTGTGTAATCCATTCAACCCCGGATCTTAGACTAGAAGAGTTCGCGTTACGTTCTCGACTGTGTGGAAAGTAGTTGTTAGGTAAGGCTGTTATAGATCCGGCTAGGCAGCTACACAACATCAGTAGGTATACTAAATATGGCTAGTATCCAAACCTTGTTGAGCTGTAACATTGTATATAGTTTAAATAACTACTTGATTGAAACGTATTCTCTTTGTATTTGTAATGTTTGTTGTCATGACAATAACTGTTTTATTGGATATGGAAAATATTTACATATTATATCTACAATATTACAGTTAAAATACACGGATTATAATAAGACAAAGGTAAAAACGTCTCGAAATAAAAATGAAGGTGTTTTTGCAATATACCTTGGAATTTCACGAAAATTCGAATTATCGACGACTTATATAAAAATCATAGAAATATTAATGGCAACGGGTTTAAATTGAAATAATGCAAACAACACATATTAATAATCTACTGCTGAACAAGAATCTCCACTTCACTGTCAAAGGGAAAGGATTTAAGCCGCGGTTTACACCCTGACTCAATGCGTGATGGATTAGACGTGTCTTCAAAACTTGAGAACATCGGTTCGCGAATATTGCAATAAACTGATGATAATGATTGAACTGCAATAGACTGAATTGACTGAACATGTCTTATGTTGTCTGGGGATCAAAATTCTTCATTTCTTTAAGTAGTTACCTAAGCGGAATATAAAAAAAAATTGTCGTTGTTAAAATCTAAATAATAATCAAAGTGAATGGACATTAAAATTATATCACTTAATCACTTTGCCAGGCAGGACAAAAGCTCAGAATACGGCAACTTGAGGAAGTATAGCTGATTAAGGAAACTTACTTTAAAATAATCTTTTAATATTTTTTTGTACATACAGACGAAAATGAGGAATATTCCTCACATGTGTCAATGTCCTATTACTCATACAGTATAAGCACAACTTACGCAATAACAGGCTCGTCTATTAATAAACGGTGAAGAGTTGAAGACACCTAAATTATCCAATAAACAAACTCTTTTTAAATTTAACATTACAAGTTTGACACTCAGATGTAACAAAGGGAAAAATGTTCTTTAATACTCCAGATATATCTCCAAATAGTGAAGATATCTCCAGAAGATAACAACAAGTATGTCTGAATTTAATCATGGTGATTTATTTATTCTTGAGAGGTAGGTATTCGACCCGCGGGATCTAGCTGGACACAAGCCGCATATTGCGACTGATATGATGATGACGATGAATGTTTTAAATAAACGTCATAAATAAGACGATGTATTTCTTTTCTTTCACAAAGGTGTCTTACAATTTTGCATTAACTAATCCTTTGTCTCCCACTTAGGATTAGCTGTCTTACATTTAACTATTTTAATTGCTCAGATAGCCACAAAGAAAGTTCATGTATGAAGAAGAGGAAACGAAAGACCTATGTATATTTAAAAGTCTGTCTATATCCACACTCCACGGTACGAGCCGGATAATAATTATTTAAATTAGAAACAAAAATTCAACTTCTGAATAAACAACCAATGACATAAGGTACTAAAATTTCAGCATCATTCAGAGATCGTGCGCTAACGTAAACTATATTGGGGTAATAAAAGCCAAATCGGTAACTATTGTAGTCGGCCGAGCGATCCTGAGCGCAGCTGAGCTCGCCAGCCATCCCGCCATATACCGCGGGTTATTTATACACAGCTGATGCGAGAATCGCTTCCGTATGGGTTCTGTTACGAGATTATGTGTTCACAATTAACTATAACAGGGATGTTGTGGACGAGAAATTTCGGATGTAAATATTATGGATGGTAATGTATTAACAATAAGGTTTTGATAACAGATATGAAATAATTTAGAACTAGCTTCCGCCCGTGTGGTATATCGGTAAAATGTAGTCTATATGCTATTTCAGACCATATCTGTGTACCCAAAACTTTCAACCGTTTTGTGTTTGTGAAACAAACATTCATCCATACACCCATCCTAATTTCACTTTTAGAAAATATTAGAAAGTAGGATCGTCCGATTTATTATAGTTTAAGTACCGAGTTAAATACAATTATATATCAGAGAGCTTACTTTCGTCATTCGACTTGGTCGATTTTGATATTGTTCTCAAATGTTTGAAAATGATAGAGACATGAAATTGATGGTCAGAAATAATTTCTATTGAAATCGATTATCGAAATTCCGAGTAGGCTCTTAGATTCGATTACGCTTACAGAGCTTTATAACATCTCATTTTAGTCCACCAACATAGTTTATCTGAGGTATTAGTGCGTATTGTTTTCATCGCAGAAGATGACAGACGAGATAGCGGGTGTTATGATAGAACAATTAATTTTTCCTAGTTAGTTTGTCATACGTTACTTTACCAATTACTCGTATACAATAACGAGGAAACTTTGGTGAGAATTTATGTGCACGACTGTGAAGGTTTGCGGCGAAAAAAGGACAATGCGCGACCTACATGCGCTGTGAAATATTGTAAAAACATACTGTTATCCGATGGAATGTGTAAAATTTCTAGTCTTCATCTACACTACTGTTTCTAAATTGAAGAGCGTGTTGGTTTAGAATGGGAGTAAATATCAGCTTTAATATAAAAATAAATTTGCTAGAAAACCTGAGTGACGGTTGAATGAAACGGGTAAAACTGCGGGGCTCAGGTAGTTACTCCTTTGACTAAAAGTTTAAGCCGGTTATTGAGCTATCGTAAACGATAACTTTAACCGAAACATACCGTCATTATTTTCTTGAAGTAGTTCTGGACAAACGTGTACATTTATCTATGGGAAATTGTTGTCCTGATAATAAAAATTATTATTTTTATTATAAATGCGAAAGTAGCCGTTAAATGTTCGTTTGTTTATTTTTAACTATAACCACTCAACGACTCCTCATGATATTAAACAAGATATTCTAGTATTACCTGGAGAAGGATATAGGCTACTTTTTACCGAATTATCACGCGGGATAAAACGTCGATGGAACCTAGTGTGCATGTTTTTCGGCAGTTATTCATTAGTAGAAACAACAGAAAAACGTCTCGTCATTTTCTGTTTAAAAAATACTTAATATATATATATATATATATATAAATCACGCATACAACAGAGCGGTAGGCAGAGACGCTTTCTTTCCACTTTTTACGATTTTGACTTACATCTTAGTATAAACTTAATATATAATACATAATATACCTATCGATCGATCACATAAAGCCCAGTAAGCTGGTCACATTATCTCGAGACCTAGTTACACAGTACTTGTTATTGTTCAAGGTCGGACAATGACTTGGAGCAAGTCCTTTATGTTGAGTTAACGACACGTCTCGTCTACACATGAATAGTAACCTCCATACTGACCTACTGTCATGGTCGATGTTTTAACTTCGGAAATTCAATATCATTTTATTTTAACACACATGAAAGTTGCCAGATTATTTTTTTCTTCTTTCTAGCTTTTATAATGATGATTTGATAAGTTTCGTAGTAGGTTCTAAAGAGGAGCCAATGTAAATACTTACTTATCATTAAAGGGAATGTACTGACTCCTGGAATAACTGTATTACAGGTGGTGAGGTGAATGAAATTACTGAATTTCATTCGTTTAGGAGTCAGGGATTTAGAACATTATATTACAAAAATATCATGTGGCTGTGTCCCTTATCCCAATTAAGAAAACGTGTTCGATATCTTTGACCTTTTTCTATTCAGTATTTGAGGTGAGTTGTTTTAGGGTGTGTACTAGGTTTTCCTTCCACTATATAAAAATAGATTTTTCAAGTTATGCCTAAATACTCGTATGCAATTTCCGTTGTTTCTGTTTTAACATTTTACATTTACCGCAATACCGTTTTTTACCGACACGGGGTCGAACCGAACGACTACAGTCCAGAACTCCAGACAGACGTATAACATAAGGCACGTACCTCTGAAGGGATCAACCCTCAGCTGTTGTCTCACCCGCAGCGCGTCAGCTATGTCGCGTCTCTTGACGCACTGTATGCCGAGGTTCTTGAACTGGTACTCGTTGCACTCCTCCGTGATGCGTGTGGGGATCGTACACACGCCCTTGTCGCATCGCTCCCGCCCCACCAGGTTGTGGGGGTGAGGTCTGTGGAACACAGTTTTGCTTTATATCCCAGTACTTGAGGTTTAAGAGAAGATAAGGTTACAGGGTTCTTTTATTTTAATTTTTTTATTTTTTACTGATTGTTGTCAGTACAATGACGGATTAAGAATACATAATGTCACTATCCCCTCTCAACTCGTGGGTGTCGTAAAAGGCGACTAAGGGTGTAACCTTATGCAGAGAAGAGTACTGCAAGAGCCAGCGTGGTATAGTAGGCTAAATTCTATCCACGTTCATTGGAGGAGACCCGTGCCCAGCAGTGGGACGTTTATGAGTTGAGATGATGACTGATTGTAAGAGGTTCCCATGGCTTATGGACACCAGCAGCACCAGGAGCATCATCATCATCACCCCTTTAACATCCGTTTCCTCCCTAATAAGCTGTGGACTATTCACGGGGTCTTTAGTAGGGGGAAGTCTTTTGTCAGGAAGGCGGCTTAGTTTGGCAGGGGTTACCAGCTGTATCCCACCCTTCTAAAACATCTGGTAACTCTTGGGTTACGAATTACAACTTATTTGTCTCTCAGTTTTGACCGAAAACGATTTAAAGACGTAAATCTCGCTACAGATTTTGGATAGAGTTAGTGGAACAGTGAGGTATCTTACTTGTAAGGTTCATCTTTGGTGACACACGACACTACGATGACGACCTGACCAGTGTAGTTAAATATTTTGATAGTGGGATAAGTCTTGTTATCTGAAGAGCTGTTGACGCCCGGGATCGAACCCGCTGACCTTCCCTCGCACTCATACCGGAATCTGTTGACAAAGAAATTAAGCGTTAGAATACTTTACCGTTAATATAACCCCAAAATAAGTCATGGTCCTACCGTAATGTAACCTAAAAAAATAGATATAGGTACATACGTAAAGAAAGTATTAACAATACCTTCATTCAAAAAACCTACCTTTCTGGATGCAAATGGTAATCAAAATCATATTTACTTATACTAATAGGAACGACTAATAATAATATACTTTTAATTTTACAAAATATTTTATCAATCCTGTTCATTGAAACATATATAGCTACTCCTAAAAATATCCTGCTAATGCTAAGTGAATTATTATCTTCTTCTAAACATACCTAGTGTTCAAGTGTTGTGCGTGTTGCACTTACGATCTACATAATAATGCATTCGAATTTACTTGTTTATTTTAGTATTTTCGACAAAAGCTGCAGTCGCTTTATTTCTAGATGATATTATTGATGTAAGCGAGTCGTAACACCATGTATAATTATATTCTTTGAACTAATATTATGAAGAAGGAAGATTTGTTTGTTTGTAATAGATAGGCTCCGAATCTACTGGACCGATTTTAAATTCACCACACTGTAATTGCGAACCTTTGCACACACTCCAGAGCCCCGGGAGAGACTACACTTAACAACATTAAAAATAATGTTTTTACGAATGGACAGTTAGATAAGGTACAAGAGTTAAATGTATTAATTTCCCTCCATAACAGCACAAATTCTATAAATGATACTGAAGGTACACACACAGTCACACATACACACACACTGTTAAATTAACAGACATGTTTAACGACTTTTTTACACGTAATAGTTGAACATAGATTAGCAACAGTTTTTTTTTATTTCTAAGCGAATTATAATTATATCTTAACTAAACTATATTTACTAATAAGTTATCTCACTAAGGCCTACCTCTACACATAACATTTACATAATAATCCTATGTTAATCAAGTATAATGCGACCAAGTTGTGTAGACACGACACAAGCACAAGAGGCGTCACGTGCCGAGCCTCGTTGTGTTTTGCATGAGAAGGCCACGTGGGTAACACAAACAATGTTTAATAACATTAGACTCGTATATCTTTACTAAAGCAAGTGGACATTGACAACCCGTGATGATAATTAATGCACTGATCAATACTAATGTTATAAAGCTGAAGCTTATTTGTTTGGTTTTGAACACTAGGATTTTTTAACTACTGGTCCGATTTGAAAAATTCTTTTAGTGTTGGATAGCTCAGCTATATATTGCATTATGCTACGGCCAATAAGAGATAAAGCGATGGTGGCTGAATGGATAAGGGACCGGCGTGCAAATCACGCGGTTCGAGTTCGATCCCGACCAGCTGTACCAATGTGGATTCCACTTTGTGGAATTTATATGTACTAGTCAAGTGACTTACCATCTGCTAACGGTGAAGGAAAACATCGTGAGGAAACCCACATACCCTAGAAGAAATTCTATGAGTAGGTATGTCTGATCCACCAACCCGCACTAGGCCAGCGTGATGGCCCTCTCAGCTCTCTAGTTAGAGGAGAGGAGACTAGAGCCCAGCAGTGGGACTTAATGGGCTGTTGATGATGAATAAGAGATGAGCAGTGACCAAATAAGGAACAAAATGAAATCACTGCACATTATAATGTTTGTTTTTTAAGACAACTCCCGCGCAGGCCCTGTGAACGGGGAACTTTTTCAAACTTTAGTCAAAGGACATAAAGTAAATCAGCCAAGTGCCCACTCAACCAGTTACCGAACATTTAGCTGGCCTGTTGGTCTAGTGGTTAGTGACCCTGACTGCTAAGCCGGAGGTCGTGGGTTCGAACCCCACCCAGGACAAATCTTTGTGTAATGAGCATAAAGGTTTGTTCTGTGTCTGGGTGTAATTTATCTATAATATGTATGTATTTACAAAAAAAAAAGTATTTAAGTAGTATATCAGTTGTTTAGTACCCATAACACAAGCAAAATATAATTGCTTAATTTGGGACTAGATGGCGCTGTGTGAATGTGGTAAAATATTATTATTATTATTTACTGTGTAACTAGACTGCTGAATTTTCTTGTGTTGCATATTTTATTCAGACTATTAAACGCTTTACTGTCGACTATTGCCTGTTAAATAGACTAGAACTTTCATCATCATTAACAAAAATATCGACAAATGTTTGGTAACTGGTCGAGCATGTTGCTGACTGTACATCTTGACTCAAAACAAAATTCGTCATGTGTGGGAATCAAGCCAACGAAACTGATGTGAAGTGATAGTCATTACAACAACTCTCTTCGAGCCTTTATCGCCTCTTTGCTCTAGCCTGTTTCTTTATGTCTGAGAATTGAGAACCTTTATATAATCGTAACATATAACAATAATACGCAATTCCAATACTCATGTGGTAATAGACAGTCTGCCACTAACAGGAAAACAAAGGAGCCTTGTCCGTCCGAAGACAAACGTATATAAAAAGTGCGACACCAATAGTTATGTGTAATTATCGCAATGAAATTATATGTAGGCACGACAGCTTTGTTTGTTACACAACTATGTTACTGATTAGCTGTGCCCGCGACTTGGTTCACGTGCGTTTTCATAGTATCAAAATAGCATAAGTACAATTGTCGTCTGTTTGAGATAAACTCCGAAACGAATGAAGAGATTTCCACGGGACTTTCACTGGCGGATAACTAATATTACAAGGATAACTACTATGATTTTGGAAAAAATATCAGGATTCTGTGAAAACTATGAAATCATCAATCTATACATTACAAATTAGTTGTCCACACGAACGAAGTCGCGGGCAGAGCGAGTTCAAAGTAATATTAAACGTCCAATTTTTTAAATAATTCTTGTCTACATAATTATATTCTTGAAAATAAACTTAGTTTAACTTTATAGCAAGTCCTCTCTAGCAGTCTCTACTCTCTCCTTTTAGTAGCTTTTCATTATATTTTGTTTTCATAGACGAAAGTATTTTGTCAGTGATTGGTAATTTGAGCACAATATAAACATGAAGTCGATTTGGACATAAACCATGTTTTAGTTAGGTGATGTGTTTGGTTCTAGTGCACAAATAACCTTAAGATTTAATGGAAATTCAGATTAGTTAGATATTCGTAATTCTTACGTTTACGATTCCCACACTAATATTGATACTAAATGTATAATATTAAGAAGGTTAAACATAAGAAATCTTCATAAATATTAAAATATTTTGTGATTATTCCCTATCAGCAAGATTAAAAAGCAGTGCAAGGTGAATCATGTTGTATAATACATAATCTGATACATAGGTAGATTATATATGGGTATATTTATATAGGTATTTTTATATACATACAGATCAAGCCTTATTTACAACAGAAATATGTAATTATGTACCATTTTCTTTTCCTTTCGCTTCTTCAACATTCATCAGTCTTTTCAGACATACATTCTCGCCGGTTTAGTGTACCCCTGATCTATCATTTCTTTAGAACGTCCCCTTGTGGTCATGGTCCGTCATGCGATAAGAGATTAGCACAAGTGTAAACATTGCATGCTGAGGTTACACGATGCAGGCACATGTTTTGGTGTCAATAATGTCGGTGTCATCAAACTCTCATCGACCTATATACATTAGTTGGCAGGCCAATAATTATGTAATTTGGCACTTCTAGTACCCATGTGGCGCTATACATCAATGCTACTCATGCTAAAAGTGTCAGAAATATTAATAAGAGTGACGCTACGAATGTGGATTGATGACAAATAAGACAAGAAGTTGGTTCAATTACAATGTCCCGAAGTCAAAAACTCAAAACAGACGAAAAACCTGTCAGACGTAAAGTTTAAAAAAAAAAGAATTTTGGCTAGATTTTTGCTGATTTTTTACTTTATTTTTCCTATTTAGTATCAAAAAGTAACCACCTTAACATGTACAAATTACAAACTGCTGCAAAAATGTGAACTTAAGAATCCTCTAAAAAAAAATATTGGGATTTTATCAGCACTGGGAAAACATCCTATGTCGAAATGAACCTATTGGGTAACTCTTCTCTATAAAATTTAGACACTAATATTTACTCGGTATAATTTTTAACTAATCGCTATGTTTAAAAATCGATATTTTTTGCTAAGAATACATAACAATATGAAGTCTAGTCACACATTATGTCACCGTCCTTAAGACCAATTTAGCCGGCGCCTCACCGCTAGCTACTAGATAAACAGTATTCTAGGTGGCTGACCTCATAAAATAAGCCGTCAGTGATCCGAGTGATGACACCAAATATTTGCCAACTTGTTCCAGTACTAGGTGTATTTACTGTCCACCTGTGCGACAACTTTGTGCCAAATATGTAATATGATATTTTTTTTATATTGCTACTGTGACGGTGGCAAAAGCGGCTTTCGTACGTATTATTTAAACCGGCGTAAAGGTAGCATGTAGTCCTAGATTCGAAGCATGGATTGGATAAAATGGTATTGGATTTTTTTTAAGATGCTAATAGCATCAAACCTTGTTTTGGAATTGTGTCCAGTATTTGTCAAGATTTTTCTCCTATACACGAGGTCTAAGTAACTAATAATAATAATAATAATAAATAATTTTTCGTGTCCGATAGCGTTCATCTTCCACCATACCATTATAATTTTACAACATATCAGCAAGAAGTTTCATGTGCAAGGGCACGACATAATAATATCGTCAAAATAAATAACAATACATAAACACATAACTCAGAACTGACAGGATAACTAATATTGTATGCTGCAACAACTGACGAACAAACAGAAAGTAATCTGCTGTTGTTATGTTAAATAATTGCTCTAGATTCTGTACAGCAACTATATACACATTTCAGGTCGACATTGGTGGAGGTGTCCCGTGTCAGACGACCTAGTAACTCGTGTAGTGTAATGGTATTGGACATTGTTCATCGTAGAGAAAAAAAAATATGGTGCTGCCAATCATAAATTGAATTTGTTGCACAAATGCTATATATGATGGGCTGAAAGTTTTCGTTGGAAAGCTCACGCATCGTTAATTTTTCGAATCTTAGAATGAGGTGTATATGGCTTAAATTAAGTTATAATATAATGGTAGAAAACTAGCGCCAGTCCGCAGCTCCGCCCGCGTGGTATGGTATGAAAAGTAGCCTATGTGTTATATCATACAGATCCTTTCAACCGTTCTGGTGTAATTAAGTAACAAACATCCATCCAATAAATCCTAACTTTCTCAATTACTATGTTAGTAGGATTTGTAACTAGTTACTGTGAGATTCTTTTTACATGCCGACCGAATTTTCTACCATTGCGTATCTTTCGTACATAGTCTTGTCTGCTTCAAGTTAGCACTGCGAGAAAAGGTAAATTCGAAACCAAACCCTATACCAAATTACCAACCCGTCTGGCCAGCGTGGTATAGTATGCCAAATTCCCTCAGCAGTGGGACCTTTATGAGTTGAAATGATGATGATGATGAAACATCTTTACCTGTAAAAATAAATCTCATTTTCAGATGGTAACTTCCCGACAGTTCAGATCAGGGCCCAGACATGCCCAATCCACCGAAGCCATATCGCTGTATCGTACACAAGCTCCGCGTCTATATATGGACGTTCTTATTTTATCCGCAGACTAAAACAAAAACTAACAATGAATTGGGCCGTATCGCGTTTCGTAGCGATAGCGTATCGAGACGGCGAGAATCGAGACACGCATTGGTGGGTGATACGAATACGGTACATGAAAATGTTACATATTTTTATGTGGACCATTCTTAAGAGGGAATATGGCATGCGATTCTTCATAGAAACGTTTTTTTTTTTTCAAAAACTAATTAGTAATATAAATATGTCCTAATGAATATTTATGCCATAATTAGAGGACTACCAGAGGTATTCTATAGTTATTAACATATAAAAAATAATAATAGCAACCTAGCCAAACTCTTTCTGTAATTTTTTATGTATGAATCAGCTCAATTATCGAAGAGAAACAGGGGAATACGAAACTTATAATCTGTCTGAGCTACACTTGTCTCTATCACACTTTACGGTTCCAGACTTGAGTTAAGGGCGAAGCGCCACGGCAAGCGTTTCTCTGAATACCTATCTTTCAAAATCCGCGCAGACGGCGCGGCGGTCCCTCTAAGAAGAAGTAAAGAATATTATCCCTATTTGCCAAAGCGACTGCATCTTGCCAATGAGGTCACCACTTAGATACTTCAGATACAAAACATTAGATAAATATATTAGATTAATTAGATTAAACATTAGATAAATTCATAATGTTATCAAAACAGATAGGTATGTTCTAAACTTGAAGAATAATGAAGACAAGATGTTTTTAGAAAATTATTATTTGCACTAATTAGGAAAACCTTGTTTACAGATACCAAACTAAGTTTTAAGACAGCCGTGGATAACGAGTCGGCGATAACCTATGACTTTAATAAAATCAATTACGATAATGTAAGTGACGGCAGATAATTGATTTTTCTTGGTAATAGCACAGGCCAAGCAAATACAGAGGTCAATTACATACAGATAAAACACTCCAAACTCAATTTAAGAAATTATAGAAATACCGACCAATTGAGAGTTGGACTCGAGTACCGAGGGTTCCGTACGATTTTGCAATTTGTAGTTTTTGTGTGATTGAAATATTCGAAATTACTAGGTATCACTATAAGTTAGAATAAATATTTACGCAGGAACAGGTGAAACTAAATAAAAGCTTGTCATCATAAACACAAAATCAAAGATTGACTAAGGAAGGACATGGGTACACATATTTACAAATACTTGGGCATAAAATTAATGGCCGCAAGCACTGGAGGATCTCATTAATATCATACTTTGTAGATAATGGAAATCATGTAACATGTAAATTGTAGTGAGCAAACAATAATATGCAAACACAAAGATTGCCGCTGGCTTATAGCAGATGGAGCTGCGCGGCAGGTACAATAAGCTTAAAAACTATAATTTAATTCGAAGGACTCTTATAAGAGAATAAAACTGTTGCGTAACTAAAAAAGTCGCTTAAAACATTGAATTAGGCGATCTGCCAAAAGTGAGACGTCATTATTCATAATTTCAGTTTCCGCAATAAATTATGTGCCATTTACCTTGCGATGTAAAAAGAGAATCTGTAACAATCTATTATAGCTTGAACCTCCAGACAATAGAAAATGCTCTACCAGCAAGGTCGTACATTTTGGACATTTTTCAAGGGTTTTGGAATACATCCAAGGTCTTATATATAATAATATTAAATATGCGGAAGCTTGGTTCGTGTACAGTTGCGCTAATCAGAACGGGTAATGACCTGGCTGCACTTTCACTGAACCAGGATTTAGAATGTAGACTATTGATTATATTTGTATTTAAGAACTATAAAACAACTGGTTCTCGCCTACGGTTTTCATTAAATTTTTCCCTGTTAGGAAATGAATTGCATAATCGGAGCGAAAATTTTGATGCTCTAACTAATATTGTTTGTTAGGATAGAATTCAGGATAGATACTTTTTAATCTCAGTAATGTGGTTTCGTGAAGCAAAATATCTGCGGAAATGGACTTAATTTTCAATAGCCTAAAGACGAAATCATTGTAAGTAGGTATGTTAAGTTTTACTGAAAGGCTTCTAAGGAAATAGAATCCAATACTGACCTGAGTGCTTTGCTAGCTGGCTGTTCGATGATCTGCACGTAGGGCATGTGCTGCGGCTGCGGCTGCGCCATTGCACCGAACGACGGGTCCGCCAATGTGATCGCATCAACTGAAACAAATACGTTTATGTTAATATCGATGAGGTTGGTCAGTGAAGTTTTTTTTTTAGAGATATTGGACTGTTTCCCTATTAATTTGTATAACCATTGTCGGGATACAATGGTTATACAAATTAATAGGGAAACAGTGAGCAACGCGGCGATGTGCGTATTATAATATGTATATGCTGTAAATATTTAATACTCATAAATAAAACTATTATTTGTTTTAGCACATCTGTTCTATTTAATTATTGTCTCGTCTCTCCGAGCTTTAGGTGTATTTCATATAAATTTTGATTCATTCAGAGCGACAGTGACACCAATACAAAATTTATGTAATGATATAATTATATCACTAAGGTTTTTTTCTTAAGAAATGTGTCGATAATTAAGGTATTAAGATTTAAACTAGGTACAGCAATAAAGTTCTGAGATAGACATTTACACATATGAAAATTTAAGATTCTTTAGAAATGAGATGACAAGAATTTTTTTTAGAACTGGTGTTGTTTATCTACAAATTGGGATTTGTGTCACTATTGCTCCGGTTGAGCGACATATAAAACGAATTATATAATTTAATCGAGAGTGATAGTATCGTATATAGAATGAGTTACTGAAAAGGATAATGGTAATCTAGAAGGAAGGTCTTTGTCTGTGTGTCTTTGCTTGTTAAATGGTGCAAATAATAGAAAGAGAATCTGAGTACCTACGCTTAGTAACTAAACTCGTTTTTATGACAAAAATGCCATCTGAAATTTTTATAGTATGAGTACCAGACTACATTCTAGCTTGGAGAAATAGTTTCTGCAGAACACAATTTCACTTCTTTTAAAGACTACACCCGTGAACTAACTACATATTATACAAACATGATAATAATGGTTAGATTTATGTGTGTTCAGTACATGAAATAAAAATGTGGCCGATGAAAGATTGGAAACAGTAGGTATGAGAGAGGGAAGTGGTCAAACGACTCGGTGCCAAACAAGATATAAATATAAAATAAATACATGTGTCGGATACTCTCACGACATTGTTAACGATATGAAGTACTTCCTCTTGTAGATAAAAATAAAATACTGATATGTTTAGTGGTGTGTTAATCCGGACTAATATTATAAATAAAATAGCTGTCGCCAGCATCGCACCTGACATCTACCTAAATATAAAAGTGAAAACTGCATTCAATTAAATGCAGTAGTTTTTGCGTAATGCGCGTACAAACATACAGACAGAATACGAATTTTATGTTAAGTATAGATGAAAATAGGGGCTGGAAGAACATATAAATATGTATTACTCGACTCGGGGATCGAACCCAAGATCGACGTAAGCTACCTACTAGCTTACCTACAGTTAAGTAGGTACACACTCCAGCTGCGTCGACATGCCAGCACAAATGTTTGCGTTGAATGCGAAGACCGTGTCTTCGCATTCAACGCAAACATTTGTGCTTGTCATACATTAATAAAATAATAAAAACTTTAATACTTAATACATACACACATCACTAATATTCAGCTCCTCAACATTTTGTCCATCCTCTTGCGGTATGTTTTCTGTGAACACGAAAGAAATAGGTTAAAACTAAGTACATAAATTATTAACAATTGTATACAAAGTCATGGGAGAACGATCTGAGACTCTAACTCCACATCAGCAGAAGCAAGATGAGCAGACTACATTGAAGTGATGGTGATACGTTGGTAAAAGTGGAGAAAGGGAGAAGTCGAGAATCAGAATAATTTATATCCGTGCAGTCACGGATTAAAATACATAATATCACTACCCCATCTCAACCCGTGGGTGTCGTAAAAGGCAATGTGTGGTGTTTTATGTAGACAGCACTGCAATAAAACCGTATGGCCAGCGTGATATAGTAGGCTAAATTCCCTCCACATTCTTTGGAAATAAAATGTAAAATGATGAAAATAAAAAAAAGCATAATAATAAACAAATATGTATATACCGCAACAAAAACAAGTAGGTACTTACTACGAGAAAGATACAAAAGATATATTATTCAAAAAGCTCTTGTCATGGCATCTTCTTACCAACATCGTTAAGGGTTGCTAAACACATGGGCCAGCAGCTGGGCCACTGTTCTTGTCGGTTGTGTCGGGTAATATTAATAATAGTAAACAGTAATATTAATATTCGGGGAAAATGCTGCTCGACTTTCGCTAGGCAACATCAGCACAAGCCGTATGATGGCGAATGTAATGTAGTAGTTGACACAGCTCGACTTTTCTTTCTGCTACTGTCAAATCGAGTGTGTTGATTCGAATGAACTACCCGATCAAAACCGAACAAGTGTAGTTATGGCTTTTCGGCTCGTCCTTGTTGTTCGACAAATACTGGCGGTCGACAATGCCGGTCCGCATGTGTGTAGCAACCTAGCAACCCTAATGCATCAAAGATACAACTTGTACGATTCATACCTTTTCTTCCTCAGAATATCGTAAACAGCGACTAAAATAATAGAATTATGTTGAGCTACATTTTGTATTAAAAATATTAAAATATAGCCAAAACGTAACTCGTATCACAAAGCATGGTCTAAGTAAAAAATCACATTCGAACATCATAAACAAAAACGAAAGCGAATCGAATCCACATTTTATTAGGTGAGCTATTGCTTTTTTTACTACATACTATTAATAACATAAAACTGTCATTACGGGTTGTTTTCTAATACAATATCTGTAATTTGATAAGAAAATAGAATCTTACGGTTAAGAATGAACTCAAGTCTTTCAAGAGCATCTTTTTCAGAATCCGTGGCACTTCTTGTCACACCTAAGTCACGCATCAACATCATCATGGCCATTTATTTTGTCCAGTAAAAGTTGAAATTTCAGTCACATTTAATACGAGATGTAATTATCTTTTTAACAAACTATTACATAACCTAGTTTAAACTCGTTTACTGCGTAGTGTGATAATATTATATCTAACGGCCTATCGTGGCCTTTGACTACATTGGGCCGCACCGGATTTGTAAACTTTTTCACCATATAAGCTATTATTGAACTGTTCTAAATATCAAAAATATCTGAACGCGCTATATTTTTGAAAATGGATCCAATAGTAAAACAAAATTGAATATATTTTCTGACGAACACACTATAAAGAGATACACTAGTGTTCACTCGAACACGAGTAAATACTGACTGATGTTAAAATAATGCAAAAACATAAAGATAATGTAAATAACTGAACCTAGTGTTAAAAATAAGTATTATCAACTGAACCGATAGCGAATGGCCAATTGAGTATCTCGTCAATAGTTTACAATTCAATTGTAGGGTTCTGTAGAATGAAAATTGCACTGTGATCATTTTTATCACTTTTTTTTCACGGGTTTCGCTTCACTGTCATCGGTAACGTTGATGGGACTGTAGAAAAGGTACGAATTCTTCGGTGCGGAAGTCTGACTCGCACTTATTATCATATTTATTTTTATTTTCATTATTTATTTCAAAATCCAGGGAAGGGATTATATAAACATGTCTCCCTAGAACACTCTTTATACATTTCAGTATGTTCTAGGTATATAAACTCAAATTAATTTAACTTACCATAATAATTGTGCTTACTTTTTCGCTGGCTCAAGACTAACATTCTTATTTTATTAGCTAACATTAGCACAGAGTATGTAATAGTACTAACGTCATTAGGCAGAAAACGCTACAAAAAAACTAGTTCTTTACACATCACATGTTTTACAGTAATATAAGTGTAAAATATAATAACAATAGTACTGTCCAATAACACTACCAATAGCAAGGTAACTTGAACGCAAACTAATATTTGTTCTAAACAGGAAAAAGTATAAGTTCAAAAGTGTAATAAATACGTACGTTTACCTACATAACAGGTTGTAGCCGTTTCTAGGAAAAATCAATTCATATTAGCTTACATCATAAGATGTAAAATAAATTCATCTAATGAGTGTGAAAGAAAGATTTTTTTAACACTAAAAGCGAGCCACTGTTGCCACAGAACACAGTCATGAAAGCTATACCTATATATTCATATATATAGCGTATATATATTATAATCATATATATATTCTGAGAAGTCTTTTTGGCGTTATTTTGAGTTTTACTTATGACGAAACAAATAAAAACGATTACAAGCAGAAAATTATGTTTTTTCTGTAAAAAAATTCTGAACGTTTTTCTTTATACGTTTTTCTATCAACATTGACAGCGGCTTGGTTGTGGTTTATTTTCATTGTTTAGTCAATGTTAAGAGAATTTATTAAAGCAATAAAAACACCGGTCAAGTGCGAGTTGGCTTCGCGCACTGAGGGTTCCGTAAAAACATGTAAGATATAACGAGATAGCTATAAGTACCTAAGAATAAATCTTCAAGCATAGGTAATCATAAAGATTGTGTATCTTTATGTAACTTCCGTCCGGAATAAACTCTTTTGCTACGAGATTACACGTAGATACCTAACATTTGATAACCCCTCAAATATATTCCAGTGACGTAACTATAATTTGTCAATTTATTATAACTTGAGCCACTCCTTTTGTCGCGTTTCATCATAATTCGCAGACTAAACGTGAATTGGACCAATCGCAATTTGGACCTTTTTGTGACAAATGGACCAAACGTGACTAAAGGGTGTTACTTGACATTGCTTTTTGCCAAATTTCACGATAGACGAGAAGTCCTACCCTTATTGCTTTAAAAAACTTAAACTCGCCAAAAAAATCATAGAAAAAAGCTTAAACTCACCAAAAAAATGGCAGAAAAAGGCATCTAAATATTCATAATCTTCATACTCATCATAATGTATGCTGAGTTCTTGAAACTCGTGATACAATAACCCTAATGACATTTTGATAACAGGCACAACACAAAAAACAATTAGAAAAAAATTTAATTTAATTAAAGAAATTATGATCCATATTCGTTCTATGAAGAATCGAACGAGATAGGTCGAGTTTGTATCACAAGTCACAACTGGTAGTATATTGACGAATCAAGCTAGCTATATAACTTGAGGTAAACACACCTAATGCCACGTCATTTGGAATCAGGAAAAACCCAGCTTCAAAATCGTCATCAAAGTAGGGCTGGCATATTTTGAATTCAAACCCACGTATAATGTTTTAAATTGTAAGTTTAATTTTTATAATATTTTAAGTTTATTTCTTTTAGATATAATACAAATAAAATTAAATAAATAATTTTATAACTCGATTGTAAATTAAATTAAATGACCTGCCATTTAATTTGTGCTTCCATATTTGGACTAGCTTCCACCCGCTGCTTAGCCCGCGTGGTAGGTATATGTATTTTATATAGACCTATAAACCTTCCTCATAAATCACTCTATCTATTGGTGAAAAACCGCATCATAATCCGTTGCGTAGTTTAGAAGAAGCAAACAGCGGAAACGATTTTATTTTATACCTACTATGTAAGGATAATACTAATTAATCTGAAACCATTTACTAAATAAAATATCTCATTACTATATAAATCAATCATAGCTAGTAAAAACAATATAATTATTGAAGTTAATCTCAACATTCCAAAATCATCTGATGTCTACTGTTTGTTTTTAAATAAAACAAACAGTACCTGTACAAACCATAGATCCACTTAATATTTTGACCCATAAGTTTGAAGATTTAAAACTTTAGGTACTTTAAATTTACTATGCTGTCAATAAAGTGAATCATCACTACACAGTCTACACTATACTTCTAATATACAATTTAAGCAAACGCGGCAACCCTGATTAATTATATTTTATTTTTATTAATTATAATTAATAAAAATAAATAATAACTTCGGACATCTTCTTTTCGACTTAAGCCTTTTATGTAATTTTTTACAATTGAATTAGAGGCGTGGTTGAGGGAGGAGCTATTCCCAATAACTTAAGACGAAGAGTAGAACTAGGGAACCAAGTAAGTCAGAATTATTTATTTATTTCAGTCAACATTTTGTATTATTTACTGTGGTATTGGTGGCCTTGATGCTTTAGGGCTTTAGCCCCGTAAGTCGCGTTTGGATTAATTTTATCTTTTACTAGCTCGCGGTTTCGCTCCCGCGGATCTTTGTTGGGCCATTACTGAGCTCCATTTGGTCGTAACGTGATGTTCGGTTTAAAAATAAAAAGAAATGGATAAAGAAATTTATTATCTTATAAAAACTTTACAGTTTGCTCAAAATAATATTTAAGTTAAATTCATAAAGTAAGTATAAAGCCACTGGTGCTTAAAAATAATAAATTATACACATGCCATGGCTCACATGAATTGTTGTAATAATACATTATCACGGATCACAATAATCATTAAACTACCTATATACGTATATTATTATAGCCTTCCTGGATAAATTGACTATCCAAGACTACAAGATTCCACTTTTAGCCGTCCTGGGAATCTAACCCAGGATCGCTTGTGACGCAGTCATATATACTACTGCTGTGCCACCGAGGGTGTTACACAATAACCTAAATGATGATAAGGAGTAAAATCTAAAAATACATAGACTTATTGACACTAAATCTTAGTAACAATGTCACTGAGCACATTGTACAAGGAAAACGTGCTGCATAGTAACTCCCAATACCCGCTTGAGTTGCCGTAATGATAACTCGAAAGCGGCGTCCGCTCACACGCATCGGTATTTTTTACTTAGCGAATGTATACAGCTGTGAATGAATTGACTTTGGTGTTATTTACCGGAATTTGTGGAAAGAGTAATTTGGACTGCAAAATCTATTAGTTCAGCCTAAGCGTAAACTGTAATTGGGAATTACAAATTGAATAAAAACTTATTTGTTAAAAAAAAAATTTACTATATATACTATACTATAAAGTGCTCAAATATAAAAAAAACTTTAAAATAATGCGCCACGGGAATCAACTGTATCCGCCGAATTTCAATATAGGTACACCCAAAGCCAGCTATCAATCATAATAGCCCACGCACTGTAATATCTAAATACGGTTTAATTTCGCTTTTTAATGACAATAATCATCAATAGTCAGTATAGCATCAAGCCAATTAAAGCGGAATATATAATTAAACGTTCGTAGTTTGTTATCTGGCTTGCAGCCAGAAACAACTGATAGCCGACATAATAATGCACATATCTATGCATTAAGTTCTGCATTATTTTCTACTTGTCTCTAAACATTACATAGAATACAATATGTTATTACATTGATGAAAACAAAACCATTTCACAAAAAGGTAGTGACAATGGGCAAATGGACAATAAATACTATAATTGACTAATTGAGTCGCAAATACTAATTAATCTTTTGGGAATCGAATCTACAATATACAATATGCAGTCCTCACTTGAAATACCTAGTTCACAATATGGGAGATACTTCTACCCGATAGAAAATTGAATTCATAGTATACTTAAATATAAATTAAGGATAAGAAAGTTCTGAAAATTTAAAAATGATACTGAAGAACATTGGGAGAAGTATAAAATCGTAACAAAGCCGACAAGAAAGTCAATAACTGCTTCACAAAAGGGTATTGACGTCACAGACCCGAGCATGACGTCAGGCGTTTAAAAGCGCCCTCCCACACAGACTACACGGGAGCAATCTTACAAATTACAACAGTTTTATCTACATTAACTCATACTATGTAGGAACTGCGAACAGTGAAGTGTATTGGACTACTGTGCTAGAGGCCTCGGTGTTTTTCTATCGAGAAATTATCAGTATCAGCTACGACTTTGGCAAAAAATATGCCCGGTTGATGGCAATATCACCTATTACATGGGACCTAAGATAGCTGGCCAAATGTGAGCGTGATATACGTCTGCCTACCCCTTTAGGGAAATAGCATGACGCTATGTTTTAAGTATGATGTACGTTATATCACTGTAGGAAAGCCTCGGTACATACATACATACATACATACGTCTAATCACTGTCTACTTAGTGTTGATATGTCAATAAACTTTGATATCTAACTACACAGATTATTGTAGATCAATATAAATCAGGTGTAAAAATAATCAAAGGTATGCTAATTATTGTGAATGCGAAATTAGTTGTCTGTTGCTTTGTCACGAGTCATGGTTAAAAACCTGATTCTATTGTAATTGGTATTTATAGAAGCATAATATGCTTATGAGAATTTGTTGCTAACATTATGGAAAACAACAAAATACTCATAAATTTCATGTTAACAATATTATTTGATTTACGTAGGTACCAATGAGTTTTCTGTGAAGTACCCACCTCAGCATGTAAGATGCTAGAGGAAACAATAAAAGAATTTTTGACTCTGGGCTCTGGCAGTTCAATTTTCAGCAAATGCTATACGGGCGACAAAGCCGTAGGCAATAGCTAATGAAAAGTAATGTTATCCAGGTGCACCCAAGATTCGATAATCTTTAATTGCTAAAACTAAAATATATTTAATCAATATCCGATTATATTAATAATTTTGTCATAATTAGCGATAACGTTTTCCATAATTAAACTAGAAAAGATTATTATAAGAGTGCAGATATAGCCAGTTAATTCAACTGATTGTTTATTTGTTATTTATTGTTGGCTGTATAGAACAACAAACTACAAAGGCTGCAATGCAAGTGATCAGTCCTGCATTTATGTGACAGCGTACCTATATCGTAAGTTTTTCCAACGATAGTTCTGTTTTGAACCTGGCTCTTTGGGTTACTGTTTTCTAATGCCTATGGAGGTTGGCTTTTTAGTAGGACGGAGGATCACATAAATAAGTATTTTGTTAGTCTTTGGTATTCTATAGTTTATTATTCGAGTTTAAGTAATAAATGTGTGTGGAGCAACATTTATTTTATTTTTTATCTATAAACAGGTACACATTCTTTCGTTTCTTGAAAGGCACTGGGATTAGTGATATTACCCCTCTGGCAATACGAAGGATTTAACAAAATTCAAATCTATAAAAAAGGATACAAAAGAAGAACGAATTTTTCAGAAAACTCAATACACAGAGGTTTCAGATTCTATTTAAATAAGAGAAAGAAAAGGTGGGCGCCTTTTCTTTACACACGCAACAAAATAATATTGCTGAGTTTTGTAGTAAGAATCCACCTACGGTTTTTATCGATCTTTACAAATAGGTACACTCTTCTTTCTGAGAGCAGCAATAAGAAACATTTTTAGTATCCCACATTTAATAAAACACTACCTAACAATTGTCACTATTTTTATATTTTACGAGTGTGTTCGTAAAATATAAAAATAGTGACAATTGTTTACAAAGAAATAAAGAGATTTTTTTTGTCAAAAACAGGTTAATTTCACGGTTTGTCTAATTCGCGTGTGGTGCACTTGCCTCCAGACACTGATACGGGAAACAAAGTACGCTTTTCCAATACTACTGACAAATTGAAAGTAAATAAATCCACAAAACTGCGAGATACTACCGTAAGTGGAACAAAAACCGGTCGTTATCAAGTTTGCAACTTTGCATGAAATATAAATAAATAAAACTTATTTATTTATTTATAACTGGAGATATATTTTTAAGATGTTTCATCTGCTGTTCAACTTATAATACAGCAAGTTAATAAAACAATCAAAGTAAAAAAACATAACATTAATTTTCCATGTAAATTGTGATATCTTTGTATGAACCCTTCAAATGTTGTGTCATCATTATTGCAATTATGCAATATAGTCCTGTTTCTAATTAAATCTGTTATTTGAATCGGAACAAAATATGCTAATTGACTCTAGTCAGGTGTCAGATTATACCTGTAAATGCGCGTTATAACTAAAAATACAACTAAACCAATGATGAAAAATAAAAGCTTTAGACCACGTTTCACCAACTATGTTGAGTCCCATGTAAAAGGGGAGGAATCAATTGCCTTAGAAGGAACAGATATGACTAGCGCAGGCAGCAGACTTGAAATAGATCCGATGCGATTTAGCGCTATTGGGTGCAGTTTTCAAAGTGAGTTTATTTTAATATTTTCCTGTTTTATGGCCTGGCCAGATACTATAAGCTCTAGGGAAAATCTATCTGTGGAAAATCTGGTTGTCTTCATATAATATAATAAAGGTAAACATATTCCTGCATTGAAGTGGTTACTTGTTCTATCGATTGCCTTGGGCGGTAAACATCAATTACGTGCTGTAATGAATTTAAGAAGTACGGACAGTGCTTATTTAAAACTACAGAATGCACCCGAAAGTGCAAAACCAAACTTTAAGGTTTGGACCATAAGATAAAAATTCGTGAACCTAATTGTTAGTAGTATTTTTAAGCGATGCGGTGCGTACCTAGGTACTACATGTATCGTAATTCGTAACGTAAAGACAATTCATACAGGTTTTACAAAGGAGTAGCCATGCTATCTCTTTTTACATCGTTTATTTATATATTTGATTTGATAGTGATATCAACAGAATTGCATCAAAATGAACAATGAAATAATCTTTTTATGGACTGATGCACAAAAATTTGAGAAATTCACATAGCTTTAAGCACCTACTTAATGAAAAAAAACCGGTCAAGTGCGATTAAGACCCACTCACCGAGGGTTCGGTACTATCAGGTACCTATGGTATTATGACTTATGAGAAAGTATTATTATGGCAAAAAAGAAACAATGTCAATGCATTCGGACTTTTATGGTAATTACAAATAAAGTGTAATCGTGAGCAAAAACTAGGTCACGAATTAAATCGTAAGGAATAATATCTACAACTATCAATATTTCTAGACTGGATTGCTGTGCTGTACAACAGCTATACACTACAACTCTGCAAGATAAGTTAAAAAATAATAATATACCGTTTATCTGCACGCACTTAACCATTCCTAACTACACTTTTATTGCATACAAAGCACCTCATAATACTAGATGCATAAATTCCAACCAAGGATCTAGACACACTGTTCAACATAACGATATATATATGATGACACTTTCATTCAACAATAAAAATTAATAAATAAATGTGTTGCGCAAAACTCGAGAACAGCTGGATTAAGGAGGGATATTTTTTAAAATATTCATTGAAATCCAAGGGGAAATCAATTCTAAGCCATGAAGCCTTGGAATTGCTGGCAACAGCTAGTAAGGAATAAAACTATGGAGGAAAGAATAATACGTCTCGAAATCGTGGTATTTACCTCAAGGAAAATAAGTAAACCTTTAGGGAAGTGAGACCCGCGCCCCACCGTTACTGGAGTACCACTTATTGGAGTTGTTGATGATGTACTATTATTGTTTCCTATTTTAGTGATACAAAAATAGGTAGCATAACTACGCGAGTAAATTAAAGAGTCTTACTGATTAGAATAAAGATAAATGAGCTTTTCTTGATCGTTTTCCGATAATTAGGCAGGTGTGATTAGATAACATCATTATATTGATGTCATTCAATTTAGTAATATTTACAACAGACGGTACATTTTCCTTAAAAACCTATACGTATAAAATACCCAATCATTCATCCTTATTATCAAAATATCCAGCTTCTAACAAGGCTGTCATATTTTCAGAATATTTGTCCGGCTATACTGAAGTCGTAACTATTTCTTCGCTATTTCTTTCATCTATATTTTCAATCAGTTTTTTTCGATTATAAAAATGTGATGCCCGATTTAAGACTACTAGTATTAACTGCGTTTTATTCTAAAAAAGACGTGGCTGCTTGACTGTGGCAGGGGCTGACCCTGCCACATTCAAGAGTTGTCTGCAAAGACAAAGGCCAGTACAGTAGCTATCGTCTATTTTCATCTAATTCTAAAGATAAAATTACTCATTTATATATACATTTATATGTAAATATTTTTTTGTTGGTCTGAGATATAAAAATAAAATTTTGCGTAAAATTCTCCACTTACAGCAAAACGTACCGTTTATGACAAATCAGAACAACGAACAATGCACGAACGAATACGAATAATTATATTGCTCTTATTGCTAATTACTGCACAAGTTGGAAGCACTATTTATCACTACGCCAAGTGATACAAACCACCGAAGTGTATCAGTATACAACTGTGGAGCAATTTGAAACTTGTTCTAATTGTTATAAAGATAAATATTACTATTATAAATTTCTCATGTTAGGATTTTTTTACATAGGATGCGGTTGTTTTCACAGATACCTATGTTAACCAAGAATTAGTTGACACAACCACAACAATAGAATTAAAACAACTCTAAAACGAATAAATACTTTGACTTAGACGGTATTTTAACATTTTAATAAAATCGTAGTAACTTAACCTTTGTAAATATATATCCGCTAACTCCCTCTAAACCACTTAACGGATTTTGATGCGGTTTTCACCAACAGTTAGATTTTTTTTATGAAACATCACGCAGACGAAGCTGCGGTCGTATACAAGTATGTAATAGTTTTTACAGTCTGTTACGCTTGTACGACTAAACTACTAAACGGATCTTGATGAAATTGGACATTAAGATCTATCATCTGAAGAAGGGCATGGGTTATTTTTCTCGATATGTAAAGATCCGAGCTAACCCGCAGGCAGAAGTAATACCTATATAAATGTATGTAGGTATGCCAGACTACCACTTACTGTACCATTAAGGCCATCCAAAGGTTGTCTGGAAGAGATCGCACTGAGCGATAAGACCGTCCATTGTACTGACCTCATTGCAATGTGCGATTATTTGTATTATTTATGACTTTTTGGTACACAACAAAGCATTCGATAACATAATATTTTACTGTAGATACTTCAGGTACCTACATAACTGCCTAATTCAATGGTATTACGGTAGTCTGAGATTTAGATAAGAAACTTAACGATTAAGGATAGATGTGTGAGGACGAAGATGCGTAGCGAGTGATGCGTTTTAAGAACCAATAGAATCACTTCATTTACTTAGCATCACTCAGATCAAGCAATTCTATCGGTTCTTTATCTAAAAAACCACATCCCTCACTAGGCGTCCTTGCACATCTCTGGTAGCCACACACAACAGCCTTAGGATTGGACTACATCTGGCCGCATTGAATCGCACTTTCCTATGCTTCTATAGAAAAGGATAGAATCGTAGGAAGTCATTGAGAAACGTAATTTACGAGAGCAAGATAGAGAGTGGGAGCCGAGCGTCTCAATGATTATGCCGCTCTCTCGCTCTAGTAAATGACGGGTACGGACTTTAGTAAGTGACAGATGGAGTAGAAACATGGAAAGGTGCGATTACATGCGGCTAGATGGGTTTCAACCATTAGGGTACTTTTTAACGAAATACATGCAAGCGAAGACGAAGGCAAGGCTAGTATGACACGATAGATCTACCTACATAATTATTATTATTATGGTCAAGATTAAAAGGCTCCATGTGCCGATATGCAACATAGCTAATTTATTACGTACGCCTACAGTACTATGAATACGAGATTAGCAATACATACTTATACTAGAATTATCTATACTATTATAAAGCTGAAAAGTTTGTTTGTTTGTTTGGTTTAACGCGCTAATCTCATCACTATTGATCCAATTGGAAAAGTTCTTTGTGTTGGAAAGCCCATTAATCGAGAAGGCTATTTATAGGCTATATAACATCATCATTAAAAAGTCAATAGGAGCTAAGCAGTGGCCAAACAAAGAATGACAGGAGCAAAGCCCCGGGCAGCTAGTATACCTCTAGTTTTATTATAATTCTATATCAATCAGAATTAATTACTAACTACTATTACTACTAAGAACACATAATACAATTTATTATAAGTATCTTTTTATTGCTACATCTGGTTGATAAATAAAATTTTTACTTTACTTTATAAACTATATAGCAAGCTAGTTTATTAGATTAATATTTCCTTAACCGCTATAGTTTTCATTTAAAGTTCATGAAATGCACTATGACCATGAATTTTTCCAGATTTTTCAAGCCAGTAGTTTAGCTTTTAGAGGGGGGGGGACGCCCTATTGGAACAAAAATTTGCTCTTTAAAGTTTAATATTTCGTAAATGGGCCATTAAATCAAAAAATAATGTCAGTAACCCCCAATTCATTTTAGAAGACCTATTCAACGATACCCCACACGATGGCGTAGACGACAAAAAAAATATTCATCCCCACTTCACATGTATAAAAAAAATCGCCTAAAAAAAATATTTTCCAAAATTTTATTTTACCACTTTGTCTACGTAATTGATATACACACTCCTACAAAATAACAGCTTTCTAGTACTAACGGTCTCTTAGCAAAACCTCGGACAGACAGACATAATGAAACTATAAGGGTTCCTAGTCAGAACTACGGAACCCTAAAAAGTTGAAGTAGAAAGCAGAAATGCAAAATATCTGCATTATATTTATGTGAGTGTATCCTGAGCCAATGAACTTAATCATGATTAATTAAATGAGGTCATACTAGGAATAACTTTTAGAAAACATAATATTTAAAATCTAATCCAAGTCTCTATTGTTCGTTTGATACTCTTTATGGTTAATTAGTGATTTATCTTAAATGAAACTGCTTAGTTGAACTTGGTAAATCATTAATTCTTACTTGATTGTTTCAAGTTTTGATTTTCTTTTTAAATGAAAAGTCAACACCCGAACAAAGAAACAAGCCTTATTTCGGCATTGACTTTACAAATATAAAAGTAATGGTCACAAAGTACACCAAAAGAGCAACTACTTAGATACTTGTAGCCTTAAAAAAGCAAAGACGGGTATGCAGGTACCTGTAAAAGTATCTATATAATATACTAAAACATCATGCATATAAGTACATTGCCATTATCATTCTCTGCCAGTAGGGAACACTAGCCTGCCAGTCCACCATGGTGATGCAAAGAGGTCCAATAAATGAAGTCAGGAAGAGAAAAGTAGCCCCTACACCATGTCAGAAATGCTCTTATACTTTGCAAAATAATTTCAACATTCAATATCGTGTTGACGGACTAAGAATACAATGTATAATTAAATGATAATTTATTACTGCAAAATGTTACATGTTAAGGTAATAAATAACAGATAAATAACTTAATCTAGTCACATGCATTTTACAGAGAGTGTTTATAAATAACTGAAAACTAAGTTTTCAGCCTGTATGGAGGAAATACTGTTACTTTTCACCCCAGGAAGTCATAAGACCCGACTAGGGGAAAAGCCACAATATTGAACAAGAGGAACAAACCCAAACTAAAACCAACTCATGGTAACAGTAGGCTCATATTGTCCTCTTGTGATGAGAGACCTTGCAGTAACAGGTTGTTGAAGATTGAATATATTGCTGGCATGTGAGGGGTCACATAAAATTGTTAGAACAGAATGTCACCTTTAATGTTGGTATTATTTTGGAGAGTATTGAGGCTGATTATGTGCAGTATTTATTTAAGTCTTATGAATCATAAAAGCATATTGATAAATATTTTAAGTACATGATTCATAGTAGTTAATACTTGGAGATAGTTATATTAATCTAGCAGTATTACACTTTAGTATATAAATGAGATAATATGACCGTTGAGTTATAGTACATTTGGGTAACTGTATGATGATTACAAATTAGTAAACCACAATGAAAATTAGATTCTGTTGTCTGTTTATAGTTTCCAGCTATGCCACAGTGTAAATAATAAATACATTAGCAGATAGTTCTGTTTATTACTTGAAAATCTTGAAACAAGTATAATATAGCTATATAAGTGAATGTAGATATTATAATTTTATTATCTAATGATCTATAAACATTTTTTTTTAAATGTAATGGTAATAATTGTTTATTTTGTTATTGGACTACTAGGTACGGTTTTTATTACACCTGTTTATTCAAATATCACAGTTGAGAGTTAAAATAGCTAGAATATACCTAGTACGTAACTAAGGAAGTTGGTTCATTGGTATCTTCTAAGATCAAGGTTAATCCCTAATTTTAGCTATGATTTGCTTCATGTCTGTGCATTACATAATATTATTTTATTTAGCATTGTATAATTTTTATTAAAAGTTTTCTGTGAAAATATGAAAGCTAACATTATGAGATGAAAAGTGAGTATTTGTTATCTGTGTTCATCATCACAGATAACTTTACTAAAAGCAAATAAAGACCAAGTTGGTAGCATGAATCTAGTGTCTAAAAATAGAGTGGAAAACAAGAAAGTCAAGTGTTTCGGGTTTATTGGCAGTGCAGAGATATGAAATGCAATGAAATGTATAATTATATGGATGTAAATTATATCAGCACTAACTAAACGCACATCGAAAGCGTATATTTTCACATTGTGCGACCAGCTTTTAGGATATAAATAGACCATTACACTCAACCACCCAGCTAACTAGAACATTGAAAGCTTCACTGTACTGGCTGAAAATGCACCGAAATTGGACAGAGCTGGCTTTATGAAACCGATTCCTTTGCCTTTAAAACTTTTTAAACGTGCAAACAGCAATGTGCAGTGAACTGGAGTGCCTACTAGCCACAAACAACAATGTATGGCATAGTACATTACATGCATGTCGTACACACAGTTTACCTCCGCCGTTGTCCATGGCACTGTACGAATTAGCCGCGGCCGCGGACACCTCACAGCGGTCCTTCCGCACGCGACAATATCAAAACGCACATTTATATTAACTTCGTCATAACTCGTTTCGTTTTATAACTTAGCACTTGCCACTTTTATAGTGTACTTTTGTGAACTTTAAACGCACTAAATCTCACTTTTTAACTTATATCGGATAGACTAACTCGCAAACACACACGATGTATTCCACAAATTGTAAACTATACACGTACCTCCAGCATGAATGATCCTATAATAATAACTGTGAACTGTTTCTTCGCTCTCGCTCGTCCAAGGAACTAGTTATCAAGGTCTCTCGTCTCGACACTGTAGTTCCAAGAATTGTCACAGATTATATTTCAAACTCCGACACTATCAACAATGCACTGCACAAATTTAATATACTATTGCTTTGTTAATTTTATTATGAAATTAATTAATTTATCATGTATCTTTACGAAGTAACACTACTCCGGCGAGTGAACGTCAAAAACTCTAATGATAAATCATAATAGTGTGCGTGAATACCCGACGTCACACTAGCAACTACTGGCCGCGATTGGCGCTTGAATGTCACATGGCGCCCGTGTGACGTATGCGGACGTAGCGCATGCGTATGGTGAATTCAAAACTTTTTTCGCGAGAGTGAGCGAGAGAGAGTTATTCGCCACACCTGTTCTACCGTCGAAATCAGTTGTTTATTATTTCCCGCCAAAGTTAAAACAATAAGCAAACAATAAATTTTCATTCAGCAATGGCCGGACTTTTGCCACCCAAGTAATTAGTGGAATTATGTTTTAGTATGTAATATGTATGTAGAATATAACGGGGAAGTATAAAAACAATGAATTAATTAAAACATATTATAGACAATACTTACATAATAAAACCTGTCAATAAACTAAGACGGGTTCTTTTAAGTTAGTGTAGGTATGGTACCTACTATGGTACTTACCTACTATTATTCGAGAAACTGCGGCGATTACTTATTTATGTTCTTACCTTATTATTTCCATAAAATATGTTATTGTTACGATTCATCAAAATAATTAATATTAATTATTAAGTATTATATTCGTTTGTTTTAAATTCGTAAGTAGGGGTTCTAATTATTATTAAGTTCAATTACTAATTTGTTAACCCTTCGATGGTCAGGGTGGAAGTAATACCTATATAAATTATTTACAGTTAGGTCTTAAACCAACTGGTCTGAGAGTTAGGTAGGACCGAATTGAATGTTCAAGAATATCCAATGTATAGTAACACTGAGTATGAGTCACGCTGGGGTCTGAATAACGTACTGTGTAGGCGTCTCAATTTCAGAACGTTTCAGTAAGGCCGGCCCGTGACTCACCCAGTTACGCATTCTCTAATCTTGTAATGCAGATTCATGCAGTAGGTATACAAAGCAATATAATCTTTCTTTTGTCAAATCTATATGTAGGTAATGTATATCATTCATATAATGATATGTGTATATATACGGTATCTAGTAAAGATTACTACTGATATTTTTGTTGAGTTCAGATACACTAACAATCAATTTTTAACTGAGCTATCAGACAAGTGCTCAGTTTCGTATCAGCAGAGTTTATCTCTTAGATGCTGACCTAAAAATCTAAAATACAAAACATTTAAAATCAACTAGGTATTTACCTCGCAATAGGCCTCGTCTCTCCGATGAGATCTATTAGACCACTTCCACTGGTGCCGGCAACAGGGGGCACGGGAGTGCAATTGCACCCAAATGTCGGAAAAAACACACGAAAGCGCATGGATTATATGTAATCTGCACCTAAATAAACACAGGTTACCTACATTGCCTCTCTTTTGTGGAAGTTTGTTTTAATATTTGTGAATGTTATAACAGAATTTTTATTACAAGGCTTTCTAAAATGTAAAAAATAAAATAATGTTTGATTAGTAAAGTTAACATAATAGAGTTTAGAAGACATAATGAAGATGTTGGACTGTAGCGAGAGAGGAGTCAAGATCAATGGAACTCGTATGTCGGATTTTTGGATCGCGTATGACCTCAATCTCGTAGCCGTAATCGCCATAAGTACTCAGTGAAGTTATAATCATACATAGTTCACAATAGCCGAAGGAATTACAATTATTCTGCCAATGTAAAAACTGATTAGATTGAGTTTATCAACATTCGTGAGTCAGAGGGTGGAGCAAGGCGCATGGCGGCGTATTGCCGCGACACGAGCGACGCGTCCGTTGCGTGAGGCGCCAGTGCTCACACACCACACAGCCCTACTACTATAACCTACCGCTAATTTTAGACGCCGAGCCGGTCCCCATTGCACCCTCAGTTATTTAATATTTACGCAATATTATAGCCGATGTGTCAGATATAAAGTGCAAAGTTACATTGAATTTAGGGTGCATAGGTAATTTCAGTTCAGATCAATAGCCTGCTTTCTGCATGTAGGGCTCTGAGTGGTGCCAACAGGGACTGACTTTAAATTAAGTTTTTTATAAGTGTGTGGTTGAATTTAATCCCTTTTCATAGAGAATATTATCAATAGGTGTAACATAATATGCGAAATGTTTCGAGAAATTAAAACTGATGCTTAAAAATTTTGGTGAAGAAACCTGATTTTGTCATCAACCACTGCTGGCCACGAGTCTCTCCTCTATATAAGTGACTGTGCGGGGTGCAAGGTCGGCGGTAATATTAAAGCACTGTTTGGATTTGTTACTACACAAGTTTATTTATAGTTTTTAATAATAATAATAATAATGTTTGATATAAAAGTTCTTAAGTTAAAATTGAATTGAAAATGTTTAAATGTTAATGTTAAAATGTTAATGAATGCACCCGGTCCGTTTGAGGTTTGGTATAGCACTGATGTTCTATATTAAACTTGTCACGCAGGAACAAGTATCTCGATTGTTTACTGCTGAGATAGCAGGTGTTCGGTTGCTTAGACCGAACAGTGACACTACTATTATACTGCGAATGGTGGAAAACAAGCTTATGATTGTAGGCACCTGCAACACCTGCCAATCCACATAAAAACGTTCATCCTTTCACACTTGTGATCTAACACCGCGTGTCCTATACTAGCATACTCCTAAAATGATTTTGTCCGACGTGTCTTCTGTCTGGTGTGAAAGAACTTTTAAAGGGCCTTCGCTCCTCAGTCAACTTTAGATCCCATTGCCCATCAGCATATATACTGCATTTTGGCGGTCTTCTAACAGCTTGATCAGGGGTGTGCCCTACTTCTTTTGAAATCTTGTAATAGCATTTTCTTATTCTACCTCATCTCAACACGCACTATTTAATCCATGATTTGGTGCTTTAGATTTGATTTACCAAAATAATTCTTATAATAGGTACTTACCTACATTTTATTAAAATTACAACACGCAAAACCAGCTGTTTCGAACTTTTGACATTTAAAAGGACTAGGTACTTGAGTGTATTGTTTCAAGAACGACATCGACATTTCTTTACTTGCCGTCGAATCGATAAATTTTAATTTAATTAAAGTATTTCATCATCATCATCAGCAACCCATTACGTCCCACTGCTGAGTTCGGGTCTCCTCTCCTCCAGCAAGAGAGCTGAGAGGGTTTAGGCCATAATCCACTCACGCTGGCCTAGTGCGGGTTGGTGGATCAGGCACACTCATAGAATTTCTTCTAGGGTATGTGGGTTTCCTCACGATGTTTTCCTTCACCGTTAGCAGATGGTTAGTCACTTGACTAGTACATATAAATTCCACAAAGTGGAATTCACATTGGTACTGCCGGTCAGGATCGAACTCGGACCGCGTGATTTGCACGCTGGTCCCTTATCCATTCAGCCACCATCTAAAAGCTGATTTATTGAACACGAATGTTTTGCATATAAATAATACCTAAGTAGGTAAGTTTTTGTTGTATGATGTAGTTATTTATCTGAGTTCGATTTTTTTAAAGTTAATTTTACCAACGTGAGTTACCCATAATAATTTCCTGTTAATAAAAACGTCTAAAAATAACCAGAGGAAAAGTTTGAACGAAACAATTTTTTATCAGTTCAACTTGCATGGGGTTCTTGAACGATGCGTCACGTGGCACGAGACAGGCCGGGTGGCGAGTTGGCGACGCAGGGGCTGGCGCCGCGCCGCCCGCCGTCGCTCCATGCCGCCAGGCGGCTCAATGCCGCGCCGTGCCGCTGCACGCCACCGTGTCTGAAACACCCCTAACTACACGGAATTATTACTACATACTTTCTAATAAGCCTATAAACTGAAACAAAATGTTTCTGAAGGATTTTATGAGCAATTTACTTGAACTTACACTGTACGTGGATATACAACAGTGGCCAGCCGTACGACTGTCTTACATAAAGTTTTGTTACGTAGTCTCTTGGATACATCACAACCTTTTTATAAAACCATGAACCAAAAAGAAAAAAATAATCTAAATTCAAATAATTTTCGAATACCTACTTACATGTCACCGATATTCTTTGATTAATTTGTCAATAACTATTATTTCAAACACATTGCTATTTTTGAAAAACGTATTCCTACAATTTTTACTACAAATAAAGTATATAAATGCCTGAGGAAGTACTGAAGGTGCCACGCAGCGCGTCCCCCATAGCCCGCGCGGGTGCCGGGGACATATCCGAGCGGGAACTATCGCGAGAGAGGCACAAGTTACAGTCGACTCCACCTGCGTGAGTTGCTATTATCTCATACGTTAAGATTTACTAAACGATGTAGGTATTCTTTTTTAGAGATTAGCAATTTCCCAGGAAGACAGTAACTGTACCGATAAACTCAAAAAATACCACTATAACACTGAATAAATTTTCATCAAATCGTTAGCCATTCCCTAGATAAATACATGATAATGCTTGTTTAAAAAACTACTACGGCCAGGTAGATATATTAATCATGTAGGCTACAAGGCGAAGCTCATTCCAATTTTATTTGACTATATGGCACATTCGTCGGCTGAATAGACAGGTGTAGAACTGTAGAGCCATATTTAATAAGCTGGCTAGATATTGAAACTACAAGAAGACACCAGACTGACCGAGTAGCATTTTAATAGTAATTACGATACTTGATGGTTGCAATTTTGTTTGTAAAAACTACAATAAGTAGAATCTACGCGGCTACGTCGTAGACATGTGTAGAGCTCTACAAAGCTTTTGGCAACGTCAAATGTACGAGTATTATGGACATGGACATAGCACAATAGCACGATAGCACAAAGTGCATGCAGACTGAACTACGGTGCTGTACGAGAAAAAGTTTGGATTAGATTAATTCAAACCGTTTATTTGTTTGCAAATAGAATTAATAAATTAATTATAATTTTAGCCGTAATACATAAGAGGGATGCCATATAATATAGGTACTTATATCACCCTGGTAAAAAACACATCAGTAAGTGACGTGAATTGAATATGAAAAATAGCAAACCTAAATTGGTAACTACTACTATAATTACCTTCCATTAACAATTACTTAGGTGACGTCAGAGAGAATATAATAATAATTTAATAGGTAACTTGGAATTTACATTACGTCACGTAATAGTTTTCCTTTTTATATTAATTATTCATAGTTTTATTGATATTACACTAACGTTCTGTTTATAACATCACTTTCCTACTGTGAGAAAGAAGGAAAGAAAACAAAATGACAAAGGCACTCGTTGTGCGTCATTCGTGTACTTATTAATTTTATTTTTTTAATAAGAAATCGTTTCAAGTTTAAAATACAGGGTAATTTTCCAGAAGCATTTACATAGTCGTTTAGTTCTCGGGCAATAGGGAAATTTATAGATTCAAATAGAAATCTTTACTAATGTTATAATGCAAAAAGGTGTTTGTTTTTCCTTCTATCACGTTGTCAAATTCTTTGCAAGAGAAATGATTGAAGGGCTTATCAGTGACATAAGTTTTAGTGGGCGGAAGCTAGTGTTTATGAAGCTGTAGTGGTCATCGCGAATTTGTATACGAGACGATTTAATGTTAAAAAAACAATAATTGTCGTACCTATCACTCAGGGCCGCGCAATGCATCGTGAATTCGTGATACAACCTAATTTCCGTCACAATGCATCATGAGGCAAACTAATTTTCGCCACAGTGAGCTACTTTATATTAAAAGTAAATATTCTTATAGTCGCCTCCAGCCAGTACATCCTAAGAAGAAGCTGTTCCTGACTCCGGTGAACAAATTCACGGCCCAGTTGTCAGGTCCAAGCCCCAACTTGCAGCGCATCCGCAGCTGTCTCGATGAATACAAACGTCCAGAGATCCCCATCAGACCCGCCACCAAGACCAAGGCGCAGTCTATGGAGGACTTGACACCTAACAAGCGGATTAAGATTGATACGTAAGTTAAGTACAAAGGTTTATAATCTATCTATTTTATAGTCTCATGATCTCATCTCCGTTTTTTATTATAGTGATTCAATAAATTTACCTTTCTCTGGAAGTTCCGAAGACACAATGAAAATTAGTTATATTTTGGTTATCATAAGTATATCATATATGACTCAACAAGAAAGTTTAAAATTACTTTTTAAACGCTATTGGACAATAAAAAATGATTACCAATGGCCTTAATTTATATTGGCCCTTAATATATGTATTCACACCGTTTAACGGTAGTAGACGTCTGCTTCTAAACGACTTAATTTACTTTTACTTTTTAATTGTAATTAACCTGTGATCTGTTAATATATTCCACGTTATACAAAACATTTTCTCTAAAAATCTTTTCTGGTTATTTTAGAAAGACAGGACTGCCTGTACTAAGATCACCAGGAGTGCATGGGGCTGCCGAAGAGATAGCAGCCGCCAAGATCTGCAAGTTCATGATGTTGGCAGCGTGGCGCCGACGCCGGGACGAGGTGCGCTGTCTCAGGAAAACTTTGGAGTCTCAGGTATTTTTCAGAAATAACTTAGTAAAAATTTTTTTTTTCATAAATTTAACTGCTAAATTTCCCAGTTTATGACCTATCATAAACACAGACAGACACCTATGTCATGTAATATTCTTATTCACCCGAGACAATCCAGACTCTGGGCTAATGATATCTGAAGAATAACAGCTGACCTTTGCACGTTAGACAGACATTCACTGCACCACAGAGGTTAAATGACGTAGTAGCTAATAATAAAGTAATCCATTACTGTGTTGGGCACAAATTTCCTCTCCTCTACCTGCCTAGATAACTGACAGGGTTTAGGTCATAATCCAAACGTTTGTCGCAGGCATTTTACAAAAAAACTACTAAATGTACTTACCTCCGATCTTGTGTAGGCCGCTTCTTAGTTTGGTAGTTAAATAATAATAAAAAGTTTTTCAGCTAACATTTACGAGTTTTTAGGATAGCGTCAGGTCTTTTTAAGACACTTATCTTATGATTTCCTAGCAAGTTTTTTGATTAGGTGAATATTTTCGGATATAATCGCTCCGAAAGTAGCAAAAATTGTGTCCCCCTACTATTAGAACAAAATGTTTAGAAAACTGTAAATTAATTTATTTGTTAAAAGGTGTCGTACTCTGAACGTCTTCGCATACAAATCTGTGCGCTGAAGTCTCTGTTGGACTCTGACAACGCCAAGGTTCGACTAGCGATGCGGGAGCTCGAGAGACTCAAGCAGTTACTCAAGGACAAGGAGATCGAAAAGTCTGTGCTTGAACGGGTGAGAGGCAACACTGTTTTTAGCGGCCGCGGCCTGCAAGCTTCTTTAGATCAGATTATTGATTTATTTTGCTGCCTGTCGGACAGAATAGGGAAAGTGAGCTTAGGTAGGTACAATACCTAACTACAACTAGAGGATCGCCAATTAAATTTCCCGTCATTTATTTGTCATATTTTTGTTTTGGAAAGAGCATCTGCAGTGCAGCTGTCAGGCAAGGTATGGATACTTAAGTTTTTTTTAATCCTAATACCTATCTACCTTGTTTTTGGAAACCTAATATACTTATAGGTAAACGGCAATACCCTGAGCGTAAGAGAACAATGGTTAATCAATTAATGGTTATAAAAAATATTTAATAATTTTCAGGAGAAATTAGCTCTAGAAGACGACGTGTGCGCAGCTGAGGATCGCGTTTCAGAAATGAATATTGGTAAGGGAAAAATTTTATACACAGAAGAAAAAGATTCAACGAAGGCCCATATAAGGGTATAGACTTAGCGAATGTTAAATCATCAACGAATTAATTGAAGTGTAATGTTATTGTTTTTAGGGTGGCGTAATTGTCGTAACGAGTTGGACGGAGTAAGAGCTGCGGGCGCCGCGTACGAACACGCTCTGGCGATGGAGAGAGCCGCTCATGCCGAGACCAGGGCCCAGCGAGATCACGCCTTTGATAGGGTTCGTTGAGAACATTACAGACATTATGTCGATATGTTTGCTAAAGGCTGGCTCTCGTGCCTCATTGATACGATACGGGCATCAAAAATATGTAGCAATTTGGGACGTGCTATGGATATTATTATTATTAGCTGAACTTTATAAAAATATAACGTATGCCAAGTACGGTGTGCGTTCGCTTCCATTCATTACCAATGAGATCCATGTCCAGTCTATGACTTGACTCTCCAACAGAGCGCCGGCCGTTGAGTCTATAATATTCACGTCAGCTTTTCCAGGAGTCTGCCGGATTAGTACCTGTGTTTTATTGTACTTATATATTTTATATAATATTATTGGCTTACAATTAGGTGCAATATCTGGAAGAGGATTTGCAACAACATGAGTTCTTGCTGTCGTCAGTAGAAGCAGAAGTGGATAAGTTACAACGAAACGCTGAAGAGAAGCAACGAGAGCTGGATGAGACTAACAAACGATTGGAAAGCGAACACGAGTAAGATTTGGTTACAGAGTTCTATAGTTGCACGATCTGCTTCACAATTACACTATACACCTGGGCGATGCGATGACAGGGCGGGTTGCTATATATAATAAACATATTTTTAGTCTGGCACGGCACGTGTCGGACACGTTCAGTACCTGTGTGGTGTGCAGGGCCCGCGAGCGCACGTCGCGGGAGTGCAGCGCGCTGGCGGGGCGCGTGGGCGCCGCGGCGCTGGAGACGGGCGCGCTGCGCGTGGAGCTGGCCACGCTGCGGGCCGAGCTGGCGCGCATGCGCGCCGAGCTCACGCTCACGCAGGAGCAGCTCGACTGGTGGCCCAAACCACTCACCAGGTCACTATATGCTATCCTTTTGTTTTCTCTATCGCTTGTTAATACTGCCGCGGTAACGCAGAGAGTGTCTACGACTGTTTCACAACAGGTTTTGGGTTGAATTACCGGGTCTGACGAAAAAAATTATATCTAATCTATATTACACAAAATTATATTCACTTTATATGCCAAGAGAGTATTAATAGATAAAGAGAGTATTAATAGAAAAATTAATCTTACCTATTCCAATCCCAAATCGGAATCTGGAAGAACCCGAGAATTGCCACGCTGGATGGCAATGCTGATTCTCTGTGGGAGATAAAAACCAGCCCTCTGGTCACGTGAAGTGTTGATTAACCGCGTCGCTAGTTCATTATAAACGCGGTGAGCACATAAACTACACATAAACCAAAGAGTTTCCACTAATAAATTTATTTGAGTGTTGTGAATCGGCCGACTCAGCTGATGCACCCGCATTATAACAGTTGCATCTTTAAAAATATTAAAAATATCGCTTATCATCTTGTAATAAGTCGGGGAATAATGTGTGGTACTCTCCAAAACACTACCTTTTTAAGTTGATAGTATAAACTTACTTGAATTCTTGTTTTCTTTGTACGATTTCTTCAGACAATTTTCGGTGCGGATGCCTTTTTATTATTGCACGAATTTTGCTTTACTTCGTTCCAAAAAAATAGTGCTTCAATAAACTTGTCGTTTAAATTTTGCAATGACTATCTGCAATAACATTACAGAATGTTGGGTGCTGCACGTTCGTTTTTCCGCTACCCGAAGACTGTACCCGAAGCGCTTTTGTGGACGCTCTTACCATCACGACATGGGTGTTAGCTTACTTAGTACATACCTACACGCGCTTGTTTATTCAGATTAAAATAAATTTAATTCTCCTAAAAGGAGGTAATTTAAGATATTGTTTATCTGTTACGGTTAAAATGTCATTTTATTTCGTCTAGAAATGCACACAATGTCAACATAGTATTATGGAATGTATTTTTAAACTGTTTACAAAGGTAAGTTTGGTAAGTATTTTCTCTTTTCTAAGGTTAATTTGTAAAGTTAATTTACAGGGATTTTCAATTTTGTCAATTTGTTACGAGTAAGTTTTAGATTTTTAAGTAATTATTGTTAATGTATTTCGTTCAAATAAATGTTACAAAAATAGCTTGTGAATATTATTCCAATCTTTCCGGCGTATAATTATACTTCACACATAATTTATCTAAAACGTCTCAATCATCTAACAAGGTTAAAACTCCTAAATGTGGGGAAACCACTAGGACTGTCGTTATTGTAAAACACCACTGCCAACTAGGAAGGTTAGTTACCTACACTAAGTTTTTTTTATATTCATTAGAACATGACTAACCGTAAAATTTTGTAAACAAATAGGTATATGCTAAACCAAATTGTTTAATTTTTTTCATGGTGAGTGGTCCATTTATCGATTTTGTTTTGAGAAAATGACAAAACATAACCATGTTCCTCGTATGAATGGTTCTATTACTTTACGTGTGATCACCACGCACGGGTGGCAAATAAACGAACGGCCGCCCACCTGATGGTAAGCTGTTACCGTAGTCTATGGACGCCTGCAACAAACTCGTTCCCTCCCATAAGGGCTTTGGGCACCACTACTCACAGCAGGAACACAACACTAATGTTATGATGGCGACGGTCTTCTGTAGGGCAGAGGGACTTGCTTTCTCAAGGGGATGGTTCAGTTTAGAGAGAACGTACCCATTTCAAAACAGGGCACAGGGGTCGTTCTCATTTGCTCTATGGAACATGACGTCATAAAAACAATGACACGTTTACTTCTCATATATCTTAGGGTTGGACCACATCAGCCGCACGGAATCGCACTTTCCTATATTTCTATCCTTTTCTGTCACTGAGAACCGTCATTTATTAGAGCGAGAAAGAGAGCGGATGTGCGGCCCTACGAGGCCGTATCGACGAAGCTGGCACTCTATATCGTTCTAGTTAAATGACGGTTCTAAGTGACAGAAAAATATAAAAGCATAGGAAAGTGCGATTCCATGCAGCCTGATGTAGCCCAACCCTTATACAGTCGGATGACGTCATGTTCCATTCATGGGAACAACTCCTGTGCCCATCTTCTCTTGAAATAGGCATGTTCTCTAGTGAAATAAAAGTCGTGGTTCACGTCATCAATTTATTTCAGTCTTACATTTCTAATCAACAATGTTTCAACTACAAAATATCAACATTTGGAATGGTTCCCTATCACTGGGGGCGGCTCGCTACACTATCATTATTGCTTTTCAATGTTATTTAATTTTATACTTTAGTGCTCCGTCATGCTAGCATTTCTTCAACGTAGGCGTTCGAAGGTGTCGTCGTCGCGGCAACACGTTGCATAATTATGACCTATCGTCATGTAACTACAACGCCGCAGCATAATGTTAGGCGGAAGAAAACCGGGGTGGCAACACTAAATCGCTGCAGTACTTGTAGCACACCACTATGATAAGTCTAGATTGTCTCTGACTTTTCACATTTGGCGGGATCATGGTTATATCATATCATCGTTTTCTTTGTAATTAGTTTTAAAACTCAACAAGTGTATTATAATACGTAGTTAGTAGTTATAGTAGTGTAGTGTGGTAGACATGACAACTGACAAGAAGAAAAGAACCTGGAACGTTCTTGGAAAGGAACGCCTTCTTTGGAGAAATGTTTAGGAGCCTATAATTACTCAAGATAGAAACAAATGAGCAAATCTTAACTAATTGTATATATAGACTCAATGTACTATTTGTTAAAATGATTAAATAGGTATACTTTATTGAAAAGAGTCACTCAACACAAATTAGGCTGTTGCAAGGAATTTAAATTTTTATCTTGCGCTATTTAATCTGTAGTTGTCCGTCAAAGTGCTACGCCCTTCTATCCAATTACAAGTAACTAACAATGAACGAGCTAAATTAAATAGTAAAAAAATTAAGTAAATACTTTGAAATTTACGTAACTTCGAGTTAAGTAACAAGCAATGTGTTGTAATGGTAGTTAAGTTTACTACCTAAACGACAATTTTTTTAGCTATAAAATCTATTAATTACTAGGAAAAAACTATAAAGCCAGTAGTAGCTAGTCATATGAAGAGCACGAACTTAATACTACACAAGATTAGGCCTACAGCGCTGTCCGCCCCCGCGCTACCTACGTCAACGTTAACATGTAGACCGATGCGGTGTACGGTAAAAAGATGAGTGCTTTGGTAAGGCTTTTATACTTCACTTTATTACAAAAATTAAGTTATATTATGTTAACATTCTGTCAGCTAAGTTTCAGATAGACTATCTAGCACTTATTTGCCAGCGGTGAAACAGAAACCGACGATGGTCTCACGAGGAAACTGAGGTCAGTCATCGCCAGGACAGTCTTTTAAGGTGTAAGTCGAAGCAAAACTGTACAACTTATATCTGGCGATGAAAAAAGTAGCCTGTTCATCTAACTACATTTTCTTTTCTCAAGCCTCTATCCTCTCTGTTTAGTCTCTACTGAAATTAGCTGTCGTCTAATTTAGCATCTTATTTTGGTCATGAATTTTTACATGTTTGTCAAAAACGCCATATTATGTATTTGTTTGTATAACACTCATCTCCGTTCCGTAACCTCAAACTCTAATAATAATTTGAAATAAATATTTACAAGATATACACTATTAATAAATTACATAAATAATCTAATTTCAATTGGACTAATTTGGTACATAAGTATAATAATTAAGATCAATATTAGCGCCATATTTAGCTTAGAAGAATTTCTACAATAATAACTACATTTACAATACATTTATTGGTTCTTTGAGTGACGTCCTTAAGCCACGTATCCACTTGCGCAACTTCGTGAAGTTTCAGTTCACGGTGCGCGAGCCGCGGGCTGCGGAGAGTTTACGCGCCTCGACTTGAGGCACAAAATAGAGTAACAAGGCAACTGTTCCACCCGCGGCTGGCTCAATGGATACGTGGCTTTTGAAAAAGCCACAGGTTCAATTTTGTATACATAAAGGACGTCTGTTCCTTTGACAGTTGGCTGTAGGTAAACAAATGTGAATAGCCAAAACATTAGGTCACTTGTTGTTGACTAATGATAAACATGGCGCTATGATAAATAAGTACTGTATACAATAAAATTAATGCGCTAGTCACTAGCTTCAGAAACTCAATTAGTTGGAGAGAGGCCGTTTTGGTGTTTTACACCTATAAGTTTATAATATTATTATATCATCATATCAGCATATCAGCCCAATGACGTCCATTGACATGGCCTCACCTAACCCCCGCCACATCGAGCGACTTTGTGCCGTCTGCATCCAACGACCACCCGACGACCTCGGGGGTTTCCCTGCGTGATCGAATCAGAACTAAGGAGATCCGCAGGCGAACTACAGTTGCCGACATAGCTCACCGAATCAAATCGCTAAAGTGTCAGTGGGCAGGCCACATACTATTATATATACGAGCATTAATTTCTGATATTCCTGCTTATTAATACTTTACTTTTGCTAATCGAATTTAGCTCTTAACACGTTCAAATAAGGATGAATTTACACTTATGTTTGATTCGTCCATAATATTTAACTTGGGCTGCTATAACTTTCTCAACCATCACCTACATTACTCGTCTTAATCTTAAAAACATTTTCATATATGGAATGAAAATGTTTAGATATTAACAATACTTTACGTATATACATATTATACGTTATTTAGTAATCATATGTGAATATGTTACGGTTAAAGTTAGGGATGAATATAAACTTGAAATAACAACAATAATTTTTATTGACAATAACCAATAAAAACTTATCATTTGTTAAACTTAAATTTATATGTATTGCACGCGCACTCCTACATCTAATATTTAATCGCAACATATTTACTTATAATTTGAAACACATAATACATATATGTAATAAATAAATAAATTAAAAACAATGGCCACTCTCCAAGAAAATATTTACGAATAAATGCAAAATCTTAGAGTATTACTTGACTAGAATAATGACAGATGTTGTAACTTAACGGCTAGTGTAAAACATTACAAATTGAAATTATAACATATTTATATTGATTGAACACTAACGTCATTGTTTTATCCTAAAGTAAATAAAAGTTTACGATAAATACAAATGAGTCACGTAAATTACATTTTTACATACATATTACATGTAGGTAATCGTGGATTACCTAAATCGTAGTTAGTGATGTTTTTAACCTTCTAATCCCGCGGAGCACTAGTGATCCCTGAGCTTTGATTCTGAATTTTCAGAAAGGTTCCGTTCGGAAACATCCGGAACTTTCCGATGGTTTAGAATTAAGACCCTGAAGGCATCACCAAAAGTGGTCAGTGAAGTAACAATTCCAACTGGTTGAGAATCACTGTTTTACACGCTAAGGACGTTATAAGTCAACAATCTGACGATCTGAGTTGAAGTGATGATCAAGCGTTTTTTTTCTTCTTTTTATTTTAATAAATTTGCATGCTATCAAGATTTAGCGATTAAAGGGTTAAAAAGTGTAAAGGTACAATCTGACAGTGCCTATATACTTTTTGTTATCCATACTACATACACCTCAGGCATTTTATTACGTATACTCGTATCAATAATAAAATAAGATGCAAGCTAGTATTTACCACTTCCAATTTAAAATGAAAAATGCATCATTTCAAACGATTATTAAATAAAAAAAATATTATGACATAATAATAAAAATTACTCAACAAAATTAAAATTACTCATTATTTTACGCGACTCATTTATTTAACGTAATATCTGTTTTACATTCAAGTACGATCTCTCATAGAAGTATACAATTATACATTCACTGAATTTATAATTATTTATATAATATTTAATTTAATTTTAATTGTTTAAATGCAACACGGAGTTATCAGTGGAGTCATAGTTTAGTTATTAGGCCAAAGTATTTTTGTACAAATAAATAACATAACATTGTTATAAATAATATTTTAAATTATATTTTAATAATTTCTTACATTTCAGGACCTAAATACTTGTTGGATAGGTACCTTATTTATTGCAGATATGTATGGTAGATTATTTGAAGCAAGATTTACGTATTTTTACATATATTATTATGTAGGACCTGAACTCTTAAAACCTCAAAAAAAAAATTTAATATCTTATAAAAAGCAATTAAGTACTTTTATGCTTTGCTTTAATAAAATTAAATTATTTATTTATGAAGTCACCATAATTATAATAAATTTAATATTTTGTTACGAAATTATTTCACTACAAATGACTATGTTCCGTTAAATGCATCATTAAATCAGATCTAATTATACTCTACTGTATAAGTGATTCAAAATATTTTTGCCTTATTAAGCAAAGCCTCAATCTAATTCACATAGTTTGCTCAAACTGAGGCGTTAATTTTTTATACAGAATAGCTGATTTATTAAATTGCTCACTAAACTTAAATCATAATAAATTATTGTTTTCAAATATTTCCACGATTTATTTCTTTAAAATTTATTTTAAAAAGTATTCACAATACTTACGAGTACTGTTAGAAAAGTTACGGAAGTTTTTTATTACAAATTTTAGAAATTAATGTTTTTTTTCCACAAGTACGGGTTCTGCCTAAAACGTCATACTTTCCAAATATTATTTTTTGGTATTTTTTTTATTTTATCTTTCATCGTTTAAGCTTGCCACATTTACCGTTACCCTTAAAAATAAGACAGACAATAAACATAGATGTTAACTAACATGCGTTATTGTCAAACGTTTATCAATTCCATGTAGATGGCTTCTCTTTGGCAGGATTCCGTTAATAATTATCGAAACGATATTTCGTATGACATAACAATGTGACGTAGTTACGACTAGTTCCGTAATTATCATTTTGCTCCAATTTGATTAAATATTTTTTCATGAAGGCATATATTATATAGGCAAGATACTTACTAACCAATTGTTTCTTTCAATGTTAAGCATTTGTACTTCACATGCGCTCACTATAAGTATACCTTTATAAATATATGATATACTATAGTGAATTTTGCATACCTATTATAATATAATACCTATTATAATCGGAAATGTTGATCGGTCTCCTTTTGATAGAAGTATTAATGGGGTCGCCCAATTTTGTGTCTTATCTTAATACAAAATAAATAAAATATTAGCTTTTAGTCCAATTTTAGTTAATAAACACTAGGTACTGATAAATAATGCTTCAAGTATGTTATATTCTAATATAATAGATAATATTAAAATTATAGAGCATTTTCGAGACGGTAAAACTGCCTTCCTTTATTATTCTAACGTTCACACACTGACACTTAATAAGTTTTCTGACATTTAAAATGTCACGTCAATCAAGTATGTTCGTCTCGGCACGTCTTAATAATAATACTAAAGTAAAATATAATAATAAAATTAAAAAAAAAAGTATAATACTTAAATAAAATACCCGGAAACTACCCCTTCAAAAAAGGTAGGAACCGCGCTTAAAAAATAATCTCTATGAATATAATAATCTTAATTTGAGATACATCGAGACATGAGATACTTTGTTAAAATTACGCATAAGTAAGTACATACATACAAGTCCAAATCACAGTATACTGTAAATAATAATATTTGCCAAAATATACGCCTCGATTTGAGTGATTGCTCGAATTGAGATGTAAATTACGTACGTAAGGCATACGTTTAATGACACAAAATGGAATGGACCCTTCCCCATCTACTAAATGTCGTTTAAATCATACCGAAGCCCTCTCCTCCCTCGTTGATGGCCCAGAGTAGAGCATGCACGAGTTGTTCGTAACTGTCGTAGTCGGGCAGGCACAGCTGGTTGAAGCAAGTGTGGGCGGTGGGCAGCGCGCCGAACGTTGGCGCCGCGGTGATTTGGAAGCGTGGGTTTAGTTCCTAGAAAAATTGTTTAATTTTGTCTTATATTTACAGAAATACAGGTGATCATTTTAAATAATACATTCATATTATTATCATCATTTAGCAGTCTACTGGTCATAGGGCTTTTGTAATGAGTACTAGGTATCATCTGTATTCAGTTTGATGCATTTAGTTGAGATACGACAGGCCTGTTGGTCTAGTGGTTAGTGACCCTGACTGCTAAGCCGGAGGTCGTGGGTTCGATCCCCACCCAGGACAAATCTTTGTGTGATGAGCATAAAGGTTTGTTCTGTGTCTGGGTGTAATTTATCTATAATATGTATGTATTTACAAAAAAAAATGTATTTAAGTAGTATATCAATTGTTTAGTACCCATAACACAAGCAAATATAATTGCTTACTTTGGGACTAGATGGCGCTGTGTGAATGTGGTAACAAAAAAAAAAAAAACATCGAAGTTGCTAATAAAGCAACTCCAAATAGTCGCGGTATTCGAAGCGAGAGATTTACCTATATTAGGTGCGAAGTTCAAATTTTGTGATTAAATACGAATTCAAATTAAAGTCAACTTCGAGCATCCCAGTTGATAATAATTGTCGACAGACAATAAAAGTGGTGGTGGTGTACCTGGAAGCCGCCGGAGGGCAGCTGCGAGCAGCCCGTGGTGAACTGCAGCAGGCGCGCGCGCTCCTCGGTGCTGAAGTTGGCGAGCGCGGCCCAGAACCAGCCCAGCAGGCGCTCCCAGTCGCGCCCCGCCCCCGACACCAGCGCGTGCGCACGCCAGTCCGACACTGACACCTCGCCCGTGCCGCACACCAGCAGCTACAACGACACCACTATGTCTCACTACTGATATTATTTAACTACCCTCGTTCCTATATTCAAAGGTAAAAAATTGATTTCTGACCATCAGTTGGGGTATAAAAATAAACACGATTACGAGAAACTATCGATCAGTTTCATAGACAAACAAAAAACATTATGGAATCTCGAGAAGCACACACATTGATCGCGAGCGTTTGATCGCGTATGGTACAATGGTCTACTTTTTAAAATGAAAATTGCCCTAATTAGCTACTTGTACGAAGTACTAAAATTCTACTTAGATCAGCGTCATTTTATCGTACGAAATGGCAAAGCAAATACAAATACAAATCATTTATTTTGTAAACATAGGTACATAACTACATATAAGCAGATGGTATTCTTACATAAATAAGTCCTTAACTATATTTATATATATATGTATATATATATAAAGTGCTATCTATAGTCGATGTCAAATCCTTTGAACGACACGATACACACCACTAAACACAAATTAGAGTACACACGTAACTACGTAAATAATTAGTTCTCAGAAATGAATGTTCTACCTCCAACTCGTTCTCGTCGAAGATAGCGAGCAGGTTGTCGGGCACGAGCAGCGTGAGGCCGCGCAGGAAGGCGTCGGTCTCAGCGCGCACCCGCGCCGCCAGCCGCCACTGCGCCAGCGCGTCCAGGTACGCGATCTTACTGCTGTTGCGCACCTGCCACAGGACCACAACACTACACTCACAACCTTATTACTATGGCCCGAAGATGGCGGAAGACTCATATGTATAATAAGATCTTTTTAAATATTTTGAATGGAGCTAAACTATTTATCACGTTTTTCATATCTCATTTCCTATCAGCAATCAGTCAATCGACTTCAGAGAAAAACAGGTCATCTTGGATAGGCGTCATATTTTTTGTACATATTATGTACGTAAGTAAAACAAATGTGCACGTACCCGTATACTGCTACCATTAGGTATGAGGTCGTGTGTCTCTTTTAGTTTGCCGGTATTGTCGTACACGTCCTCCGAGAAGTACAGCTCGGGCACTCCCTCGCCATTGTCCAAGTCTGTCTCCAACACGTACTTAATCTTGGACAGGTACAATTCGGGGTCGTCTTGTTCGAAGTACTACAGACAGAGGTATACTCTTATGTTAGATTTATCTATTTGTTATAAACTTATAAAGCATATTGGTTGTGTCAATTATTATTAAAGACCTATTTCTATTCTTCCCACTCTATCCAAAACTTAAGATAGGCTTATCAATATTAGACGCCAAATACTAAGAATATCAAGACAAGCTGTTACAAGCGCAATTTGACTTTAGGGCAAATAGAACCACATCGGAAGCGGTTTTTGAATTGAAGCAAAAATATTAGACCCAAAATATAACTATCGGTATATTTTGAAACAATCTCTGTCCCAATCTGGATTAATCAGTGACTTATAGTGTTCCTCAAGGGAGTATCCTGGGACCAACACTGTTTCTTAGCTATATAAATAATGAATATTTATCTGAATCTGAAGTCTCAATCTCAAAAAAACCAATTCTAGAAATGTCTAACTATCAAAATATCCAATTTTTATAATGTCCAGCTCTCAGAACACCCAGGCTTTAAAAGCGTCATATAGGTTCTTTTCCGCCTGCTTTAACATTCTTCCTTAAGACCCAAGGCAGGCGGCTCAGTTTGAGCCAGGGTTACCTGCTGTGTCCTATATATCTCTAATACAAACGTGTAAACATACCTTATAATGAACTCTGAGTCCAATGATCTGCGCTAGGAAGGATCGCGTGAGTCTGGCTCGCACAAGTTGTCTGTAGGAGCCGCCCAGCGCACTCTCGTACAAGCACTTGCCCACTAGCTTACCCGCTAGCTCGAAGTGCTTCAACTGTCCACAACAATCATTGTTACATTATAAACACATTATTGAAGTAGGTTACATTTTTGTCCAGCTTTTAAGTTAGTTTAAAGACGAAGATATTTCTATATTTGTTTTTTATTTTTTAAAAGATAACATACTGGGAATATATAAAATGTGTAACCTTAAGGTGTGGCGGCCGGTCCGGGTTGGGATGCACTAACCCAGTGGGCGAGTCGTGGAAGGACACAAACAGACCAAACTTGGAGTCGAACAGTTGACCGCACAGTTGTGAGAACCACTCGCGACGTACACCGCCCCAGTCCACACCTGGTAACAACAAATTGTTTGTTATAAGCTTTTTCCCTGAAAGAATATGGCTGAGGATATGCCAATGATCCATCTAAGGAAATAAAAATATTCTAACTCAGATCTTAAACCCCATTCAATAGGAAAACCTCTATCTCATACCCAATATTAGGACTGCTGTTAAACAACAAATTAACACGGATACTTTTTATGGAGGAAAGTGCATAATTTTTGTCTTCTCTCTTACTATTTATTACATTAATTGCGAGGCTAGAGTTTGGGACTTCCGAATGTTATAACTCGGTGAGTGATCTTTACTGTACATACAGTCCACTGTTGGATATAGGCACGCTACTGAGCACGGTTTGCAGCTCATACAGCGCTTGCCAGTCAACCTGAGAAGTTTGTCGCTCCAGCTAGTCTGAAGAATTCTTACACTAGGTTTGCTGATACGTGATCCCCACTTTAGAACCTGTTTATAAAATTCTAGCTTAAAGAATTGTCAGTAATGCGTGTGTGAGAGATAACGTACCCTGCTCTCCCTGGAAGGTGACGTCAAAGTTCTTGCACCAGTCGGCGACGGTGAAGTGCTTGGTGGCCTTGAGGCTGGTCCTCACCAGCTCCGCGCGCAGGATCCTGATGGCCAGCTTCTCGTGGGGGTGACGCGAGTGGGCCTTGCGGATCTCGCTGTAGAAGAAGTCTTGCTTGTTCTGTTGGAATACGCAACATAGACGGTTAAATCTCAGATACTCATAATAGAATATTTCTAGTCTTTTGCACGCGTGTATGTCGCGAGTAGGGCGCGAGCACTTCGACTCAAAATGGATAACATACGCACGTGGAGTGAGGAGAGCCTTCAATATCCTGGTTCCTCAATAATATTGCTGATTATTATAATTATTATATTTCTTTGTCTAAAACCACTTGTTACCTACATAGATATATTTATTTAGTAATAAAATGCCCAATTTTCTCATTTTTACACACGTGCACATTTGATAATTTAGGCACATAATAAAATTATGATAATGTAAATTATATATTATTCTACCTTGAAGGAGTCTTCTCCTCCGCAGTTAGCTATGAGCAGCTGCGTGAAGGTAGCCGCGATGAGGTCTCTCTCCGCGGAGACCAGCTCCAACTGCGGCTGTACTCCGTCCTCCAGGGTGAACTCACCGCCGGGACCAGAGCCAGACGGGGTCGGCTTTAGGATTAGCTGAAGACAACATACATTATAAATAAATAATTATTATTGCCAATTTTATACAAAACGATATTGAGATAACATCGGTTCCAAACTAGGGTACGTCTGTATCTTGTGCAAAAAAAAGGGTTTATTTGGTACTATTGGTTATTTTCAAGATTTGTTCAGATTTCTTATTGGCGCCTCTATTCGTTATCTGCGGCCTGCCACCGGTGTCTGCGGGGTCTGAGGGTGCGCGGGCGCACCGCGCGGGAGCGGCGCCGCTCACTCAGCTCAACACACTCCGCGTAGCTTGACGCGCAATTCACATTTCTGTACATCTCATAAATAAAATACAGTACCTACTGTAATCTGGCTATCAGTCTTTTTATTAAGAAGAAACCCCATAGAGCTTAGTCATTTCTCGATTTATTCAGTAAAAGTGTAGTCTCACCTTGGTGGAGGGACAGAGGCGGAAACTGGTGATGCGCTTGGGGATGAACTTGAAGAGGTAGTCCTTGAGCGTGAGCTGCTTGGGGCTGATGCAGCACAGCACGCGGCGCGGCTTGCCCGACAGCAGCCGCGCCTCGTAGCTGATGTTGTGGCGCCGCGACCCGATGTTGCGCTGCACCGTCGCCGTGTCGCTCGCTGCCACAACACACGGCATACTTACTAATTACACACTAATTACTGATACTAATTTTACTATCCACTAACCCAAAAGTTGTGGGCGGCACAAAATCGCTCGCTATGTTGAAAATTAGGTGAGGTCTATGTCCAGTAATAGCCGTCATTGGTCTAATATGTAGCTGGTCCACTAACCTGTGAGCACGATACAGTCGAACTCCCCGTTGTGCAGCAGCACGTGGTCGTAGTAGACGCAGGCGCGGTAGACGCCGGCTCGCTCGAAGCACAGCGCCAGGATCACGCGCTGGTTCACCGCGTCGTACGAGAACGTCGCTGCAGACGACAGCGCCTCGTCCACCTCGCCGCCTAGCGGGTTCAGCTTGATCGAGAAACCCTGCGGAATATATTGCAATAGAAATAAGATAACGCAACTCTTTTGTATAAAGTGAGATGAAACCCCACCATACATCCTCGGATTACCCAACTTAGCTATTGCAACGGAAAAGGGTTGATAATATCGAACATCTCTCTTTTCATTGGGATAAGAAACATAGTCTCCGGGGTTTATAATGTTAATGAGTTGAAAAATTATTATTATACTTCAACACGTACTGTCTCTACACATATAGGCGAAAAATAATATCGATTTTGGAGTCAATCAGCCCAAAAATAGAAAGTTAAAGATGGCAAGCATTTTTGCAATTAGATTTTACTGTAATATATTATACTGTTAGTATTATGTTAATTAGAATTATAGTGTGATATATAGTAGGTGTACATACGGTGGGCGGGTCCTGGTCGGCGGGCGCGAGCGGCGCGGGGTTGTCGTACTGGTCGCGCGGGTGTATGTGCAGCTGCCGCGCGTGTCGCGCCGCCCACACGAGCGCGTGGTGCGCGCGCCCCACGCGCGAGCGCCGCGCCTCCACGCGCCCCGCGCTGAACCACTTGCGGTACGGCGCGCCGCTGATCGACACGCCGCCTGGACACACCAACTCACTACTACACACCTTACAACCTTAGCTCAACTATAAATATGAGAGATAGAGCTTTACTATCGCTAACAGATGGCAAATCTACTGACAAAGATTCTGTATAAACCCCTGGGATACAAACGTCAATTTACCTAATTGGTATACGTTCAATAAAAAACCATTCACATTACGGTCTGAAATACTCAATATAAATTAATAGCCAATTAACTAATCACTGTAAATATCGTAATATTTGGATAACAGACTGTATTAAGAAACTGACAAATCGACCAAAACTTGTAGAACATACTCACCGATCATTATAGATATAATGTAAACTCCGGCCGTCCGTACAGTAAACTTGACACGAGCCGTGTTGGCTTGCGCCGGATCACCTGAACCCAGCTCTAATACTGCGGTCACCTGTAGGAAGAGAGAGAAGATATTACTGATCATCCGTCCATCAATTAACTCACTCGTATTTAATTTTCCGCTTGTCCTTGTCCTTCCTAAAACCCTATCCCCGCCCCGTGTCACATGTTATCAAAGTTTATTGTCATTTATTATGTACACTAGATTTCGACGTGACGTTGAACTTGAAACTTTCACGCGTGTCGTACTTTGCGAATGTACTGTTGTGACTGTTACGGAGGCGTATCTACGTAGCAGTTTAAGATGGTCACTAAAACCAAAGCGCCGAGTGAGTTCGATTCCCACACGAGAAAATGTTTGTGTTATTCTAAATAATTGTTTCGCGAGCGTGATCTTTTTATAAAAGTAAGAGAAGAGATATCTTTATATATTTAGAAAAAGAAGTTTGAAAACTGTTACCTTCCGAGTACCATGTGATATAGAGACAGTAAGTTCATCAGTATCACATATCGGGTAGGGTTGTCCGTTGCGCTGAAAGCAGTGTATGGTGAAGCACATCGTCTCCCCAACTGCTTGGGGCTCCTGCCAGCCCCACTCAACCTGAAGATCATAACAGAAACATTATTTTACGCCCCATGTTGGGCGCCATTAAATAGGTTCTTGAAAGTACCTACTAGCTTCTGCTCACAGTTAGGCCCGCGACCCCAGATACATCGAGATCAAAAGTATCATATATGTATGTGTAGCTCAACATATTATTTTATCTATTAAATTACATTCATTCGATTTTGAATGAAAGAGTAGCAAACATCTACCCATCATCTCAAATTTTCAAGTTTAGTCTAAGCACGCACTATGTATGCAATCGGTGCGTTTTTTTACGTGCGAAATAAAATCACAAACGACTTCATAGTAAATCGTTACAGCAAAGATTTCGAAGCTGCGAATTTAAATCGCAAACATTTATTTTTCGCAGCGCGTGGATTGTAGTGAATTTTTTTTGTTCACAGATTTGCAATATTTTATCGCAACGATTTGCTATCGTAAAGCGCGCTTAGCCTTATAGTGGTAGTAGAATAGCCTTCGTACCCTACAACTGGCCGGGTGCAAGTACTTCCCGGTGACGTACTGCAGCAGCGAGTGCTTGGCCTCTGGAGCCAGCGATGGCTGCGTCATCGCCGCGAGGGTCACCAGTCCACACACCGACACTGACACTATCAGCATGCCTCCTACATCACAAACATTACATAATAATAACTCACCGATCCCGGTCGTATCAAATTATATACTATTAAACAAGTGCCCGCTCGACCAATACCCAAACATTTTTCTATGTTTATTTCATGATGATGAAAGTTCAAGTCCATTTAACACGCACGAGTCGACAGTAAAGCGATCAATAGTCTGAATAAGTCTAAACCAGAATATTCAGCAATCCAGTAACACACAGCAAATGTTTGGAAACTGGTCGACCAACAAGTTGTCTGATTGTACATAGTTTCAAGTATCTAACCAGTCAAATATACAATATAGCATATTATATGATTATATAAATATATAATGCAAGAAATATTCCCGACTATCGGCTGGCGACGCATGTCTATAAAATGATCGACTCACCCCAAGTCCAAGCATCTTGGTGCTTGCTACTTTTCACGACGGCGCTCCAAAGGTCCTGCTTGAGCGTCTGAAGCGCCTCCTTGCCGGTGGGCAGGCTCTGTCGCGCGGCCGACCACGCGCCAAAATCCTTCGGGTCCAGCACGTGGTGCGCCGTCGAGTCCTCCAGCCAGTACACGTCTTCCAGTGACGACACATCGAGGCTGAGTAGTCTGCAACAACATTTGTCACTACAGATGACCGCGGCCACTATAACATTAGTGAAGATGGATAGATATGGAAGCACAAAGGGATAGAAGGCCTTCTAAAGGGAGCCGTTAGCTTGCTGTGTGAAAATAATGATAATTTTCTAAATGTGATAATGATAATGCAAGGCGGTTAATAATATAATTCACTTTACTCTTCCTGTAAAAAAAATATTAGGTTTTGGTATACATAGTGATTTACTTCGTTGGCTAAATTCGTATGTGGCCAATCACAGTCATGCCAACGACGCACGCTTTGGAGTCAAAATTTGTAGAGATAATTTCATGCATTCCACAGGGGTCTCATATACACTAGATTCTGCTTACATACTCGATACTCCTCTTACACGTGGCGCTCCTTATATACACGAAGTTTCTTAAAATACTAGATGTTCCTTATATACTCGAAACTCCTTATATACCAGACTCTCTTTATATACTCGATGCTCTTTAAATACTCGACACTCCTTATATACTAGACGCTCCTTATATATTAGATGTGCCTTATATACTAGACGTAAAAATATTTTTATACATATATTATGCCATAACAATTATAGAGGCATCTCCCATCGTATGAGCTAAAATTAACGATCACACATCCACCAAAGCCTCCATGTGACTCTATATAAATTTCCACAAAATTACAATCAATTTACAAATGATCCTTTACCTTGCACGCTCGATTACTTGACCCTACTGAGTACTGAGCCCTCCGGAACAAGACGTAGGGCGCATTGATACTGGCAGATGGGGCCAGAGGTCCCGGGGATTGATAAACGAGCCGCAAATGCTATGGGATTAAGTAAGGTTAATGATGCGATGAGAAACACTGATAACGTATCAGTGTATCTGATATCTTGCGGTTGGTACGTTGCCGGGTCTTCCCGGAAAATATGAACTAACCACCAATTATGATATACAAACTCAGTACTACTCTAATGGTAATTCTATCTCAGAAAGAAAAAAAGATTGAATATTGCATTAATATTTTTTTGCTTTTTAAGTTTATATTGTTACCACCAAGCTCGGTCTCCTAGATATTTAAATATAATGTAAATTACACGTAATTGATTACCCAATATTTGATTTCATAACTGATTCCCCATACGTAAATAGAGATGTCAATTTCAACGCCAATCAACGGCACGATCGGAACAATATTAGCATAACCTCGGATGAAAACCATCTATTGCCACGTAACGTTAAATAATCGAATACCAATAGCTACCCCAGACTCTCAGCCTCAATCACACCCGTGCATGTCCCGCCGATTTAGTTATCTGCGGCCCAATTCACCGTGCTCCAAATTCAAAGTGGCATTTTTCGGCGGGAACGTATTTTTGATGGGGCCTTTTACAAGTGCCAATTTAGGGGAAACCTTTTGTTGGACCGTAGAGGATTAAGTTTGGGTATATACAGGTATTATTCTCTTCATGTAGGTCTAATTACTTAAAACGAATAAATCATACATGTCAAGTATTACTGCAAAAATGTTTGTATTATTAAATCAACTTTAGTATCTTCCCTTTTTATCATTTTTCATCTTAAAGCTCCGCAATGTGGTAATCTTTATTTTATGCAGTCACCGTACCCGCCGCCGCCTCGCAAGAGCCAGGTGATTTGGCAATCTTTCCTCGCATCTGCGTCTCTGCATCATGCTATCATAATGGGTAAGCCAATTTTAAGTGAGATTTTTCTCTCGCATTTTACTATCAAGAAACCACCAACTAATATAAGTAGTTTTCTGATGACTAATGGTTTAATTTGTTGGACAAAGGAAGCTGCATCCACCGAGTGAAAAGTTTCACGAAAATCAATTAATATTATCCTAACATAGTATAAAATAAAGTCGTCTCCGCTGTATGTTAGCTTAGATCTTCCAAACTACATAACGGATTTTGATGCGGTTTTCAACAATAGATATAAGATATATTCATGAGGAATATGTAAGCAGCTTCAATTTATATCAATTCACCGAAAGTTCTTTTATAAACTGCACTAAATCTTAAAGCATCCATTTCAGGCTTTAGCAAGAAAATGATTATAAATGTTCACGAAGGTTTATGCAATGCTATTGCAAGGTTGTTTGTTGCAATATTCGTGTAGCACAACAATAATGGCCGGTTGCTAAGAAACTAAGACATAAACAGTATTTGACTGTTTGCACCTATTTATTATAATTATGCTACGATACTGAAAGCTTGTTCCACAAAATTGCTAAGCAAGGAACTAGTCTATATTGTCTATATGACTGGCCTGTTGGTCTAGTGGTTAGTGACCCTGACTGTTAAGCCGGAGGTCGTGGGTTCGATCCCCACCCAGGACAAATCTTTGTGTGATGAGCATGAAGGTTTGTTCTGTGTCTGGGTGTAATTTACCTATTATATGTATGTATTTACAAAAAAATAAAAAGTAATTTAAGTAGTATATCAGTTGTTTAGTACCCATAACACAAGCAAATTAATTGCTTACTTTGGGGACTAGATGGCGCTGTGTGAATGTGGTAAAATATTATTATATTATTGTATGTAAACTAACACTGAAGATCTTCGACTGTGACCGTGACATAGCAGATAAGGTGGTCGCCTCACTAACATCGCCGTGTCGAGTGCTGTGGGTTTGACTCCCACATGGAACAACGATTGTGTGATTCATAGATATTTAAATTGAGTCTCGGTGTATTTGCGTGCGATAATTGTATGCTTGTAAAGTTTGCCGCGACACAGGGTTTTTGTAAAAAGAAAGAAAATCTCTGAAAACTGAAAACACAATTTATTAATGACTGGCCTGTTGGTCTAGTGGTTAGTGACCCTGACTGCTAAGCCGGAGGTCCTGGGTTCGATCCCCACCCAGGACAAATCTTTGTGTGATGAGCATAAAGGTTTGTTCTGTGTCTGGGTGTAATTAATCTATAATAAGTATGTATTTACAAAAAAAAAGTATTTAAGTAGTATATCAGTTGTTTAGTACCCATAACACAAGCAAATATAATTGCTTAATTTGGGACTAGATGGCGCTGTGTGGATGTGGTAGAATATTATTATATTATTTTATTAATGAAAGAAATATAATAAGAGAAGGAATAGTTGCCTCAGAGGCTCCAACAATTAACCCAAAGGTACTCATACACAAAATTAAAGCAGCATTTAATTAAAATGCCCTTTAAGTTTTGGTAAGTTATCTACAGGCGTAATATATCATGACTTTATCGTTGTATAATCTATGCTGTTGGCTACATACCACTGCCGTCTGCCGGATGCTTACCGCGTATAAATGAGTGGGGGGAATATATTAGTCTATCAGAAAGCTCGCTGCGGCCAGGTCTGCGGAAGGCGTCTACATGTGTGATTCATGTTATTTTTTAGCACATTGCTGAAATAGTTATGCATCTGAAACATTCCACATAATTGCCGGTTCCTACTATTCCATTGTGCCCACAAACGGATAATGGTGTAGACGACAAATTTTGATACCGAAACGGATCAATCTTTGTTCCAGAGCCTGTTTTATTCCAGTTGAACTTGCATTGTAGTACTGGATTGGACTGAAAATAAAATGCTCTCAATAAAAATACCTAACCTACCTACATTTTCACAAATTACTTTACCGGCTTTCTATATTCCCAACGTGCACAAAGCCATATACATAGTCTTAAGCATAAAGGTTATCAAAACGTTGAATTCGTATGTGAGTTAAAAAAAAATATCTCTAAAGTCACGTAAACAATGTAAACATCCACACGAAAAGGTCAAAGATATTTATAGCCCCTTTTTAGGGACCTAAAGTAGCTAAAAATATGTGTGACATTTTTACAGAAGATTACATTATTACTTTGACGAAGGATCAATGTGTACCTACGATATAATTTATATAAACCAACGAAGTAGAAAACAAGCATACATTTTTCCTAAAGGAAAGTAGATATCTTAAAGGGCAGAGGAATAGGGGAAAAGCTTTGATTATATCTGAGTGGTCTATCGGCTGTTCAGCATAAGGAACTGAGTTCCTGACGAACTGTTGCTGACCTAAACTTGGTATTCATCACTTTTCTACCATCGTATCATTAAACTCCACAGAAAAGATGGAAAAGACCTCGTCAAGCAATTTTTCTCTTCCAGTGGTCATTTCTTCTCTTTGGTTTAAATCACTTTGTATTTCATTAGAGAGGGTCTGATTGGCGGTATCCCTGGCATAGTCGTTGTTTACAATTTAATACTGGGTGGAGAACTGATGTCTCAGTATCTGTAAGTCAGAGTTTCGTTTAAAGGAAAGAGTTCAACAAAAACTTTGTCAATAGAAAATAATAATTAAACCTTTTGAACCGAAATGAGTGTTTCGGATCGAAACTTAAAATGTTTACAGAAAGCCTTATTTAATTCATCACAACTAAGTTTTGTTTGAATTAACTGTCTCATTGTTTAATATGAACAATATCATGGTTAAGTCTATTTTCAGCTGCTAACGCGGTACTGTGATTTAAGTCTAATGCATTAACAATGTTCATGCCAGTCAAAAACTTGGGCTCTTTGTTCTATAAATATCATAAAAGTAAGTATCATAAAGGGACTTCAGTCTTCATATATGTAACTTAATGATTAATTAATAAGGTTCATTTTGCTTTAAGTCGAAAAGGGAATTATCTGCATTATGTTCTCCATTATCATATTATCACGTACATAGACATAACAAAGTTATTTTCTGCACACGTCATCCGATTATTCATTCATCTATGTAAGAGTGCCTTTTTAACACGTAATTAAATCATAAAATAAAAGAATACAATATAAGAATAAGAATACATGTTAATTACATGGATATTTTGTCCTTAAACTCTTTAGGTCGTAGGTCTCTTTAGGGGTGAGTTTGCCTACTTATGCCAAGTAGGCAAACTCACCCCTACTATAACATTATACGATATACGCAATAAACCTGGCTTAGATCACGAAACGATGCATTAACTTCGGAATAAATAGGAGAATTCCGTTTTACGAGCAAATATAAATATCAACATTGACGAAGGATCGTCAAGAGCGTGTGATCTGTGCTTTGGTGAAATGTCTACTAGTTACAGAAGGGTGTATGTAGTGTGTTACGACACCGGTTTAGGGACCGTATAGGGATTATCTAAGACTATTTATATTGTACGAAATCTTTATTTATTGACGAGATTTACAGCTACGGTTAAATTAGTGATATACCTACTTATAATACTGGGTACCTTACGAGTGTATGTCATGTTTTTGGACAGTTCCGGAACAAGTGTTTATTTAACCAAAAAACCCGATTGCTTTGCCTTGCCAAAAAGTAGCCTTCGTCGCTTTTAGCGTCAGTCAATATTATTTGTAAGTATATTAATACTTTGTGAATTTTCATAGTGCTATTTAGGTAGTTAATTAAGAATGTGGTTATTTCCATCTTTTTAGTCCTTTTCAGGCAGTCGGGTTTTTACGTACGACGTTTTCTAGCGATCGTTCTTATGTTTTATCAAAATCGTTTAACTGTTTCACTTATCTGATCAGTGGCTAAATAAAGAACGATGTGAGCCTGCACGCGGTAGCATGATGTTATATAGCCTACAAACAAATATAGAGTGTATTTATTGGTTTCAGCTTTATAATATTAGTATAGATATAGAGATTCGGGGATGAATACGAATATACAACACCTTGCACTTCAAAATCGGTCAAGCTATTTAGGTTACAACTGTTACAAGTGGAGCCGCGGGCAATAGTTAATGCGTATAATTGAATTAAGCTATTAATTAGCTTTGAACTGATACTCCCATTGCGATAGCACTAAAAAACCGCTACATCATATATCCGCCTCTACGTCATGTCTACGCCTCTACGTCATGTCTACGCCTCTACGTCATGTCTACGCCTCTATGTCATGTCTACGTTTCTGCGCCATGTCTACGCCTCTACACCATATCTCCGCCTCTACGTCATGTCTACGCCTCTACGTCATGTCTACGCCTCTATGTCATGTCTACGTTTCTGCGCCATGTCTACGACTCTACACCATATCTCCGCCTCTACGTCATGTCTACGCCTCTACGTCATGTCTACGCCTCTACACCATATCTCCGCCTCTACATCATATCTCCGCCTCTACATCATATCTCCGCCTCTACGTCATGTCTACGCCTCTACGTCATGTCTACGCCTCTACGTCATGTCTACGCCTCTATGTCATGTCTACGTTTCTGCGCCATGTCTACGCCTCTACACCATATCTCCGCCTCTACGTCATGTCTACGCCTCTACGTCATGTCTACGCCTCTATGTCATGTCTACGTTTCTGCGCCATGTCTACGACTCTACACCATATCTCCGCCTCTACGTCATGTCTACGCCTCTACGTCATGTCTACGCCTCTACACCATATCTCCGCCTCTACATAATATCTCCGCCTCTACGTCATGTCTACGCCTCTACGTCATGTCTACGCCTCTATGTCATGTCTACGTTTCTGCGCCATGTCTACGCCTCTACACCATATCTCCGCCTCTACGTCATGTGTACGCCTCTACGTCATGTCTACGCCTCTATGTCATGTCTACGTTTCTGCGCCATGTCTACGACTCTACACCATATCTCCGCCTCTACGTCATGTCTACGCCTCTACGTCATGTCTACGCCTCTATGTCATGTCTACGTTTCTGCGCCATGTCTACGCCTCTACACCATATCTCCGCCTCTACGTCATGTCTACGCCTCTACGTCATGTCTACGCCTCTATGTCATGTCTACGTTTCTGCGCCATGTCTACGACTCTACACCATATCTCCGCCTCTACATCATATCTCCGCCTCTACGTCATGTCTACGCCTCTACACCATATCTCCGCCTCTACATGATATCTCCGCCTCTACGTCATGTCTACGCCTCTACGTCATGTCTACGCCTCTATGTCATGTCTACGTTTCTGCGCCATGTCTACGCCTCTACACCATATCTCCGCCTCTACGTCATGTCTACGCCTCTACGTCATGTCTACGCCTCTATGTCATGTCTACGTTTCTGCGCCATGTCTACGCCTCTACACCATATCTCCGCCTCTACGTCATGTCTACGCCTCTACGTCATGTCTACGCCTCTATGTCATGTCTACGTTTCTGCGCCATGTCTACGCCTCTACACCATATCTCCGCCTCTACGTCATGTCTACGCCTCTACGTCATGTCTACGCCTCTATGTCATGTCTACGTTTCTGCGCCATGTCTACGACTCTACACCATATCTCCGCCTCTACGTCATGTCTACGCCTCTACACCATATCTCCGCCTCTACATCATATCTCCGCCTCTACATCATATCTCCGCCTCTACGTCATGTCTACGCCTCTACGTCATGTCTACGCCTCTACGTCATGTCTACGCCTCTATGTCATGTCTACGTTTCTGCGCCATGTCTACGCCTCTACACCATATCTCCGCCTCTACGTCATGTCTACGCCTCTACGTCATGTCTACGCCTCTATGTCATGTCTACGTTTCTGCGCCATGTCTACGACTCTACACCATATCTCCGCCTCTACGTCATGTCTACGCCTCTACGTCATGTCTACGCCTCTACACCATATCTCCGCCTCTACATCATATCTCCGCCTCTACGTCATGTCTACGCCTCTACGTCATGTCTACGCCTCTATGTCATGTCTACGTTTCTGCGCCATGTCTACGCCTCTACACCATATCTCCGCCTCTACGTCATGTCTACGCCTCTACGTCATGTCTACGCCTCTATGTCATGTCTACGTTTCTGCGCCATGTCTACGACTCTACACCATATCTCCGCCTCTACGTCATGTCTACGCCTCTACGTCATGTCTACGCCTCTATGTCATGTCTACGTTTCTGCGCCATGTCTACGCCTCTACACCATATCTCCGCCTCTACGTCATGTCTACGCCTCTACGTCATGTCTACGCCTCTATGTCATGTCTACGTTTCTGCGCCATGTCTACGACTCTACACCATATCTCCGCCTCTACGTCATGTCTACGCCTCTACGTCATGTCTACGCCTCTACACCATATCTCCGCCTCTACATGATATCTCCGCCTCTACGTCATGTCTACGCCTCTACGTCATGTCTACGCCTCTATGTCATGTCTACGTTTCTGCGCCATGTCTACGCCTCTACACCATATCTCCGCCTCTACGTCATGTCTACGCCTCTACGTCATGTCTACGCCTCTATGTCATGTCTACGTTTCTGCGCCATGTCTACGCCTCTACACCATATCTCCGCCTCTACGTCATGTCTACGCCTCTACGTCATGTCTACGCCTCTATGTCATGTCTACGTTTCTGCGCCATGTCTACGCCTCTACACCATATCTCCGCCTCTACGTACTGTCTACGCCTCTACGTCATGTCTACGCCTCTATGTCATGTCTACGTTTCTGCGCCATGTCTACGACTCTACACCATATCTCCGCCTCTACATGATATCTCCGCCTCTACGTCATGTCTACGCCTCTACGTCATGTCTACGCCTCTATGTCATGTCTACGTTTCTGCGCCATGTCTACGACTCTACACCATATCTCCGCCTCTACGTCATGTCTACGCCTCTACACCATATCTCCGCCTCTACATGATATCTCCGCCTCTACGTCATGTCTACGCCTCTACGTCATGTCTACGCCTCTATGTCATGTCTACGTTTCTGCGCCATGTCTACGCCTCTACACCATATCTCCGCCTCTACGACATGTCTACGCCTCTACGTCATGTCTACGCCTCTACACCATATCTCCGCCTCTACATCATATCTCCGCCTCTACGTCATGTCTACGCCTCTACGTCATGTCTACGCCTCTATGTCATGTCTACGTTTCTGCGCCATGTCTACGCCTCTACACCATATCTCCGCCTCTACGTCATGTCTACGCCTCTACGTCATGTCTACGCCTCTATGTCATGTCTACGTTTCTGCGCCATGTCTACGACTCTACACCATATCTCCGCCTCTACGTCATGTCTACGCCTCTACACCATGTCTACGCCTCTACGTCATGTCTACGCCTCTACGTCATGTCTACGCCTCTATGTCATGTCTACGTTTCTGCGCCATGTCTACGACTCTACACCATATCTCCGCCTCTACATGATATCTCCGCCTCTACGTCATGTCTACGCCTCTACGTCATGTCTACGCCTCTATGTCATGTCTACGTTTCTGCGCCATGTCTACGACTCTACACCATATCTCCGCCTCTACGTCATGTCTACGCCTCTACACCATATCTCCGCCTCTACATGATATCTCCGCCTCTACGTCATGTCTACGCCTCTACGTCATGTCTACGCCTCTATGTCATGTCTACGTTTCTGCGCCATGTCTACGCCTCTACACCATATCTCCGCCTCTACGACATGTCTACGCCTCTACGTCATGTCTACGCCTCTACACCATATCTCCGCCTCTACATCATATCTCCGCCTCTACGTCATGTCTACGCCTCTACGTCATGTCTACGCCTCTATGTCATGTCTACGTTTCTGCGCCATGTCTACGCCTCTACACCATATCTCCGCCTCTACGTCATGTCTACGCCTCTACGTCATGTCTACGCCTCTATGTCATGTCTACGTTTCTGCGCCATGTCTACGACTCTACACCATATCTCCGCCTCTACGTCATGTCTACGCCTCTACACCATGTCTACGCCTCTATGTCATGTCTACGCCTCTACACCATGTCTACACCTCTACACAATGTCTACGCCTCTACACCATATCTACGCCTCTACGTCATATCTACGCCTCTACGTCATGTCTACGCCTCTACGTCATGTCTACGTCTCTACGCCATGTCTACGTCTCTACACCATATCTACGCCTCTACGTCATATCTACGCCTCTACGTCATGTCTACGCCTCTACGTCATGTCTACGTCTCTACGCCATGTCTACGTCTCTATACCATGTCTACGTCTCTACATCATGTCTACGCCTCTACGCCATGTCTACACCTCTACACCATGTCTACGCCTCTACACCATATCTACGCCTCTACGTCATATCTCCGCCTCTACGTCATGTCTACGCCTCTACACCATGTCTACACCTCTACACAATGTCTACGCCTCTACACCATATCTACGCCTCTACGTCATATCTACGCCTCTACGTCATGTCTACGCCTCTACGTCATGTCTACGTCTCTACGCCATGTCTACGTCTCTATACCATGTCTACGTCTCTACATCATGTCTACGCCTCTACGCCATGTCTACACCTCTACACCATGTCTACACCTCTACACCATATCTCCGCCTCTACGTCATATCTACGCCTCTACGTCATGTCTACGCCTCTACGTCATGTCTACGTCTCTACGCCATGTCTACGTCTCTATACCATGTCTACGTCTCTACATCATGTCTACGCCTCTACGCCATGTCTACACCTCTACACCATGTCTACGCCTCTACACCATATCTACGCCTCTACGTCATATCTAAGCCTCTACGCCATATCTACGCGGCTCTACGACAAGTCTACGCCTCCATTACATCACGTCCACGTCGTGGCATCTACTACTGATTTGGTTTCGTAGTATTTGGTTAACCAAAATTTAGTTTGTTAAACAATAATAGGTATTAAAGAAACACGATATTTAAATGTTGACAGAAATCACTATCAGTAGAGTAGCAAAACACCACATTATTTATAAGCCCTGCCCCCCCTAGCATCCACTTCTCTCGCTTCATAATCATGAAGGCCCATAAACGATAAATACGAACAGAGCCCATATACAACACAGACACCCTCGTCATAACAATAACGTGACGCCAACCAATCGGTTAAACGATGCATATTATGTCTGCTAACTGTCAGCAGTATTTATAACATGTCTCTGTCAACAATACAGCTACATTTAAATAGGATAGGAAATATAATAAGATATGGACAAGATCTTCAGGGAGTATGTTATTTAAAACATCATCCTGGCAGCAGGAGAGACAATTACACACAATACAATTTAGGCAGCTAGGATTTTTTCAGTTGTAGTTTAAATCCTAGAACCAGAGAGAGAAATATGGTGTAAGCAACCAATAGAATATCGATATCTATTTTAGTAAAAAAATAATTCGCGTGTAAAATATGTAAATGGATTACTTCAGAACGGTGGCACCTACTTCCTTGCTGTGTTTACAGGCAATTATCAGGACAAGTTTTGTACGTAATATTTTGTTTTAATCTGTTGCAAATTGTGCTAAGTCGGGTGGGATGCTATAATGCAACTACCGCATATCGAGTTTATTATGACACATTTCCTATATCTTCGGTTTGATGGAGTCAAGGCTTTAGGTATATAGAACTCGCTTACATGACAAAACATAATTATTTTAAAATTAAAGTTGTTTAACGCTCAAGTAACGGACGTGTTCTAATTTAAGTTCATGTAAATATGGCTTGTCCAGCCAGCTACGGCAGACAGCCGCACGAAATATTAATCAAGCTAGCCCGAGCGAGCAGACCTCACCCGTTTTGTAAATATCTACGTTTTGCATAATGTAAGTATGATTGAGCGCACACCTCTCTGTATTAAATTACGTACTATGTAGGACTAGTCGCGTGTGACGTCACAGTAAACAAGATGTTCCCTTGGAAACAACGAGCTATCACACTCGGGCGTCCGGGAAGCCTATTCTACTGTCTGGGAACCAGCAACGAAGTTAAGCTGAACTAAGAAAGATATTTGGTAATAGTCCTGTACATGTCTTTAGAAACATAATGTACATAGATTTGACTGTACAATTATATACCTATCCGTAGACACCCTCACGTACAGATGCCCAATCAAAAAGCTAAGGAATAAGCCCTGAAAACTAGAATTATTACAGTAGAACTCTGCGACTGGTGCTTCATTAGCATTGTTTTACTGTATCTAATGATTGTGTCATATGAGACGAAATATAATTATATACCTACATTTCTATTGCCGCAAATCAGCCAAACTAAAATGGGGATGGGCGGGACATGTATGCAGGATGCATCCAGATAGGTGGGCCCAGATCGTAACGCATTGGCTATCGGAAGACGGATATCGTCGGAGAGGTAGACCACGAAAGCGCTGGCGAGACGATCTGGACTCATTTGACAAGGACTGGAGGATCAAAACATCCAATAGAAAAGAATGGGAGAGCTTGGGGGAGACCTTTGCCCAGCAGTGGGACAACACAGGTTGATTAAAAAAAAAAAAAAAATTCTATTAAATATCATGTCAGCAACTTCAATCCTAACCTTAAACCGCACTAATATAAATGGAATCCAAAAGTAATTCGAGGAAAAGAGAAAAGAATTTGGAAAGCTCTGTCTACGTTCATTTATGATAAAATAAACTAGTTGACATACCACAACAAAGCTATCCAGGTCGAGCTGTCATCTCTTTTGTCACCTACTTAAGTTAAGATTTCAATACCGTTCTTGCTTTTAAACATCCCTGACATTATCTAATCGATAAGGAAAACACCTAAAGTGACATATTGGCATGCAGTGTATTATAAATTTGTGTTTTAGGTACCTATATTTTAATTTATTGTTTTATGGTAGGTACCAAGTTAGTAACAATCAATCTTAGACTCTTGCAACGATTATAATTAGGGCGTTTTATTAGAATTTCGAAGATCACCCAGGGGTGGTCAATCTAGCTGCCTGTCCTATTGAATACTGCTGGATAAAGCAGTTACATCTTTACGTAGTATTATATACTTGCTCACAGGGGACTGTAATGCTCGTAGAGGACCTTTCTATCTCAGTCTCACAAGTATAACATTCGAAATTCCAATTAGGTAAAAAGAAACTATAAAAAATATAGAAAAAGTCAAAATACCAATTGCAATATGGCTCGTTTCAAATTGGATAAATAAAAACAATACAAACAAAGATTCAACAATCATAAGCGAGAATATTGTGTATCTTATATTGGTGGAGTTGAAATTGTGAATGTGTTGGAAATAATCCAAGTTTGTGTGAAATGCTGATGACTGAAGTTCAATATCGATAAGTGTAGCGTTCTATTGCTATAACTTTATCAGATCATGGTCGACGTAAAACGAAACAGAAAGTCTTATACAATTCTAAAATATATTACAACCTTCTTTGAAAAAAGAGTAATGTAAAAAGACACTGTTTTTGCGTCTAAGTTTAAGTTTTTTAGCTGTAGCTACAAGAAGTGTTTTTGTTAGGACTATTTCTGCAATTTATTTGTTAAACGTTTTAGTCAGTATTCTTGAACATCACCAGAATTCCAATTCCCTCAGTCTAACAACAGATTTTGCTTAAAGTTTTCCACGATTCAATGATCACCATCAACAAATAGAGTCGTCCTTAAACATCTGCGTTCATATTTCTACACAGCTTACAATAAAAAAGAGGCCTGTCGATGTTATCAGTAAGTAAATCAAAATACCCTCATATGTGAATACAGTTTGCAGTTGCCAGATATTCAATGGAGCGCGAAAGATTGTCATACATCATACGTGCGCCACGTAGGGTTGTACGTGAGGGACTTGCACGACATCACACACGTGCCCATTTTATCCCCAATTTGTTCTGAACTTGTGACTTTTTGTCATAATTCGGAATCAGACTTAGCTCATCAGGTTACGTAATTTAATTTTTGTCCGTGGTGCTTTCTTTCTGACAGGTTTCGATCCTATATAGTTTGCTTTTGACTCCCGCTTTACTATAGACACAAGTGGATATTTTCTATCTAACTCTTCCATTCACTTCTAATTAATTTCATTGCGAATGCGCCGTTAGTAGGTGCATACATATATGCGATACGTATATGAATTGTTTGTCCTAAATATAAGCACACGCTATTTTTGGAGTACAATAAATTACTTCCACTGTTTCATCAATCATGTGAACAACAATCTTCAAGTATACACAGACTTCAACTTTGCCGTTTATCACGACGAAAGCGATCGATCGTCCTGAGTAATTGGGAAGAAAATCGGGATGTTAGACTATAGCTCATATAAAACACCTCGTGGCGTTCGAGTGAAATGTAAAAGATATGTATAAATATTTTTATCATAATTTTATTATTTCATGTTGAAACTGGCACGTCCCTGGGGCGTAATAAAAGTGAAGGATACCAGATAAAGGCCTACGCATTGGGTTTCATGTCGGTTGTAACCCAGGTTAAGGTATTTTCGGGCAGTCTCAAATTCTCATTAACCAAATAACAAATGTTTTTACCGAAAAACATATATTTTATTCACAGAAAATCTTTCATAAAATATATGTTGTTATATATACCGTTAAATGATAATTGGTAAACGATACGTTATTTGCATATAAAAATTGCGCATTTATCGAAACGTAAAGGCTAGATAATTTTCATGCTGTTTAGGCTATAACTCTGTAGTCTTACTAAGTCTTACTAACTCTGTTTATTATTAGTATTTGCCCACACATACATAATAATATATCTTCTATTGTCCCTTTTATTCCTCTCCCTCTTATCCCGTCAGTCTTTTTCATTTTAAATCGGTCTTAAAAGTATCGTTTTGTTGCAAGTGAGAAGTGACTCTTTTTCTTCTGTTATAGTATGTGATGGCGCATTTTAACTTTGCGAGTCACACGCCTTTGATTTTTTCAGCGAGTAAAGAAAAGCGAGCAGGAAATTTGGTATATAAAACTTGCACATAAATTAACCTTTATTCTCTAATCTCAACTTCAGACACTTCGTCCTCTCGTTTACCATTTCTAATATAATAATATAATATCAAGTACCTATATTTTTTCTTTTAAACAAAATGTTAAAACAAACAAAGACATATCATACGTACCATCGATCAATCATGTTCGATATGGTTCATAAAAGATTTCGCTTTAAATATAAAAATAAGTGTGCAATCAAAAAAACATTTGCATATTCATATATCGGCAAATGCTTGCAGCATTTTATGACAAAATGAGCTCAATACGTCAACACACGCGAACTCAAAGATGATTTATTACTTGGGTGTATTTTAGGCGTGTTTTTGCGTTATTACTTTGGACATATTTTCTGTACAACTTCTTACAGCCTTACTCATAAGCGTATATAATTATACTCAAGAATAAGCTAAAAGTTACTTTCAGCTAATCATCAAGTATCCTAATTCTTGATGATTAACTTTGACCTTTATCCTAATAAAGGTCAAGTTGTCAAAGCTTCTATAGTACTTTTAACTGGTTGATCATAATTGGCAGTGAGACTCATCTCTAATGAGCACCAGCACCTCCGGAACCTGATCCTAATTTATTATACAATCTAAAATAAGTCTAGTCTGGACTAAAATCGAAATCTCGACACAAGTGAACTATTTCTAACGATATATCATATAACTTCGAAACAGATACAACAAACTAGACAGATGATTGTTACTTGACATCGTTCGCGCATTAGTTCTATACAACAAGATAGTGAACAACTCGAAATAGAGCAATCAATACCAGTTCATATTTCACAAGACAAAACTCATACTTGTAACTTAAAAGTATGTAGACACGTAGTTCTGCTAAAAGCTGTTGACAGCTAAGAACAGTTTGTATGTGAAAATAAAATTGTTGATTTTGCTATATTTTCCATGCAATGTTTTCATATCTCACCGTTTAAACTTTCCCTGAACTTTCACAAACATTTTATAACCAGAATTGGCCAAATCGGTCTAGCCATTCTCGAGTTTTAGCGAGACTAACGAAATGCAATTCATTTATATATACTATAGTATATAGCGCCACTTCTTACGGTCCTGTGCCAGTGAGATCTGTCTATATAGTCGTATATATGTTATATAGACGCATGACGCGACGGAGTTCATCATCATCATCATCATCATCATCATAGGTAATAAACGACTCACCAGCACTACCTTCGGTTCGCGTTTTAGGAATATTTTTCTTTAGCATATTAAAAATATTTTAATACGACTTTTTTATTAGAAAGGGTATCGCTTGACCTTGGGCTCCCTCAGCAGTAGTATAAAGAGGTGCTTGCGTGTGGAGGACTCTTTGTCCACAAAGGAAGTTCACGCATGGCTTCAAAATTTCCATATCATCCCTATTATACTCGTTTAATGATATGATCATAGATATATTATATTGAATGTAACGTGAACGTTCGTGTCTGTTTATCATATAGACGAGGACAGAAAAAACTTATATTATTGAATTATTCTCAAAAACATAATAGGTATAAATAGGTGTTACAGATGTTACATGATAGAGTACTGAGTACTTGGGAAGAAAATCGAGATGTTAGACTATAGCATATCTTTTTTTACCGAATCGCATCGCTGAAGTGGCAGTGGCAGTGGCAGTGGGTAGGCAACATCATAGCCCGCAGAGTACATGATGTTTTACCTAAATGATTTGTAAATTTAAATGAAGTCCATCGTCAATATTTAAAAAGAAAGTTTACCGTAGATTATGATGGACTTTCACATCGTTCTTATAGAAACAAATTTATGCTATCAAAACGTGAAATTAATATTTTTAATAACTTATACCAAGTACACGACATACATGAGAAAGATCAACAGAGAATTCCTTGAATTTCCTCGTTTCTAAATTCCCAAAACGTCGAGCTTTCATAATTGTTTGGCTCACCTGAGTCGGTGTGCGCGAAAATAATGTCTTAACTTCAGAGGTTACCAAGGTAAATTCGGTGGTTATTGCCGAGACACGTGACGGGAAGTTACCTTCAAAATAACACCATATTTTAAAGAATTTCATTGTATTTAAGAATTGTTAAAAATTTGCCAAACCACTGCAAAAGGGAACCTTGATAAATTATATAATATGCGTGTAATGTATCTTATCAGGCACCGACCTAAGGAGGTCGTAAAAAAGACTTCTTATTTCTAAGTCACTCAAAGCCTGATTCATTGTCTTTTACTTTTTCACGTTCCTATGAGAAAATCTAAAAATGCAGGCCAAAAGAAATTACGAGAATGAATACACGTAATTGTTTTTGAAACAAATTTTATGAAAAGAGCCAAGATTAACTCTATGACAAGTTGAAAACTCCAAAGAGGAAGTCATATCTGGCTTTTTAACGCAAACGAGCGCTATTCACGAAATGAGAAATTACTGAGGCTTTGATGAAAGCATTTTGTTCCACTCAAAAATATCCATACACAGGCCTGCTAGTCTATACAGAAAAGGCTATAAGTGGTCTTATAAAGGTACCTAGCTGTTGACCTAGTTGCAGCGAACAATGCTCGGTCAGAGCCAGGTAAGAATTTATTGATACAAGCCAAAGCATCCAATTTTCGCAAGAAGCCTAATATTGAATATACAAAACACTAACATACACACACGTACACCGTATCGTCCGCCATACTGTAGAAACACAAGCGCGCTAAGAGTAAGTTGAAATTACCCTCCAATATTAAGTAACTGTATCCCAGAGATAAAAATTTCAATACCCTTTTGTAGTTGGGAGGCCATGGACGAACAATGAATATCAAAACGTGCCGGATCGTTAAAGAGCATCGAGCCCAGATTGTGTTTTTGCTGTAAATTTTAAATGTAATAATCCAAAGCGCCAATCAAGAGTTTGGACGATTGCCATGTTTATTTTCATAAAAAACGTCCTTTTTCCAACTCCGAGGACTCTTTATAAGGATAATACAACGTCCAAATAAAGCAGTCATGATCCGTGGCTCAGTGGTGCGCACTTTATAGGCGCACTGTATTCAGGGTAGGGTTCTACACAATTTCAGAGGTCAAAAAATACAAACCGGAATGAAATATTTTTACGTACAATTTCTTGATTGGAAGTTTGCAATAGGTATCAATTTTGAAGTCGTTGCATTTCCCGTGAGAATCAATACACAGATGCAGCGCATAACTTTTTCCCAGAATACTTATTGGAATTTTTACAAAGCCCAAGCCGGAAACAGAATATAAAACGTATTCAAATTTTAGCGAAATTCTTCGAGCTTGCCGCAAAAATATACTTAAATGTCTTTGAGAGCTGCGGCTTAGTCACACGAATTTCGCGCCGGGTTTGTGCAAAATTGTATAAGACTATTTTTATTCTTCTCTGTAACAGCACTCAGAACTTATTCTGTAGTTTCGATTTCTAATATAATCTTGCCGCATTGTATTCTAGATTTTATATCGAAGAACTTGCAGAAGACTAAAAGTTTTATGATTACACTTTTTATATTAATGGTTGCCTATTTTGTTTCTTTTTATTAAAAATATACCTATAATATATAAATAGCTTTCTCAAACATCAGTTTACTATTACAGCCACCTAGAGGCAGTGTCTGCAAGCTTGAAAGGGCCACTACCACCGTATTGTTATCGCGCCACCAAAGAACAAAGGCCGACGCTTGTATCAAAATTGACACACTTTCTATTCTACAAAAGGTAAAACTACTCTGCGGGCTGTGAATCGTATAACAGAATATTGTAGTAGCTACGAGGAACAACTAAAAATTCAATATAGGGCACTGGTTTATGACAATTTGGATTTAGGAGAGATTTGAGACGAAATAAATCATTTTATTCGTTCATTGCTAACTGCGGTCAAAATGGTGAAGATGTTACATAGTTTGTACCTTTATTACTTTATTTAACCAAGTAGAGATTTTTTTTTCGTGAATCATAGTATTTGTTTCGAGTCTTATAGACTAATCAAGCCATGACGCCTATGCAAATTATGATTAGTTAAAAGTATTGATTTTCAAATAATTAATTTAATTCTTAGGTTACTTAGGGTACAATTTTCGTACGAACAATTAGCATGTTAAAACAACTTCAACACAAATTCGCACAAGAGAGTGCAGTATATTTTCGTCATAAATATTCAATTCTCGTTTAAATGACATAATTCGGATAATCCCCTCATTCTATTAATAAATCTCGATCTTATCTGTAAGTATGTGCGGACATGTGCCAAGTGGAACAGAATGGATACATAACCTTGGCCTTGCCTTCATATTAAACAAGGAGAAGGGAAGTAAGCGACTTGCGTGTGTTGGAGCCTATTCGTGAATAATTTTGATTTTGAATTCCTATTTCCATATATGCTTGACATTCTGTCTATGGTGTTATAGCGTTTTATTAGAATAGTAATAGTACTGCAGGATCCCTAAAAATTTAAATATATCCAACTGAAAAATACGTTCAACCTACAGAAGTTGTCAGTACATCAGCCAGCTTTCATCATAAAAAAAATCTTGAGACTATCACGCAATTATCTTAATCATAAACTTCGCAATCCACTGCTAAAATATCGCGGATTGCAGGAATGCAAGGTAATCTTACTTGCTGTAAGTGTGCTGCACTTTATGTGTGGCGAGCCACTGGCGCAGCACCAGGCGCTGCTGCAGCACTTGTGCAGCTCGCCGCAGGCGCTTCTCTTCGGCCGCGGGTAGCTCTGGCAGCCGGTCAAATTGGTCTGGAGAACCGCATCCGGATAATGTTGAGATTCCTACAAATAAAAAGATAAAAATTCAACGCTTTTAATTAAAATTTCCATTCTAATTACGCACGAGAAACGGAAAATTAAGTCGGCGGTTATATAGATTGTTGAACAAAACAGATGTTTGAAAATAAACTTAATATACGCTGAACAGTTAAATAATTCATAGAAACATTTCCAGAAACAACAAACACTTAGAAGCTTAATGGCACCCACCAAGGGACTATTAACAACTCGTACTCCAACATAGAAAACATTAAATTACAAGAAAAATATTACACTAATAATAACAACTGTTTAATAAAAAGAAAGGAAAACCTTCAATTTTGAAAGTTATGTAAATATTAAAGTTATGTTTTTTCAGAACCACAACTTTTGGAGGTTTAATGGCGCCCAACGTGGTATATATATCCACTATAACGTTTATTTACAATAAACGACTGATTATTTATGCTTATAATATATGATTGCAAAATCCGTGCTGAACCACCATTAATAATATTTAATATTATATAGAAAAGGATTGTTGTCAGCTGGTTGCTTAGGAACAGTTCGGCTCCGACCTTGTGACTAATGGCAGCTGTGTAGCCACAAGAAAGTTGTTTCTAGCTTACGTCAATAACACTTACGAGTAAAATATCGTTATATAACATATGGCAAGCAAAATGCTTTTATTATCAACATATGTATGCAGTTTCATGTCCTACTCGACATCTCAGACTATATCTATGTGAAATTTCATGAAGTGTGGAAGAGTAGTTTCGAAGTTTACTCCCTACATTCAAAACATTATCTCTATAAAAGGTTGGATTTAGCAATCTAAGTCAGCAAATATAAATACATGTCATGAATGAAAATACATATATTATCCGTCTACTTGAATGAAACCTTTCTCAAGATGTGTGCCTCTACACTTCAATCAACACCAAAATCTGTACAAATGGAACAGAGGTAAACTTCAACAACTTCGCCACCTACGCTTTGCTAAGTATAGCCCACCTCATAAAATACCCACGAATCAAATTATTATTTTTTTTTATAAACATTGGGTTTTGCTGAAGCACAACACAAGTTTTCTCTTCAGAATTACATAACTCAATGATTTTGTATGAAATAACTAAGGGTCTGAACTGAAGATAATTCAGTAGTTAAGATCACTTTCACTTTCTGCCGTACCTACTATACAAATGTGATAATCCTCAAGTAATTTTTGTAATATATTATGTAAGAAACTCGTCCTAAAAACTATAACTATTAAATATACATGAAGGGTCGAAGACGCATTGAATTCGTAACCCTTGACACTAAAAGGATTTACCGCTACAGAGAACTTCAAGTTCAAAAGGATTATGCCGACCTACGTGATAAAGGATAAACTAAAATGATTACAACATTCAGGGTTACCTAAACAAGTGTGGTAAACTAAATTAGAATATGTCAGATTATTATAAACTAAGAAGGTTAGGTGGGCAATATCAAATATTTTTTGTTGGGAGGCTAGATTATAGATCTTTTTCACGCTGGTACGACCGTACTCATGTTCGTCATCAGAATACTTTTTATGTCAAATCTCTTTATCTCGTAGGATAGCTATTTATTAGAGATTTATGTTTATAGTTACTCTTTTTTAACACAATAGGAGCAACCTCATCGCCCCAACCACAACACAGAATGTAATTATTTTCTACAGGATCACGGGTCGGCTCCATGCTATCGATACTCATGGCAAGCAAGGATTAACTCGTTATGGTAGTTCCTTACGATCAGACACAAGCTTTGATGAAACAACATGATGGCAAATCCATTGATTTCTTTTTTCAAATCAACTACCCGAACGATGATTAATCATCGCCATATAGAAAACTACATAATGCTGCAGTTACTAGTAGCCAACATCGAACTAAGTCCTTGAAATAATGTACCATTGCCTACATTTTCATGTATAACCTTTACATATAAATAGTTAAACAATTGCTTTTTGTTGACAGTGAAGTCACATTTAGACAGAAAAGTTGTGACCCGTGCGTGCCACACGCTAACTACTAAAAATGACAATCCAACATTATGAGATATTCAAATATTTATCGCAACAGTACCTATTTATTTTAGAAGTCAAACTGAGCAACATCACCAATATTTTAAAACAAAAGAAGTCAACGTCATTGGTCCATGGATAGCGGATATCATTTACCATCAGATGACCGGCATGCTCGATTGCCCCCTATTTTATTAAAAATGCATTTCAATTTCGATTTTAATGCATTGAGGTTTCTTTCTTCTACGTTTCTTTTTGTTAACTACCTTTACATTACAATAACTGTCCTTTTGGTAATTTATATTTTCAAAATGTTTGTTTTATCCAGTACATATCGTAATACAGTAACTGAAGATGTAAATATTATGAATGGTAAATGCATCACCAATCCCCATTAAACCCTATAACAATAATAAAAGCCTTAAAAATATTAAAAGCGCCGCACAAAAACAACTAATTGTCCTTAACAACAGATTAGTTTAGAACTTGTCACTTACACTCACACAAAACATTAAATAATGAACCTTCCACAATGACGTCAACAACAAAACAGCTACATGTCCTTCCAAGCAGTTCTAACTCTAAAACGCCGCCCACGGATAAAACTTTCCTCGCAGAGACAAAGCTAGCTTCTCAACTCATAAAATGTATTTTTAGACAAAGAAGCCGTCATTCAAAAACTTGATTAAATGAGGGAAAAGTTTAAAATTACACGGTTACATGATTCACGCGATGGTTTAATCCAAGTTGTAAATAGCTGGGTCCAGCCTAGATATTATCTGTGGTTGGAACACGAACTCATAACACGCTACATTGATGTCTGAGGTGCAATAAACAGTTTGCTGCTTCGTAGTAATGCCTGGTTAGGTTTTCTTTTGTCTTTTGTAATTGGTTTTTTTCATCAACGTGTTACTGAATATCTCGTGTAGTTATATGACACACACACTGAATATAATAATATAGATTAGTATATTAAAATAGTGAGAGTTTATTCCGGACTGACGTTACATAAACCTTTACGTGAATATTTATTCTAAGTTATAGCTATCCCGTTACCTACTTATATCATACATCGGTTGTACGGAACCCTCAGTGCGCGAGCCCGACTCGCACTTGCCGGTTTTTTTTGTGTGAAAAGTCTTACAATGTATTCTCTTACACTGCAAACAATAAAAGCAACCGTAAACTATATGTTATGGACGGAGTAGAATTTCTTAAAAGCAATCCAGCAGCAATGCTTTAGCAAAATACACTTAAAGAGATACATTACAATGTGATTGTTTCAGCTAATATCGAAACAAACTGCAAACAAATACATTCAAATTATTTATGCTAACAATGAATAATTCAAATTTCAAATAAGACGTTGGAAGAGGTAGGGCTTCAAATATTCAGCGCTTGAATTCGTAACAAAAGCGTTGAAGTTTCCTCGTGATTGCTTCGTTTGATCGAGACTGGAAACTTGCCTGTTATTTCTGAATACTTTCTTATGTGTATATGTGGAAGTCACTTAGCTAAATTGGTTGAGGAATTTACGAGTTGGTTTAACTAACCTAACCACTCAAATTTAGACCTTGAACTTAACCGGATGTTCATAGGAGCTACTATGAGTTATCTATTTAGGGTTTATAACGAGAAACTTTTTGTCAGGTAAATAAGTGGTAGAAAATGTGTCCGCATAGGGTCAAGGCTAAACTATCCATGCTTGTTGCCAAAAGTTTAATGGTAGAATAGCGGGACAGACTTACTAAGTTCTTATTTCTCTAAGTGGATTATTATGCTTCCTGATTACAGGGACTGAAGATTCATTGTTTAGGATCTTTCGCCGTCATTTTTAATTAAATAAGTATCTTCTTTTTAGGGTTCCGTACCAAAAACGGTTCAAAAGGAACCCTTATGGGCTCGCTCTGTCTGTCCGTCTGTCTGTCAGTGGTATATCTCGAAATCTACTTATGGTATCCACATCAAATTTGGAATAGTTTTAAACATTGCTAATTCAACACTAATAAACTGTAAAAAATTTAGAAAATGATTTTATTTTCTTGCAAAAGTGGCCGAAATTGAGAGTCGAAATTTTAAATTGAGACAATTACATCAATTAAATTATCCATTACCATGTTTGAATTTTTTTTTTTGCCATAATACCTGATAATACTGAACCCTCGGCGCACGAGTCTGATTCGCACTTGACCGGTTGTTTTCATGGTCCTGCCCAAAAAATAGCTCGAAAAGTACCTGTAAGACCATGTACTGTATCGTGGTATAAGTATGACAAATTCATACACACTCGCAGAACCAGTTGGGTAGCACTAACAAAATTAATGTTAATACCCATTTTATGAAAAAAAAAAATAAATGACTTAAACTAGATATACTTAAATTATTATTCTTATTTTCATGGCATCATTTTATTAAACGTATCGTTAATGTAGATATCTCTTCCTGAAATAGAACCCGAACGTTGAATAATAAAACACATTTCGTTCTAAGCTTTTACACCTATTATGTAACAAGCCAACCAAAAATTAAACCACGAACTTGACTTCAATAAAATCGACGTTCTTTAATTTACGATGACAAAGTTTTTTACGAGCACCCCACTTTTATTGGCACTTTCTGAACTTGCGGGCTGAAGGTCGGTACAATTACAGGGGCAGAACAAAAAAACAACCGATACGATTTGTTTTGAACGGGGAAAGAATTAATGTGGTTTCCTTATGTCTTTAGAAACTAAACTAACATGTTTTTCTTGTGAATGTTTGTATAAGATCAGTAAATACAATTTTACTGATCTTACACAAATATTTCATATAAATATTGTTGTCGTATTGTTACAAAAACATCTTCGAGATTACAAGATGTTTAACTAGCTACTTATATAAACGTATGCAAAGTTTTACCACTTGACGGGTACTTTTCATATTGTAATCCAAATTCGAAGCTAAAATCTGGTTTATGGAAAACATAGAATTACTCAAACTGTTCCTTTTTACCTCAAGACACCAGTCAGGGTGTTTGTGTGAGCAATCTGAATACTACTAGATGTGTTTTATTTAAAAGATTTAATATTCAAAAGTAAATATACGCTGTCAGCAACATATAACCAAAAATGATCAAAAAGAAAAGCAAAAAAATCACACAAGCTTTATATTGGTCAAATGAGTTGAATCATCCAATCTCATTGAACAAACATTGGTTCCAGCTTAACGACCCTGAAATTGTTTCAGGGTGTGAGTGCGGCTGATCGCAGCCCTACTAAGTACGGCCAGCCTTTTATAGCATTCGTTATCATAGCTAAAAGGTTCAGCCTTGGCCTTTCGGTCATTAGTTCAATTCGCTGACTCAGGTGTGGTAATTTCCTCGTATTGAAATCGATATTATTGTACGTTAGTGTTGAAAACAGTCAAAGAAGGTTAGATTATTGTTGTTAATATAGCCTTCAATGTTTATGTGAAGAAAGGGTAAACTAAAGAAATAATGATATCCTTAATTTATAGAAATTCGTCGATGCTAAAGTAGTTAAAATTAATTATTTCCACATCCTATGCCTTTTAATATTTTATCATATCATAAACCATTCTTAAACTGTAATACTGTTTACCTATACGTATAACATTATTGAATAGGTACCATAATATGCATTAACTATGTAAATAAGGTACATAATACAAGCTTTATCCAATTTTTATGTTAATTATCTTCCAAAAGATCGCACCGTAAGTTCCCGACCCGTGTCACATCGACAAAGAAAACTCACGGAGCTGTGAAAAGTAAGTCCCTTTATAAAAATTCGATATAAATAAATGCGACTATAGCTTTATTATGTTAATCCTCAGTATTATCCGATCAGTTCAGTAATCTCAGCTTAGATATGTTTAGTTTCAAAACGTGTTTACTTTATATCTATCAGGTATTTTTCCACATTAATAGACGTAATTCAAGACTGCCTTCATCAAGATCTGAACGAGGAGATAGTTTAGGTAACAGGGAACCATTGTATATAGAGTTATAGACCAGCCTTAACGGGTAACTTTCGTAGTCTAAATATCCTACCAAAACATAAATGTGAAAATGGGAGCCCCTAGTAGTTCAAGAATACCTTCTAGTCGTTGCTAATTTCGCAGACAAAAGAATTGAGATATACCTAGGTGATGCCCAGTTCTGAACTAGTCGAATTATTTACAGAAAGCAGATAACTTGCTTAAAAATTGAAGCTCAAGATTTAACTTGGTTAGTTTTCACATAGTAGACACATAGTTTTATTGTATCTGGTTAATCAACTTTTATGTTAAACATATAGGTATAAGAACAGTAACTTTGTATTATATATATATAATAACTTGTATGTACGTAAAAACTAGCCCAGTTAAATCTGGAGCTTCAATTTTTAAGCAAGTTATCTGCTTTCTGTAAATAATTCGACTAGTTCAGAACTGGGCATCACCTAGGTATATCTCAATTCTTTTGTCTGCGAAATTAGCAACGACTAGAAGGTATTCTTGAACTACTAGGGGCTCCCATTTTCACATTTATGTTTTGGTAGGATATCATTACTTTTTGTAAAAAAAAATACTGCATTTTGCGTTTTGTAATTTCTTTCTTATAGTTCTCTAAATATTTTTTTTTCATGAGTCGGGTAAATTATAAAGAACACACACAATATTGGCTGTCAGTAAAAACTCTTAGGTTAAGGTAGGTTAAGGTTTGATTTATAGTTTCGATATTCAGAAATTAAAGGTCAATAATAAATTACTACTAAACTTGTAGTCTTAACCAGAAAGTATATAAATATGATGATGAATATGAATAAAGATATTTTATATTGTTGTCAATATATAAAATGAGTGCATAAAAATATTTAAAGAAAATATTTTTTTATTACAAAAGGTATAAAAACTTTTTTGTAAAAGTTACTTTTTATAAAATTTGACACAAGATGACATGACAGATGACTACAAATTTTATAATTTATTTAGGTTGTATGTTGTTTAAATAATATATTATTTAAATTATATTTATATTCTGGAAAATTTCAGCGTGAGGGAATTTGGAATTTAGAGTAAAAGTAAAGGTTGCAGTATAACTGACCAACCTGACCAGGTGGACACTCAGGTGGTCGATTGGTAAACCGGGATATCTTTAGTTAGTATAGTAAGTACATTCGTGGAGGAATGTAATTATAATGTACCACTTTACCACAAGCCGTAAAAGAGTCTCGTCTTTGTGGAATATTATAATAGTGTCGCTGTCTCTATTGGCAGTATATGCATGAGTTTGTGTATTCTTCAGTCTTGGCGGTTTAGTAGATGTGTGTAGTCCCCATGGTAGATACTAAACACAAAGTTACATTTTATAACTGCATCTAGTAGCATGGATGTCTTATTATGTGTAAATGAGTTTAAATATTTGTTTCAGATAAATACTTAGTTTTGATAAAGTTGCGCTAGAACGATTAAGAAAATACACGGAAGGAACTAATAAAAAATAAATATCTTGTTTTCTTTTTTTAAGTGTCTATTATTTATTATTTACTAAACTGTAGAGTTCATAAGACTCACTGTCGCATGCCGATAAGCTAACCGAATTGCATCGCTAAAGTGCCAGTACTCGTAGAACTGACGGCCGATGGGGCAAAAGGTAGACTGGAGGCTACGTATTGGAAAGCGCAGTGTAGGGCAACCCCAATGAGATGGACCGACGACCTGATAAAGGTTGCTGGTGGTCGTTGCATGCAGGCGGCACAAAGTCTCTCGCATTGGCAGAAGTTAGGTGAGGCATATGTTCAGTAGTGGACGTCATTGGGCTGCACTGTTGTGATTATGATGATGATGATGAATAATGTAATTAAGTCTATATTCGTCTATACGATAAAATAATGAATTCTTCCTCATATAATATACATATAAATAACTAGCTACTTGGAAGTCATAAGCTCCTATTTCAGTGTTTATTAAAACGATAAGTAACAATTCATTGCTAATATAATTTATAAGGCGCTATGGTTTTTTTTTTAATAATAATAATAATTATGAATAATTTATTGTTCTCTAGTTTTTTTATTTGTATACACACAATTACACAGCTGGACGCCAAATTTCAACTTTCTAGGTCATCTGGAAGTGGGTGTTATTTAAGGTCTATAGGTAAGTCAGTCAGTGGAAAAATAGCGATTTTTGAGCATCAATATCTCACTAACCACGTAAGCTGTATTTACGAAATTTGTGATTCTGGTTAGTCTAGTAGACTTTAATTCATATACCAAATTGCATGCGTTAATACTAAATAGATTTTGAGTTATCGGTGTCTTAAAAGTGGCTCCAACTGGTTCGTGTAATACTACACACGACTGCGTGTCACCCGCTTTGATGCTGGAACTGGGGCTGACACGCGGCCGCGTGTCTTGATGTTAAAAAGAGAATTTCTGAATGTTGATGACGATGACAAGCAGTATGTGTAACGGCATGAATTTTGGATAGATTTTGTTAGAGCTTCGAAAATCTTTTCTTAATGTATGTGACATTAAGACAATTTTATCAAGAGTTTTAACATCTCACTACAAAACTTTATAACATTAGATAACAAAAGCTGGAGCTTTATAAGCGATTTAATTTAATACGTAATTAGCTAATGTTAAAATGATATAATTATGAAAAGGTTATAATTAATATGATCAAGTCAAGGCTAATTCCGGTGTGAATCTATAATTATTTACATCATAGATACATTAAATTTATTAAACAGTACGTTTCTTTTCTTTTGTATTTATCACACACAAAGCGGTTGTTAGTAATTTCAAATTACTCCTTTTGTATTAAATTGACCCAATCAAGCCAAGTAAGCGGTCAGTTTGTGACCTGTTTCATTTGATTCAATCGATTACAATCGGTACAATATCTAATTGAGATCATAAGCAGACGTTGGCAGATAGACTGTCAAGACAATTTTATTGTCCAGACTACAATTTAAGTGAAGTCACAACTGAGGATCCCATGACATGTTCATCTTCTCAGTTATTTAGTTAATAATGTATATTTTAGTAGGTATTTTAAGAACCTCTAATTGATTCATCAGTGTTGTTGCGTAAGGAGAATTAAATATATATTTAAGTATTAAGACTGTCACTGTGGCGTATCGGTTAAGGTGTTCGCCTCACCACTGTCATTGCTGTGCCAAGTGTCGAGGGTTCGATTCCCATGTGAGACAAATATTTGCGTGATTCATAGATATTTGTTTCGAGTTTGGTTGTACTTGTGTGTCTGTTAATTGAATGTTTGTAAAATCCGCCGCGAGTTGTGACACAGGGTTTGTTCTCTAGTGAGGGCGTTGTCTTATTAAAATAAAGAAATATTTATAAGTCTCACTGTGTAAACACATCTCGCTTGTAACAACGCTTAAGAGGGGACGCGGTCTGCGAGAAATTTGAAAAGTAGGTATTTGAAGTAGCTATTGCTATCGCGTTGAGCCTGAGATTTAAATGTGTGAGTGGATGGTCCACATGCGTAGTAGCTCCCCCCCCTCCTCCCCACTAGCATCTTCCCCGCGCCCGTGTACCGGCGAGTCGGCGAATCTACATTTTGCATTTATTTGGTTTTTGAAATTTGGACCGATTTAAGCAAAAATGATCCAATCAACACAAACCTCATTTTGAGATATTATATATTATTGACTTTAAAATTCATTGCAGTATTTTTCTGGCTGTCAAAATGAGGTTTATGTTGATTGGATCATTTTTGCTTAAATCGGTCCATTTGATGTCATCGTGTTACTTAGTTACCTATACGTTGTTATTATTGTTTTTACGTGTATGTAAATAATGGAAAAAATCGTAGTACTTACCTTACATCTATTTAAGATTTATAAAATATTTTATCGCTAACCTACATATGAATAAAATGTCCTGAGGGTTCTGTTCGAACTTTAATATAATTTTAGTTTTTATTAATATCATTGTAATGGTAATTAAGATCATTGTTGTATTCGTAAATCAAAGGCACTCCTAATACAGCAAGAGAATAATTATGGTAAAAGAAGAGATAGCATGAAAACAATTTTCAGAAGAAACTAGATTGTCCGTCAACTTGGTTATTCGTCAACAACAATAAAAGTTTATAAGCTGCAAGTCTTGATGAATTTGTAATATATTATGGCTCAATAAATATACAAATAAAATATCGGTATAAAATTTCTGAAAAACTCCACAAAATGGAATAGAAACTAAAAAAATATGTCTTATTTTGGCAAAATATCGAACCGAGACCAGCAGTGGGACTTAATGGGTTGCTGATGATGATCGAACTTATCTAAACTAGATATTTCTTTTCACGAATGGCCTTTGCTTGAAATAATTGACGGGATCACACAATTTACCCGTAAGCGAAAAGACGGAAATGACGATAGAATAAATGTCCTATTTATTGTTTTAAATTCTTTTTGGGGTTCCATAATCTATACTTCAAAAGGAAAAAAAAAACGAATCATTATAGGATCGCTCCGTTGTCTGTCTGTCTGTCAAGAATATTTTTCTCGAGAATGCGTAGAGGTATCAATCAATTTTGGGACGAAATCCTAAAAATACTCGGGTCTGCAATCCCTTGGAATATAATAAAAGATCAGAGTTCTAAGTAAATGCAAGATATGAAAAGATACAGCCGTTTATGCTCCATTTTTGCTGCATATCTTGACGATCAAAAAAGTCAAAACCTATAGGGTACTTCCCCTTGACCTAGAATCATGAAATTTGGCTAAAAGCAATATTAAGTTGCACAAGTAAAGCAAAAAGTCCGAAAACCGTAATCGTGTAGTTATATTATTATCACTGAATATATTAAAACTTTATTGGAACGGGTATAAGATGATACTCGTAAATAAATTGAATAAGAAAGAGAGTTTATTCCGGACTGATGTGAACTTTACGTGAATGTTTATTGTAACTTATAGCTATCCCGTTGCCTTCTAATATCTTACATTTTAATCACAAATAATAAAAAAAATGTATAATCGTACGAAACCCTCGGTGCGCGAATCCAACTCGCATTTTGCCAGCTATTTTAAATAAAATACCCACAACCTACACCTCTCTTGCATCCATTATAATTAAGACTAGTCTTACTTTTAAAGGAGCTAAATCAAATCGTTGCGACCTGATCTGATAATCTTATTAACTTAATAAAAAAGTCGGAAATTCACCTTACAATTTCACAATTTAATAAATAAAAATAGTAAATCGTCAACATCGACATTGATGGACATCACTACAGTATCGATAAAAAAATATCGACAGATACCACTTCCCTAGTCATATACATGTAAGTGACCTCCATTACCTCAAGTCACCCCCGAAGAGTGCGATAAAGACAGCTACAGCTCAGACAGATTTTAAGACAAAAATTTTGACGAAATGGACGTTTCGTATTCCCCTGTTTTCTCCTCGAAAACTGAGCGGATTCAATCCTTTTTTACATGAAAAATTCCAGAAAGAGTATGACTAGGTTCCTATCATTTTTTTTTATGGAAATAACTAATAGAATTCCTCTGGTAGTCCTCTAATTACGACATTAAAAATACGGCAATTTTAGCAATATTTGGAGGCTCATATTTTCTTTATTAATAAGTTTTTGAAAAAAAAGAAATGATAGGGACATGCCTAGAGCTGAACTTGAATTTTTGAGCTAAAAAAAATTGCCTTTTAGACATTATTCAGGGAGAAAATAGGGGAATACGTTTGTATGAAGAATCGTGCGCCGCGTTCCCTCTTAAATATCAAAATAGAAAATATCAAATGACTCCCAATTCTCAATAAACTAAAATTTAATAGTATTCACAGACAGCCTATATTCCTTTATTCCCAAAAAAATAAGCTGAACAAATATTTATTTTAGGCGATATATTACAGGCTCTAAGATATTGACGATGTCACTACACATATCAATCAATAGCCAATAACGTCATCTAAATACAACAGCATCAACATTACATAATGACACGTCACTTGTTGCTCGGGCCAGGGCAGTAAGTAGGACGCGGAAGTGGGCCGGTGACCTGCAACCCGGCCATCCAGGGCTACAGGTGGACTTGTAAATACTGATGCATCCCGAATACACGATATATGTATGCATGCGCATCTGGCAAAAGCTTGGGGCGTAGTCGATAATTGCCGAGGGTAAATTGTGTCATGGAGTGCAACCTTATGAAAACTGTTTCACTTTTAATGAATACTTAGTATCAGCATTATGTTGCCGACGTTAGATGTATATTCATATATTATTTAATATTGTCATAGTAAAGCGTCATAAGGTTGCGGGTGGCCGTTGGATGCGGGCGGCACAAAATCGCTCGCTGTGGCGGAAATTAGGTGAGGCCTATGTTCAGCAGTGGACGTCATTGGGCTGATATGATGATGATGATGTTGATGAAAGTCTCATAAGGTTAAACATAAAAGAGCAAAATATATGACGGTATACTTTTGTAACTTGGAAATAGATCGTAACATCAAAGATGTACATATTCACGTCACATTTATGAAAGCAATAGAAGGTAGTCTTACAAATGTGGATTCAGAAAAGATTTCACTTAGATTACAAAGTAATGCGACTTAATTTGAAACCACCGCAAAGTTCAACAAAGAGCCCCGCATTTCACTTTCTTAATGCAATGAAAATTCTTAGAGCCGCCCAAATAAGATGATTTAATTAAGATTCAGAAACACAATTACGCTGAGTGAGACCGGTATCGATTAGTTATATGAAGGTACTTTAATAACCACATTTTTAATATAATATTTTGATTTCTCGATAATTAATAAATTAATCGTAACACAAGTGTAAGTGCCACGATGTGTACCTAATATTTTTTACTTTTCCCTTATATATATATTGTCATATTGGTGACCAACAAGAGCAGTTTGGCGCGTGTCCAACGCGCTATTGCAGATGGACATTTTAAGTAACTTGCACCACCCAACGTTGGCTCGCAAACTTAATTAGATCCAGAGAGTGTTTGTGTTGAATAATTACATCGTTATGTCCCAAATTAACTTGAATACAATACTAATGCCATTGTCTTTATACTGATGTGACAGGCTTCACATTAGATTACTAAATGTCAAGCGACTCGCAGCAAACATTTCGTTCAAGTAAACATCAAATAAACCTGACATAATTATTTTTTTGCTAAAAGAATCCCAAATTAAGGATTTACTTAGGAGTTTATAAGACGAACAGGTGGGATAAAGTTTGACAATGAAAAAAGCTTATGTTTTTATTATTTAATGTATTTACCTAATCTGTTTTCGCTGAATATTAAACATCCTGAATGAATAATGACTGCCTTTATTAAATATCATTCCAAGTACTTCATAAAATAAATTGCACTCAATGAAAATCTATCGCAGCTAGTTCAGGAAAAACCAAAAATATCAATTTCCTCGATAAATTTTGTAAATGGACGCCCTGTGGCGATAGTCCCACAGGCTTGACAGTATGATTGACGACTTTCATATAATACCTCGAGAACTTATTGAAAATGAACATTACGTAAGTTCTCCAAAATAACTTTTGCAAAAGTCCTGTTGAAACTAACTTCTATAAAAATGCAGAATGCAGATGACCGTATCCTCTGTTATATATTCTCATTCAAACCTGTTGTCTTTGGGAATCAAAAAGACATCAGGAAGAAAATTTAAATCCAACAAAGTTCGCTTTAAATCCGATATCGAATGACATTTACTTATCTCAATTCCCAAACTTTAGGTCGAACACAAATACAAGTGGTTTCATAATTTCATATCCGCAACGATTGAAAAGTTGTAGTAACTTTGGTCGGACAACAGAATACGAATACGTAGCTAAGCACAACACCGCAGGACAGAACGACCACAGAATATTGAGTAGTACGGAAGAAGACAATATTACTGTAATAACGGTATCAACATCCAATTGTGTAGGTGTATGTAATTTCGTAGGTGGTCTCAGTGGATTTGTGACGACAACAGATTTTTTAATTCAGTGTAGCTTTACAAAACAGATGACGTTGTTACTGAATGTGAACGTTGGCGTCGCCCTGTTCGTCCATCTGTAGATCATGTTATTCCCATTGACATTTATATATAATGTTAAATTAAAGCAAAGGAATTTGCTTAATATTTAACACAGTATTTTTACATTTTTAGATAGATTTTTTTATTGTATGACTCAAGTCTAACGTCATGATTATAATTTAAAAACAGCTATAAAGATACTAATACTAGAAATCAAATTATGTAAAAAAACAAATACTTATTTGAAAATTATATATTTCAGTTTAAGTGCAAAACACTTTGATTCCAAATATCACTAGTATTGTACATGTACAGTATACTGAAAATATGACTGACAGATTTTTAATTGGTTTCGTTCGCCAGCCGCGCATTACGTATCTCTGTCCATAAAACAATTTATGTATTGGCTCTGCATAAATTTTATTTATACCCTTGTTCTACTGAAAATTGTTCTGCGCCACTGTAGGTGAATAAACCTTCAACTTGGCTACCATTGTCCTTTAATTTACGATCACCCATATCCATTAAAATCAATTTGCTGTTTGTTGCTGAAGATACATAGAATTCCATTTGGGACTTACAGCTTTTGCCGCAACATTAATTCATGTTTTAATTTTTATCATCAATTGCCTTATTAGCCCAGACATTCATATTGCATTGTATGGGTTAGGCGTTGAGCCGAAAAGGTACCTGTCTCCAAAAAAACCTAAATCCAAATTACAATTCTCCAAACTCTCTGAACGTATGAACGCCCGTGCTCAGCATTATTTCAATCAACTATTGAAGAAAGACGTTGCAATAGTCAATAACACGACTGACAAACGTTCAAAACACGTTTTAACAAAACCTAGCTCAGAACGAAGCAAGGTTAACATAAGTTGTGGTCCAGTGTGCACTGGCCTTTTTGAATTAGTTCCAAGTGGTGCTCACAACGAGTAGTGCATTTAAAACTTTACAAGACTTAAGCGGAGCGAGACTGTTTTAGCTAATGACTAGACTAAAATATTCTTTTTGGCAGACATTTTGGATTTTTTTCCAGTTACATAGCTTTAGCGGCAAACTGTAAATGTAATTTTGTAACATTAATTTTCAGTATTGGTAGCAATAATATGAAGATTAAATATACGAAGATGACATGTATTGGTTGCAGGTAGTGTTGCCCAAATTCAGTCTTGGTCTTGCAGTCTTGGTCTTGTTCTTGCGTTTTTGCAAGACCAAGACCAAGAACAAGACCGCGTATTTTTAGCAAGACCAAGACCAAGACTGACCGTGCAAGACTTGAGCAAGAACAAGACATAGCCTGCAAGACTCTTGCGTCTTGCAGCTAGGACTTAGCGCTATTTCACTGAGTAGTTAGGTGTAACAGTTCGGTGTATAGGTAGGTACGCTTAGGAATTCTATGAGACGCAAAAAACTGTATCAAAGAATATGAAAAACTGGACCTATGCGCATTACGACTAATACCATAAACATAGCGAATAAAAAAATATCTATTAAAATCAAACTGAGTGCATGCATAGTTATGTTTTAACCATCGGCACTTTGATAATGCGGCATCAAAGGTTTTGTACTTACTTCTCAAAGAAATTTGCCGCTTTTCGGAAGTACATGGTTATGATACACGCGCCGGCGGCTTCTTTTGAAATCTAAAACAATCGTTGCCGCCACGCCGAAATCATAACATTTGACACTATTTGATTGCCGCCATAGGGCGTAGGTATACTCATGCAAAATAATTTCCTAGTAGAGTACCTACAGGTGTTCCAAAGAATAAATAAGTTTCAGAGTGCTTAGAATGAAAATGAATACATTATACTGATCACGCAAGTAGTATTATGATTAGGATAAAATGGTAAGGATAGGTAGTAGATGTCATATTAATTCATTCTAGTAAGTATATATTATAATATTGATTACTTATATGGTTTTAAACTAATTACTTAGGTACTATTATTGTACATTTAGTCATTATATTTCTTAAGTTTTTACAAGAAAAAATAGCAAAAAAGTGTTCAAATATCACCCGTTTAATAAATATTGTAGCCACTTTTAAATATACTTGAAACGTGTAAAAAAATTCTACAAAACTAATAAAATAATATAAAAAGCGTAGGTACTTACCTACTAATAAAATAAAAAGCCTGCGATAAGAGTTTTGTATTACTTACCAGCCCGAATATCTCTGAGAGAGATGATGAGAGTAAGTATTTACTAGCTGTGCCCGCGACTTCGTCCACGAGGAATAGTAACTTTGGAGGTATAGTGACGTTCAGGACTTATTTATTTAAATATCTATAATTTTATTTAATTATCAAATCTTCAGTTATTTATTAATCTGCTTGATCTTTACTATGGCTATGTTAATTCAAGCTGACAATGTTCCAATTCTAATACGTTTTTCTAAGATTTAAAGTAAACTTTAATAAATAGTAATAGACTAATAGGTAATTGCAAGACTTGCAAGACTCTTGCTGCAAGACCAAGACCAAGACCAAGACTGGGAGCGCAAGACCAAGACCAAGACCAAGACCAGGTGTATTGGCGCAAGACCAAGACCAAGACTGGCTAAGTCTCGTCTTGTTCTTGCATTTGGGCAACACTAGTTGCAGGTGGCACAAAATGGCTCGGTGGCGGAAATTAGGTGAGGGCTATGTCCAGAAGTGGACGTCATCGGGCTGATATATTGATTGTCACAAGCCCAACGAAAAAATGTGTCGAACGCATTGATAGTCAAACCGACTCGAAGACAGGAGACAATAATTGCCCTTTACTACTGATTCCAATAGGACTAACTTAATTACATCTTACTGTAACATTATAACATAGGTAGGTATTAAATAGATTCAAGAAATAAACGTAGAATTTTACAAACATTACATTAAAGATGGAACAGCAAGATTTATAAGACAAATCGAATAGCAGGCGAGCACCCTCTATCCTCGTTAAGATATCCTATCAAATAGAAGAGTGTCATGTGCTGAAAAGAGAGCTAACGTGACGAGTTGAAGAGAGAAAAGTTCTGATATAATTACATAGACTTGTCAGAATATCTTACTACAATTGTGGTTCCTTATATGAAACATTACAAAACTGACCTTTGAGTTAACAGGGTGGATTATCTACCAAGAATGGAAAGGATATATTTCTATTATCCCACTGTAAATCATTAACCAAATTGTTGGTTTCAATCAAATTATATTGTTTGATTAGTTTGGAGGCCGTTAAGATATTCCAAACCAATTATAACATGCATAACTTAGTAATAACGATCTCATTTTAGTATGACAACTATAGCAACACCATCTGTACCTAAAACAACTGAATACCAGATTGCTCCAAATAGGGTCGAAAAATTTAACGCGATGCACGGATAATTAAGGCTAGTCCAAATTAAGAATTATTAATTTATTTTCATAAATTCTCATGTAATGAGCACTTGTATTAATAACATATCGCCTGAACATCATCATCATCATCATTTTAGCACAATAATGTCCACTGCTGGACATAGAACTTCTAATTTCCGCCACAGCGAGAGATTTTGTGCCGCCTGGAACCAACGGCCACCCGAAACCATGACCAGGTCATCGGTCTCTCTGATTGGGATCGTCTGACGCTGCGGTTGGAAACCACGTGGCCACCACTTGGGAACCTTTCACCCCTATCAGCCAACGCCTCAATAGAAGAGAGAAGAGAGGTAGAGCACCGTGGGTATCCACCACTAAATCTGGGTCAGTGACACTCCTGGCGTTGCAGGTGTTCTTAAGCTACAATAACCACGTATCATCAGGCGGGCTTTTCTTTACCATCGTAGTATAAAAAAGTCTACATGCAGCTGCAATGGTTTTGCTTGTGCATTAATAAGTTAATCAACAACTGGCTAATTGTCTGACGTAATAAAAGACCATAAAGGTAAAACCTCTTGTTTAATTCCCGTTTGAAACGGAACTGAGCCGATGTATGCTGGGTATTTCCATTTCCCAAATGGATTGTTAATTTTCTTTTTATGTGAAAATCTTCAAACTGAATTGCCAGTTCCTCTTTTTGGCGTTGGCCTGATACCATAATTCACAATAAAGCTCTTTATCCACAAAAGTACGTTTTTAAGTATAGATACGATTCCGAATGGTATCAACCACTGAAGACACTTAGATTAGTATCGCAATAACCATTATTCGGGCCGATTTCAGTTTTTATATTTTGTATAATTATTAATAGTTTTGATTAGTTTTATGTATGATATTGGAACTTACAATACTGACTTATTTAATTGTTGAATTATATTTTAATTATCTTGCTTGTGTTACTATAACTAATAACTGTGTCACCTTTTATTAAGTAATTAATTCACACACAATGTAAAAATTGCTTTTTTGAATGAATAAATGAAATGAAATGTAAAAAATAGGTTTAATTTACTATAAGTGCCTCAGTGGCGCTGCTGGAGAGTGTACTGCTGCGCAAGAGGTATCGGGTTCTAGCCCGGGTCGAGCAAAAGCAGGATTGGATTTTTATGTGTAAAAATTCTAAGTATCAGCTTGAAGTCTAGAATATGTCGCGTGCTCTCTGTGTCGAAATCTTTACTAGCCTGCCCTGCTTTAAAAGGTGGTCGCTTTGCCACTAACATCACATTGCCGTAATTAGTGTCATGGGTTCGATTCCCACACGAGATAATTATTTCTGTGATACAAAATTGACGAAGATATTTTTTTTCGGGTCTGTGCGCACTTTGTGTCCGTTAATTATAGTATGAAACAAAAAGAACCCCGTGACACAGAGCTTCTTCCCAAGTGCGGGTTGTTCTCTTATATATACATATACACTAATACAGCACTATTACATGTGTCTCAAAACTCTGAGCACAGATAACGCAATGCACAGTACAGTTACGCTGAAGGGATTAACCAGACAATGGGACTGCGAAAACCTTGTTAAACACAACCAGCTGCATAATCATGAACTTTAATACTTTGTATCAGAGTCCAATTTACCTTACAATCAAGTTTGTTTGCTACAGGCTATTACTGTAACTGCTATGTGCTACGTTATTAGTATTGAAGCACAGAGAATATTGTCACGAAAAGAATTACTTTGAGATTTAGGTATGTCTAATGAGTAGAGGAAACTCTTTGTTTTTGAAAATAGTTAAATGTGATCTTAAAGAGATTTAGTAAGAGGCGGTCTTAATATAATTTTTGATACAGATCTACGTTTTAATTAAAATAAATAATTGTAAGGAACATAATTTTTAATGATTTTGTAACTGAAAATAAAACTGAACATTACATTGCATAAAAATATACTAACTAACACACACATTCCAATAAATTCATTCAACGATTGCATTTCCTTTCATTCTTCTTTATAATATAAAAATAATTCAGTGAAAAAATCATCTCATACTAATCCTACCTGAGAACTGCGAGACTCCTGACAGCAAGGACAGCCCCGAGTGCCGGCTGTGCGAGGGGTGTATCATCCCTATAGAGTATATCTCAGAATCTTCAAACTGCCACATTGTGGAGGATTTTAATATCGAACTTTAAAACCCAACTGACATTAATTATCTAAACCGAACGATACCGCCTGAAGCACAAGGAGTTCAACCGAACAATGGAAATTCACGACTTAAAATTATTCCAAGTAAATTGAAATCGAGAGAATAATATAGTTCTAATTTATATTAACCGTATATTTTATCACGTTTTTTATTGAAACGATCATATTAATATGGTGTATGATGATATGCATGGGCGCAGCGACGTCCGCACGACGCGGTGGGTGCGACGCGACTGACTGTAGGCGCTCTTTGTATTTGTTTGGTGGTGGAGGGGGCCGGCGAGTGGGGTGGGTGGGTGCTACGTCACAACCGCCCCGCAGCCTAGGCTCGCGGGATCGCTACAGATACTGATAACATTTTTCTGCCGCCGCATTCTCGCTTTCATGATGTTAATTGGATTATGATTAGAATCCCCTTACCCAAGAGACATAATGTACCATATTTAATGAATTATTTTATAACCATAAATAATTCATTTGTGTTGTAAGAGCGTTTACGCGAAGTAGCGTCAGTCGGGTCAATGAACTCGAAAGAACTATGAATTTAGTGGTAGTTGGAAATTGCTAAAATATTGATTTAATAATGGCCAGAATTAATTATTTGATACTTAAATGCTTGGACTATGATTAATAAAATTGCAATAATAAAGGTAAATATTATATAAAATTAGAAGTAGGTACCGAATACTTCTTTGAATAAATACATGGTGACATACTACTACTTGATAGGAAAAAAGCATTTCATGGTCAGTCACAGTACACAGTTAATTAACACTTTTGTTAGAAACCTGTTTAACAAAAATAATATAAATGGTAGCACTCAGCACCGTAACAGTGGTTCACAAAGATACTAGCAGTAGGGTTTGTGCCTTATAGACATTTTATTGTGAGGTTGATTGTAAAAGAATACCAGCTCTTGTATCTGATGACAACCCAACCAGATTATACAACTAAAAATCAGATCACTTGCGACTTAGTAATCAGTGATACATAATACATATATTTGTTACCCTCATCAATAAAAATTGAAACAATGAAGAATACTTTAAACTACTTAATAAATCAGTGATTGTTATTATTTATGTCCTAAACTACATGACATGTAGTTTAGGACATAAACATAAACACATTTTGTGCTTATAAACATTTTTAGATTATAGACCAAACAAATTGTATATTCTTTAGGTATAATATATTTATCTTTAAAAATCTAAATATAAATTTAACCTTGAGCAATGCAAATTAGGTAATTATTGCACAATTTTAGGCAACGTTGCATAATTATCTACATACAGACTGAAATATAAATTGCATAATAATATACGTTTTAAAAATACCGCGCTTGGCTGAATAAATGTTCACGATTCTATCATAAATAAACCTGGAACGCACCCGAATGATTCCATCAATAACAATCTGCCCTATTATTTACTTGTACTAATTAGATTATATTTGAATAAAATATAGATTTAGACTTACCATATTCTCTAAACAACTTCTTATATTCACTAAGGTCGTTCTGATCCAGCCATTCGTCAACAAGTGCAGTTTCATCTTCAAATATCTCCGTGAATACAACTCTAACTAAATAAATAAGCGAACACAGAAACAAAATTGTGCCAAAGTAATGCACTCGTTTATACATGTTTACACTCCTTAGTCATAATGCCATGTTCAGTTATTTTAATTTACAAAAATAAACATTAAAATGAGGACGGGCTCACGATTTTGTTTTGGTTGACATTTTTGACGTTGACGTTTGCCGCATTCCAGTGTTACTTGGTAGCCAAAAGTAGATCTCAAACCTAAACTACCAATGTAAGGTACGTTAGTAGATTTATTAATTTAGTAGCAGAAAGTATATTTTTACTGATTTAATAATATTTAAATTGATCTTTTCTAAATACACTGCATGAAAATGTATAGATTAGCTCTGAAGTATTGAAGGATAACAGTAAAAGGTAACCTGGAACGTTTAGAAATCAGTTTATTTAGTGCGACCATGCATGGATAATGGATATCTATTAGTATTTGCGACTTAGACATATATTACTATAACTTAATAATAATATGAATACTGCCATCTTGCCATGTTTCTTATTATACTATTAAACATAGATACCCATAGCATCAGCTACGACTACGCCCAATAGGAGCTAAGTAGTGCAAACAAAGATCCACGAGAGCAAAGCTCCGGGAAACAGCTGGTATGCTGGTATAAAAATAATGTTCAAATCGCTTCATACGTCATACAGTCTTTAGCAACTATAATACTATAAAATAAATTATACCAATAAAAAGTTTAAGTTTATCTGTGCTTTTAATTTCAAAACACGGATAGAAAAATATTTTCCTTAGAAACACATACCTGACCGGCGGCGTTGTAAGAACGCGTTCATATAGCTTTTTAAATATAAAATCACAATGATATATTTCAACAGAATGACATTCATAAATACCTATTTATATTCGGCATCTGTCCGCCTGAACCGGAACAGTTATGTCGATTGCTCAGACGTATTTAATAATTCTAAGTTTGTGATTTGTGAACTCCTTGGATTTTTGCCATTTTAGCACATTCTTTACTATACAAATAATATATATAATAGGTATGTACCTACACATAACTCTCATTTTCCGTAGTCGGATAATAAGGCTCCCGCGATGAAAACTTAGTTTAAATTCTGAATTGATATTTAAGAAAGATAAAAATTTTAAATTAACATTGTAGGGAAGACACTGGTGCCTACACATCAGTATTCTTATACGTATACCTTACACGCGGAGGTTCAAGTGGAAAGAAAATTATCCTTTTATAATTTTGTACTTGTCGTCTATCTGTATATTCGCTAACTCTCCTGAACCATTCAACAGATTTTGATGTGGTTGTTTTTCACACCATCAGTTACGCATAGGTATTACCTACCTTTATAATATAACTGCCGGACATACCTACTGTCTACGCGTGCGTAGGCGCGAGCAAAAGCTAGTTTCATATTTAAATTACAGCAGCTATCGGTACTTTGATACCTACCTCTTATTTTGGGAATCTATGTAGGTATTTTCTGGCTGCAGCACATTGCTTTTTATGAATGCGCAATTATTGAAGTGTCTGTTTGTTATAACAAATAACAGCTTTTTAGAGAAAGATGATATTTTAAAATATTGGTACAAAACAAACAGTTTGTAAAGTGTTTGTCCATTTCTGTTGTTCGAGGTAAATTCCGAAAGTACTGGACTGATTTCGATAGGACTATTACTGGTGGATAGCTAATGTCACAAGGGCTACTTACTACTTTTTCGGAGTTTACCTCAGTTTTAAAAAAAATGTGATTTTGTTATAAGTATCGTAAATACTTTCAAACTGTGCTTTCATACCTATTGAAACATATAAATAATGATGATGATAAAACATACTTTCATATGCGTAGGTACCTACTCTAAAAACGCTGTTAATTTGATATTACAAACAGACACTCCAATTTTAAATAATTGTATGTATACATAGATTAGCTAGCATTATAAGTATAGGTACATACACCTAATATCCTTTACCTATGTATTATTGTAGAGAAATTATGGCAATATAGGAAAAAGGAAAGGAAAAGGAATGGAAAGCAATTTATTTATAAAAAACGACGAGGCACGCAACAATAACAATCAACAAACAAAATCAAATTCCATTAACCATATCTACGTATAACAATAGGTATTCCTCTAGGGATGAAACCTATTTACATAAAAAAGATATTAAACAAAGAATCTATTTAAAAATAAAGTGCAAGAAACTTTTCAAATTTACCCTATCTCCTTGACAGAAATAAATATTTAGTTATTGATGTCGCGGGCTGGTACACTGGCACTGTAAACAGAATGGATCAAATAATAAAACACAATTTAAGGAATTAAATATTATTTATAAATTGATTTGTTTTCGATATCACATGGAGTGCTCGTAAGATTCTGAGCTATAAAGCTAGGTGAACAGATCACATTTTTGAAAAGGGGCTATATAATGTAGGAAAGTAAATCAGTTTACTTTTTGACTTTGAGTCTGTTAGCGAGTGAGCACGAGAGTCCAGTGCCATCGGGTTCTACATTCAGCTGCTCGACTGTACTGTCGTTGATCACCATGGAGAAGCGCTTGGCGCGTAAACCACCCAGGGGTGGTAAGTTCACGCCCAGCTCAAGCGCCTTGATGAAGTTGCCGCTAGGATCAGCCAGCATGCGGATCTGTAATCACAATTATATTTTATTTTTATTTTAATCATTAGTAAGTAGTTAGGTGAGAGTGTTATGGCGCGTGTTGGGAGAGTACTATGTTCTGCAGTGGACTGCAATAGGCTGTAATAATGATGATAAAGTAGTTATGTATTAAAATACTGTGGTTTTCGAACATTGAAAGAGTAAATCTTCTAACAGGAAAACAAATATTTATCTCCATGTAAATAGTTTCATTTCTGTCAGGACGATTTTTTTTCATTTAATCAACATCAAAACAGCATAGGTAGTAAGTTAGATAAATAAAAGAAAATGACTTGCTGCGCACAGTGTTGGTTGTGGACCCAGATTAAGAGGGTTCATACAGAAATCCATGAAATCACGAGATTTCCACGTTCGCTACAGAATATGTCTTTATATGTAGCGAAGTAATTTTTGGCATACATAGACAACAGTTTTCTTGTCTAAAAAGTGTATTAAGAAAAACAGACTATTTATTATTAGTATTTTAGTTAGAACAGTTCTTTCGCACAGTGTTTTAAGAAATTCTACGAAACAAGCCTACTTTCAGATTCGCCAGGGACTAAAGTAATTGAAATGCATAGAAAAAAAAGCTTGTTTTAAGGTCTACATATAGTCCTTTAGTTAGTGTATTGAAAAAATATTAGAAATATTCATTTTTTTATAACTAAAACTTAAGAACTAAAATTTTTAAAAACGTTGAATTTTGATCAAGTTTGATTAGAATTTTGGTACACTATATGTGTTTAAAAAGTCGATTTTTTTACATTTAATTATTAAGCAAGATGTTGTCATTTATAAATGTCCATAATATTTTCGAAATCCCTTTAGAAATATTTTAAAATGATTTTTGAAAAGAGCCTAAAAACGCCTTATATTTCGGCGCACAGGCCGTGAGAAATCAGTACCGGCTGAGGCCTTCTAGAGAGAGGACGTAACGCTTTGCTTCCCGCGCTCCCGGTCCGATGTTTACGTAATATTTGTATATTTCAAGAGAGTTCAATACCAGTTGATACTTTGTTATGGATTTTTTTTTTTATTAAAGATCAAATTATTAACTTTGCTGTTTTTGGGTTGAGTGATACCATAATCGATATTTGACGATCCCATTGGTCACTTGGCATAGTTCTGAAGTCAAAATTGTAAAAATGACCGCCATCTTGAACTTTGTTGTTTTTGGGCTGAGTGATACCAAAATCGATATTTGACGATCCCATTGGTCACTGGGCATAGTTCTAAAGTCAAAATTGTAAAAATGCCCGCCATCTTGAACTTTGTTGTTTTTGGGCTGAGTGATACCAAAATCGATATTTGACGATCCCATTGGTCACTGGGCATAGTTCTGAAGTCAAAATAGTAAAAACGGCCACCATCTTGAACTTTGTTGTTTTTAGGCTGAGTGATACCGAAATCGATATCTGACTATCCCATTGGTCACCGGGCATAGTTCTGCTTCTGAAGTCAAAATTGTAAAAATGCCCGCCATCTTGAACTTTGTTGTTTTTGGGCTGAGTGATACCAAAATCGATATCTGACGATCCCATTAGTCACTGGGCATAATTCTAAAGCCAAAATTGTAAAAATGCCCGCCATATTGAACTTTGTTGTTTTTGGGCTGAGTGATACCATAATCGATATCTGACTATCCCATAGCTCATTGGGCATAGTTCTGAAGTCAAAATTGTAAAAATGCCCGCCATCTTGAACTTTGTTGTTTTTGGGTTGAGTGATACCATAATCGATATTTGACGATCCCATTGGTCACTTGGCATAGTTCTGAAGTCAAAATTGTAAAAATGCCCGCCATCTTGAACTTTGTTTTTTTTGGGCTGAGTGATACCATAATCGATATCTGCCGATCCCATTGGTCACTGGGCATAATTCTGAAGCCAAAATTGTAAAAATGCCCGCCGTCTTGAACTTTGTTGTTTTTGGGTTGAGTGATACCATAATCGATATTTGACGATCCCATTGGTCACTTGGCATAGTTCTGAAGTCAAAATTGTAAAAATGCCCGCCATCTTGAACTTTGTTTTTTTTGGGCTGAGTGATACCAAAATCGATATTTGACGATCCCATTGGTCACTGGGCATAGTTCTGAAGTCAAAATAGTAAAAATGCCCACCGTCTTGAACTTTGTTGTTTTTGGGCTGAGTGATACCGAAATCGATATCTGACTGTCCCATTGATCTGCTGGGCATAGTTCTGTAGTCAAAATTTGTAAAAATGCCCGTCATCTTGAACTTGAATTTTGACTTCGGAACTATGCTCGGTGACCAATGGGATCGTCAAATATCGATTTTGGTATTACTCAGCCCAAAAACAACAAAGTTCAAGATGGCGGGCATTTTTACAATTTTGACTTCAGAACTATGCCCAATGAGTAATGGGATAGTCAGATATCGATTTCGGTATCACTCAGCCCAAAAACAACAAAGTTCAAGATGGTGGGCGTTTTTACTATTTTGACTTCAGAACTACGCCCAGTGACCAATGGGATCGTCAAATATCGATTTTGGTATTACTCAGCCCGAAAACAACAAAGTTCAAGATGGCGGGCATTTTTACAATTTTGACTTCATAACTATGCCCAGTGACCAATGGGATTGTCAGATATCCATTTTGGAGTCAATCAGCCCAAAAACAGCAAAGTTCAAGATGGCGGACATTTTTACAATTTTGACTACAGAACTAGGCCCAGTGACCATTGGGATAGTCAGATATCGATTTTGGTACCACTCAGCCAAAAACAACAAAGTTCAAGATGGAGGGCATTTTTACAATTTTGACTTCAAAACTATGCCCAGTGACCAATGGGATAGTCAGATATCGATTTTGGTATCATTCAGCCCAAAAACAACAAAGTTCAAGATGGCGGGCATTTTTACAATTTTGACTTCAGAACTATGCCCAGTGATCAATGGGATCGTCAAATATCGATTTTGGTATCACTCAGCCCAAAAACAACAAAGTTCAACATGGCGGGCATTTTTACAATTTTGACTTCAGAACTATGCCCAGTGACCAATGGGATTATCAGATATCCATTTTGGAGTCAATCAGCCCAAAAACAGCAAAGTTCAAGATGGTGGACATTTTTACAATTTTGACTTCAGAACTAGGCCCAGTGACCAATGGGATATTCAGATATCGATTTTGGTATCAATCAGTCCAAAAACAACAAAGTTCAAGATGGTGGGCATTTTCACAATTTTGACTTCAGAACTATGCCCAGTGACGAATGGGATCGTCAGATATCAATTTTGGTATCACTCAGCCCAAAAACAACAAAGTTCAAGATGGCGGGCATTTTTATAATTTTGATTTCAGAACTATGCCCAGTGACCAATGGGATCGTCAGATATCGATTTTGGTATCAATCAGCCCAAAAACAACAAAGTTCAAGATGGCGGACATTTTCACCACTTTGACCTCAAATAGTCACATTCATCATCATATCAGCCGCAGTTATTATTGAGAAATTAATTGTTAGTCTTATATAAAATTAATTGTATTTTTCTTTCTTTCTATTAAAATTGTATTTTAATTGTTTATAGAATACAATACGATTAATAACAATTAATTATTGATTAATTTAATTTGAAATTTTGTCCTATCCAACTTTACCAAATTCCGAGGTTAGAAAATACCAAACTCATTAGTACGCGCTATATTGTTGTACCACACAGCATTAGAGAAGTGTGCATGTTTCGGCTCTGTGTGCGTAATTTAAAAACCTATTTGCGAGCAACTTGAAAATGTATGAACCCTCTTAATAGCTATTGATTAACAAAGGTATTTTTTAAAAACGAAATACACAGCATCCTCTGAATATTATTGTAAAAATAATTGATTAGACAAGTACACAATCAAATAACAGTAAATTTACAATAGAATCAACAAAGTACATAATACAATTATTTCGGCTAAAGTCGCGCCGCTACTCCAAGTAGCCGTCCAATACAATAGCAAAATTGTGATAAAACCACTCACAATATTACTTCGCTCCTAAAACTATTATTATTTGATTTGGCTTTGATTGTATTGTACCGATTTGACGGGCTTTGCTTTATATTATGTTAGTGTTTCTTGTGTTTGATTCAATTGTACCTATATTATATCCTTCTGATCTTACATGACATACCTAATAATATAAATGTAAAAGTAATCATTCAATACTTAATCACCCAAGAAGTGCTGAAAGGAACTGTATGAAATTTGGCATACAGATAGACCCCTTAAAGAGGTGAAACGGGATATCAAACTTTGCATGGACAAATCGTATTGAAGTGTCTTTTTACTTCACAAATAAACAAGGGGATGAAATAGTGATAAAATTGTTTGAAAATTAAGTGGCAGGCGTTTTATATGTTTTCATGGACATATCAGAAACGAGTACTTCGTGGTGTTTGAACAGCCACAACCCTCAGGGATGTGACAGGGGTGAAAAATACTATAAATTGATAGATATGGTTCATTATCGGGGTTTTCAGGGACATTGATTACGAAAATATTATCAATTTACTACAAACGCATATGTCCCAAATTTATTAGCTACGATATGGTGTAATTGTGGTTCATTAAAAGCATTTCATGAAAAGATATCAAAATTTCCATTCCAAAACTATCGACTTTATCCAAGTGATCCTCAGCTACCTGTCTTTCTAAAATTTTATATTTAGTGTCATACAGTCTGAACTAAACCTAGATTTACATAGAAATATTCAAAGTTAAGTACCTACATAATTTTAAAACACGTTCAGTAAATAAATCCAATTTCGAGACACGTAATCTGAAACACTTCCAGCAGCGAAAGGTTATTCCCGTGTGAATACAAACTCGTCGCCATTCCATTTAGCTCCTATCAATTTTAATTAAGTTTGTAATGGTTATACCGATCAATAGAGACCCGAGCTAAAGTTTACAATACGAATGTAGAACATTTCTTAACTAGATGCTTGATAACAGCTAGCCTACATATCAGATGTTTTTTCATAATATTACTATTTATTACGACAAACTAAAAAAATAATACCTACACCTACAGCATTATGGAACTAAATAGGTACTGAACAAGCTACATTAATATGTTTTAAATAGTATGCAAGTACATGGATACATTATCAATTTTGTTACGAGACTTAAACAATGGAACTTAAAATTCAGTAAAAATGTCGTTAACATAAAGTTAATGGAAAATCACGAAATAGTAGATACCTAAATCACAACACAGTATAAACTGCTATAGAAGATAGACAATGGCCCTTGATCGGAAACTTCTAATTAATGGTCGACGATAGACACTAAAATGATTCCTTGGAACTTCGACGTAAACAATTGCTATAGCAAAGTGTGAAGTGATGCAACCACAGAGCCTTACTTTTTACTTTCTGTTTAATATTTAGTTTGTAAACATTCATTATAATTCGTTAATCTAACGGTGTAGTGCTCTGCTGCATCACTTTACAAAAGATTGTAACTATCCATTTTTTTAAAAAGAGTGGCGTGAGTTTCTTGCCAGTTCTTCTCATAGCTCCACCCCGTCAGCGAACTGGTCGTAGGCAAATTTGCTGACACAACATTTCGGATAACCTGTTACATTCATGTGACTTTCATAAGTGTTACCTTGTAACCTAGATGAATAAACGAGATTTCATTTCATTTCATTTCGCACCTATATGTATATGTACGTGATCTAGAAAATATCATCATCCTCATGTTATCAGTCGTAGGAAGTCCACGGCTGGACATAGGCCTCCCCAATAGATATACAATAGGACCTGATATTATGGACGTGTAAATAGGGAAATATAAATTGTTTAATTGTTAAAGTGCATTAATATTGTATTCTCTTTCTTAATAGGTAGGTACATAAAAGAAGTACCTATATAAAACTCTAAGTTTAATAATTAACCATCTTCGTGTTATATCGAAACTAGTTTTCTCTACCATGCCGCATCAAAGTTATTGTTTAATCAGCCGACTTCAAAATCTAATTTTACAATCCACATCGGCACCTCAAATTGGAAGATTAAAATTCAGCAATTCCGCTTCTAAAAAGGGCTGAAGCTAGAAATTCAAACGCAAGCGTTTTTACCGGTGAAGGTTTCCATATGAAAGCCCTCAATATATGAAAGCCACTCTTTAATAACGTGAGCTAATTGCCGCAGGAACTCATATGCGAATTGGGACTTTTTCAGCGAATGTAATCAGATTTTTCGTACATTATACGTAGTTCGCGTGATAAAGACCATAATATTAAGTTTTACGGTTGCTCGGATTCTAATGCGTGCTAAAAGCAGACACCAATAAATTATATATGGCAAGCCTTTTTTTTGTTTTAAAACAAAATCTGCAACGGAATGGTTCTTTGTTACTTCGCAAAAAATCATAGTATATGTTATTACAAAAAAATGTTGCTCTACTGTCAAAGTTACAGACTGACCGACTACGAAGTGCAAATTTTCTGGTTGTAATATGACAAACGCAGTAGGTACCGAGTTTTCTGCCACTTTTTACTGTGAATGGTTTCGAACGTAGTTCGGTTAGATTTAGTTACATTTTGCAGTTATGGCATGCATGTAAAAAGGGAAGCCACCATCGCGTGTTGCATGTTTCAAGCGAGTAACGGAAATCATTATAGGTCAGAGGTAACGCACGACAGACGCTGAAAAAAATTAAAAAAATGAAGAAACGACACTATTTATGAACTTGCTTAGGAAATGTGATAAAACATAAAGTTCATTAACTTTTGACGATAACATTTAGATAGCTCATTTAGACTTAAAAATATACCTCTTGAATAAACTGAAAACTAATTTGAATTTACCTAAAGGCTTGGACCAGAATTAAACGAAGAAGAATTCGGGCCCTATGATTCTGTGGGATGGAATTTTGGAAAACCCTTCACCACGGTACAATGTAATTTTGTGAATGTTCACACTGTTCACATACAATAATTGTTCCTTTGAGAGAATGTTATAAATTCTTCACTAATAAAAGAGCATTTCGTAACTTTATACTTCTTATCTTATGTTATTTAACATTTGACTTCTTAGGTACTTGCTGTTAAATTGTGATGTAATCGTAGTGTAATGTTTAAAGAGTAAACAATAATGTATCTCATGATAAATAATAAAATTGTTAGCTTTCTTAGCAGCTCAATCTAGGAAAACTACCCGTACCTATTTATAATATTGATAATCGAATGAATTATACTGATAGTAAGGTAAATTGGTAGTAAAGTATTTATAATAGTTATATCACATTACATGGATAGATTGGATAATAGTTTGAGTTAATTTTTTTTTAAAACGTTACTATAATACGGGGCCCGAATTGGATGTCGAATAAACAATAACAACATTTGACTATCGAGGATAACTATTACTGGCTACTCAAGTAATTATATTATGAAACTTATTGTAATATGAGCTGCTGTTTTTATCTCCTATATAAATAAATATAGGTAATTAATAAATACAACATGAATTACATATAGACATAATTTGACAGTGATTTGTTTACAATTTGGTAGGTAATCTACATCCAACATTAAATGAATCGTTAAAATTATTGTTTTGTTTTTATTAGCAGTTATAATTATTGCAAATATTTTTACGACCCGTTTAAGCTAATACGGTCGCTTTTTTTCAGCGGTCGACTATATTAGTTGTCAGAGTTTTATCGACCGACAGTTAGGTACCTACTATAGGTATATACATATTACCTTGAAAACAAACCAGCTGTCAAGTTCTCAAACTGTAAATTAAAACAGTAAACTTAAAAGTATATCAACGTCGTGAATAATTTAGTGACCTAAGGCCTGAGTTCGCCGCAAGTGGAACGTATTGATTTCATAATAAAGCCGCCTGCAGCTCATAGAGCACCTATACTATCATATAAAATAGCTATTATATATGTACTTACATATTTAGCTATTTTATGCGATTATACAATGAGAGGGATATCACTATATCAGTCAAATAGACTCACTAATGCATGCGACATTTAAGGCATAGGTACCTACTACCTAGCATTGAGCGTGCCAGTAGACATACAGCAAAATTCATTGTTGTCAAACACGCAGTGACCGACATGGCGGTTTTACCCCAAATTTCCTTTATAATAGCAACTCATTAATGTCCCACTGCTGGGCACTGATCTCCTCTCCCCTGTCTAGAGAACTGAGAGGGTTTAGAACTTTAGACAATGATTCAAACATGTTGGCGCACTACGTGTAAAAAGATTTCAAAATCGGACATGACCATTTTAGAACACCCGATTTTCAAATCAACATAGAAATGGAGTTATGGCGATTTTAAATATTTTAGATTAATTTTCCCGTAAAACCGGAGACATACCTACCTACTGTGTACCTACATACTTAATACATACAGATTCAATTCATCATCATCATCATCATCATCATATCAGCCGCAGGAAGTCCACTGCTGAACATAGGCCTCCTCAAGAGATTTCCAATAGGGCCGGTTGTTTGCGGCCTGCATCCAGCGCGATCCTGCTATTCGGATCAGATCGTCTGTCCACCTTGTGGGTGGGCGTCCTACGCTGCGCTTGCCGGTACGTGGTCTCCATTCGAGAACTTAATCAGATTCAATTAGCAATTAGTAAATGCTGTCTATATTGGTTGCTTTTTACAGACGAAGCCACGAGGCGGAAGATATTTAAAAACGAATGGTCTCTTGTTAGTAGGAGCAACAAACGTAAAAATGATGACCACGAGCGCGGCGCCAATCTGCTGATCTTTAAACATCAGCTTTTAATTTGTTTAATCACATCATTAAACATGTTGGAGGGCTATAAACAGTGCCGCGTGGTTTTATTTTACTTATTATAATATTTATGGAGTAAGTTGTTAACAAAGCTACAGAGGGCCTAGTGCCAGTTTTTGCGAGTGGCCAAAAGCGCGTGACAATGCTACATATGGACAAAATATTTCTATAATGGGTCATTCTTAATAACATCTTAGACATTTAGTTTACGTTGTCACGGTGGAACGCATTTGACCACTCGCATAAAATTTGCACAAGGAAAATATTGAGACATAAATATTTTGTTTACTGAGTGCAGTAAACTAAAAAATATTTTTGGGTGCGACTTTATATTTTAATAGTGACTTATTTTCCACTAGGTCTTGGCTTCTACACATCTTAAGACTATCCTTATATGAAAGTCAGATCAGTAGTTTCGAAGTATAGCTCCTATGTCTACAGTTACAAACATCAACAGTCATATAGTCCACTGCTGGAGATTACCTCTTTATAATATTAGTAAGTACATATTGTGTAGATACCAAAATCAAAACATTTGGACTTCCTAATATGTTGGCAATGTGATCCATATATGTCAATATTTAATATTTCTAATATGAGACTTTCACACCTATGTGAACCTGGCACCCTACTTGCAAAAATCTAACTTTTTTTTGCGCTTTCTTGAAGAGTTTCGTATGTAGTTAATTGTAGTTGAAAAATTTTTGTTTGTAGTTGACCCAAAAAAAAATTATGGGTCACCCAAAAATTGCCATCCCCCGGATCTGAAAAAAATCGATTCCAACGGTTGATTTGTATGTGAAATCGTTAGTAGTTGTTTGTAGTGAATGAATTTTCGTTTGTAGTTAATTCTTTATATTTTTTTTTTATTTTTTTATTTTTTTTTTCAACATTGAACAATTTGCTTAATTTACTTCGGAAATGACTGAGAGATGCTCGCAGAGGTTTGTAGTGAAAGAATTTTCGTTTGTAGTTAATTCTTTATATTTTTTTTTTATTTTTTTTTTTTCAACATTGAACACTTTGCTTAATTTACATCGGAAATGACTGAGAGATGCTCACAGAGTTTTGTAGTGAAAAAATTTCCGATTGTAGTAAAACGGAAGTTAATGAGAATCGATCAAGTTCAGTTCAACTCTCTTTCGAGTGATTTTAACTGAATTATGCCGCTTAAGGAGATAAGACAACTACTACAAACATCGGAAATGACTGAGAGATGCTCGCAGAGGTTTGTAGTGAAAGAATTTTCGATTGTAGTAAAACGGAAGTTAATGAGAATCGATCAAGTTCAGTTCAACTCTCTTTAGAGTGATTTTAACTGAATTATGCCGTTTAAGGAGATAAGACAACTACTACAAACATCGGAAATGACTGAGAGATGCTCGCAGAGGTTTGTAGTGAAAGAATTTTCGTTTGTAGTTAATTCTTTATATATATATTTTTTTTCAACATTGAACACTTTGCTTAATTTACATCGGAAATGACTGAGAGATGCTCGCAGAGGTTTGTAGTGAAAGAATTTTCGATTGTAGTAAAACGGAAGTTAATTAGAATCGATCAAGTTCAGTTCAACTCTCTTTAGAGTGATTTTAACTGAATTATGCCGCTTAAGGAGATAAGACAACTACTACAAACATCGGAAATGACTGAGAGATGCTCGCAGAGGTTTGTAGTGAAAGAATTTTCGTTTGTAGTTAATTCTTTATATTTTTCTTTTTATTTTTTTTTTCAACATTGAACACTTTGCTTAATTTACATCGGAAATGACTGAGAGATGCTCGCAGAGGTTTGTAGTGAAAGAATTTTCGATTGTAGTAAAACGGAAGTTAATGAGAATCGATCAATTTCAGTTCAACTCTCTTTAGAGTGATTTTAACTGAATTATGCCGCTTAAGGAGATAAGACAACTACTACAACATCGGAAATGAATGTTACATGCTCGCAGAGGTTTGTAGTGAAAGAATTTTCGTTTGTAGTTAATTCTTTATATTTTTTTTTTATTTTTTTTTTCAACATTGAACAATTTGCTTAATTTACTTCGGAAATGACTGAGAGATGCTCGCAGAGGTTTGTAGTGAAAGAATTTTCGTTTGTAGTTAATTCTTTATATTTTTTTTTTTTTCAACATTGAACACTTTGCTTAATTTACATCGGAAATGACTGAGAGATGCTCACAGAGGTTTGTAGTGAAAAAATTTCCGATTGTAGTAAAACGGAAGTTAATGAGAATCGATCAAGTTCAGTTCAACTCTCTTTCGAGTGATTTTAACTGAATTATGCCGCTTAAGGAGATAAGACAACTACTACAAACATCGGAAATGACTGAGAGATGCTCGCAGAGGTTTGTAGTGAAAGAATTTTCGATTGTAGTAAAACGGAAGTTAATGAGAATCGATCAAGTTCAGTTCAACTCTCTTTAGAGTGATTTTAACTGAATTATGCCGTTTAAGGAGATAAGACAACTACTACAAACATCGGAAATGACTGAGAGATGCTCGCAGAGGTTTGTAGTGAAAGAATTTTCGTTTGTAGTTAATTCTTTATATTTTTTTTTTATTTTTTTTTTTTTCAACATTGAACACTGCTTAATTTACATCGGAAATGACTGAGAGATGCTCGCAGAGGTTTGTAGTGAAAGAATTTTCGATTGTAGTAAAACGGAAGTTAATTAGAATCGATCAAGTTCAGTTCAACTCTCTTTAGAGTGATTTTAACTGAATTATGCCGCTTAAGGAGATAAGACAACTACTACAAACATCGGAAATGACTGAGAGATGCTCGCAGAGGTTTGTAGTGAAAGAATTTTCGTTTGTAGTTAATTCTTTATATTTTTTTTTATTTTTTTTCAACATTGAACACTTTGCTTAATTTACATCGGAAATGACTGAGAGATGCTCGCAGAGGTTTGTAGTGAAAGAATTTTCGATTGTAGTAAAACGGAAGTTAATGAGAATCGATCAAGTTCAGTTCAACTCTCTTTCGAGTGATTTTAACTGAATTATGCCGCTTAAGGAGATAAGACAACTACTACAAACATCGAAAATGACTGAGAGATGCTCGCAGAGGTTTGTAGTGAAAGAATTTCCGATTGTAGTAAAACGGAAGTTAATGAGAATCAATCAAGTTCAGTTCAACTCTCTTTAGAGTGATTTTAACTGAATTATGCCGTTTAAGGAGATAAGACAACTACTACAAACATCGGAAATGACTGAGAGATGCTCGCAGAGGTTTGTAGTGAAAGAATTTTCGTTTGTAGTTAATTCTTTATATATTTTTTTTATTTTTTTTTTTTCAACATTGAACACTTTGCTTAATTTACATCGGAAATGACTGAGAGATGCTCGCAGAGGTTTGTAGTGAAAGAATTTTCGATTGTAGTAAAACGGAAGTTAATTAGAATCGATCAAGTTCAGTTCAACTCTCTTTAGAGTGATTTTAACTGAATTATGCCGCTTAAGGAGATAAGACAACTACTACAAACATCGGAAATGACTGAGAGATGCTCGCAGAGGTTTGTAGTGAAAGAATTTTCGTTTGTAGTTAATTCTTTATATTTTTTTTTTTATTTTTTTTTTCAACATTGAACACTTTGCTTAATTTACATCGGAAATGACTGAGAGATGCTCGCAGAGGTTTGTAGTGAAAGAATTTTCGATTGTAGTAAAACGGAAGTTAATGAGAATCGATCAATTTCAGTTCAACTCTCTTTAGAGTGATTTTAACTGAATTATGCCGCTTAAGGAGATAAGACAACTACTACAAACATCGGAAATGAATGTTACATGCTCGCAGAGGTTTGTAGTGAAAGAATTTTCGTTTGTAGTTAATTCTTTATATTTTTTTTTTTATTTTTTTTTTCAACATTGAACAATTTGCTTAATTTACTTCGGAAATGACTGAGAGATGCTCGCAGAGGTTTGTAGTGAAAGAATTTTCGTTTGTAGTTAATTCTTTATAATTTTTTTTTATTTTTTTTTTTTCAACATTGAACACTTTGCTTAATTTACATCGGAAATGACTGAGAGATGCTCACAGAGTTTTGTAGTGAAAAAATTTCCGATTGTAGTAAAACGGAAGTTAATGAGAATCGATCAAGTTCAGTTCAACTCTCTTTCGAGTGATTTTAACTGAATTATGCCGCTTAAGGAGATAAGACAACTACTACAAACATCGGAAATGACTGAGAGATGCTCGCAGAGGTTTGTAGTGAAAGAATTTTCGATTGTAGTAAAACGGAAGTTAATGAGAATCGATCAAGTTCAGTTCAACTCTCTTTAGAGTGATTTTAACTGAATTATGCCGTTTAAGGAGATAAGACAACTACTACAAACATCGGAAATGACTGAGAGATGCTCGCAGAGGTTTGTAGTGAAAGAATTTTCGTTTGTAGTTAATTCTTTATATTTTTTTTTTATTTTTTTTTTTTCAACATTGAACACTTTGCTTAATTTACATCGGAAATGACTGAGAGATGCTCGCAGAGGTTTGTAGTGAAAGAATTTTCGATTGTAGTAAAACGGAAGTTAATTAGAATCGATCAAGTTCAGTTCAACTCTCTTTAGAGTGATTTTAACTGAATTATGCCGCTTAAGGAGATAAGACAACTGACGGAGTGTCCAACTGATATTGAACTGGAATTCGGTTGTGTAAGTTTGAATAAAATACACCAGGTACTCAAACGAAGACATTTACTCAAAATATTCCTCAGCCTTATATACTGTAGTTGGTAACGAAACCATATCGCGATTCAGCCGCTTGGTACAACGCCATCTATCGAGCACTGGTTACAACTTTAGCATACAGTGATTGATTTTATTAAATGTATGTTTTAAAACCAAACATTCCGCCCACCAAGGACCTAGTCCTTTCTAACCGCCCACCGTAAAACTAAATACATTGAAACCCCATGGTGATTAGCGATATAATAACATTGTTTGTGCTCAGACAATTTACATACATTTTGCATTGTACTTACATAATTGAAGTTTTAAACATTTAGACGCAGAGCGGCCGAATCACATCCATTAGCAAAGGGTTACATTACTCTAATAATACACAACAAGCAAAACTAATAAACTAAAAATCGATAAAGAGTGGACTGTATCTTAACTATCTAAACATATTAAATTATAACCCTTTAGACATGAAAATAAACATTCTTAAATATAAACATTCTGAATATTAAAACACATTATCAACCGTATATTTATTTCCAATTATTTAAACAGACAAAATGCATAGCCTCGAAGTTGGTCTTTTCAATTTTGAATCCTTACACTTAAGGGTTACAACACGAACCAAGCCATCCTTACCCGGATGTGTTTCGACGACCCTACCATATAACCATTTGGCAGGAGGTAAATTATCCTCCTTAACAAGTGCGATATCACCTACTTTCACATTATTCGTTGGGTTAGCCCACTTGTGGCGTTGAAAAAAACCACTCAAATATTCTTGGGACCAACGCCTCCAGAATTGCTGTACCATTTTTTGAGTCAATTGCCAACGCCGCAAATGACTTATGGGGCTATACTCGTAATTATAGTCAGGTGCTGTTAATAAGGGTTGCCCTACAAGAAAATGACCTGGTGTTAAGGGTTCCGGATCTGTCGAATTTTCACTAAGTTGTGATAAAGGTCTCGAATTCAAGCAGGCCTCTATCTGTGTCAACAAGGTAGATAACTCCTCAAATGTAAGTGTTGACTCGCCTATTACACGTTTTAAATGGTGTTTCGTGCTTTTTACACCCGCTTCCCAAATACCTCCGAAGTTAGGAGCATGAGGTGGAATGAAATGCCACTCTGTGCCGTTATTTGCCAATGCAGCCGAAATTTCGCGGGGCAGAGTGGCATTCTCGTCTCGAAACATAGCTCTCAGCTCTTTGGAAGCACCCACGAAGTTTGTGCCGTTATCACTCCACATATGAGCGCAATGGCCTCGTCTAGCAACGAAACGCTTAAAAGCTAACAAAAAACCATGAGAAGTTAAATCAGAGACTGCTTCTATATGTATCGCGCGAGTTGCCATGCATACAAAAAGGCATATATAACCTTTATAAGATTTATGACCCCGACCTTTAGAGGTTCTTATTTGAATGGGACCGGCGTAATCCACACCTGAGTGGAGAAAAGGCTTACTAGGAGTAACACGACAAGCCGGTAATTGACCCATTTGTTGGTTACGAGTCACAGCTGCATGACGTATACATGGAACACACTTACGTATGTGTGCCTTGACCAAATTTTTAGCTTTAACTATCCAATATTTATACCGTAAAAAGTTTAAGGTTAACTGAGGCCCACCATGTAAAACCATCTCATGGGCATCAGCTACAATTAGCTTGGCTAAAATTGAATTATAAGGGATAATAACTGGGTGCTTCATATCTTCGCTCACTTGCGAATTGTGGATCCGACCACCAACTCTCATTAAACCTTTATTATCTACGAAGGGGTTTAAAGAAGTCAAACCACTGTGTTTACTACAATCCTTCCTACTATTAATCAGTTTGATGTCCGACTGGAACCATACTTGCTGACATTGGCGGAGACAGGATTCCATGGTGTCTTTTATTTCAGAAGCTGTTAAATAAGGTGATAACTTTCCTTCTCGTTGACACGAAATTTTAAGTTTCAGAAATCGTCTGCACCAGGTAAGTACCCTGACCATCCTGCGCAAAGATGAAAATCTTGACCATAACATCTCAGATGGATTTTCTTCGAGGTCTACCATATGTACCTTCAGCGCCTTTTCTTCCAGTTTAGTTATTATAGACTTCGGTCTAGTACACTCTATGGTGTCATTAATCAACCACGAAGGTCCTGACTTCCAAAGTGTATCATTCAAGAAGACCTGTGGTGCTACACCTCGAGAAGCACTGTCAGCTGGATTGTCTTTTGACTGAACATAATGCCATTGAGAAGAATCAAGAACATCAAGAATTTCTGATGTTCTGTTTGCCACGAATGTCTTCCACCGACTGGGGTGGTCACTCAACCAGGCCAACACTACAGTTGAGTCAGTCCAGGCGTGTAAATTGCATTTAGATACGTTTAAAACCTGTGCTACCTCGGACAAAAGTTTAGTAACCAAAACGGCTCCACACAATTCAAGTCTCGGAATTGACACTTGTTTTATTGGAGCGACTTTTGTCTTTGATGTCACTAAGTTTGAATGAACAAAACCTTTAGAATCGATCACTCTCAAATAGATAACTCCAGAATACGCTACGCTCGAAGCGTCTGAAAATCCATGCAACTCCACTGTATGATCATCATCGGTTCTTTTAACCCATCTTGGAATTTTAAAGTTATTTAGACCTTTCAATTCTGATCGATATAGCTTCCATTCTTTCAGAAGATCCAGAGTCAGCTCATCATCCCAGTCCAGGCCAGCTATCCACAGCTTTTGTATAAAAACCTTGGCGGTAATTATGCAAGGGGAAATCCAACCTAATGGATCATATAAACGTGAAATTTCAGAAATAACATTTCTCTTAGTTACAGGTGCGGTAGACGGAGGAGTCAACGGTGAAGAAACGGATGGTAAGTTTACTGTGTACTGAAATTCGTCGGTGCTGCGGTTCCAGGTAAGTCCTAAAACTCTAGTAATTTCATCATCTTTGATTTCTAAATTTCTACCTGTGTCTTCCTTCATTGCTTTTAACAATTCTTCTCTATTACTTGTCCATTTTTGTAGTATAAACCCAGCCTTGCTTAACAATTCATTCATTTCTTTATATACTCTAACTGCTTCTGTTTCAGATTGGCACCCACTCATCAAGTCATCCATAAAGAAATCTGTCATTACCCGAGTAGCAGCCAATGGATACATATGACCTTCATCACAGGCTATTTGCTGTAATGCTTTGACCGCTAGATAAGGAGCACAAGATGTGCCGAATGTTACTCTCAAAAGACGAAATTCCTGTATATCGGAATGAATATCATCTCGCCATAATATCCTTTGAGAGTCCACATGTTCTTTAGCAACTTTTATTTGCCGATACATTTTGACGATGTCTGCTGCTAGACATATTGGATGTTGACGCCATCGCATCACTGTATGACGTAAGTCTGCTTGTAGGGGTGGTCCTACCATTAAGGTATCATTTAAAGAAACTCCATTAGTTCCTTTAGATGATGCATCAAATACCACCCTTACCTTGGTCGTTGTCTTGTCCTCACGAACTACTGCGTGATGTGGTAAGTAGACAGCGCCAGCCATGTTTTTTTCTTCATCATTGGAAATCCTTTCCATATGACCTAATGACAGATATTCATTAATGACTGACGTGTACTGCTCCTTAAGGTTACTGTCCTTTGAAAGCTTTCTTTCAAGACTTGCAAGCCTCTTTGTCGCTATTTGCTTTGTACCGTATGATGGTTCACAGGACTTGAATGGGAGTTTGACGACGAAACGGCCACACTCATCTCTGCGTGTATTAGAGGCAAAGTGGTATTCGCATGCTTGTTCCTCTGGAGTGAGAATATGTTTCCTGCATATTGGTTCTGTCTCCATTTCCCAGAATCGTTTCAGGATCTCATTTTCTTCAACTTGAGTATGCAGGCCTACTACAACATTGTGACAAGAGCGAGAGATATCTTCAATGTAGACTTCCCCTGAAACTATCCAGCCCAGGTAAGTATCTTGAGCCATCGTTTTTCCACTGGGATCCCTCTTGAGGCCCTCCTTTAAGACTCTGCAATAGACCTCAGCTCCTAGCAAAATATCAATTTTGTTAGGTGCATTAAAATATGGATCAGCTAGCTCCATCTTACTGAGATCTGGCCAATTAACTACCGTAAACTTCCTATCGGGCAAAATAGATGTTACCTTACCCAATACGTGAGCTTTTACCTGTAGTCGGAAGGTAGGGTCATGAAGCGACTGAATATTAACTGTAACCACATATCTAGATGTTGCGCCGCTCTGACCACCACCTACGCCTAAAATATTTGTCTTAACTGCTGTTCTTTTTAGCTGTAAAAACTGAACTGCAGCCTCTGATATAAAAGAAGCCTGAGAACCCTGATCAAGTAAGGCTCTCAGGGGTTGAGTGGACCCATTTCGTGATTCAGCCTTAACAATGGCTGTAGCTAGCAAAATCTGTGTGTTCATATTATTTGCGAAATGGGTTGCGATATTAGACTGACTGGCGGCCTCGTTTTGAGTTGATTTAGCTACCTCTGGTGCATTATTCTTATTGGGAGTGTGAGCTGAAGAGCTAACCTCTACATTTTCCTTTGTGGGATGCAATAGCGAATGATGCTTTTTATTACAAATACGACATCTAGTAGAAGCGCGACAAGTAAATATTAAGTGATTTGAGCGAAGGCAATTGAAACATAAACCGAGCGACTTGACTATATTACGACGCTTTTCAACGTCTACGTTACAAAATGTTTTGCAATTCCACAAGTTGTGACCCTCCGAACAATGCGGACAGGACGTGTCGGGAACCGCATGTAATACCTTTGCATTACTATTTTTTAATTTACTAACACTAGACTTTGTGTCAACAAATTCTAAAGCACGGAACCGTGTTTCTAAAAAATCTTGAAATGCTTTGAAAGTGGGAAGATCATCATTAGATTGACTTACTTGTAATTCCCAGTTTTTCCGAGATTCTGGATCCAACTTCGAGCTAATTAAATAAATAATGATAACATCCCAAGTGTCTACTTTAATGCCTAGGCTCGATAATTCATGTAAACAATCTGTTGTTGTGTCTAATATTTCTTTTAGAGCCTTGGATGATTCTACTGATACATTACTTTGGCCAAGTAGACGCTTTAGTATGCAATTTGACATAAATCTTTTATTGTTATAACGGCTATTCAACATATCCCAACACTTTTGATAATTAGTCTGAGTAATTGGTACATGCCTGATGAGTTGTTCTGCTTCACCTAACAGCTGCGATCTTAAATAATGTAAGCGTTGTACATCATCGAGATTTTGGTTATTATGTACTAATGACACAAACAAATCCCTAAATGTTGACCATTCATTATATTTACCACTAAAATGGGGAATAGATATCTTGGGTAACTTGGCCATCGACATAGTTTTAGAACTATTAGGTGAGGCATCACGTAATTTACATAATTCAGACTTAATGTTTGATAAGGTAGATTTTAAAGATACTTTATAACTAAGATAAACATCAGAAATTTTTTCGTAGACATCACTACTATCATATTCTTTGTATGTTATAATCAGCTCCTCGTGCTTTTTCGTAAAGGCATTAAACTGTTTTTCCAGCATCTCCAATCTGGCTTCAACGTAGGGCTCAAGTAGCCGCTCTTTGGGAGACTTTTTAAAATTGACATGGCCTTTCTCGATCTGATTTTTGAGATCCAGTAGTAACCTTAACTGTGCTTCCATATCGATAATTTGTAATTTTACTAAGCTCTCAAGTGTATGTAGCTAAATTGTTGCATTAGTGTTCAAATGGCAAAATTTTTTGAAGTGTTGAGATCGCAGAAATTTTCTAAGTGTTTTAGAATTAATTCGTTTTCTGGCCGAAATCGGGCATGGATTCCCCGTTGGTTCACTTTTTTCCGAATTATTCTAAGTCCTAACTACTTCACACACAAATTTTATAAGTCCGAAATTACTGCACAAAGTTTTTCTAAGTTATTAATTTTTTACTTCAAATTTTTTAAAGTCTTTGACACATAGCATTTAATAGGAAATTGTACTCACAGTTTTTTAAAGTTCACTTGTTATAATAATCACACTTCCCTTTAAATACGCTCCGCTTACTCAACCACTTTCGATTTCCTCCGCTAGGGGGCGCTGCAGTCGTTTCGTGTTGTTGAGTGAACTCCTCAGCTTCGTATTGTTCAGTCAATACAGAGCAACTCGCTCAATATAACATTTCTTCCGTTCACCAATAGATGGCGCTAAATCCACAGCTGAAAACTACAATGTTTGTTTGCCAAAAAATTATCCGGGTCGTAGGACCAAAATGACGGAGTGTCCAACTGATATTGAACTGGAATTCGGTTGTGTAAGTTTGAATAAAATACACCAGGTACTCAAACGAAGACATTTACTCAAAATATTCCTCAGCCTTATATACTGTAGTTGGTAACGAAACCATATCGCGATTCAGCCGCTTGGTACAACGCCATCTATCGAGCACTGGTTACAACTTTAGCATACAGTGATTGATTTTATTAAATGTATGTTTTAAAACCAAACAACAACTACTACAAACATCGGAAATGACTGAGAGATGCTCGCAGAGGTTTGTAGTGAAAGAATTTTCGTTTGTAGTTAATTCTTTATATTTTTTTTTTTATTTTTTTTTTCAACATTGAACACTTTGCTTAATTTACATCGGAAATGACTGAGAGATGCTCGCAGAGGTTTGTAGTGAAAGAATTTTCGATTGTAGTAAAACGGAAGTTAATGAGAATCGATCAAGTTCAGTTCAACTCTCTTTAGAGTGATTTTAACTGAATTATGCCGCTTAAGGAGATAAGACAACTACTACAAACATCGGAAATGAATGTTACATGCTCGCAGAGGTTTGTAGTGAAAGAATTTTCGTTTGTAGTTAATTCTTTATATTTTTTTTTTTATTTTTTTTTTTCAACATTGAACACTTTGCTTAATTTACATCGGAAATGACTGAGAGATGCTCGCAGAGGTTTGTAGTGAAAGAATTTTCGATTGTAGTAAAACGGAAGTTAATGAGAATCGATCAAGTTCAGTTCAACTCTCTTTCGAGTGATTTTAACTGAATTATGCCGCTTAAGGAGATAAGACAACTACTACAAACATTGAAAATGACTGAGAGATGCTCGCAGAGGTTTGTAGTGAAAGAATTTTTGTTTGTAGTTAATTCTTTTTATTTTTTTTTTATTTTTTTTTTCAACATTGAACACTTTGCTTAATTTACATCGGAAATGACTGAGAGATGCTCGCAGAGGTTTGTAGTGAAAGAATTTCCGATTGTAGTAAAACGGAAGTTAATGAGAATCGATCAAGTTCAGTTCAACTCTCTTAGAGTGATTTGAACTGAATTATGCCGCTTAAGAAGATAAGACAACTACTACAAACATTGGAAATGAATGTGACATGCTCGCAGAGGTTTGTAGTGAAAGAATTTTCGTTTGTAGTTAATTCTTTATTTTTTTTTTCAACATTGAACACTTTGCTTAATTTACATCGGAAATGACTGAGAGATGCTCGCAGAGGTTTGTAGTGAAAGATTTTCCGATTGTAGTAAAACGGAAGTTAATTAGAATCGATCAAGTTCAGTTCAACTCTCTTTAGAGACATTTAAAAAAAATATAAAGAATTAACTACAAACGAAAATTCTTTCACTACAAACCTCTGCGAGCATGTAACATTCATTTCCGATGTTTGTAGTAGTTGTCTTATCTCCTTAAGCGGCATAATTCAGTTAAAATCACTCTAAAGAGAGTTGAACTGAACTTGATCGATTCTAATTAACTTCCGTTTTACTACAATCGAAAATTCTTTCACTACAAACCTCTGCGAGCATCTCTCAGTCATTTCCGATGTAAATTAAGCAAAGTGTTCAATGTTGAAAAAAAAAATAAAAAAAAAATATAAAGAATTAACAACAAACGAAAATTCTTTCACTACAAACCTCTGCGAGCATCTCTCAGTCATTTCCGATGTTTGTAGTAGTTGTCTTATCTCCTTAAGCGGCATAATTCAGTTAAAATCACTCTAAAGAGAGTTGAACTGAACTAGATCGATTCTCATTAACTTCCGTTTTACTACAATCGAAAATTCTTTCACTACAAACCTCTGCGAGCATCTCTCAGTCATTTCCGATGTAAATTATGCAAAGTGTTCAATGTTGAAAAAAAAAATATAAAAAAAATATAAAGAATTAACTACAAACGAAAATTCTTTCACTACAAACCTCTGCGAGCATGTAACATTCATTTCCGATGTTTGTAGTAGTTGTCTTATCTCCTTAAGCGGCATAATTCAGTTAAAATCACTCTAAAGAGAGTTGAACTGAACTTGATCGATTCTAATTAACTTCCGTTTTACTACAATCGAAAATTCTTTCACTACAAACCTCTGCGAGCATCTCTCAGTCATTTCCGATGTAAATTAAGCAAAGTGTTCAATGTTGAAAAAAAAAATAAAAAAAAAAAATATAAAGAATTAACTACAAACGAAAATTCTTTCACTACAAACCTCTGCGAGCATGTAACATTCATTTCCGATGTTTGTAGTAGTTGTCTTATCTCCTTAAGCGGCATAATTCAGTTAAAATCACTCTAAAGAGAGTTGAACTGAACTTGATCGATTCTCATTAACTTCCGTTTTACTACAATCGGAAATTCTTTCACTACAAACCTCTGCGAGCATCTCTCAGTCATTTCCGATGTAAATTAAGCAAAGTGTTCAATGTTGAAAAAAAAAAATAAAAAAAAAATATAAAGAATTAACTACAAACGAAAATTCTTTCACTACAAACCTCTGCGAGCATCTCTCAGTCATTTCCGATGTAAATTAAGCAAAGTGTTCAATGTTGAAAAAAAAAAAATAAAAAAAAAATATAAAGAATTAACTACAAACGAAAATTCTTTCACTACAAACCTCTGCGAGCATCTCTCAGTCATTTCCGATGTAAATTAAGCAAAATGTTCAATGTTGAAAAAAAAAATAAAAAAAAAATATAAAGAATTAACTACAAACGAAAATTCATTCACTACAAACAACTACTAACGATTTCACATACAAATCAACCGTTGGAATCGATTTTTTTCAGATCCGGGGGATGGCAATTTTTGGGTGACCCATAATTTTTTTTTGGGTCAACTACAAACAAAAATTTTTCAACTACAATTAACTACATACGAAACTCTTCAAGAAAGCGCAAAAAAAAGTTAGATTTTTGCAAGTAGGGTGCCAGGTTCACATAGGTGACTTTCACCTGTGACCCTTACACACCTTAGAAGTTGATCTCAGTAAACTTAATCTTATTAGAAAAATACCAGGTGTGTCTTGTTTATTATACCAGACAAATTAATTTTGTACCAAGTAGGTAGGTACTTAATTTAATTCTATTATTGCATTGGTACCTACCTACTTTACATAACTGTCAACAACATAAAAGCATGTTTGTTTCTAAGTGAACTTTTGACATTTAGTTTGCGATTATCTACATACATAAGTCGCTGATAGAAAGAAGGTCATTGTAACTAAATATTTTTGTTTGTTCTAGAAATATAATAATAAACTTTAACATTTAGTGTTTGATATTGGTTAGTACTGAATATTGATGATATTATATTATATAAGTACAGAATTCAATTTTACTTGCCAAAAAAGTTGTTTTTACAACATTTTTTTGGCAAATTATACTACCTACTCAATACTTTTTTAAATTGGCTGTAGTTCATTTGGAGTAATGATAAACATTATAGTATTTTTTACAAGTTTTACTGAATTTTTTTTATTATAATGAAGTGTTTGATAATGGAATTTATTTATTATTTTTAAAACAGAAATACGAATATTTCAATAAGAACGAAAATTAACCAAAAATTGATAACAAAAACCACTTACTTTTCCCTTAGTGTTGTGTACTGCACCCCATGCTGCCATCACATAAGGATCGTTAACTGCGACACACACGATCTCATCAATTCCTTCAGCCTTCATCTTAGCGGCATTTTCTATATATCCCGGCAAGTGTGTTTTAGAACAACCAGGCGTGAAAGCTCCAGGCACGGCGAATAAAACTACCTTTTTTCCAGCAGTCAAGTCACAAACACTTATTTTGTTTGCGGGAGAATCCTCAAACAGATCCGCTACCGGCAGTTTGTCACCAACCTACCAACACATTAGTGTCATCAATCATATTTATATGCCGGGTATTATATAATTTAAAAATTTGAATGGTTCAATATTCTAAAACAATAATTACCTTTATAGGTGCCATGGTCACTTGCGCTGTATGGAGTGCTCGACCGGACGCCCGCCTAGTCAATGCAGTTATACCACGAATAATAGGCGACCCCGTGAGAAACATTTGAACCCGGTTATGTATTTTTTATTATCTTTGTTTTATCGATTCCTTGGTGAACAGATGGTAAAAGCTGACGACCTTGTATATATACTCCACAGACTAATAAGGGATACTCTGTGGACCTTGCGATTTTTTTTTTTTTTTCTCTTTTCTTGGCTCTGTACGATTTGTGCTTTATGGCTCCTCTACACGTTGGCCAACGTTGTGGCGAAGTGCTGTGGCCAATACTATTGGCCATCATGTAGAGGGGGTGTTTGTGCTTATCTTGGCTTCTATCATGAGATGGCCCACAAGTTGGCGCGAGATCCGTGTGGTGTCGGTTTTTAAAAAAAGATCAAAGGGTTGTGGCAGTGTTATGGCTGTTGCGTCCACACGTTGGCCACGCGTTTAGTTTGCTACGCCCTGCCAGAGTGATCGCACGCCCTTGATTTAAATGTTAACTTTTTCACAAAATTATTTTACCTACAAATAAAAATAATATATAATAAATTATAAGGATTCAATTTTTTTTTTAACCAAACCTGACCAGTAGGGTATCAAAATAAAGGGAATCAAATGGAGATTACAAATTTATAGATAATTATGTTTTTTTTTTTTTTTTTTTTTTTATCTATATTTTTTTATAGAGGGTTTAATCATATTGATTATGTCACCCTCGAAAAGGCACACAGTTATTAACTTCATTTTCTACGCCTAATTCCAGTATTTACAACTTTTAGTAGCATTTTAGCTTCCTCTGACAATGGGAACGCCAGAATGCTATTACAAATACCAATCAAATTCAACTTAATGTAATATTTTCCAAACAAAGTCATTCTGGATTCTACATTCCGGAGACACTCCATCATAATATGGTACACATCCTCAACTACACCACATTCTGTACAATTTGGGGAGTTTGTTTTACCCATTAAATGACCGAAATTATTCAATGGAATGTGTCCGGCACGAAGTCTCATCATTGTCACTATATCAGGCCGGGACATATCCGAACCATCAAACCAGGGTGCTCTTCCTGTTAGGTTGTATTGTTTTGTACCAGATCCCTTTACTCAGTGATCTTTCATCAAAATATTCTTGCCAATCTACATAACATTTTCTCTTAATTAAACTTAAAAGGTCACTTTGATAGGGTAACCAATGGGATGCTATACCGTCTACCAGAGCTTCTCTAGCCAAACGATCTACCCTCTCATTGCCAGACAGACCAACATGTGATGGTATCCACTGTAGTGTCACATTTTTGTTCGCAATTTGCAGTTTATCAAGATACTTTAAAATGTAATATGCAATTGGCGAACCATGGTACTTAGTTGTGCAACGAATGAGGTGTAGCAATGCACTTTTGGAGTCTGTCATAATCACATAATCACCTGTACCAAGCGATTCAATATAAGAAATAGCTTCCATAATAGCTAAAAGTTCTGTGTACATAATTGAAATTTTTGAAATTAATTTTACTTTAGTAAATGCATCTGTTTGTGGATCGAACATGGCCAAGCCCGACATATCCTTTTCTTTGGACCCATCTGTAAATATTTTGTAGCAGTTAAAATATTTAACTGTTATATATTCCTCACATAACATTTTAAGGTTACATACATCATAGTTTCGTTTAGGATTCTGAACAACATCTATATTAGGTTTTATATTAGAAATATCCACACTGCTGACCCATTTATCTAAGGAGTACATGCCATTTTGAGAACTAGAATACATAGTTAAATTCCTGTAATGTTCATGAACTAATACTAAAATTGGTTTTACTTTATTTCTATAAAATATATTTTGCATATATGTACTAAGTTCTTCTAAACGATTGATTATGTCATTATCTTGGCGTGACTTTTTATTAAACCAATATTTACATGCAAGATAGTGCCTACGCACATTTAAAGGCGGCAAATGTAGTTCACATTCCATAACATGTATGGCTGTGCTCCGTATAAATCCTCCAATAACGCGCATACATTGGTTTTGTGTTCTATCTAATTTAATTAATTGAGTTTTACAACTATTACCGTACATAAAGCATGCATAGTCTAATCTACTCCTTACACTACTTATATATAAAAGTCTAAGATGAGCAGGGTGCATTCCCCAACCCGACCCACTTAAAACTTTAAAAATGTTAGTTAGTTTAGAAGTTTTCTCTTTGATCTCATTTATATGTTTAGTCCACCGTAACGACCTATCTAGCCAAAGACCCAAGTATTTAAAATTGTCCACAATTTGTAATGTGTGGTTACCAACTGTTATGTTTACAGGTTCTCTCAAAATACGGTTGGTACGAAAAACGCAAATTTTACTTTTAGATGAGGATATATTGAGACCAATCTTTGCAAGTTCGGTAATTAATTTATTTAATGAGTCTTGTAAGTTTTGTGATCCTATCTCCACGTTATAACATTTCAAGTATAGTACGAAATCATCCGCAAATTGCGAAATGTTGATATTATTATCAATATTTTGGCAAATCCCGGCGGTGACAATGTTGAAAAGTAAAGGCGAAAATGGATCACCTTGTGCCAGTCCACGGTTTGTATATCTGCAAGTAGGCGATACAGAAGTCTTAAGCCTTCTCTCCTTCAAAAAATTCCATAAATATTGGCACATTTTTGTACCTACGCCTATAGAATCCAGGGTCTTTAATAGGTAATTAATATCTACATTATTATATGCGTTGTCAATATCGATAAAGCATGCTATCGTTGTCATTCTCTGCAAAAAACCTATTTGAATATTAGTAACCAACTCTGTTATATTATCTAGTGTTGAGTATCCTTTTCTGAAGCCTTTAGTTTTTGACGACAAAATATTATATTTCTCTACGAACCACTCTAATCTATTGATTAGTATGTTGTGAAAAATCTTACATAGGCAGGAAATCATTGATATTGGACGTAAGGCCGAAGGTGATTGAATATCGCGGCCAGGCTTTGGAATAGGAACAATACTTATATCGCGCCACTGTACAGGTACAAAACCGTGAATAAAAAATTCATTAAAAAGGGTTGTAAGTATAGATTTACCATTATCAGGAAGCTTAGATATCATTGAATATGATATTTGATCCGTTCCCGGGGAAGTATCTCGTCGTTTCATACAAATTTCTAACTCCTGTTTTAGTATCCGAGTTTCTAGTTTACTGTTGCTGGATAGAAAAACTGGACTTTGTGGGCAAGTATAATCAGGTGTCAAATTTTGAAGTAACAGGTCAGCATTTTTTTTATTTACATATGAAGAGGTTTTTACTCCTTTAAACCATCTAAGCTTACGCCACAGTTCACTTTGAGAGATTGAGCTATTTATTGATGAACAATATTCTTGCCATGCTTTGCTTTTGCCTTCACGTATTAATTTTTTGGCAATCTTAATTTTATTCTGTAATAATGTATAGTTGTGTGGAGTTGGGTTACGCCTGAATGTAGAAAGAGCAAGACGTCTTTCAGCCACAGCCTTAGACATATGTGTGTTCCAATAAGGTTTTGGAATAAATTTAGAGGTAGGGTTGGGGTTTATCTTAACGTAAGGTATAGAACTATCAGCTGCTGCGGAAACAATATTAACAAATTTATTATATGACAGTTGGAGATCATTTGACATCTCGAAATTATTAAAAACTACTTCTAATTCAGTAGTATAACTGAGCCAGTTGGCCTTTTTAAAATTTCTTTTAATTACATAATCATATTTATTATTAATACATGACGAAATTTTAATGATAAGATGGTCGCTCCCCAAATTTTCATTACAGGTAGACCAATTGAATTTTAGGGCAATATCAGACGTCACACAAGTCAAATCAGGCGAAGATTGTTGTAATATATTATTTACTAGCTTAATACGTGTCGGTTGACCGTTATTTAACGTTATGAATGTATTATCAACCAGAGCATCAAAAATCTGGACACCTCTCTGATTTGTTTTACATGACCAGTTAGAATGGTGACCATTCAAGTCTCCAACTATGAAGGAGTTTTTCCTAAATTTTGAAAATAGGGTATCCCAATCCCTCTGTCTAGTGTGAACAGATGGGGCACAGTAAATCGAAATGAGATTATTCACTTGTTCACAATTGTAAAGCTTTACACCTATGACTTCAATGGCAGAATTAATATCAATTAAATTAATCTGATCTGATTTAACGGACTTATGAACTAAGATAGCTACCCCGCCATAGCCATCATCCCTATCGCGCCGGTATATATTGTAACCGTTTACCTTAATGTGAATTTCTGGGGATAACCAAGTTTCGCTTAGGGCAGCAATGTGGATTTTTTCTTGAAATAAAAATTGTTCGAATTCTAATAATTTGGGCTTCAAACTTTGGGCATTCCAATGGATTATATTAAGCTTGATAAATTTAGATCTACTATCCATCGCCACATAGGTATTCCATAATATTCTTCAATATTGGCCATTCAGGTATAAAGTCCGCAATAAGTAATACCACCCACTCCACACAGCACTTGATTCCCATCTTCAACTTAGCTTGTATTGTTGTACCTCTTAAGAAGATAACTTCCTTTAATCTCTTCCATAGCTCTTGAAAATGAACAGTTCTACCCCTCTTTTCTTCTTGAGAACTATTTTCTGGTGGCAAATCAATTGGACCTAGAGGTGCTTTTGGTTCACACTCCTCTGACCAGTTGTAGGGAGAAGGTGGTCGTTGTTGATGCTTTTTCTGCAGAGGACGAGAAGGTTTGGTATTATATACATGTACATCCGCTGTTGTCTGTACCACTTCCGCATATGTAGGGCCACTTGAAGTTGTGTCAAAAGTTTGATATTGCGCGGGGTATTGTATGTCGATATTAACAGACTTAGGTATATCTTCATTTATATTTACTACCGAATCTGGAGACACGTACATTGTCAGCGCTCTTCTATATGTGCAATTAAACTCCGCCATGATATCTCTCAATTTTTTCTCCTTAATGAAATTTGGACAAATTCTTTCTAACGCCATATGATTGCCATTGCAGTTAACACATTTAAAAAACTTAATTTCACAGTTTGCGTGTTCGCCACCACATTTCGGGCATATAATTTTATTATTAGGGCACCATTTTTTAAAATGACCGAATTTCCAGCATTTTGTGCACTGTGAAACTGGAAATACGTAAGGATCAACCCGAATTCGCAATCCATCTGCTATAACATAGCGAGGTAGTGAAGACCCCTCAAAGCATAGCCGAATTGTTTCGCTTGCTGTCCATCCATCTTCAGTGCTGGTGCGGCGATTTAAGCGATAAGCAGAGATTAGTTTAGCGTTATTAGAGGAAGTAATGGTACTCATTATGTCATTATCTTCAATGTCCATATCTATGTTCTTTATGATGCCAAAAGACATTTTTATCTCCATTGCACGATTAATTCTCCAACCTTTATCAAGCAGTTCTTGGCTACTTTCTAATTTAATTGCACTTGTTTCGCTGCTTATATCAACCCGTACTTTAAAAGGGGACAAAAATTTTACTCTTTCAATATCGCACAAGCCGAGGGACTTAAAGATTTTGGCAAGTGTAAATAATTTAGGCATTTTTTCGTTGCATGTGATGTAAATTTCAATTTTGTTACTATTTGATTTCTGTTTCTTCCCTTTTGTATTAACTATTTCCCACTCTTCTTCTTCTCCTTCCCTTCCTCTCTTGCTTGGTCTTATCAGTCTGTCTGAACTTTCATCCATATTGGTCACATCATCTTCCCGCTGTTGTATCTCATTCAAATTAACATCTTGCTCACTTAGATATCCATCATAGTTCGACGGCACAAACTTGTTTACATCCTCAACCTCAATATTACTCATTATATTTATGAAAATTAATACACATTTTATTAATGACCCGGCCGCTAGCTACCTGCACCTAAGGAATGCGACCCGTGCGCCGAGAACAAAAGAATCGGCGCGCCCGGTGACAAACAATATACTATTTAAGATAATTTAATTATAACTGCAAGTTAAACTACGAACACCTCGTACGAGTGCCGTAACAAGACTGATAATTAATTATGTTATGTATTTAAATTTAATCAGGAATAATAATTACAACCATTTTTCGCTCTTTTTAGTGCGTTGCTTATGTGTTGATTTTTTGCAGTCGGGTTATTTTAATTTTTTAATTAATTAATTTTCCATTTTTTTTGGCACCATTTTCTTATATACATTCACGTAGTTGCGGTATGCTGTGAATAAATAAACCGCAGCAGCAGTTAGCGCCTCAATATCCATTGTAATCAATTCGTCCGCACATTGGCCTGAACCGAAGCAAACTGAACGACCTTCCAACGTGTAGACGCCATCACAAACTCTTGGCTAATATCTTTGCCACAACATTGGCCACAATGTTGGCCAACGTGTAGAGCAGGCATTAGCCATAAAGCTAAGGAGAAGGAGATTATTATGATCTAATAATTATATTAATGCGAGGAATAATTTCGGATAGGACGAATAAAAGGATAGGAGATCAAAGGAACATAGGTAATAATATTATAATTTGATATTATTTTTTAAAATATACGTAGACCTTACGAATTACGAACGAAAACTGACAGATACGTTCCAATATTTAGTTTTTTTTAATTTGATTAAGAAGTAAATTATCTATTGATTTCGTTATTAAAATGAGTGAGAAATTAAGTAAGGTAAATCCAAATTTTTTAATATTTTTATGATCGTGAGATTAGATTTTTTTTAAATCATTGATTTACATATCTGAAAATGTTGTCTGATTACACTTCCGTTATAGGTTTTTGAACGTTAATAGAGAGAGATAGGTAGTCAGTTGACGTTGACGTATACAAAAATGTTACAAGTATATAATAAGAACCATAGACATTCGTCGTAAAAGAAACTAAAATATATACGACGCAATTACTTAAAATAAATCAAAAAGACTGATATTTAACAAAATATCACTAAAAACATGTTTTAATAACAGTTATAGTGCTGAATAATATTTTAAAGACATCGTTTTTATTGACATTGATATTGATTATTATCTGTTTTGTCATAAAATACCACGTAGAGTTTTGCTACACATGGCAACATTAATTGTTTATGGTTCGCTTTCAGTCAAGCATTCATTCGACTTTTGCATATTTGTTAATATTTGAGTTTTTTAGGTCATTTTCCACGTTTTTAGATATGATAGTGTATGATATAAGTGATACGGTTGTGTGGCGTTGATATTAGTTAATATATTATCGGTCTGTCAACATGGATACGCCAACAATGGACACTATTTACCAGGCCATAAGCGCCTTATATGATAACCCCAATGCTGGTGAAAAAGAAAAAGCTTCGCGATGGTTGGGAGATGTGCAAAAATCCGTAAGTATTCGTTGTTCAATTGAAAACAAATTATGTCAATGTTCTCGAAAAAAACACATCATTGTCAAAGCTGCTTTGTTTCCAGATACATTCATGGAAAATAGCCGACGAGCTTTTACAACAGAAAAAAGACTTAAACTCATGCTATTTCGCTGCTCAGACTATGAGATCGAAGGTGCAGCATAATCTGTCTGAGCTGCCACCGGAGGCACATGTATCTCTGAGGGATTCTCTAGTCTCACACTTGGAGCATACCTCACCAGAGACCAGTGCTTCAGTTCTAACTCAACTGTCTTTAGCTCTGGCTGACTTAGCTCTTCAAATGCCCTCTTGGCAAAACTGTATTAGTGATCTAATAAAGTCATTTTCAAACAAAAATGATTTTGCTCTATTAGAAATTTTAACAGTGCTACCTCAAGAAATTGATTCATCTAGCTTAAAACTTGGTGAAAATAGAAGAGAAGACATTAAGACAGAACTACGATCTAACTCCAACATGGTTACTCAATTTCTAAAGGAAAGTATCACTAATTCCCAGAACACACATGTTGCATTGAAAATAATCAAATGTATGACATCGTGGATACAGGTCAGAGCAATAAATATACAAGAAGTGCCACAGAATGCTGTCATAGGGTTTAGTTTACAGGTTCTTAGAGATCATAATTCAATAAACACTCTGCATGATGCTGCATCAGACTGTGTGTGTGCCTTGTTGCATTGTCTAGAGGAAAATAACAATAATGACAATATAGAGAGACTGCTGTTTGATAGTGTGTCAGCTCTGGAGGAGAGCTACCACTTGGCTGTAGCACATGAGGAGGATGAGAAAGCAACAAATTACGCTAGAGTGTTTACAGAGTTAGCCGAGACATTCTTGGAAAAAATAGTAGTTTGTATGTCTGGGGGAAGCACACACTTTGCTATGAGATCATTGGAATTGGCCTTGGTGTGTGTTGGACATCATGATTATGAGGTAAGTTATTTGTATGATTGTACAGATCTCCACAATACAGAGCTTGTTCCCTAATGGAGGCATACATTATTAACTAATGGTTAATTTGTTTGAAGGATAAACTAATGTAGGTATATTAAATATATTACCTTACACTCAACCACATTAAAGATGGATTACTCATACCTACATTAAAGATAATTTTATTTTAGATATATTGACATATTAGGTATAATAATGAAAAGCCGATCTATGAATTTATTGCAGTGCTGACAGCTTAAACCCGTACTTAGACTTAACATTCTTTAATAGTACATAGTAGATACTGATTTAAAAAAAATCATGCTTATATTACTTTGGGCTGAATGGAGTGCCATTCAGCCCAAAGTAATACAGTGGTGTGGAAAATGTCCTAAATGTTAATTATTATTTTATAACACAAAGAATGCACCTACACAATATTGATTGACTTGAGACATTCAAGTAAAAAAGTAAGTTATAAGTTATTGCAGACTAAACACAATTTCCCAGTATTCCAACACTTATCACAGTGTTCTTAATCACCCTCTTTGATGTGATTATATACATTGTGTAATAGAATAAAGTATATATTCAATCCATCTTATTTATTTGAGTTTATTTTTAATTTACCTACTGCAGTAGTATAAACTAATTAAATATACATAATTATTATGTACCAAAATATTCCAGGACAGCTCCAATTCCTTATTGGACCATAATAGGTAATTAGCGACTATTAGTAACATTATATAAATGTTTTAATTTTCTGTCTAGCATCTCAAATCCTGTTATTCAAGTTAGTTGAATAATTAATTTTATTAACATCCTGTCGAGGAATAAATAAACAGAATACATTTCTTAACAGGTTGCCATCATTAACCGAGATTGGCAGACTGTTCTACTCAGCTTAGCCTACCTGTCTTCTGACGCCTAGTTCAATTTCACCACAATACAAACTGCACTCTAGAATCAGCCAGACGGCAACTCATCTGGGAACTTTTCATCTCACCTGCATTATATAATTAGCCTTCATCAGCCAGGGAGCCTATGCTGAGCCTCAATTTCACAAGGACACAAGAAACTTGATTATTATGTTGAGTAAATAGTTTTCTATCGGGCCCACACATCTTCACAGGCAGTCGCTTGGCGCCTTATCTCGACCGCGATCAGTGATCAAAATTCATGATCGCAATATTGGTTTTCTTTTAAATTTAGTCGCATCTCCACTATTTAAAACCATTTCCAGAGTCGACCTTATATAGTTAGGCATTCAGTTTACACTTCCATTTGACTTTTATCCTGATAAACTAAACTGGCATAAGTAGTATTCATATTAAGCTGAATCTGCCTTACTAATAAGCGTGATTCTGTCAACCCCCCTTAGTTTGCTGATATCTTCATTTGAAAATATGGTAAATACACTTGCATGTTTTTTTGCCAAGGTCATCACCCTTCTGCAATAGCGTTCGTCGATTATGATCACAAATCGCAATCAAGATGAGCGTCTAGTGACTGCCAAGAGCTTGTAGCTAATCTTACTCCTTGTTTGTTTGTAGGTAGCTGAAATAACATTCAATCTTTGGTACCGGCTATCTGAAGAGGTATACCAAAGAGATTACCAGCCTTTGACAGACTCCTTCAAACCACATATAGAGAGGCTATTGGAAGCTCTAGCCCGACATTGTCAGTGTGAACCTGATCATACAAAACTACCAGAAGAGGGAGATGAATTTTATGTAAGTGACTATTTAATTTAATAATATCCTGATATGTTAGTATTATTAAACACTCTCATCTCTTTAGACAGAGGAGAAGAGACCTGGAATGGTTTGCTCCTAATCATGATGATGTTAGTATAAACTTGAGAGTAAAAATGTTCATCATTTCATGCAAAAATGAAGTGGTCACATTAAATTGAATTGTAAATTACATACTAAATATTTATCAGATGTATGAGGCACCCAACTGACTTACAATTTATAGTTTTGTTCACTTAGTAACATGTCATTGTCACAAATGGTGAAGTTACTTTATTATTTATGTTATGATGCCTAGATATAAAATATTATAGGTAGTATCTTAAGGTACCGCACATTTTTAAGTTATAATAATACATCCGCTCAAACATTCTCTCAAAGATTTGCATGATAACTGCATTTCTTGACATCTTAACCTAAAACTTCCAACTTGCTTAATATCTTAAAATACAATAATTTTAAAATTTATTTGTGGAACAGAGATGATACAAGACACTTTTTCTTCTAAGAAAACAATGTGTTAACTAAAACTATTGACTTATTTATAACAAAAGTTTTGTGCAGTTTAGTTAGGTACAATTAGACAGCTTAAAGCTCGACCAGTCGACCAGACCAATAGTCCGAATAACAAAGAATAGGTCAATTCGAGAAAATTCAGTAGTCAAAAAACAGAAAATTTTTGGAAACTGTTTGAGCAGTTGTCGGATGGTAAAAGAAAATCACAGTACTTACTTGATCAAATACATTTTCCAGGAGTTCCGCAGTAAGGTGATGGGTTTAATCAAGGATGTGGTTTTCATCGTGGGTAGCAGCTCCGTGTTCCGACAGATGTTCGCCGCTCTACAGGCAGACATATCCTGGGAGCAGACTGAGGCTGCTCTCTTTGTCATGCAGTGTGTTGGCAAGAATATATTACCGTAGGTTTTTATAATATTTTTATTGAGACTTATTAGAGGATTGATGAGAGTTCTTTTCCAAGGTTTGTTGTAGCCTGATCATCATAGCCAAAATCTTTGGACAGAGACTACTTTCCATCAACTTCTTTAATAATTTTGTCCATACACCCTTTACTTACTGTTAGCTTATTTCATCCCACTGCTGGGCCTCTTCCATGATTACCATTATCGATAAATAAAAAACTAACCTTTAAGGCCTATTTGAACTATGCAAGTTTTGCTAGTTAATTTTTATGCCTTCTCTGTGTTTCAGAGCAAGAACGAAAAGAGGCATGCTATCTTGCCCCATGTAAGTCAACCTTTAATCTTAATCTAACCGATGACATATTTTGTTCACAGTGAAGAATATACGTACGTCCCAATGGTAGTGGAAGCTATCCTATCTATGCCGGAGAGCACCCACCTGGCGGTGCGCAAGACTTGCATCAGTCTCCTGGGTGAACTGTGCGAGTGGATAGAACGGCACAGTGAGTGTCTCGAGCCTTGTCTGCAGTTCCTCATCAGAGCTCTCCACGATAAACAGTTGGCGTATGCTGCTGCCTCTGCATTGCAGGTTATTTTAATTATTTACTAACTTTTGCCCGTGACTCTGCCCTCGTGGAATTTAACTTTATAAAAAAAATACTGTTCCAAGGAAACTATACATTTTCCGGGACAAAATGTAGCCTGTGTTATTCCAGACAACAGTGTGTCAAATTTTCCACACCAAAACAGCTGAAAGCATATGTATAAACATATGCTTTCAGCTGTTTTGGTGTGGTTGTGTAAGAAACATGCATTCATACATCCGTCCTAACTTTATAATATTATTCAAGTACCTAATAATTTTGCGAAAAAATATTTAAAATGTATCTTTTTGTAAATTGACAGAGTATCTGCAAGGCGTGTCGCACGCAAGCCTCGAACCATGTGAACACCCTGATGCGAGCGGCGGCCGCCAGCGACGAGCTGGCGCTGTCGCCGCTCGCCGCCGCCGCGCTCATGCGGGCCCTCGCCTCCGCCATCGGCAAGCTGCCGCACGATCAGGTAATAACAACTTATATCATGTAAGAGATTTATAGAGCTAAGCTGCGTTTATTACGTTTCATGTCTGTATACAAACGCAACTTTAGACTGTTTAACACGTTTCCTGTCCGATGAATCAAATATGACTTAGGAAACGTCATTGAATTATTTATATGGCTGTGTTCATGAGTCACACGTGACTCAGGAAATCAGAATAACATGTTTAAGGATTAATTTCACGAAAGATGCGTGGACTTTACGCTATAGAAAATAAGTATGAGATTATTAGTCTGTGTTGGGGATATTCATATAACCAGTATAATTTTCAACAAAAAACCATTTGGACTGCAATGTTTTTTGGAACAGGGAACATGTAAGTGTACAATATGCTTTTGTAATTTATTTACCTTTGTTTAGGCAGAGTTACGGGTTATATACATAATGATGTATATGATATCGTCCTTAGCTTGCAGTGGCGATGCGCAGCGCGGTATCCCTGCAAGTGGCGGGGCTGTCGAGCGTGCTGAAGTCGGCGAGCGGCGGCGAGGTGGTGAAGAACTCGGCGGCGGACCCGTGCGTGTGGCTGGACCGCGTGGCGGCGCTGTTCCGCGACGTGGACGTCACCATCACCGTGACGCAGGACGAGCACCCCTGCGTGCCCGCGCTCGCCGACGCCTGGCCCGTGCTGCAGCAGGTGCTGGACAGGTACGCGCGGGACGGGCGCGTCATGGAGCGCTGGTGCCGCGCCGTGCGCTTCGGCGTGCGCATGGGCGGGCGGCGCGTGGCGGCGCTGGCGCCGGCGCTGTGCGCGCGCCTGCAGGCGGTCTACGCGGCGCGCGCGCACTCGTGCGTGCTGTACCTGGCGTCCGTGCTGCTGGACGAGCTGCACCAGCAGCCCGCCGCCGTGCCGCACCTCGTGGCGCTGCTGCAGGACGTCATGCCGCGCGCCTTCGCGCTGCTGCAGCAGACCACCGGCCTCAAGGACAACCCCGACACCGTCGATGATCTCTTCCGACTCTGCATACGGTGAGTACTTCCGCGAACTTTCGACTTAGGTATTCATCTAAATTTCGATGAGTCCTACCAGTAATCCCGCAACACGTCGCGAAAAAAGTCGAAATCAGCTAAATTAAAATCTTGTAACGATAAATGAATCCGCAATGAAGACAAAAAAAAAACAAATACATTAAATACATAGTTTACGCGTAGTCCGATAACTTCTGAATACATCATCAAATTTTACAGTAAAATAGAATGTACATTGTATGAAACAAAATATGTCTGTCTGTACGCGATAAACTCAAAAACTCCTTAACAAACTGCGGTTTCCACCAATGTATAAAGTAATGAATGAGAAATTTTAGGTATATAATTTTACAATCTGGACGAAAGCTAGTAGTAAAAAGGAATGTTATTCCCAGCTTCCTGCAGCGCATCCCACTCGAGTTCCTGGGCAGTGGTGCGCTGACGACGGTGCTGCAGTGTGCCACGCTGGCCTGCAGCCTGGACCACCGGGAGGCCAACTCCTCCGTCATGAAGTTCCTCTACGACTTCTGTAAGATGGCCAACAAGCCGCGAACCGCCGATAAAGTGCAGATGAAGGGTGGGTTTATTGTAGCCTATATATTTAAAAGTACATGATTAAGGAATATGCACATTCGTACCTATCTAATTAAGTTTAATGTTTTCATTCATAATACCACAGATTAAATAATAGTACTGCGTAATACTCTTACAGATAAAAATATTGGATATTAAGAATATCTTTACATACTTTTCGTAAATTAGGTTATCTTTTAATCGAGGTTTGTAAACAAAACAAATATCTATGTAACTACTAAAATTATTCTAAAATGTATTATATCACTTTTCAAATGTCGTTTCTTACGTTAAAATGATCTTCACGACAATATAAACAGCTCAAACAATATGCTTGTGTTGTATTGTCACTTCTCATCGCCTTTCACAACTTTTTCCTTATACGTACTTGCATAAAATATTACTTTGTCTGGTGCTGTTTTGATATTATTTGGGCACATTGGAACAGCATTGTTTATTTTTCTTTTCTTTTCTGTGCTTTTCCATGGTAATACATTGATTTTATCACTCAACAAGTAAATTTGTGAACCAAACACTTAATTGTTGACATCAAACTCGAGCACTTTTCACGTCACTGAATAAGCGCGTCAAAATGACCGCGTTTATGCCGCCCGAAAAAGTAGTGATTTTAATGATTTTTTTTTAAGCTTATATTTTCGGAACTTGACCAGTTTTTTCTGTTCTGCTGATCCGGCGCGTACTATTGTTAAATACCTCGACTAACCCATCTAGGTAATAAAAATTGTGTAGCTAAACGCAAAACTCTGAGTGAAATGTTCTTGTAAAGAAAAAAATAGACAAAAAAAATACGAATGTAAAATAAATTAAGTTTCTGTTTTCTGGGTTCCTTCGTAATATTTATTTGAAATTTTGGTTTAACAGCGTTATCGGACGCGGCACTATCGCAACACGGTGAGGAGATCACATACGCTCTGGTAGAAGCGAGCGTGCTGCACCTCCACTCGTACATGCTGGCTGAAGTGGCCGAGGTGCTGATGGAGCTGCTGGACTGGCAGAAGAGCGCTGGAGTGGACTGGTTGCTGGTCGCCGTCCAGCGCCTGCCACGCGACCGCCCCGCTGCCGCCACGCAGCAACAGTGCTGGCAGTTCCACCAGTATGCCATGAGGTAACAATATTTTTTTCATTATCATTATGTTTTAACAAACAAGAATGATTCATGATCTACGCAAAAAGTAAATAATAATTCCCTATGGTTAAATACTTTTACACTCCCCAATTTTAAGGCAATACGCCGAAAATAATAGGCATAAAATATGGTTCTCTCCGCATAAAAACAAAGACATGAAATTGAAATTAATTATTGAGTTTTATTTTCATGTTGCAACTATGTTTGTTTTTTAATTTCACAGGGCAGAAAAGAACAAAGAGATGACCCGACTACTGCGAGACTTTGCTAGATTGTATCGATAAAACAAAATTATATAAATTTATAATTATATTAAACAAAACATCAATATTCACGCTCTTAAGACATGAAGACTGAGCGAAGCTTTCGATCAATTATTATCAACCTTATGTAGGTTGATATTATTTTGATTTATGATCAAAAACGTGTGAGGGATAGACTATGGTGCGTTTTGGAGACGCCAGTTCATTCTGCAAATAATCATTGAATAATAAACGAAGGTATAATGTAAACTGTTGTATGTGTAGCAAGTTGTACATTGTACTTGTGGCGACGGTATATTAAAATGAGAATAAGAATTATTATTAATATGTTTAATAAACCAATATGATGTTTCCAATTTGAGTCTTATTATCAATAAATGAAAGACTATTTTACTATTTCATACTATGCTGGGTAGAAGGGGAATGCTTTCAGTAAGAAAAACTAGATGTAGTACTTGCGAAGAAAGATAATTAAGATATCTCGTAGTGGCAAGCAAATTTTTATGTTAACAAGAAACGAATGCTGGCCAGGCATGCTAATTGCACGATACATTGTATTGTTCAAGAAATTCCTATGAGACAACTCTCGTGTCATACGCCACCCAGGCAGTGGCGGATTTGTAATATTGGCCGCCCTAGGCCCCAGGCCATTTAGTATGTACCAGCCGCCACTTCTCAATTTTTTGACACGATTGGCCGCCCTAGGCCCTTGCCTACTGGGTCTTACGGCAAATCTGCCACTGCACCCACTTAAATAATAAATGGCACGCCTGTCGTGTCATCCGCAATGAATCTGTCAAATATTTGGGGTAGCATAATTTAAAAAAATATATATTCTAACGGGACTTACAGTACTACCACCAGTTTTGTTCTTGTACCCAATATATATCCTGCTATCTTCTACGCTGATTTAACTCTAATAAAAGCATAATATAAGTTTACAGATTATATTCGCTGCATAATAACCGTCGCCATAAGTCAGTATGTGGTCATTTAACTCTGCACCTCGACACGGCTCCCGAGAGGCAAGTGGGAGGGGTGCAGGGATTTCATGACCGTATAAACATTGCGATATCAATAAATTAGTGATATCTATGAGCAATACTGTCATACATTTGTATACGTAGATAAGTGTCTACTCCTTTATTTGTTACAACTGATATTTTAAATACTTATATTGTGTTTTCTTGTAGTTGTACACCTTACATGTGTGGGTATTTGTATTTTTTATTGGTAGTTAAGTTAATGGTATTGCTCCAATGGTAAAGGCAGCAATTTAATAACAAAATGAAATGTCGTGGGTGAGTTAACTGGCTGACGTAATTTTTTTCGGATTACCTGTTACTATTTTGTAACCTGTTTTACTTTGTAACCTAGGCAAGTAAAATCACACCGCGCTGTTACCTGCGGTTAAAAAAACTGCCTATGTAACCAAGGTGTCAGCTACTTCTATACCAAATTTTATCAAAATCGGTCCAGCCGTTTGACCGTGAAGGAGTGAAACTCAAACTTTTTACCTTTATAATATTAGTGTGATTTGCTTATCATTTAAACATTATAATTGTAACACTTAAAAAGTTTTTGAGCGCATTATCAACTGCTAGTTTAACGATTATAATATTATCTGTGGCATACAACAGGTGAAGCAATACCATTATTGGGTATAAGAAGAAGTGATGAAGCCCAAACTGTTTTACTCAGGTCTACTTTACCCTGAATATTACTATTTAGAAGTTATTTCCGTGATTGCATTTATGATTGAACAATGTCTAACTTTATGGGAGTGTTTTATTTGAATATTTTTGTGTGGACTGATATAAAGACTAATTTTTAAAATAACCATTACAACTACAAGGAAACAAATATGTTTTGATCTTTTCCCTAAATACGAGGTATCACAGCGATGAGTTAGGTAAGTAGTAATACTTTCTATTGACCGAAATATATTTTGTTATATACTCACCCTTAATTAAAATGTGATAAAGTATGCATTGAATTGTAAATATTTATTATAAATGTTTACTTTTATTTTTTGAGTTTTATTTTGTTTTAAATCCAATACTTTCCCAGAGCAATTAGACAGGAGTAGCCAAGCGCACGCTTCTCATGGCCAAATTAGATGAACTATCGATTCGTGTCGTTTCATTTTTGTGTGAAGATTTTATTTCTCATGAGTGTGTGGCAGTACGGAGAGATATGAAATGTACGTATATTATATACCTCTCTTCTCAAAAATGGCTGAAAAATATTAGAGTGCCTTTGCGCTAGCTTTACGCTAGCGCAAAGGCAACTCCTGTCTAATTTGCTCTGCGACTTATCCTATTGAGGCGGTCTCTGTGGAATTCTGTTATTTTCAGCGGCGGTTGTGTACAGGGTAATGGTGATGATAACCCATTCATTATCATCATCATATCAGCCGATAGACATCCACGGTTGGACAAAGGCCTCCTCGAGTTTTCCGGATCAGAAGGATCGGTCGTATGCGGCTTGCATCCAGCGCTACCCTGCGGTTTGGATCAAATCATGTGTTCACCTCTAACCATAACCATTGACCTTCTAATTGATACCACGAAACATACAATATACGTAGGATTCTATATCTATGTAACTACTCTAGCTAATTAAGAACAATAGTATTCCTAATTTCTATGTGAACAATATTAACTTACTATACTTTCGTCCGAAATTTAAACTTCTTATTTCCACTGGTAAAGGACTGAAACTCGGAATAAAGAATTGTATGACGTACATAATATCATAATTGTAAATAAAAGAAAGATTACAAAGTATATATATAAAACTAATTTATTTCACATTTCCTAATCATACCTTAAAATAAAATGTTCCAGTTTAAAAATTATTATATCATTATAAGCTTTGCAAGGCTTTTTTATACCACCTTTGATTTATTGAATCTAACAGACATAAAAATGTATATAACCTAAAATATCTTACACGAATTATAAATATTTAATAAGTACTAACAGTCTATTTCTTCTTAGCATTCTTAGGGCTTGACAGTGTAACAAAGCTCACTCTGCGAGGCGCCTTTGGACTCGGAGCAGACCTCATAGCTGCCGGCTCCTTAACATCAGTCACTTTTGCTTGCTTCAAGAAATTACTACTTTCTAACGTACTTTGAGTACTTTTCGGCGTACCAGGCTTACCTTTCTCCGAATTTTGATGAGTTTTCGGCGTACCGGGCTTATCTTTCACTGAATTTTGAGCAGTTGTCGGAGTACCGGACTTATCTTTCTCCGAATTTTGCGAACTTTTCGGTGTGTTTAGTAATGTAGGATTGCTTGTACTTTTCGGTGTACCTTGCTCTTTGACATTGGAAGTTTCGTTTTTAGGAGAGTCCGGCGATTGGCTGTTAGACTTCTCGCCTTGTGTTTCTTCGTAAACTAATTTGAAATCTTCGCTGTCGTCTATAATCATAATTTCGGTCTCTTTGTTTGTTTCTTTAGCCTTTATAATTTCGCTGCTACTGTTATCAGACCATGAAGGCATAGCTACTTCTTCTAAAACATCTATTTTTATCGGAGTTTTCTGCTGTGGTTCGATTTTCTGCTTCTTAGGTGACTTTTCTGGTGCCTTGAATTTGATGAATGAGTCCATTTTATTAACAGGTTTAGCTTCTCTTTCTTTGACGGGTTTGATTTCTTTTGGTGCTAGCTTTGAGTCTTCCGGTTTCTTCTCTTCTTTAGGTGTTTCGTGTTGATCATCGACATCCATTGGCTCTGTGAAAACACAACAAGGACTGATCTAGCAGCAAGACTGACTACCAAATTTTATAAACTAACTAAACTATTGGAGATTTTTTCAGTCTTATATTAAATAGCTGATTGATTTTGCAGCTTTAGCGACTTTGTATGGATTATAATGTAAGAGGAAATGTTCTAATGTTTCGACCAAGCAGTAATAAACTAGTACTAGTAGTATCCATGGCAGAGGTTCTCATATTACTTCTAAAAGTTTAACATTTTAAACAATTCCAAAACCGTTAACTATAGTGTATATATATAGGTAAGGTGGTCGTTCTACCTATAAAATCGACGTGCGGAGTATCGTAGGTTCGATTTCCACACTTTTTATATTATATAATTGTATATTTGTAAAGTGAAAGCGACTTGGATTTTTCATGGCTTCTATTTTTTTTTAAATGGTTGTTGCACAAACTATACTATACCTGTGAGTGGCGCAGTGGTCTCTGGTACATCGTCGGGCAGCACTTCCCCCAGCTCTCCCTCCGCGAACGTGATGACAGAGCAGTACCCGTCTGTACTGGACGCTACCAGCGCGCGACCGTCCGGAGACCACGTCAGGTCGGTTAATCTGTCACATACGTTATGTAATAATTAATCCTATTAATGAATGCTACTGACAATGCAGTTCAGTTTCAAACAAAGAAAAACCACATAAAAAGGGGCCAATTCTTTTAGGAGCTACGATGCCAGACACATACATACACATACAGACTAATTTAGTGGTGGGGGGTTAAAAAGTTTTACTAATGTAGGGACTCATAGTGGTGATAAGTGCTTAGTGTTAGTTTTTGGGAGGATTGATTAAATAAAGTACATAAATAAATACAATTTTATAACTCACCTAGTGTAATGTATGTTAGAAATGAAAGCTATGGGCGTCTTCTGCTGCGTGTCGTAGACGAGCACAGACCTCTTGGTGCCGATGGCGAGTATCATGCGACGCGGCAGGGGGAAGGCCGGCGCCCCCCCCCCCGGACCTCCGCGTAGTGCGTAGCAGCGCGGCGACCAGCGCGCCACCAGCGCCGCCTCCCCGCACGGCAGGACACACGCCGGCCTGGTGTACAGTACAGTACAATACAATACAGTACTTATTAGTGGCTATTTTAGTAGGCCAGTGAATGAGACGCAAGTTAATTTCACTATCAACATTAAAGTACACAACTGTATCCAAGAAAGTGAATAAAACCTGCCACATCCATTATATTTCCACCCAAACATTAAAAGCATATTAATTATTTAATTAATATTATGACTACTTATTGAAATGTTATGAAACAAGTCTACATTTAGTTATGTTTTTATAAGACACTTACACTTTCAAAGAATATCTAGTGTAGATATAAACAGCATTAATAGGCTTCACATCCACTTTGCTCTGCTCTGGTTCAATCTTGCCTGCGGGCACAGCCACCAGGAGTCCATCAGGACTGAACTGCAGTCTCCTATAGTACGTTTGTAGTGTGTCATCATGGTACAGACGCACTTTAATGTCGTTAAGAGGATGTTCAGAGGAGAATGGAAGGATAGCCTTGCTGCTGCGGGATGTTACTTTCTTTGTAGCTACATCAAATGTGCGGAATACTCTGGAAAATATATATTCAAATGAAATAAGTTCATTATTCAAAACAAACTTCATCAGTGATCCACAAACTAAGATACTACATATACTTTCAGATAAGAATCACATAGTGTACATTGTTAATAATAATGAAGAACCCTGGAAAGGTTTGACCAAGTTTTGAAAATCATCATCATCATCATCATCTAATGATGTCCGCTGTCTTCTGAACATAAGACTCATCTAGGCCTGTTTTGAAAATGATCTCTTAAAATTACATTTGTATATTTTATGTAAATTGTAATGCAAAGTTGCAGGTAGCCATTGGCTGCGGGCGGCACATAAATTGCTGTGGTGCGTGAGCGGATGTTATTGGGCTGATATGATGATGATAAATGCTGTTCAGTCATTTTTACTCAGATGTATGTCTAAGTTCCTCAATTATACTCAGGGATTTATTTATAATATGAAATGTAGAACAGGCTAACAGATACATAAGTGACAGCTTTACCAATAGGTCTACTTTTATTCAAGTCTTGCTTTTCTGCAGTAAATAAAATCAAACTTTAATCATAGGCTAGCTACCTTATAACCAAGTATTTACACACCTATCCGTACTAGCTGATGCAATTAACTGTCCTTTGGGGTCCCAAGAGACCCCTTGCACAAAACCTTTGTGGTCGGTGAGTATACAGCTGTATTTGCCTCGGGAAACATCCCAGATCAACAGCTTGTTGTCTACTGAGCCTGAAGCCAGATGGAGGGAGTTAGCACTCCACGATATGTCTAGCACATCTTCCATGTGGCCACGAAGTGTCTGGAAATAAACAGAATTGTGACTACCCAGCTACAATCCAAATCATAATAATAACTGCACTTAATATCAACAATAGTAAAAAAAATTTACTTAGAAGGTATAAAATCTGAAATGTTGTATGGATCCTAGATGAATAAGAATTGAATTGCAAGCTGATTTTAAATAAAATCTTCTTGAATCTCTTGAATCAAGACTTTTACTAACAAACCTTATGAATAACCCAAGACTCCTTGTATTGTTCCTCATTTTGCTCTAACGATGGCACTGGTTCTTTGTCAGTCTTCTTCCAAATAAAGATAATGGATTCATCATCTCCTGAAGCCAAATATTGACCACTTGGTGACCATCGCACTACGTTCACAGCTTTCTGGTGCCGCGTGAGGTCTGCCGCTACTTCGAGGTTCACAGAACCAGTGTCTGTGGTTGATACATACCATATCTGTAAATAAAATTGCAAAAAAAAAAATTGTTTGTGATTTGTACTTACATCAAATTAAGTAAATAACATTCTATCCAACTGATTGCAATATTAAATTTAAAGGAACAAACATCTAACTAAGGATACCTACTGGAGGTATAAAATTTTATATAAACTATTTATAATAGCTTACCAAAACATGAGAGTCAGTTCCGCCGGTGGCAAGTCTTAATGGTTCACTAGTTTCAGCTTTTGGTTGAAAATCAACACTTAAAACAGGATCTCTATTATGCCAAGATATTTCTGGGATAGCGAATTTCATTCTGTATCCTATTTTTTTTACAATAAAAGTATATTTAGTGTGAAAACTGTGAAACGAATACCTATGTCACGTTTGGCCCTAATTCGTATGTCACTTTTGGCGCCAAAACAATTATTTTGATTTAAAAACTAATCACGTCATAAACATCAATACGAAGCAATTCGGATATAAGTCTTTTAAATAAATTAGCTGTTTAACATTTCAAAATAATGATCGTAGTAAACACCTCAATTCATTAATACAATATTTAAATCAGTTTCTAATAATAAAGATGTTCATAAATTCTTCTTATTTAGATTTTTTGCTGATTGACGTCTGACTCTTTAATAAAAGAGCCTGAAAGACTGACCACAAATAACCACACTAAATGAGAAAGCGAGAAAATTAATACGGTAGGCCTCGGGCATTAAGTTAGCGGCACGCAGAGCGATGGTACTTCAATATATACATTGAAACGTAATTTAGTGGTAACAGGCCCTGAAGGCAGCAGTGCTGCATCGCGTTTGTTCCTCGCAGCTGCCATTTCGCATCTGTCTGACTTCGAATCGATATCATAGGCCTAAAGAACAACTTTATTAGGCAGGCACGTTATTTTACAAATCGTTCAATCTTTCACACTTGACCGAAGATTTATGAGCGTGTTTTCCATATTAAAATAATTACACCACCCGAGTCCCGATCTCCCACCCGATGACCCGACTCATCTCAGTCCCCTGATTCTGAGCTGTCGGAATATTTTCGGCCAGAACTGTCAGTTTATTTAAAGTTAAAAAACAGAATGTTAAAAAAATAGATGGATGTAGAAAAAAATCCTATATTAATCAGTTTTTAATTTTCTATAGGGTAAACTAATTTCTAACATATTAAATTACTTTAAAACGGGTCTACGTCACGTATTTATATTATAAGGAATAGTAAATAAAATACCTTATATATGTGTACAAGTCGCGAAAGTTTAAAAGTTTTTAATTTCTAACACTTAAAAACTTAAGCTGTAAAAATACGTCGTTCTAAGATTCGAAAAAATTTACGATGAAAGAAAGAACCCTTCTAAAACGATTCAGCTATTTACACTGGTAACATTGTCAATATCAAAATAAATGTTGGTTGACAGACTTTGACAGCTTTCTTTCTTTGACGTTTGTTAATACCGTGCAAAGCGAACGCCAAAATGGTTAGTGTTTTTATTAAAATTTATCTGTTTGAATCTTTAAACACGTCCATGAGAATTGCATAAACCATGGTGAATTTCTTAGAGGAGGTATTGGTGATCTCAACGGAAAATGTATTTCACTCTCAACTTGTAAAACTTTCAGGTGAACGTACCCAAACAGCGCAGGACATACTGCAAAAAATGCAAGTGCCACAAAACTCATAAGGTGTCACAGTACAAAAAGTCCAAGGAAAGGCACGCTGCTCAGGGCAGAAGGCGTTACGACCGTAAACAGCAGGGTTATGGTGGTCAGTCCAAACCTATCTTCAAAAAGAAGGTAAGCAATCATAACCTATCAACCGAGATGTTATCATAGCCAGTACTCGTTATCAACAAATTATTTTGACGAGTTACCTAGAACTAAATGAGAAAATAATATACATGGATTTTATAATATATTTTAATGATTTTGGCTAAGTAATAATGTTTCAGTGTATGTTGTTTTATAAAATGCTTGTAACAAATCCCCACTTTTCTACATTATATTACTTTTACTTGTTTGTGATAATTAATTAATCAGACATTCTGCTATTATACATACACAGTTTATACCTAAACAGACTAAATAAATAGGTTTATTAAAGTACAATGTATCAACTGAAATTTTGGTTTCTCTATGAGTCCTAATAATTGGCTGTATATAAATTACACATTTTATTAAGGCTCCCACATTATTTTCAATTTGTAGAATTCATAATAATTCAAATATAAAGAGTTCACAATAGGTTTGATAACATTTCTGATGTATCAAAACCAATAATCTCACACCTATGGTTTTATCCTGATTGTTTTGCCATTAATATTAACTAATTTTATATTCCAGGCTAAAACTACAAAGAAAATTGTGCTCCGTCTTGAATGTGCCGACTGCAAAGTGAGGTCACAGGTAGCACTCAAGCGCTGCAAGCACTTCGAGCTCGGAGGTGACAAGAAGAGGAAGGGACAGATGATTCAGTTCTAGGCTGGATAATAAATAAGGACAACAAATTTTTGTTTAATTTCATAACAACAATAAAATTTAGGATTAAATCATATTAGTACTGAGTTGTAGCATATTTAATACAAAACAAAGTTTAGCTAGTGGGCAACTCATTTGTGTCAATCACAACTAAACTTAAAACAAGCAAATTCATAAAAATATGCATGTATTTCGCTATTGTGAAGAATATGGCGTTTTGTTATGCTTCCACCGCTCTAACTTGTGGACCGCACTTTGATTCTCATTTCGATTCTGATATAGGTACCTAAATTTAGTCCAAGTACCTATTGATAGATGATTAAGAATACATTGTCACTACGCCATATCAAACCTGTTGGTGTCTCGTAAAAGGGCCACTAACTAAGGAATAAGTTCCTACCCTAAGCAAAAATGAGCACTGCAAGAAAAGGAAAATTCAAAACAAAACCCTATAAACCTGTATGGCCAGTGTGGTAAGGTAGGGGCTAAAAATTCTCCCTTCTTTGGAGGAGACCTGTGCTCAGCAGCAGTGGTATGTTTTATTATGGCTAATAATTTACATTAAATATAAAGCAATTTCCATCGCTTTGGTTTAACATTGTATATAAATGCTAAACAACCTACCTGCAATGGAGGAATATCGTCCGTAGGTTTCTGTAACGAGCCACAGTGATAAGTAGAAAAATGTTGTCATGACATCATCATGTTAACAGGTAATGGATTGATTAATTCGATCTCAGGGACTTCCACCCGCGTAGCTCAGATGGAAAAGCACTTCTCACGGAATGGCAGGGTCGCGGGTTCAAGCCCCGTCGTGGGTTTGAATTTTTCCATTACTTGTTTAGCATTTATATAAAATGTTAAACCAAAGCGATGGAAATTGCTTAAATACCTATTTAAAGTAAATATTGAGTTTCTACTTTCATTATGATATTAATCTACCTGCAATGGAGGATTATCGTCCATAGGTTTTTGTAACGAGCCACGGTGATAAGTAGAAAAACGTTGTCATGACGTCATCATGTTAACAGGTAATGGATAAATTCGATCTCAGGGACGTCCACCCGCATTAGCTCAGATGGAAGAGCACTGCACACGGAATGGCAGGGTCGGGTTCAAGTCCCGTCGTGGGTTTGAATTTTTCCATTACTTGTTTAGCATTTATATAATATGGCTAATGATATTTGAATTTGGAATTTAACTTCCTGTAGATAAACAATACAATTAACTTGTTGCACTAGGTAACTCAGATAAATCTAAAGCTGTAAAATTGCACACACATAATTACAGGAATATTAATTTTTTTAGTAATGTGGGGTGGTTCTAAAATCCCTTGCCATGAAGATTTTTTGTGTGGCTGACACTGGCTTGGCCACCATCGTGGATTTTGATTTTGATGATGCAAAAAATTAGTCGATAATTGGACCAAATTGGTCATCGAATATCAGAATTGGACCTTCAATGGTTCAAAAGTTATAAGGGTTTTTATTTGGCCGATCTGGGGAGAGTCTCCCCAGCTTGGCCACATTTGTATCTCAAAAACTAGGACACCTAGCGAAGATCTGTTTTCACCCAGAATTAGTCGCTAATTGGACCAAATTGGTCATTAAATATCAGAATTGGACCTTCAATGGTTCAAAAGTTATAAGCGTTTTTATTTGGCCGATCTGGGGAGAGTCTCCCCAGCTTGGCCACATTTGTATCTCAAAAACTAGGACACCTAGCGAAGATCTGTTTTCTCCTAGAATTAGACGTTAATTGGACCAAATTGGTCACCAAATATCAGAATTGGTCGGGTCTTAGTTTAAAAGATACGAGGAGTTGAATTTTTAAGGTATAGTCTAGGAGCTAGATCAAAGAATTTTTACCCAATTATTTGCCTATAACGATAACCTCTAAAGTAAGGATAGAATAAAAAACTTTCGGTTCAAAATATAAAATGATTTATTTATTATATTAACTGTTTGATTATGTGTACATTGAATATATTTAACAAAACTAATATAAGTAAAAATAGTAACAGAATACAATACGACGATATTCAAATGTTTTGTCTGTTTGGATGTTTGTACACGCTAATCTCCGAAGGTACTTGACGGGTTTTAATAAAAAAGTTGCCACGCATTGTCTAGCGGCTAATCTTAACTAAAGTCTGATTTCGATGTGAAATTAGAAGTTTTAAGTTAACTGTTTACCTCGCATTCACTTCATTGCATTCATTGTACATAAACTAAACATAAATAAGAAAATTTAAGATTCACTTCAGCCATGTTGTTTTCATTAATGTTCTTTGTACAACCCTAATGATTTTGCTCGATGACGGACTCACGCGGTGTACGCGGGAATCTCGACTCTCGGCGCGCGTGCTTAGAATACGTTTCTTCTTGCAGCGTCGTTTGTTCGTTTTTGTAGGCTAATATAACGTAGGTATTTTCGCTTTTGTATGGGAGTGATGTATCTGTTACGTAGTAACTATTATCTAATCTGTGCTGTAGGCATGCTCTCAACATTGGAAACACTATCATTTAAACTATCTACCAACTTCATTTTTGAATTTCTGTCTTTGCCATATCTGCCAGAGGTTCTAAACACCTACCTACATGTTAGATTAAGTAGGTATTATTATTAACATTTTATAGTAGGTACCTATATAAGTACAATAATAAATCATTTTATATTTAGAACCGAAAGTTTTTTATTCTATCCTTACTTTAGAAGCTAACGTTATAGTTTAATAATAGGGTAAAAGCTCCTAGACTATACCTTAAAAATTCAACTCCTCGTATCTTTTAAACTAAGACCCGACCAATTCTGATATTTGATGACCAATTTGGTCCAATTAACGTCTAATTCTGGGAGAAAACAGATCTTCGCTAGGTGTCCTAGTTTTTGAGATACAAATATGGCCAAGCTGGGGAGACTCTCCCCAGATCGGCCAAATAAAAACGCTTATAACTTTTGAACCACTGAAGGTCCAATTCTGATATTTAATGACCAATTTCGACCAATTAGCGACTAATTCTGGGTGAAAACAGATCTTCGCTAGGTGTCCTAGTTTTTGAGATACAAATGTGGCCAAGCTGGGGAGACTTTCCCCAGATCGGCCAAATAAAAACCCTTATAACTTTTGAACCATTGAAGGTCCAATTCTGATATTCGATGACCAATTTGGTCCAATTATCGTGAACATCAGGATGACGGGTGTACGTCAATAAACAGTGATTCTATACACATGAAAGCAATGTTCTAGCAATGTGAGGAATGTGCGTAAAATTTGAAACAATGTGCTTTTAAAAAACCAGAGTTATTTCAGAAAGTTAGTGAGCCGCCAGCCTGATATCAGAATGACGGGTGAATTTTTAATACGAGCAAATTGCTTACTATCTAAAGATGAAAACATTACCGTAGCAATGTTCCGACAATGTGCTCTCGAACGTACCAAAACAGAAACAGATGCGGTGAAAGGTTTAAAAGTTATTTAGAAAATAAAATTTCTAAACTCTAACGCCTGCTGATTTCATACAGGCAATCTGACGAATAGTGTAAAGAAATATTTATGCCACAGGAGTTTCCCTGCAGTGCAATGCAAATGAGATACCTAACAATTTCTTCATTTTCCTTTTATTGTTAAATACCGTGTATGTATAATAAGTTGAATCATAAAACGTATTCGATATAATAAAGAACTAAAATAAAAATGCATACCTACATACTTCGGATGTGATTTTTAATTTTCTCTTTTGTTAAATGTGGGTACTTGTAAAATACTTTGTGATATAATTTACACTATTTTTTATACTGTTCTCATAAGTACACCGTGTAAATAAATTAAAATGAAGAGAAGAGTTGGTAAAAAGAGCGTGGTTGAATTAAGTGACCAAAAAGATGTGTTTATTAAGTATAATGAAATGAAAATAAATGAATTATGACATGAAACCCTTGTAATTTAAATGTTCCTTTACACTATTCGTCGAATTGCCTGTATGAAATCAGCAGGCGTTTAAATTAATAATTTTTATTTTCAAAATTACTTTTAAACCTTTCACCGCATCTGATTCTCTTTTGGTACGTTCGAAAGCACATTGCCGGAACATTGCTACGGTAATTTTTTCATCTTTAGATAGTAAGCAATTTGCTCGTATTAAAAATTCACCCGTCATTCTGATATCAGGCTGGCGGCTCACTAACTTTCTGAAATAACTCTGGTTTTATAAAAGCACATTGCTTCAAATTTTACGCACATTCCTCACATTGCTAGAACATTGCTTTCATGTGTATAGAATCACTGTTTATTGACGTACACCCGTCATCCTGATGTTCACCAATTATCGACTAATTTTTTGCATCATCAAAATCAAAATCCACGATGGTGGCCAAGCCAGTGTCAGCCACACAGATTTTTTGAAACTTCTGAATAATAATGATATTCAAATACTTTGGGCACATTACCGGAGCAAAATTCATAAACATGATCAGAGATATGTTCTTTGTTATAATAATGAATAACATGGTTGAGTCAATTGTATATCAAATAAATGAAAAAAAAACTGGATAAATAAAGATTTATATTTTCAATCTTAAATTTATAACAGTTCAGATCTTCCAATACACCTATAAAGAGAATTGAAGCCTTTTTGAATTAACATTTATAGGCCACTGTAGCAACTGTTGTCATTGGCCTAGAATTAGGTCTTAAAAGTGATTCAAAGCATTCTTATTTACTTAATATTTCTTCTAAGATACTAGGGTCTAGTCCTTCTAAAGACACTTTTAGCTTGACAGCCTGTAAAGGCACTCCTACTTGTACCATCTTAACAAATCGATCATACTCGGGCCTTGATTCTTTTGTTTCTACAGCTTCTGGTATTGCAGTAGCAGTCTCTGTTGGTTCTGCTTCCTCATTGGCAGTATTTTCAACAGTATGTTCTGTAGGGCTGGAGTCAATTACATCAGAGGATGTAGAAATTGGCGTGTTTAGTTCGGGTATTGATGATAACTGGAAAGAGAAGTTAATTGTTATGTTACTGTTAACCTATGTCATTCCACTGTTCATTTTATTAAAGGTCTCATAACTGATTATAGATGTGACAAATTATTTCGCTTATTATCTAAATCAGTCTGAAAACAGGGTCTACGATAGTCATCATCATCATCGTCACTTACCGTCAGGAGGACCTTGGGCACGTCTAACACTTCAAGCAATAACAAAAATTATGTACGTCTTCAGCAATAACAAAAATTATGTTATTTATTCACCAACATTATTACCACTTATAATATTTAATAACAATACTCACCCTTGCTTCTAACAAAACCATGGCAGCATTTACTTTATCCAGTTTCCTTTCAAAATTCATCAATCTTTGTTCACATTTCTTCATGAAGTTATTTAAAAATTGAATATTGGTCAGTACGAAGTGATTTATAAATGCTATAGTACGTTTTTGCTGTAATGCATTTATCTGAAAGAAAAAACTATTCTTGTATTATATTTTTAGAACCAGAAATTGAATTCAATAAGAACTTCAATAAGTCCTTGCTCAGATCAATCAGTCAGATTAAGATTTTGTACGAACTAATTATTAAATTTAGTTATGTAAAATGATCACAATCAGATTTATTTGCATGAATGATAGTATTCATAAAACCTACTTACTTTTGCTAAGTCTACATTTCCAAGCTCTTGATTTAGCATAGTTTCCTCAAGAGTCATTGTGAATAAGATTACAGAGCCAAACCTAGCAAAATAGTAGAGATTTTGAATCACAATTCACAGAGTAATGTGGAATACGGAAAAAGAAATATTTATTTTGGAAAAGAAATGATTGAGTTGAGTTTGACTTTTTGACATTACCTGTCAAAATAAAAATCAAAGGTAGACGCATACATAGGTACTCATCCGCGCCGAACGCGAACGTATCGAGCCACAGTGTGTCAGAACAAGTCAGTAGCGGACACCCTCCTTTTATAGTCCATTTCGATGGATTTAATCGTAATACAGCTGAATATTAAAAAACTAGTTGAAAATATTACTTAATTTTCAAGATACGAATTTTTTTTTAAAGGTCATTGAACTTTGTAATAACGATTTTTGTAATATTTACCCCAAATTAACCAACACTAATCTAATTTAAAATTACCAACTAATTGAAGAATAATTATGTAATTGAGTGTATAAATTACAAGGCTTTATGTGCTCTGACAAGTGAGAAAAAAAATATTTTATGAATTTCAGAAATAAGTCGTAAAAAAATTTCTATATGACGATCGCATTTTCTTTTACCAGCAAAATACTATATAGAAAATTTTGAATATGTAATACGCAGGACTTTAGAGATATAGCATTCCTACGTTTTTCTGAATTTCTATGGAAATAGGGTTGTTACAAAAAGTTTGTGAATAATTAATTAGACATACTCATATTTACCGAGTCAGTCAATAGAGGACTATTTTATCGAAATACCTCAGAGAGTGATAGAAACTTTCTCGAAATTGAATCATAGACTAGAGAGACAACGCTAACACAAGTTTTAAAATTCATTATCTCCAAAGTCCTGTGCTCGAAGCGTCTGATTTTTTTTGTGGTAGTAATAAGCAATAGTACTAACAATTTGGAAATTTAAAACAATGCGACCGTTAAGGCATGCTGCTGTAAAAAAATAAAAAGTAAATAGTTGGTTAAAAAATTTCACCCTAAATATACGAGATTAGTACATTTTTTTTTATAAATTGGTGCCTGAGCTATTACAGAGAATCAGCTGCATCTCCCGAGCCGAATCTGATGACGTCATCCAAATTTGTCTAGGTTCTGCCCAACGCGGACGATTTGGCTCGGGCAGGTGTGGGTGCGAGGTTTCATAATAATAATAATAAATTTTTATTTACGACCATATCTTTATATATATATAATTCTTCTGTACGTGTCTTGACAGTGAACTCCTAAACGGCTGAACCGATTTGAATGAATTTTTGTGTATGTGTTCAAGTGGATTCGAGGATGGTTTAGATTCACAAATAAAAAATGATGCAATCGATTGGTATATCATGCAGGACAATGTCTGTCGGTAAAATTCATTTCGTTTTCGGCTCGTTCGGGACGGATGAGTGTGCATCCACCTTAAAAGTCACCATGGATGCACTATAAAAGTCACAGACAGAAGAATAGTAGTTTTTTTTTAAATTGCCATAGATACATGTCGTTTTTATGCCTACAGAATAGTACTATTCCAAAAATGTTGCCAGTTTAAAAACGTTTAACATTATTGAATAGATTTTTTTCATACTATAAAGACTTGTATCCAAAGTAGTCAATTAAAAAATAAAAATTGTCAACAACAGCTCTCTGTGGTCAACAATGAAATTATTATTTATTACTACTGTTCGTGGGGTAATGTTTTAAAAGTGATAGCATAAAATTCAGCAAAAATGTCTGGAGAAGTAGTAGTTGATGCCTTACCATACATTGACCAAGGATACGATGATCCTGGTGTTAGAGAAGCCGTAAGTAGTTTAACATAACCTTCATGTATTCCTTCATTAGAAGTTTTGCATGAATACTGTTATTAATTCTATGTAAATTAATAAAGTTGTTGTCTCCAATTCAAATAACTTTGCATACATACCCTCAGTCACAATCCATAGGTAAATTCTAAGGAGCAATACTTTAATAATGTTACTATGATAATTTTTAGGCTCTGGCTATGGTGGAAGAAGAATGTAGGCGATACAGACCAACTAAGAATTATTTAGAAAACGCAGGCCCTGAACCCAGCACAGCTTTTGAAACTGTAGCACTACAGAGGGAAATGGAGAGAGTACAACAGAGATTACCCATTGAGCCGTTGTCTATGAAACGGTGTGTACAGGTTTTTTCATAAGACTGCTGTATGGAGTTATTCTAAAGAGGAGTGAATAGGTTATTTAAGTGTTAGCAACACTCTTGTGATGCCCCTCATGTTGCAGGCATTGATAGGCTAAGGTAACAACTGACCATTAGGCAGGCCTATATAAATTTAAAATAGAATGGCACATATCTTTATGAAATAATTCCTACTATGTTTATTATATATTATAATCCTAACCACTGCCAGGGTCAAACTATTTGGTTGTCTCAAGGAAAGCCTAACACCTATCATCTGAACCTTGCAGACCCTTGAAACCTTGCCTTAATATAATTCAAAAAGTTGGAGAAATAGTGTCAGTTATTAGAGAGAAGACAAACATTCAGCTTTTATGCTTGAAATGTATGACAAACATTCAGCTTTTATGCTTGAAATGTATTCATTACATACTTGCAGGTACTTACTTATTTACTTGTAGGTATTTGGAAAATTTCATAGCAGAATCAGAGAATTATTGTTATAATAAACTTACTCTTGATATCAAAACCCTGGATTGCAAACACAAAAAAATATGGTTATATAAAAAAGTATCTCTTTTAATAGGTCAAAGTCTAAGATAAACTATTCATTTCCAGTTGGTACCTTTACAACCTAACTCCTTATTCACAGCTATGAGCTCCCGCCTCCGCCTGCTGGTCGTCTCGGCGAACCCACAGCCTGGTCAGAATCTGTAGATAACTCACATGCTCAACTATCCCACCAAGCCATACGAGTGTTGAACCTTGAACTACAGCTACAATATGGTTCTGAAGCATGGAGGTCTTATTTAAACACACTGCAAGCTCTAGTTACAAGGGGTCAGAATGTGCACAGTCAGTTGAGGTAAGAAGATTGTCAATAGTTTAAAAACTAATACCCAAATATGACCTGTGTCAGAGGCCATTTTTACTTATGTTTGCTGATAAAAAAAGGAAAATACTATTTTATTTAACAAAAATAAGATTTTTGGTTTCACATCATGTATTGTATGTTGGTACACAATATTGTTTGAAATTCTTAATATAGAATAAAAGATATGGAGTTCTGAATTACTCTTGTCGAGTTCTGGTCTTTTCTAGTTAGCTTGCTAAACTCGAGTTATATATTTTTAATATTTAATAATTATGTTGATAGGAAACAAATAGCGTCAGTAAACTGGGAGCGCAAACGTTCTCAAACAGCGAGTGGCGCGCGGCTACGTGCATTACGGCGGCGGTGGGCGCAGCTTGTGTCCGACAATTACCGTCTCGAACGAGCGATTATGCAACTAGAGATTCAACTACAAAAGGTAACAAATTAATTACATGACTTTTACTTTCAAAGATAAACTTTGACTGAATCTGAGCTCATTGCAAAGGGATGCGGGCGGTACAAAATCGCTCGCTGTGGCGGAAATTAGGTGAGGCCTATGTTCAACAGTGGACGTCATTGGGCTGGTATGATGATGATGCCCATGTGATGCTTTTGAGGTAGCAGGCATCCACAGGCTAACTGCTTTCCATCGGGCATACACCTATTTTCCACCATGGTATAAAGTTCTCAAAATCAGTGGAAAAATTACCTGTATAGTCATTAAATTTGTTCAGGACATCATAAATTTGGTTCTTTGCTAAATAACACAATTTTGCTGATCAATCTGTTCGGAGAATGTTTCTTCATTATCAATATTATAATCCTGGTTGGTATCCTTATTTATAATGTTTTATATTCAGGCCAAAGGTGAAGTATCGTCTGAGGATGGTGAGCCAGCTGATTTGGAATCCGTCAAGAACCTACCAGATAAACTCAACTCTGAAACCGAGAAAGAAGTTCAAAAGAAAATTGAGGATATGTTTGCAGATTAATTATAAGTTACTTGTATATAAAATACGTTTGTGAACAATATTGTAAATTAAAACAATACAAATAATTAATATCGCTTTCAAATTATTCTTATTGCTTTGTGTGCAGTTGTTGGTTTACATAAAATTTATACTTGAGAGTTGAGTTTAGTCCGAAAAATGCTTAACATCCCAGCCACGAGATCAAATAACAAAAAAAATGTTTATATAATTTTCAAATTATTTTAGCAGATTTAATTTGAATGTCTCATTCCATTCGTGCATACACGACAAAAACTGAAAGATTATTTTATTACAAACGTCAATTTATGAACGCATATTTTTTAAGCTCGATTGTCATTTGTCGTCATCTGTCAATTTACTTAGTTTTTATTTTATTTAAAAATGGCGGACGATGCATCGAGCAGTAGCGCATGCACCGGTAATTTAATAGATAACTCAATAAATCAAGATGAGTTGATTATGAAACAGCAACGGGAGATTGAGAAAGAGGTGAGCGTTCTAAAACTATATAGGCCGACTACGAGATAACTTGAATACTGCGTAAATTCATCTTATAAATTTGACATTGGGTTGTGTTTGTTTTGCAGATATCTGATGCGATACCGCTTGTGGGTGATCTCGAGGCATTGTCGCTATTAGAAAAGGAATATAACGAGGATCCGGTGTACCTATTAAAAGTAAAAGACTTGTCCTCTAAGTATAAGTATATTAGGCGAACTCGTCCGGACGGCAACTGTTTTTTCCGAGCGTTCTCATATGCGTATTTAGAACATCTACTGACAGATAAAAGTGAATACGAGAAGTTTTATGAAATAGCTAAGAATTCGAAGGAGATTCTTGTCGCTCTAGGTTTCTCACAGTTCACAGTGGAAGACTTTTATGAAACGGTAAGTTGGTCTAAATTGGAGGTTAGGCCTGTTTTTGTTGTTGTTTTTACTAGTCGCAAGGTGTGTAAAATTTTTGTGATTGTGGGGTTTTTAAAGGTTAATCGAAACTACAGAACTGGTATAAGTAATAAATTTACCAAAAAATATAGTCACACGTCTTGGTTAATGCAAATGTCTGTGTATAAACTAACTAGTTTAAATTGTTGCTCACATGGAACTTGATCATTTCATCCTATTGAAGTCCACTGCTAAATATATTATTTTATTAGCTATATAATTTTATTGTACAATTCCTAATCAATACATAATAGGTAGGTATTTAAAAAGTTTTTACTTCTTATCTGGTCTAACTAATTATCATCATAAATTGGTCTACTCATGGTCCATTTTTGTTACTTCAGTTATTAAAAAAAATAATATATCTAAAGTATTTTATTCTAATAATATTTGATAACATAATTATTAATTGATTCACTTGTATTGCTATTCATTAATTTTTGTACCTATCCATAGTTAACTTTTGTAAAAAATTATACTATATGTTATAAACCAACTTAAGCTACAGTATAGTGTTTACATTTTATTAGTTACACAAAACTAATTAAGAGGGTTCATACATTTTCAAGTTGCTCGCAAATAGGTTTTTAAATCACGCACACAGAGCCAAAACATGCATGCACTTCTCTAATGCTGTGTGGTACAACAATATAGCGCGTACTAATGAGTTTGGTATTTTCTAACCTCGTATTTTGTTAAAGTTGGATAGGACAAAATTTCAAATTAAATTAATCAATAATTAATTGTAATTAATCGTATTGTAATCTATAAACAATTAAAATACAATTTTATTTGAAAGAAAGAAAAATACAATTAATTTTATATTAGACTAATAATAATTAATTTCTCAATAATAACTGCGGCTGATATGATGATGATGATGAATATGACTATTTGAGGTCAAAGTGGTGAAAATGTCGGCCATCTTGAACTTTGTTGTTTTTGGGCTGATCGCCTCCAAAATCGATATCTGTCAATCCCACTGATCACTGGGCATAGTTCTGAAGTCAAAATTGTAAAAATGCCCTCCATCTTGATCTTTGTTGTTTTTGGGCTGAGTGATACCGAAATCAATATCTGACTATCCCATTACTCATTGGGCATAGTTCTGAAATCAAAATTATAAAAATGCCCGCCATCTTGAACTTTGTTGTTTTTGGGCTGAGTGATATCAAAATTGATAACTGACGATCCCATTCGTCACTGTGCATAGTTCTGAAGTCAAAATAGTAAAAATGCCTGCCATCTTGAACTTTGTTGTTTTTGGGCTGAGTGATACCAAAATCGATATCTGACGATCCCATTGGTCACTGGGCATAGTTCTGAAATCAAAATTATAAAAATGCCCGCCATCTTGAACTTTGTTGTTTTTGGGCTGAGTGATACCAAAATTGATATCTGACGATCCCATTCGTCACTGGGCATAGTTCTGAATTCAAAATAGTAAAAATGCCCGGCATCTTGAACTTTGTTGTTTTTGGGCTGAGTGATACCAAAATCGATATCTGACGATCCCATTGGTCACTGGGCATAGTTCTGAAATCAAAATTATAAAAATGCCCGCCATCTTGAGCTTTGTTGTTTTTGGGCTGAGTGATGCCATAATCGATATTTGACGATCCCATTGGTCACTTGGCATAGTTCTGAAGTCGAAATTGTAAAAATGCCCACCATCTTGAACTTTGTTGTTTTTGGGCTGAGTGATACCAAAATCGATATCTGACGATCCCATTGGTCACTGGGCATAGTTCTGAAATCAAAATTATAAAAATGCCCGCCATCTTGAACTTTGTTGTTTTTGGGCTGAGTGATACCAAAATTGATATCTGACGATCCCATTCGTCACTGGGCATAGTTCTGAAGTCAAAATTGTAACAACAACTATGCCAAGTGACCAATGGGATCGTCAGATATCAATTTTGGTATCACTCAGCAAAAAAACAACAAAGTTCAAGATGGCGGGCATTTTTACTATTTTGACTTCAGAACTATGCCCAGTGACCAATGGGATCGTCAGATATCGATTTTGGTATCACTCAGTCCAAAAACAACAAAGTTCAAGATGGTGGGCATTTTTACAATTTCGACTTCAGAACTATGCCAAGCGACCAATGGGATCGTCAAATATCGATTATGGCATCACTCAGCCCAAAAACAACAAAGTTCAAGATGGTGGGCATTTTTACAATTTTGGCTTCAGAAATATGCCCAGTGACCAATGGGATCGTCAGATATCGATTTTGGTATCACTCAGTCCAAAAACAACAAAGTTCAAGATGGCGGGCATTTTTACAATTTTGACATGCCAAGTGACCAATGGAATCGTCAAATATCGATTATGGTATCACTCAGCCCAAAAACAACAAAGTACAAGATGGCGGACATTTTTACAATTTTGACTTCAGAACTATGCCAAGTGACCAATGGGATCGTCAGATATCGATTTTGGTATCACTCAGTCCAAAAACAACAAAGTTCAAGATGGCGGGAATTTTTATAATTTTGACTTCAGAAATATGCCCAGTGACCAATGGGATAGTCAAATATCGATTTTGGTATCATTCGGCCCAAAAACAACAAAGTTCAAGATGGCGGGCATTTTTACAATTTTGACTTCAGAACTATGCCAAGTGACCAATGGGATCGTCAGATATCGATTTTAGACCACATCAGCCCAAAAACAGCAAAGTTAATAATTTGATCTTTAATTTAAAAAAAAATCCAAAACAAATAACAAAGTATCAACTGGTATATTGAACTCTCTTGAAATATACAAATATTACGTAAACATCGGACCGGGAGCGCGGGAAGCAAAGCGTTACGTCCTCTCTCTAGAAGGCCTCGGACGGTACTGATTTCTCCTCACGGCCTGTGCGCCGAAATATAAGGCGTTTTTAGGCTCTTTTCAAAAATCATTTTAAAATATTTCTAAAGGGATTTCGAAAATATTATGGACATTTATAAATGACAACATCTTGCTTAATAATTAAATGTAAAAAAATCGACTTTTAAAACACATATAGTGTACCAAAATTCTCATCAAACTTGATCAAAGTTCAACGTTTTTGAGAATTTTAGTTTTTAAGTTTTAGTTATAAAAAAATGAACATTTCTAATATTTTTTCAATACACTAATTATAGGACTATATGTAGACCTTAAAACAAGCTTTTTTTTCTATGCATTTCAATTACTTTAGTCCCTGGCGAATCAGAAAGTAGGCTTGTTTCGTAGAATTTCTTAAAACGCGAAAGAACTGTTCTAACTAAAATACTAATAATAAATTGTCTGTTTTTCTTAATACACTTTTTAGACAAGAAAACTGTTGTCTATGTATGCCAAAAATTACTTGGCTACATATAAAGACATATTCTGTAGCGAACGTTGAAATCTCGTGATTTCATGGATTTCTGTATGAACCCTCTTAAAGTAAACACTACTGTAGTACAAATAACACAAGTTGCACTTTATTATCCCCTACTTGTTCTATCTATTTTCTTTCATAAAACTTGATGTAATATATAGATGCATTAATGTATATATTAGAATGAATATTAATAAAACCATTTATTTCGGGATTCAGTTTCCCATACATAAATAACTTATAACATACATAAAAAAACTTAAAGAAGACAATTTTTTTTTTACTTTCTTTTTAGTTTATGGAAGTAGTACAGAGAGTGGGTGAACAGGCCGGTGGCTCTCTGGACTCACTAGAGAGTGTGCGTGCAGAGCTACACGACAAGTTCAACAAGCAAGGCTACTCGGACTATATTGTGGTGTACCTGCGACTAGTCACCTCAGGACAGTTGCAGACAGAGCAGGATTTCTATCAGAATTTCATTGAGGGTCCACGTACCGTCACCGAGTTCTGTAGACAGGTAAACAACTCGTTAGTTGATTGTATAAAATTAATATTTGAGTGAACATAGAAAAAGCATTTGAGTGTTCAATATCCCCTTGCTTATTTTTGTATGTTTTCAGGAAGTGGAGCCCATGTATAAAGAGTCTGATCACATTCATATAATAGCCTTGAGTAATGCACTCAATGTAGGAGTCAGAGTCAAATATATGGACCGCGGAGAAGGTAGCCAGGTTAGTCATTAAAGATTTTTTTTTAAACATACCTTTAAGTGTCTTTTGTAATTAGCTTCTGAGTGTTCCATTAACAGTTTTGCCATCCATCAAGTGTTAAACGCCACAAAATAATGGCAATCGAGTACAGCTGATGTTGGCGTTCAAAAGGCAAAGTGGTGACTTAAGCCACCAATATCTTCGTGCCGGGTGATGTGGGTTCAGTTCCGACACAAGAAAAATATTTGTGTGATTCAGATATTTGTTTTAGTCTGTACTATTTGTGTCTGTTAACTGTATGTTTGTAAAGTTCCCCGCGACACAGGGCTTGTTCCCTAGTGAGGGTGATGCCACAGCCATAATTTTAGTCAGCTTACTATCTATTAGGTATTCATCTATATATCATTTTCAGGTGATAGCACATGACTTCCCTGAGGGTTCCAAGCCGCTGGTGCACCTTCTGTACCGGCCCGGTCACTACGACATCTTGTATGCGTGATCCGCATTAACCATAACCTCTTACCATAATAAACGTTAAATAACTTACGTGCAAACAGACTTTTAATTGGATCTCTTTCATTTTCATACACAAACACACATGACAAATTCTGCATTTAAGCACAGACACAATCTTACAGAATCTGTATTATTGTATGTAATACATAATTAAATAATGTAGAAGCCCAAGTGATCCAACTGACATTTTGATCAAAATTGAATTAAATTTAAAACATAAAATTACATTATAACTCTCTAACGAAGTTTTCCTAACTACAGTTGGGGTTCAGCAAAATAAAAAGTGAATAGGTTTCTTATGAGTCGGTTACGCGCTTGTGAAGACCCTGCTGGTGCTGCAGGCGTCTGTAGGCTGCGGGAACCGACGCGATATAATTTTTTTGCCCTGTAATATATAGGGAAAAATTACAAAAACGAATGAAGAAATTTTTGGACGTAATAAGCAAAAACAAAAAGAGATGGTCGAATGGATTGGTTCGAGTTTGATTCCGGACCGGTATTAGGTACTATGCGAATCAAATAATAATGGGATCGCACTTGACATCATTTGCCGCAAACTTTAGTCAAATGTGCACATTTTTGTACAGCCAGCAGAAATAAAATAGGCAACAATGTTATCTTGTTTACATAAAGTTATTTTGTTATCTGTACGTCTGTTTGCCACGGTCATGGTATAAAATTAGTTTTTTTTGTTGTTATAGTTTTATTGTTGTTGTTATTATACTTATTCAGAAAATAAGATCTTCAAACCGAAATAGTATGTTACTTGTAATATGTTTCGTTTTTTGTACACCCTACTTGTAGCGTATGAAGTTATCTTCAAATGGCCAATAAAATGGCGTCTTTTTTTGACTGTCTCTTACTCTCTCTCTCTGACTCTCATAGTAATACCAATTGCAACGTGGTGGGTAATTTCACTTTGTGGAATTTATGTAGTTATGTAACTTACCATTTGCTAAAAGGAAAACATCGTGAAGAAACCCACGTACTACACATACTACATAGACGAAATTCTGTGTGTATGTCTGATCCACCAAACTGCCAGCGTGTGTGCGGTGGGTGGCCTAAACCCATAGGTATACAAAAAACGTGGTTTACTTCATTTATCTGTCAGTTGGAACACTTGGCTTCTACACCATACCATTTATTTGTCATTTGATTCACGAGTCCTTTCCGGAATATTTTAAACATTTATATCATAACAGTTTTAAGAGTATAAACAGTTCAGTAGAACTTTGCGTATCCATAATTTTCTGATTTTATTTAGCTTCAAGGTGGGTCTGTTATCTAATTTTAAAGACTTCAATATTAGCTGAATATTTTTGACTGAAAGTGGATAAAAATTAAACACAGCAATATCGTAAATTGAATATATTGAGAAAATCAATCAGCTTACGAAACACGGAATGCGGTCATACAGAATAAAAACAAGTTAAAAAATAATCCTTAGCATTTAATTATCTGCAGAAATAAACACCGTCAGGCTCTCGCTTGGGCTTCATGCCAGCAAAGAAAGCCTTGATGTCCTCTTCTCTAACAATTAACTTCCTATCCTTAAAACTCTTTAGGAAGTCTAACAATTTGTCTCTCATTTTGTTATACTCTGTTAAAGCATTTATTTGCTGTATTCTGTCTAAGGAGGAAAGGGCCTGCAGCCCCTTTTCGTACTGTGACGCGCCCCCATCAACATTTTCTTTACCTAAACTTTCATAGGCTGACACTGTATCTTCAGGGTCTGTTAGGAACAGAACATGTAAATCTTTGTACATTGATATACATTCACCACAAGTACAAAGCTTTTGGCGAAAGTTTGATGGCCAAAATGTGGCGCCTTTGTGAACCTTTTTGATACTCTTTGGTCTAATACACAGACTTACTTTGGCTTTTTTAGGAGATATTTCTTCTGCTTCTTCACTCAGTTTTCTTTTATTTTCAGATACCTTGTTTTCATCAACAGTGTTGCTTGTACCATCCTTACTAGTATTGTCTTTTGTGTCTGTTAATGTAGACTTCTCAATATCTTTGTTTTCACTTGCACTTTGGCTTAATTCAATATCATTGGGCTTTCCTGAGTCACTTTCAGTCATTTCTGTGTCAGTGCCTTCATGCTTTTCAGGTGCTATGTCATCTTGTTTCTTATCATTGTCAGTATTTTGTTCATTTTTAGGCACTTCGTCACTGTTTTGTTTATTATCTTTAGAATCAGTGTCTGTGTCTGCAGGCTCCTTTAACAATGCGTCAATGGCATCCATTACTGCATCTGGCTTCTCATCAATGTTATCAGGCACTGGGGTAATTTCTGTACTCTCCGAATTTTTATTAGTTGTTGCTTTTACAGTGGCTTCTTCAGTGTCATCGTATTTTGAAGTTTTTACTAAGTTATCTTCGGCTTTCGATACTTCTGTTGCTTCCTTGCCAGTTGGTTTTGATGCTTCATCTGTGGTTTGGTTAGCTTTATCACCATCAGTTTTAGTTTGTTCATCTTTTTGTTCTTGTATGTCAGAATCTTTGTCATCAGAACCTGATGTTTGTTCAGATACAGGAGTATCACTAACTTTTTTCTCTTCTATGCTGCCTTCACTTGTTTCTTTAGCATCTGTAGACTGAGATTCTTGTTTATTCTCATTTTCAGCATCTAAATCCATTTTGTTAGCTGTAACACTTTCTTTGTCGGGTTTCACTTCATTTTGTTCAGCAGCTTCTTTACTTTCATCAACTACTGTCTGGTGTACACTATTTTCTTTGTCTTCATCAATTTCAGTATCTCCATTTTGAGTCACAGGTTCGAACTCAGTATTACTATCAACCTCACCATTTGCTAAGGCCTTTTTATCTGCATCCCCATTACAAACAGTATCAGTATATTTATCACCATTAACAGTTAAGATATCAACATCACCCAATTCAACATTAACAGTTAAGTTACTATAATCATGTAAAAAATCATTTTTCTCCATACAAGCCTTGCAGATCATTTCTGAATACTGGTCATTGGCAGGTACTGTAGTCTCTATGTGTGATGAATGGAGCCAGTCTTCACAAATGATACACTGGATCATGTCATCCTCAAAAGTGGCTTCGGTATCTGGGTATGGTCTATGGCAAACACAGTAGAGACCACTAAAGTTTTGGTTATATATATTATCATCATTAAGGTCAGACTTGCTAGAAGTGAACTGACAAGGGTGGGAATTAAACTTAGGGTTGCCACAGTCACATCGGAAGTTTCTTTTGGTGTACAATTCAACAAGTTCATGGTTTTCATGGCAGTTTAAGCTGCAAGCTAGACAGACACCAGCTCGCCTTGTAGAATCTGTTTTAGCATCGGGACAGCATGTGAGACAGGCATAGAGGGCCTGTCGTTTGATGTAGCCCTGGAAATAAGCAAAAATAATGAATTATTTTTATTGCAAAAATGATACATTACTATTAGCAAAACATAAATTGATCAAGATTAGCTGGACTATTATAGAAAATTTATAAAGAATTGTCTGAAGAATATTAATTTTACTAATGTACAACAGTATGTATACCTACATAGTATAACTTTAGGTATCATAATAATTATGTAGTTATAGCTAGTTTATTCATGTCTTCATGATCATAATGTCTCACAAGAGCTTTCGAGAAGTGTATTTGCAATATAGTAATCAGAATACGTAGGTAAGTACATCAAATTCTTTGTCTTGTACATTGAATGTAAAGTAGGTCAAAATAAATAGTAATTAGAGATATCAATCAGTTCGTATAAGCCACTATTTCAACAAACAAAGAGCAAATTTAAATATGAAATGGGCAGAATTAAGTATGAATAAGTTTAACTATGTCAAATTCCAATCGCCATGTTTGATGAAATCTACGGCTTTATTGTGTAAGTAAAAGATGTACCTTAGCGTAAGTGCAGTTTTTGTCGTCAGAAGCGCCTAGAACAGCATTGGCATCTTCTTCAAAGTCTTGTTGCTCTTGCAAAACATCCATCATCGTAACAACTTTATCTTCATCACATTCCGCCATTTCTGAATCTTCCGGTATATTTACATCGTCCGTAGCCATTCCAACCCTTCAAATGCAAATACGAACGAAACGGTTTGTAGTTTCAAGAATAAAATTGGCGAAGAAGCCGGTTACAATGAGCGCGAAGTAATTTTTTTTTTTACTTTTTTTACAAACAGGTGAAGTTGATGAAGACAGAAAGCACTGCTGCCAACCGCAGCCAACCTATGACCATAGACAAAAGTACGGACGGACGTAAAACTAAAAATCTATGGTGGGTGGTTTGGTTTTTGATTTCTAATAATAAAATTGTGTTAATTTTTTTATCTTATTGTTAAAACCCAGCGAGTTACCGGCAATTCAAGGAAATTTACAAAAACTCGGCTGGCGATTGCGTATTGAACGGTATAATGAAATGTCGAACTATCTGCACGGTGATGGGGTGCTGACTGGTGCTGGTACTTGTCGATGGAGTAAACGTATTATTCATAGATTGAGGTCAAAGAGGTAAGCTGTTGGAACGTCAAAAAGTATCAGACAATAAGACTATATTGTTATAGTTTTAAATAAATTGTAATAAATATAGTTAGGTAGAATACAATATCGTTATATTTAAAAAAGTACTACAGTAGAAACGGTACATCCAAGTTCTTGCGACCGTTACCTACGTATAAGAATCCAGCATCCATGGTTTTTATTTTGTGAAAGTACATCATGCCTGGCCAGTAAAGGCTTTTCAAGTATACTACAGCCCCTCCTTGCTCCAGCGATAAGTTCCAACAACCGTTGGGAATATCTTGGTCGATAGTATCAAAACAATCCATACTGTAGTTATAGTCTTGTCTAGTCAGTAAGTTGGTGTTCCACCGATGTTGGGCAGGTCTAATATGACAATATGTTTTGAGTAGTTTTGCCTCAGCTGCTTTTAACCCATAAAAATTTGGGTTTATAATGACGGTACCGCATGGCTGTTTTATAAGTTGACCGCGTGCACATACTTCCGCTTCATCACATATATTACTAATGGTACCAGCTAAACGACTCTCTTCCTTCATAATTTGGCATCGATCCGGGTTATTTTCTTCCATTTGTTCATCAACTATTTTTAGTTTTAAAGCTGGCTCGCCTCTGAATGGAAATGTTGCCAGAAGAGACCAATGCTTGTACTTCTTTTTTGCTTTTGGCAATAATCCCCAAAATTGGAAGTCAGTTGAATAAAAATATTTTCTATCTAGTAATGCGTCGTTATTAAAACCTACAGCGATATGATAGTCAGTATCTATAGCGTACAATTGACCCCAATACTGCATGTGCATGAAATGGTTTTCGACTTGTAATACAGTCAATGAATTCTGTAGTAATGTTATTAATTCACTGCTCAACATCATACCATTTACGTTTACGTATTCCTTATACTCCCACAGCTTGTGTACATTCATTGTCGCTAATAATTAAAGTTCAACAATAATAAAATAAAAATGCACTTATCTGACAGTGACGTAATTTATTTTTAAAAGCCAATGCGTCTTGTGTCTATCTAGTCTTGTTCAATATTTAAAATAACGTTTAATGGCACTACTTTGGCCAGTGTTCATTATTTTCCGTAACAAAAAGGTACTAAAGAAACTCTTATGGTCTCACTCTATTCTCTAGTCTGTCACAGCGATATGTCTCGGAATCTACCTATGCTAGATTATCTCTCCGTAAGGGTGGAACCAGCCCCCTGATTCTGACTCGTCGGATTGCTCCCGGATCGTAAACTTTTTCGAATCTTAGTACGACGTATTTTTACGGCTTAAGTTATTTAATGTTAGAAATTAGTCTATCGTATAGAAAATTAAAAACGGATTAATTTAGGATTTTTTCCAACAACCATCTATTTCTTTAACATTATGTTTTTTAACTTTAATTAAACTAACATTTCCGGCCGAATTTTTTCCGACAGCTCAGAATCAGGGGGCCGGAGTGGTGCAATATCCCCCGAACATTTTGGTCACTCCTAACAACTTGATGTTCCACCTGCAGCCTTTGAATCAATTGAGTCACCGTTACATTCGGTTTAATTCTTACAGAATTTGCAAATATTGATCTTGTCTGGGGGTAGTGATGCGACTACGTCCCCGATGCCTCTCCGCTACTTCACCGTTGTCAGGATAGCCTGTCCACAATCTAGAAATTATGTTTTAGTGGGTACCTATTTCTTCAGCGACATAACGTTGAATAGACCCAGCTTCTAGCACACCACAGCCCGTAACATTTCTTGCCTAGTTAAATGTCGACGTTGCATGGCAAGAACAGCTCAATTGGCTCTTAATTACAAGTTCCAAATGAAAAAACCGATGATAGGTACTAGATAATAAATAATATAATATACTAGATAATAAATAAAATAATAAATAATAGGTACTAGATAATAATTTATTGCGGCAACATTAGCTGAGGTAGGTACCATTTTTTTGGTCATCTACAGGAGCATGATGTCCAGTATGTCTATTTCATATTTAATTGTGTACCTACATGTTATCCTGTAGTTGATTTTTGAAATAAATGTTTTTTCTTTCTTTCTTTCTTTCTTTCAGATAGGTAGATACATACGTATCGTGTATTTCTTTTTAAATATTTAACTTAAGAAAATACGTTTATGTATAAAACAAATACCATATTGAATATAACATACATTGCAAAATTAAATACACAGCGAATCTAAAAAAATTTGGAGCGGTTTTGGAGCTTATGAGTACCTACTATTGTCAAAAATTTAGACCAAAAGCTAAAAACTATCGCTATCTTCTTAGATCTCTCCAAGGCTTTTGACACTGTCGCTGTACCCATCTTAATTTCGAAGTTAAAGCGTCACAGCATAAGGGGAACTGCTCTGGATATGTTTCACAGTTACTTGACGCACCGTACTCAGTATGTTCAAATAGATTCTGTTGCTAGTAGTGAAATGGTTGTGAATTACGGTGTTCCTCAGGGTAGTGTCCTCGGTCCTACCTTGTTTTTAATTTACATTAACGATATGTGCAAAATATCCCTACCAAGTTGCAAAATTTTAACATAATTATGCCGATGACACTGCCCTTCTAATTACTGGTTGGAACTGGGAGGAAATTAAATTTAACTCGGAGAACGCACTTAGAAAGGTAATGGACTGGTTGGATTCCAATCTTCTGACTCTCAACCTATCTAAAACTAAATATATCCCCTTTGTCACCAACAAAGCCTTTCAACCACCCATACCGTTTTCTCTTTTCGCCCATACCTGTTCTACGTCCGCTTTAAATCCTACAACTCAGTGTACTTGCTCTATTTTAGAGCGTACATCGTGTTTCAAGTATCTTGGAATCATGATGGATGTGTAGATGGTATCATGACTGTCCTGGAAACAGCAAATAGATTCTACCACCTCTCGCATTAGAAAGTTAATCTTTGTTGGTAAATCTTTAAGAAATATTCTTGATTTTAAATCACTAAAATCAGTATACTATGCTCTTGGTCAATCGATTCTTTCTTATTGCATTACATCCTGGGGTGGAGCCGCCAAAACCCACATGATTAAATTAGAAAGAGCTCAAAGAGCTGTTCTTAAAACTATATTACGAAAACCACTGAGGTTTCCAACTACTGAGCTGGTTTCTTTATGCCAGGTACCTACTTAACGTCAACTTTTTATATTAAATACAACGCTTTGCAAACATTCTGAATTGCCTTTTGATCCGACGTTTACTACCTCTAGACGTAGATCTGACAGAGTTTGCCAAATTTTGGCTCGCCGAACTACAATAGCAAGTCGGCATTATCATTTCATGAGCGCAAAACTGTACAACAAATTAATTAGGTAGAAAACTAGATATCTATCCACTAGTGCATCTTAAATGTAAAATTGTATGTATAGAATGGCTTATTACGTTATATTATGAAGACACTGAAAACCTAATTTATAATTGACTGCTTATTATTATTAATATATCACAATATTACTCTTTCACTTCCAATCCGCCTACTAGTAAGCTCCGTTGCAAATAAAACGGAGTTTGCTCACGAAGGGGCGTGCATGCCGCCTGCATAGTCGAGCAGTCATAATTTTTCACGAACCTGGGCCCTGATTCTGACTCATCGGATTGCTCCCGGATCATAAACTTCTTCGAATCTTAGAACGACCGACGTATTAAGTGTTAGAAATTAGTTTACCGTATAGAAAATTAAAAACTGATTAATATAGGATTTTTTTCTACATCTATCTATTTTTTAACATTCTGTTATTTTAATTTTAAATAAACTGACAGTTCTGGCCGAAAAAATTCTGACAGCTCAAAATCAGGGGGCTGCTCGAGCATTTTCCAGTTCAGTGTGCGCTGCCGTTAATTTAATTAGCTAGATGTATTACATACAAAAAACAAAATGCGCCATCATAAATGTACCATAAATACTGTAAGTAGGTACCTATAGTTAAAACAGCGATCTTTTTTCACTCTAGTAAACTTCAACACGCGAGGGACCCCGTAAAAGGATATTTTCTTCTCATATGTCAATTACCCGACATCAAATATTTGCTGGCCCTCTGTCGGTCGTAATACGTAACTTGACCGCACAATTCACCAGTGGATAGAGACCCCCATATACCATTAATTCTTCATGTAACTACGAATCAAGTTATATTTGAGAGTACAATTTACTTATTTTTACAGATTATGGGTGATCGTGTTGCTTGTTTGCAGACTCGCGGGTGACATTTTCAAGAAAATATTGCGAAAAGTAATGTCTAAGTATGAAAAATTCTGATTTGTGGCGATTTTATGGGACTTTTATCAAAGACATAAGTAATAATAGAGTTTATTATATTATACGCGTAAGTAACGAAATAGATCTTGGCTAATGAGGCTCATGGATAATTAATCTGGGATTTTTTTGTTATTGAAAGACTATCACCGGTTTAAAATACTAGATGGCGTTCTTGCAATCATAAGTTATGATTCATAACTTAACTAAAAGTTTTTAGATTAAATAATATTTAAAAAAAGGAAGAACAATAAATCATCGGGCATATAAACATAAATTTAATTTTAGTTATTCATACAAGCACATAATAAAAATATTTATTAGTGTTTCTATTCGATACTCGATGGCGCTACTGGCTTTTTTTAAATGTTTTGTAGTATTTGTAGATATATACGTATAGAGTACCGTTAGCGTTATTTGTAGCATAAATCTCTTTATTTATAATAAGAGGGCATTCAGAGGTCACGGAGTCGTTTTTGCTTTGAACTTGTTTTTTTTTGTGTTTTAAAAACAGAAGCAATAACTCATACAAATTTATTGTGTTCGTTAGATAAGTTTGTCTAAACAAATGGGACACACTTTTTAATGGATACAAGATCCTAATGTTCTAAGTAATACTACTCTAATAGGTATATTTTGTTTTATAATACTTTTCCACTCATAGCATATGACTACCTAAAGTTTAAATTGGAACAAAATTTGGCTTATTTTACATAATAATTATATAGGTACCTAAATTGATAATATAGATATAATGTATAAATTAAAATGAAATTAAATAAATCTTCAAATAATGTTTTACATTTCAAGAACTGAACATCTGAAAGATGCAATGGATGTAGGTAACTATTCTTATTATTCAAGAAAAAAATAATAATGAAAAACATCAAAATAAGATTTACTTACTAACGTTACACTACGTTATATTCAAATTTAATATGTCCCATTTTTGTCTGGCCAACCAGTGTATCTCGTATGGAAATCAAACCCACGACACTTGGCACCAGGATGTTCCTCGTGCGACCACTTTAACCGCGACGCAAGCGCCACAGTAATAATAATGTTGAAGTTAAGTTGTAACACAACTACAACATTTCAACATAAAATAAATAATTTGACCATAACTATGCCTTTTAATATCAATGTACCTAAAAATAAAATTAATAACACGGTGATAAAATTATACTACTAATTTCCAAATGATTCCCTTCAATTGTTGAGTATTGGGACTACAACTGTTTTGGTGATTTCAATATTTTTTAAGGGATTTGACCATAGACCTAGAATCCGCGCGCTTGACAGACAACAATTGCATGTTAAATTTAAAATATATATATACATTTAAATGTCATTGATAAGTAAATAAGTAGGTACCTAGTTCGTACCTGTAAATGTTTAAAACCAAAATTAGCGAATTCGGTCAGTTCATTTTTATATTTAGATACCTCTTAGATACATAGTATGTAGATAACTAGCTGACCCGGCGAACTCTGTTCCGCCATAAGCAGATTTTGGAATTTATTAAGTAAAATTGTTTATTATAAAATACAAATAAAAAAATTAAGTACATTAATCATTCATCTACCTATACCTACCTACCCTCTACATACCTATCTACTCTACCTACCTACCCTACCTACCACAGTATCCTATGTCCGTCTCCTGGCTAAGTCAAAGTCATATCTTTTTATTTCATTTGGATCACATACATGATACTTATGAACGTCATACAAAGCCAGAAAAGGTGTTAGTAAATTTGCCTACAGCCAGTTCACTGACAAGGTTGAGCTCTGAGAAGAACTTGATAAGAAACTCAGGCCACTCTTTTCAATCGCCATAGTTGTTACAATTTTAATTGGTTACAGTTTGAAATATCACAGAAAGTAGGTACAGAACCAAAACACCATACTAAATAAAATTCAATAAAATTTGGATATGAGAAAATAATAATAGTAATAACGAGCAATCAAACTTTAATTTGTTTTCGTCAAGAAGTATGGTATGTGGGATCATCACTTGGTACCAACTATGTATTAGAAAACGGTAAAAACATTTTGTGAACACATTGTTTAGCAATATACCTAAGCTTAAAAAAAAGGAATTGAATAATTTAGGAGCGCTAAAGCACAGCATACGACGACTGACCAGTCAGGCAGTCACCAAAAGTAGCGCCCGTTCACGGGCATGACGCACAGACCAGCCATCATTCTCTTCAACCATATTTGAGGGAAGAGAATGACCCGGCCAACACGACACCACAAGCAATGACAGTTTAGTGAGCCTGACAATCGAAGATACTTGCTTAATAGGAAAGAAAAAAAAACTCAAAATGCTTCCACTTTACAGTAATAAGTGAACACAACTCTAAGCTACCTCCTCATCAATTTTCAGCCAAATGAACAGCCGTTCTTGAGTTATAAATAGTGTAACTAACACTACTTTCTTTTATATAACTAGCTGTCCCGGCGAACTTCGTACCACCTACTTATGATTTTATGAAAGTATACGTAGTTTTATTACCTACCTACACCATACCTAACCCTCTACATACCTACCTACCTACCTACATAAAAACTAAAAAAAAACCGTCCTTGAACTTCAACGAACATTTAAAAAAAAGAATTGGCCAAAATGGTCCAGGCGTTGTTGAGTTATGCGCTTACCAGCACATTTAGCGATTCATTTTTATATTATAGATAATATATAGATGTAGCAGTTAGCTAACCGAAGCCTTCGTCCCGTTGGATTATACAGGTTACAATGGCACAGTAAATACCGTAAAACTAAAAAACTCTTATCATAACTGTAGGGTTGGTGCGATGACGTTTAGATATATATTATTAAAAAACTTTGACATCAAGAGCTTTCAATTGAAGCATCATTATTTAACTATTATGCGTTATCTATAAAACAATAGGGCTGTGCCAACACGTGCGTCAATTACCCTCTCAGATCGTTCAGGAATCGTTGAGTTTGGCGCGGGCGCGATTCGGCACGCGCCTGTCCACTCGGCGCAGGCGAACGTGCGATACGCGCGATCAGGCCCGACAGTTAAACTTGTACATCGGGCTCATAGTGAAGAGCTTTCGCCATAAGTTGATAATGTTTTAGCGGTTCTAATTGAGATGGGGTGTCTTTTCGAGGGTTGACAGATTTTATAGTTCAACAATTAGAACATAGTCATGCTTGGAGAAACTGAAAATTATCGTGTTTAAAGGCTCTATAATCTATTTTCATCTTATAAGTTCACAGTAATAGTTATTTTTAAATAACAACAAATCTTGAATAAGATGTATTCTTCAAAGACCAAGTGATCAATCTTTCAGTGCGGGAAATATGTGTGCGGGGGTTCAACAAGCAATAGTCTTGTTAAATATAGAATCAGCATATACGAATTCACAACAAAGCATGGTGCTAAGAGCATTATGATCGGATAGAGATTCTGTATATTTGTTTTATTGTTTTGCACTAAAAATCACAGGCATAGTTGCTTTGAGGTGGAAAAATTCTCAGATCACTGAACATGTATGAGTGATGGAACAAAACCGCCATATGTGCGGTCTGATTGAGTCGCGAATTAACATCGCATTGTTTTCAATCGACACCGGCTGTCTACAGGCGTGTGAACATCAATGAGATCAGGAACAATACGATTGTTCCCACAACCGCGCCCCGAGCGCCAAAGACCCACCATTTTCTTTCAAACTTTTAATTGTTTTCAACGAGAGGTTGGCAGCACTGCCCCCGGGCGGTTCGTTCAGTAACTGATACCGTTGCACAAACAAGGTTAATTCGAACGTAATGTTTTTATATTTTGATGTAGTTTATTTTAGTATTAGGTATACAGAGATTACTGTCTTCCTGACAAAAGAGGGTTTGTTTAGGGTTGATATTGATGATGCATAATACCTCTGTTGTTGATTTTATAACGGAAGAGACCCAAAGCAACATAAGGCATGATGAGACGTCAAAGGATATCTTGATAGTAATTTCAACAAGGCCTATACTACTTGACCCGCATATTGTTTTAAGACTTATCTACTTGTTATCAAATTAGATAGATGACTTCAATTCAAGACTCATTCTTAGCCAAAGTAAATCTAAATAGAATTTGATAGTTTAATTTATTAACGCCGATATTGTAACCAAAAATTCACAATGCCATTCACTTCGTTAAACCTACATAATAAATAATAGACAAGCAGTTAAATTTATAATAATAGTTTTTAACCGTTATTACAGCGAAAGTTTCCTCACAAATAATTGCAACAGGCGGAACCAGAACAATGCCAATGGTTTCAAAACGCAATATCAATTAACACAAAAATTAAATTCAATCTGTCGAAAACCAATTACAAGTAAGGAATACGTTCTCACAATTAGAAATGGTACAGAAATTCGATAATTCCCACAATTTTATTGTGATCGAGTGGCGAATCTTGGCATACAATGGGTATTAGGTGCTTAATCGGCCGGTCCGCGTAAACAGGGCGCGACAATGGCGCGAAATTCAGATTAAGGTTATTTGTTAAACATGGTCGCTATTGTGTGTGTTCGTCCGCTTCGATGATCGCTCGCGAATTAATTGCTCAAGTTTCTGTAAGTTCACTGATTTTGGAGTGTATTGCTAATAACTATGAGAAAGAAACGTTTAAGTATGCAGTGGGAAATGTTTCTTCGACGTATTTTCTTTAGTGAGATGTGAGATTTATGCACCGGATTTTTTAAGTGTAGGTCCTTAGGATTCTTGAAGAGCTTTTATCAATAGACTGTAAAAATATGACGAACTTTTACAAGACAAGGCAAGCGTAAGTGTGAACTTTAAAAAAAAACCATTTTACGTGAAAAGCTTGTTAGTGTCCGGTTATTAATATTTACAGAAAGCTGGACCATATGATCAAAACGAGTGAGTGTATGAGTACGAGATGTTTAGATAAGGCAGGAACATGGATATCGTATTCGACTTTCAGGTAAGTATTACTGCTCCATCCATCCAGCGCCCTGATTCATTTAAATAATAAAATATTTTATTTAAAATTGTTTACCGTATAGAGAATTAAAAACTGATTAATATACGATTTTTTCCTATAACCATCTATTTCTTTAACATTACGTTTTTGAACTTTAATTAAACTGACATTTCCGGCCGAAAATGTTCCGACAGCTCAGAATCAGGGGGCTGAATCTACTATCTATACTCCAATGTCAATGGTATTTATTGTCTTTAAAATGTAGAAAATGTTGAGATTTGAAATTGTTCTTAGATAAAGTCAGCAACAAAAGTAGCTGAATATGACCATAATTTTAAAACGCATGTAGGTATACCGCAGCATACATGGCCAGAATTGAATTTAATACTTATAGTATTTCAATACTACTAATTAAATTTTGAATTTAAAAAAAGGCGTTTGAAATTATGGGTATAATATGCTCAGCTACTTTTGTTGCTAACTGTACCTACTTTCCTATGTGTTCATTTCATGTTATTTTTGGAATAAATATGGGATAGCAGTAACTATAGAAAGTAATTGGCCTCTATTTTTATAGAAGACATGAGATAAATAAATATACTTAAGTAAAAATAAAGAAAACGTGCAGTGTTTTAAAAAGCTGAAACTCCCATAAAGTCGCGTGCCGCCGAGCGATCTGCACGCGACTGACCCATGATGAACGAGTGCAAGTGTTGCCAACGTAATCACTGCGTGATGGGGTTGCAACTAAAATAATTGGCATCCCGCTGGCAGACATGCGTTAATGTTTTCATAATGATGAGTGCCATTGTCCGTGTACGGATTATGTTATTGTTTTCAGATTTGTATATTTATCGAACGACGTCCGCTTTTATAAAATAGCGTATAACAAATAAACAGTTCGATTGTTGTTGTAGTGGTTTCAACATACTAATTTGAAAAGTTTTGAATAGTTTTACCACAACGGCTCATACTATTTAAGATGGGCTTTTTCTTCTAGCTTCCTTTTTTAACTGAAAAGCACGTACATCAATCGATAATGTTTTGTATTTTGTAATGATAAAACTAGATTTGAATTGATTTTTGCTAGGGAAAGCGAGACTCTACTCTACGTCTCTAGGCAAGTAAGGCATACTATCCATTTGGTATCAATCAAAACCATTAATTTCTTTATTCAATCAAATAACATAACATTTTTTTCGATGAATCTAATCTCCTAAGGTTAATAAAAATCCTCCATAATAAAAAGGAAGAAAACTACATAATACCAAGGTCCAAGGTTTAGGTCCAAGTTTCACGTAGACGTCCTTCTACGTAGGCCTAACTACGTTGCTACGTATAGCCTGAATGATGTCTTGCATATTTCTTATAAGTAGTTCGATTATTACTTACAAGAGATTAGGCTTGGCTTCCAACCTGTAACAATAAGTAGCTATCCATTTTATTGAGAAAGGCACTTGCGACACCTCTATTGTTACAAATATGATGTATTTGCTTATTATTTTATTTTCTATACTTAAACCATTTCTTGGTCATCCTCAATAGATTCTTGTCTATCTGCTGTACGACATGTCAATCTACTACATCGGAGCGATGTCTATATTGAATGCAGGGCAAACATTTTCTAGAAATATTCAAGCAATTGTGTGTTGCAAAACACAAAAAGAATAACGGTAGCCTTCCTACTGAGCTAGTGACAGGCATACGGCCATTTTGATGGATGGTTCAAACTCATGTTACAAAGTAGCGATGTTTTCTGTCATATGATGGCAGACTGCCTTATTTAGATTATATTTACATGTAAATAATGTTGTAGAAACGGTTATGGTCAGGTATGCGTATTAGTTTCCTTTTACGGAGAAGTCTCGATAAAAATTCGTTACAATTTAATAAACGAGTGTCAATAAAATTAACATTAAAATTTGAAAGTTGTTTGTATCTGCCTGCATTAATTTGACATTTTGACATTGTTATAATATGGATTTAACAAAAAGTCCATTAATGTGTGAACTTTCGGTATTAAGGTAGAATGTATTAAAACATTGTAAGTCACAAAAATTTAAACCTAATTTTTAATGGATCATTGTTGTAAATGTTAAAACTATGTGATTATAACAAACAAGAAGGGTGTTTGGCATTCAATTATGCTCTTTTAACACGACTAAAGCGCAAATTGCAGCCTGCTGTGTTCATGTTGAACACGTCGTATTCCGTTATGAAATCAGAAGTAGCATCTGCTCAAAAATAAACTTAATGACAACTTCATTGCCTTCTAAGAAATAACAAAACATTTCCGAACGTCCAACAAATGTCAAAAGATAGCGACGCTGCCGCCTCACCATCATTTTCTTTGACTGCTCTGTTATACATAAAGACATAATAAAATTGTCTTATATGTAACAAATAAAGGGTGCGCCGACATCTGCATGAGACGCTGCGATCAATTATCGCTATTGTTACAAACCTACAATACGGTTAACACGTCGTCGCGCCATATTGAGAAGTACAATTCATAATTAGCTTACGTTACAGGGTGTGACGTCATTTTGTGTGAGCACTTTTATTAAAACCTTTTTTTCCAGTTCCTCACAACTCTTAACACAGGATATAAACCCCCTTCCATTCCAACTGATAATGAGACTTACTGAGTAGATATAGATTTCACACTCACTAGCTATTGATGACTCGTTCAAATTAAGCAGCCTGACGGAAGTTATGTCTCTACAAAACACTCAGCGACATAACTCTCCCTCGTTCAAATCAATCAGCGAGCTGCCTGATTTGAACGAGGAACTTACTGTGCTTTAAGCTCTGTAAACAATCATAATTTCCATACGAAAACATAGAATACTTTATTCATGGTATGATTATACGGGCATTTGGATAAAAACAGCAACATTTCATTCGCAATGTAATCCATGTATGAACATATACTAAATATATTTATTTATTTCTTTTCCAAGGCCTACGCCACAATCAAGCATACACAATTCCCAACGTTAACGTTCCGTTTTTAAAATTGAAATTCGAGTTCGTTGTGACGTCGACAGGTGCGTTCGGAAACCGGGCCAACCTCCCACTGCTTGCCAACAATGAGACACTAGTCGTTCACAATGCAAAGACGCGCTCCCATTCAAGCTCACGTGTCGCAAACGACTTAATTAAATCGGATACATGTAAGAATGTGGGCAGATGATTTATGTAACAATTGATGTTATGCTCTCTTGAGGCTTGTTTTGCTTGAGAAAGCTTTCGATTGCTATTCTCACGAGTGTACTTTTGTATATGAAATTTGTATTATAAACTTATTGATAGTTACATAGAATAGTATAGTAGTCCCACTGGATTTATTTTAATATATGCAATAAAATAATCATATTCAATCAAGGTTCCAAATTATTTGCAATTCATAAAGACATCTAACATCTAATTATTACCAATCTAATTACCAATTCAAAAAGAAGCAACAAAAGATCGGATAAGTTCAAAGGAGAATCCCCACAGAGAAGATTAATATAGCAACGTAATCCTAAAACTGTCAAAGATTCTCTTAAAATTTATCTTAAACAGTATAACGATCTGACCATAACATCCAAATAATACATATTTGTTCGTAAGTTTGTTATCCACACCAGCCATTGTCGGCCCTTTCTTTTTAATCCTCTTTGCTCAAATGGCATTTCCTGAATAGTGTTAAAATCGCAAATCCGTCACATTTGGACAATCAAAGAGCGAAAACGTGCGACAACCTCTACAGGGCTCGTAAGCAATCGTTAGTGGTACAAGCGGAGACCCCCCGGCGACAAATCCGATCGAAAACTGCAAAAGGAGCACGGTACAAAAAAGAAAAAAAAATAAGCAGAATGGACACGAGACCGTGACAGATGTAGAAAAAGTTTGGTTATGTCAAAATCTAATTTCTGTGGGATGTGTGGGTCTGTTTGCAAATTGAGAGAAATCGAGCGAAGGGGTGAAATGTTAGTTAATAAATGGGTTTAAGAGAGTATAATTTATCCCTATTAGTGTGGTGTGCAGTTCGCATAATCCTTGTTTGATTGCTTTATAGTAACGGAAAGTACTCATATATATAAGCTGAGTTCAATTTGAAATATGCAGGTGTTGGTACCTACTTATCTATTGAAGTACTTAGGTACGTAGATTGAGATTTAAAAATACATTATTGACATAACCAAAAATAACACTTCCTTATTTAGGCATCATAAATATGAAAATACTTAATTTAAACGTTTATTTTGTGAAAATTAGTTTCTTCTCACCCCGGTGTGAACAGGAAAATTGTTACGCAATAAATGTTCAATTAAATCAGTGCCTACCCTCTTTAGTTAAAAAAACTATCTACGTAGTAATTTCTCTACAATACTTTATCATAGTCTAAATAATTACAAATAATATTGTCGAGTAGAGACAAGGCTATGTAGCAAAAGTATCGTTAAAAATTGTTGCTCGTTCGTGTTTTGGACAAACGAAAGCAATTATAAGTCGACTGTATGTTGACCAACATAACGAGTTCAAAATGTCACTGTAGCTCGATAGAGGGTTCAACATTTTATGTTTATGATTATTATGAATCCCGCCGACATTACATTAGTCATTATTTTTTGTAAGTAACATTTTCTATTAATAGGTATGCGAAGGATGAATGCAGTTTCAGCTAAAATTAGTTTTTGGGTATTTCTAGAATGGAATTGTTGTTTGAAGTTAGGAATTTGCAAAATGTTGAAACGTTCTTAGAGGTAATAAAATATTTTCAGCATATTAAGTATTTGAAATGACACGTGACAATTTCAATTCGATCAAACCTAATAATTATGATATTGTTAGAAGATTTTTTTTCCACAGTTCGTGTGGCAGGACATTGACCAGCTGTGCGATGTCGGCGAATTTCGGCAACAAGGCGCCTACGACATACTGTCAGCGGATAGAAAAAACCCTCTAGCAGAGCTCCTGATACGGTAAGTAAGATATTTCATTATTAAATACTCTTTCACGTGTCAACCTTTGTAGAAGCCTACCGATTAGGTACAATGCACTGTTAACTGCACTAGGATAAAGTATTCTTAGAATTTTTTGTGTTTTAAATTATTGATTTCATGACAGGGTTTTTATTAGTGTACTTATTGTATTTTTTCATAATATTACTTGACAATCTTAGTGTGACATTATAGCGGTTTAGGCACCTAACATAAGTGAAGTCGGTCTAATTACAAATTTTGCCGAAACGTGGTTCATCCCATTAAAGCGAACTTTAACTCTGCCAACTTTAATTTATCGACTAGGTATATGAATATTCTGTCATAGAAAAATACTAGATATCGTATTTTGTTGAAATTTGTAACTATCAGAATAGTTAATCAATTGAGGATAAACTATTGTAACCTAATTACCCGAACATGCCAGGAACATGAGTTACGGCGTACGCGTCTCCACCTTCAACGAATATAAAATTTTACTACAACTTTTTTAAGTACTTTTGTGAATTGCAATAGGACAATTTGTGCATATTATTCATCATATTCAACGAATAATAAATAAGTTTTAGTTATAATTTAAAAAATCTAAACGAAACTATTACATTAAAATGCTCTACCGTTTTTTCAAATTTATAATTAACAATAGGCATTGTTCAGATAAACTTGAGTCGGTGCTTATTCTAAAGTAAAACATAATGGAATTGGATACAAATCGATTTTTGCATCAATAGAAACGTTTATTTCCTATATAAATAACACATAAAAGAAACACTTAGGTAAATAATTTAACTTAAAGGGAACAACTCTTTAAAATGTTTATTGTAAGTACACTTTACACGAAACATTGTTGGGCACTTCAGGGTCCAGGTGTTGGTTATTTCAAATAGCATTTATATATAGCAAATCGATAAACGAGCGAATGTCGCTTGTTTTAATAATGTTATAAAAAATATGTGACTAATGTTTTTTTATTAATTAGTACAAAACAATCGCTTAAAAATAAAACAATCGTTTTGTCACTATCGTTTTAAAGTTGTTCAGTTGTGGGTTTTTAAAATGTAGTACATATACTTTTGAGTGAAAAGGGAACTTGAACGAACTTTAGTTAGGGTAAATTGGGTTTTTCCTTTATGTCCCAAGGCTAATAAAAAATATCTACAAATAGGTGTGTTATTTTTCAAAAAAATAACTTCGACTTTTAAAACATGAAGAGTAAGCATGTCAAAAGTTCGTACATAGTTTTCAGGTAGGTACCTAGGTACTAAGTTCCTTGGTACTAAGTACCTAGTTTTTGTGTGGCATTGTATTGTGTATATCCACCTCACTAGTTACCCTACAAAAAAATTCGTAAACATACTTTTAAACCAAGCATTTAAAAAATAAAGGATTAAAAAAATTTTTGAAGTGTGCTTCTGTTAACAAAAGAGGGAGAGTATCTATTGGAAAGCCGGAACGTTTCGGAGGGCTTCCGGCTCCGCTCTCTCGGCGTTTCCCGCATACTCAAGTAGCGAACCAACATGGCGACAATATTAATCAATATTTCAACAACATTAGCTCCAACTCAAGAGCGGCTTCTTGAGATGAAACACCTACTTTGCTGAGTTTCGTTTCGTGTCTCAAGATATTTAAGTAGGTGCATTTTGTGATTGAATATTCGAGGTGAGAAAAAGAACGAAATAAATTGAATTGTTTGTAAATTTCATCAATGGAATATAGACTAACTTGCTTTAAATAATAACTTAGTGATTTAATCTTTTTTGGCGTTTGCCTTTGTCATTTCCTGGACTTTGCTAGGAAGGTCCAAGCAACTTAAATACTTAGGCTTACATAAATAGGTCTAAATTTAAAAAGGAAAATAAGAGATTGAGATTTCCACATGCCTAGGACATTTTTTGCATACATTGCGTACCAGTTAATTGTATGTTTTTTGTGCCAGTGCCAGTGCCAGTGTGGGCATTTTCTTTTTTAAAAGAATAAAAAATCTTTTTTAAATATATCTGTTCTGCTGGATGGAAATTTAGCTAAGATATAATTTTCGAGTTCTGCAGTACCTATACCAAATAAATATAGCAACATGTTTCTCAACAACGTAACTAACAATTCAATTCCATTTAATCCTTTACAAACACCCATACGTGATCACACGAACTCAAAGCTTACTTTATTCCGGAATGTTTAATTTAAATAATAAAACAACACAACAATGGGTTTTCAAACAAACGGTTGAAAAAATTGAGCTCGACTGCGCACGCGCTTCCCGCAGCGCTCGTTGGTGACAGAGGGTGCCACTGGGCGGCAGCTCCCAACCCCAAGCTACGGGAGCTACCTTTCTTTACCAGAAATTGAGTCTGATAAAACCACGGGATATGTTTGCACAATTTACCTCAAATACGTAAAGGTAATGAGGAAAAAAAAATTCATAATTCATAAATCATTTATCATTCAATTCGTTTTTTTCATTGTTTTAGGCTTAGAGGAATATTCAAATCGTTTTTTTTTTCTGGGGAAAAAGAACTCTCCCCTCTTTTTCTGAGTACTACCCTCAGATTACCAATCTTTTAAGATATTATTTTGTGGGAGTTTATCCTGAGGATGCCTTAAGTAGAGACAAAATACGAGCCGAAAACATTTCAGTTTTCATATACCTAGAACAGAATATATTTGTTGAAATAAATAATTGTGGTTATATACGATTTTGAAACGATATTCTATTGATTTAATTCAATAACCGAAGTACCAAAGTTCTTTCTCCAGTCTTCTTCTCAAAAAAAATATTATATAATAAAGTTTGGCCAACTCAAAATTTAACTAATTTTTCACATTTTAAATACACCAAATTAATATTGAAGAGATTTGTTGAGACATCGGTAGTAGCCTGGATATATTGTGAGTAATGAAACCGCACGTGGTATCAATACAGACACATTTGAAGCCACATGAAAGCATCAATCATTGGAAGCTCTACTAACTATAAATAAACACGCCACCCTGTATAAAAACAATTGTATATTTGTTTAACTAGAGAGGGGGGGACATAGTCCTTCCAATACAAGTTTTTATTGTTAAACTTTCGTAGATGTTGTTGAGATTTATTCAGATTCATCATTTCAACCCACAAGGGCTAGGAGGAGGGAATTTAGCCTACTATACCACGCCGACCAGACGGGTTGGTATGGTATAGGTTTTAGGTTTCGATCACATTCATTATTCAGATTAACTTAACTTAATTTTCTACTTATCTAAATTCTTTTCAAATTTGTTAGGGTATTTATTTTTTTAAGATCAGCATCCGTAACCGCCAAAATTTGTCTTTAAATAAATTCCAACAGTTTCCAAAAAAAAAATCAGCTTCAAATATAATTTTATCTCGAAAAACGCTCGGAAATGATTTTGACTCGGCGACCAACAATCCGAAACATTGTTTCGCACGTTAGCGTTGCCGGCGCACAGTGGGTCGGTAATTGCTCCAATCTGGACAAAAACACGCGCGCCGTTCGTATTTATTTATTTACTTAGTATTTACAGTAACGAGTGTCGTTGCCCGGGGCTTGAAACACTCTGAAGTCTGTAATACAGTTTTTTGGCAGCGTTCGTCGGTTTTGTACCGTTGGACTGTGTTTTGTAATGACTTCGTGATTTTGGTTGAGAATACTTTTAATAAAGGCTCGGGAAAATTTTACATAAAAATAATATTAAAAGTAGGTATGTACTTGTATGAATAAGTAGACAGACTTATTTAGGTATACAAGTGGCAGTTATCGACTGCAGGAGGTAGGTTTTTTCCACACTTCTTCATTTGAGTTATTAAGTTTTTTAATGACCAGTACGTTATTTATGAGGCATATATATGTATATATCTAAAATTCACCTGTCTTTCACAAGTTTTTTCATAATCTTTAGACAAATTTATATGGTCAAATGTTAAGAACAAATTGTTTTAGAGGCTATGTGTATCATCATCATACCAGCCCAATGACGTCCACTGTTGAACATAGGCCTCACCTAATTTCCGCCACAGCGAGCGATTTTCGGCCGCCCGCTATGTGTATAAATAATAAATAAAAAATATTGTAGATAAGTATCGAATCTCTTTACTATATAAAATTAATTCTATTCTAATTACCTACTGTAAGTTTTACTATGGACGACATAGTAGGTTACTTACATATTTTGATGTAGTAAACATAGAAGTGTGAGTGTAAACCTGTCCGTTACGTACTAGTTGCTAAATATTTGTGTGCCAGTACTAAACACGACGTGGAGAACACGTACTGGGTGTAGAAGCACTGTGCGGTGAGCCACATTGGAGGATAGTCCCCTTTTTACCCGACTGCCAGGAAGGGTATTGTTTGTGTTTATATTGGAATTGTGGTATATAAAAAAATAATCTTTAATTCTTAGTTATAAATACTTAATACATATTTCAATAAATTTTCAAATAACTTATTGCAACAAATAAGATATACTTTGACGATTATTTGTTAACTTGTTTTGGTATGGTTTATAATAAACAGAACATAGAAACATTTTTTATAAATTAAATAATTTAATAACGAAACAAGGAGATTCTAATAAGATTGACTTGGTAAGCAACTCTAAGGTTCTACTTCGCCTTGACTTCATTAATAAAAAACCGGTTAAGAGCATGTCGGATCATGCTCAATGTAGGGTTCCGCAGCAAAAGAGCTACGATGTTCATCATATATACCTACACTAGTATTTGAAAATAATCCAAACGATTTTAATGAAATTTCATGAGTCTGTTAAATTGTTTCAGCTTGAAAGATTGGATCATTTCGAGAGAGATAGGTGGCGCTGTTGGTAGGATAACGGCCACATACAGAGTGGAATTTTGGTTTTATTCTTATTTATTTTAACACATTTGTTAGATAATTCAATACTTATGGTTGAACCTATAGATCTATGCCATAAAAGTACAGGGTGTTATTTTTTTTAAATTTTAGATAAGTAAGTTTTTCAATTGCTTAGTAAGCAAATTTATATATCACTAGCTTTTGCCCGCGACTTCGTCCGCGTAGATTTCGATATTACATAGATCTTTGTTTTAAGTGCAATTCATGAATTCTACTACACCCCACTACAGGAGTTGAATGTCATTTTACGTCAATATAGATAACATTTTTTTATTTTTTTATTTTTTTTTTGACAACGCCCGCACTAGGGAACAAGCCCTGTGTCGCGGGGAGCTTTACAAACATGAAACTAACGGACACAAAGTACACCCAGACTAGAAACAAATATCTATGAATCACACAAATATTTGTCTCGTGTGGGAATCGAACCCACGTCACCCAACACGGCGATGTAGTGGCGAGGCGACCACTTTAACCACTGCGCCACGGTGACAGTCAAATATCGTAATCAGCGTCCCTGAAAACCTTGAAAATGACATCCATATCAATTTCTAATAATTTTCACACCTATTTCATCCCTTAGGTTAATTTTTTCAAACACCAAAAACAACCCATTAACTCACATCTTAACTGAAGTTCTAATTGCGTATTACCAAACATATAACTTGAAAAACAAAGAACTGTCTATTTAATATTTCACCCCCTATCAAAAACATTAAAAACAACATTTTAAGTTCCTATCCCAATACTAATTTGCAAAACGTTAACTTCAAAACAAAGATCTTTTCATACAACGTTTCATCCCCAATTTCACCCTTCCAAAGCCACCCTTGTCAAAAATATTGATGAGGGTATTTTTTATTTTGATAGTAGTACCCCATAACAAATTTTCAAATCTTTAAGTTAAAAAACAAAGAAGTTTCATACAATCGTTTTTATCCCTTTTCACCCTTTAGGGATTGAATTTTAAAAAACCCTTTCTTAGTACACCTCTAGACATTAGGACAAGTACACCCTCCAAATTTCAAGTAGCTACGACCAGCGGTTTAGGCTGTGCGTTGTCTGTCCAGTCAGTCAGTCAGTCAGGCAGGACAAAGCCTTTTATAATATGTATGGATGTATTATTTACTTGATATTTTGTTTTTAAATGCAAGTCTTTACCCGTTATAATCAAGCAACTACTTTATCTTAGTCACTATAAAGGATTAATGCTAAGGATTTTGTATTTGGTACAAAATTATCCAACACCCAAGTTCAACGACTATTACTGCTAAACTAATAAAGTTATCTTAACCGCTATAGTTTTCATTTAAAGTTCATAAAATGCACTATCATCATGAATTTTTCCAGATTTTTCAAGCCAGCAGTTTAGCTTTTAGAGGGGGGGGGGGACGCCCTACTGGAACAAAAATTTGCTCTTTTAAGTTTAATATTTCGTAAATGGACCATTAAATCGAAAAATGATGTTAGTAACCCCCAAGTCATTTTAGAAGACCTATACAATCAACGATACCCCACACGATGGGGTAGACAACAAAAAAATATTCATCGACACTTCACATGTATGGGAGCCTACCCTAAAAAAAAATATTTTCCAAAATTTTATTTTACCACTGTCGACGTAATTGATATACACACTCCTACAAAATTACAGATTTCTAGTACTAACGGTCTCTTAGCAAAACCTCGGACAGACAGACGGACATAACGAAACTATAAGGGTTCCTAGTCAGAACTACGGAACTCTAAAAAGACCAAACATTCTTATTCTATTATCATTTTTCATGAATAAACTGGTAATGTTTCACAATAACCTTTCCGAAAGAAACAGTGAATTCAGTACTTTGTCCGTGATATATAAAAATGAGAGAGTCAGTAGTGGTCCTATATCAATTGGCTCAATCGTGGTATAAACACGCGCCGCGGTCTCGCCCGTCAGCGCCAATATCACTCCACAGTTATAGTATGTATGTATGTGCCGACTACCGATGTGCGCCTCGTCGGGGAAAATAAAAAATATTTGCTACATTTTATACTTTGAAATATGCGAAGGGGTGCAAAGCACTCGTGATTTTTTGATTGTAGAAAACTTTGTAGTGAACATTTATAATATATCATTTCAAAGCGGTATATTAATGTGTAGGTAAACTTATCTGGTAGATCGAGAACTCTCACTCAAATGAATGTTAGCGATTATTTTCTAACCAACCACATTCATTTATGTCGCTGTCTGATAAACTATCAAAACATATTTTACTCGACTGTCAGAAAGGAGGGTAATGATTTTTATATAAAACCTTTCGGCCAAAATATAACTAGGCTATTCTGGGCAATTTGCTCACAAGAGGTGCAGTCAGGTGTGCCCACGGGTTGTTTAGAATTTTCCTTCCCTTACATAAATTAATTGCGACTTATTCTCCTCTAGTCGCGTTCAAAAATGGGAATGAGTGGTGGCTTATTGTATTCTGACTCCGTGACCACAATTATTATTAGAAGTAATACTTCTTCTGTTTTCTAACACAACATTCTCTGGGCAGCAAACTGTCGCTAAGCTCTTTACAAACATAGATTGGTCACGAAGTACACCCTTACTCATAACAAATATCTATGACGGACATAAATATTGGTTTCGTGTCGGAATCGAATCGACGACCGACACTTGGCACGGCAATGCCTAGCGAGGCGTAAAGCTTTACGTTACATAAAAATCTGTACACCAATACACCTTTCAAAATAAAATACCTAAGAAGATTGTAAATGGAGCACCTACCATCTCTCTATTTGCCAACTTAGAAGGTACCTTACAACTATAGGTACCTAATATAGGTATCTAGGTGCAATATTTTACCGAAAGCTCAACCTACCTTAACATACAGTAGTGTAAATGAAAACAAGATAAAACAAACACACACACATAGAGATGTGGGCGTGGCGCGTGGGCGGGAACTTTACCAAACTGTGTGGTATACCGCAGTTCTATGGACTGTGTTTGCTCTGGGATATGTTATCATGAGTACGATGTGTAAGAAAAAGCTTCAACATTCAGTTGTAGCTAGCAGTTAAGGTTAAGGTATTGGAGTTAACTCCAGTAGTCTCCTGTCTCCATTACGCGAGTGCAGTTTTCTGGATATTTTATCTTGACAATTGGAACTCATGTGTATACCGTACAAACAAAAAAAAATATCAAATCCATCGAGTCGTTTTCAAGTCATGATCTTTTAATCATGCCGGAAGGGAGGGAAAATGGTCGTAGGCAAATTTGCTGACCCTACCTACTTTTCGGATAACCTGTTACATTCTTGTGACTTTCATAAAGGTAACAATACGTTGTAACCTAGATGAATAAACGAGATTTCATTTCATTTCATTGTTTCGCCGCAAAGTAAATTCGTCACAGAAAAAAGTTTGTGTAATTATTTAATGCAAGATACAAAATGATGATGAATTTACATTGCGGCGAATGTAGTCGGTAGGTATTTTTCTAAAATATGGCGAATTTTAAGTAAGTAGGTACTTACTTAAAATTCGCCATATTTTTGAAAAGTATGAAATAATGTACTGTTATGTAAGTACAGACTTGAATTATTCTGGCTACGGTATAAAACCTGCATAATGTGGCAGTTTTGTTTATAACAGCAAGATCAGCTGGATTTGTAGTCATACTAGTTCTTTGATATAAGATTGAGCGTGTGTGAAATCTAACACCATTAAAGTATTTGTGGTGAACACTAGTTTTACTAAACTTTCTCGAAAAAAGCTAATCCACACGCAATGGGATTACTAGAAATTAATTGTGGACACATATTTGTTTTTATCAACGTGATTCTTGTACAGGATTTTAATAGGACCAGATCGGCTATAAATATCCACACACAGGTATGCATTACTATCTCACCCACCATTGCAACGCCCGAAAGCCAGGATTAACAGCGATGAACTGTTGCGAACAACGCATTATGACACTCGAATATCCCAAACAATTGTCTACACTACTGTCTTGGAACTCACAACCAATTGAATTAGAAGTAAATGAATAAAATTGGAAAGTGATAATCGGTAGTTAAAATACAAATTTAATTTTTTTAACAGAATTTACATTCTGCTGCTTATTACGCAGGTGTACAGGTGTAGCTACTTATGAGAACATAATACAATGGTTACCGATCAAAGGGCTGACCTTATTGAATAGTGCTTAACCTCGATCATTACAAAAAAGTATGCATAATAAATTCACGATGAACACAATATAACCATCTTATTATAACATTATTTGACAAATAATAAACCATAATTAATTATATAACGAGCTTTTTACAACAATAAATATGATTAATAAAGTAATTGTCACACAACACATTAGAGTGACGTACGAACTAATTTGTCAACCATACTAAACGATAGAAATAATAAAAAACTGGGCACATCTGCCATCTACCTCGTACTATTAACAATTACAAATAACGCACTAAATAAACTTCTAAATAACGCGTGAAATATTAATAAAACTGTTTACAAACCATGACGGATCATTTTAATTTTAATGTTCAACAACCCTATCAAACATTCCTTTCAAAATCCTATCATTCTACCTTAACAGATCATATTGAACTTTATTTCCCAAGGCGTTTGGTTGAAATTCAAATGGAAATTTATCGTATGCACCCCACATGAAAAGGTAGGAGGTTCCAAAGTGAAGGAGGTGTTGATAGGCGGAGCTTGAACCTCGTCCAGTTCGCCAGTCGAGTGCGAGCGGCCCGCCATGCCGCACAACAATGACACCACCGCACAGCTTCGCTATCAGGAACCTACTCCCCGAGGCATCGTCACGCTCCCCGTCACCTTCGGACACAGAACTAGACGTCACTGGAACAGAGACACCTCCGCCAGGTTCCTCCACAACCACACAAGAAAAGAAAAATGAAAAGCCGGCGTACAGTTACAACGCTCTCATCATGATGGCTATTCGAAGCAGCCCAGAGAAAAGACTGACTCTTAACGGAATATACGAATACATTATGAAGAATTTCCCCTACTATAAGGAGAATAAACAAGGATGGCAGAATTCTATACGGCATAATTTGAGTTTGAATAAATGCTTCGTGAAAGTGCCGCGGCATTATGACGATCCAGGAAAGGGGAACTATTGGATGCTGGATCCCTCGTCAGACGACGTGTTTATTGGTGGTACGACAGGGAAGTTGAGGAGGCGGTCTACTGCTGCGTCCAGGTCGAGATTGGCAGCGTTCAAACGAGGAGCTTTACTGCATCCGATGTTCGGGAATCCATACGCTTCACTAGTGGGGCTGTATCCTCCATTGCTGTCAGTTTATGGGAGGTATGCGTTACCAAGTCCCTTGTTAAGGCTTCCGCCGCCTCCGCCGAGTCCTTATCATCAGTTATATAGGAGGATTCATGGTTTAGCGCCCCCTGGAAGCCCTCCTTCTCAAGATGATTCTCAGTTCGTGAAACACAGTTGATTAGTGAAGAGAGATTGGCCTTCGACGTAATATAATCTGTATGTTAGTATGAAGGATAGTGACTGTGATATATGTGGACAGTGTACAGATGTAAAGTGGTACCCTATTTATTATTATTGTAAGATTTATATTTAAATTTTAACTTAATGAGGCTTACTTTAAGTTACGAAGCAATAAATTATGTTTTCGAAACGAAATTTTGTGTGTTTTTGTTTATTGTAACCCCTGACGCATAAGTACATGGGGTTGTAACAATCTGGAGATATTCGTTCAAATTTTGTTTAATGGGGATAATTCTTATGAAGGTCTCTGATCAGGGTTCTATCATTGTAGATTATGATATTTAAAACTTAGGTATGATTATGATGAGGGTGTATTCTTTTATTCACATAAAAACAATGGTAATTTGATTGTTAGCATTGCATACCTAGTTATTAATATAAATTAATAATTACATTCTTGATTTTCTATTATACAATAGTCAAAAATTAAGGTATCAAGATAGTGAAATATTTTAAGACTATGTAATTATGTAATCATAATAACCGTAGGTACGTGTACATAACCATGAACAAACCATAACAGATAGGTTTATCATATTTCAATTATTCTCACTAAAGTTGGAAGCGAAATCTCAATCGAAAAATCAATATGTAGTACTAAGGAAACTGAATTGAATTATTTTTTCTTACATGATTATATGATTCCGTTTAGAAACTGATTAGATCAATGTAGTATATTTACTTATAGGTTTTTAGATGTAAATGTCTCATAATAATTTCTATTGAACGATTGCTTGTCAATTGTTTGATGGAAATTAATTTAGACAAAATCTGGCGTTCTTTGTCAGGTGTTTTTTAATCGATTCAAATGAATTTTGTGTTGTATGTATTATTAAAAGTACATAATATGTTTGTAAATTTTGTATATACATACTTTTACCATCTACATCCATCATATTCGTAATAGTTTATAGTCTGTCAAGCCTTTGTCATTATTGTTCGTGTGAGTTGATTGAGATAATAGGTTAGTTCGTTTATTAGCTGGGAATATCTACATTAGGATCAGATTAGATTATTGTCTTAGAAATATTTTAGTAGTGTTTTAGCATTTTCCATATAAACCCAGCGCGGCTTCGGTGCCGCAAACCCATTAAGCCATTTCAAAATAATTTATTATTAATATTAAAAAATTAACGTATAAAATAAATTCATATCATTTATTCTACAGATTTATTACATTTTATCTAAATAAATACTAAACAAATAATGGAAATATTTGATCGACTTAAACCCGCATTCCACTCCTAACATTCTGTATCCAGTGCTCTGCCATCTGAGCTAAGCGGGTTTTATTTGGTTCAGCAATCATCTAAAATGTTTAACCAAAGCGAACGTATAATTGCTTAATATTTAATGTAGACTACATAAAATAAAGTATAATGTTATGTCGTAGTGTCTTCAACAGTCCCAGTCATCGGTGCATTAGTTTTATTGTGTTAGTTATCAGTCGTGGAGATATCCCGGCTGTTTCACACGCCCGTCATCTTGTTCCACGCCCCTTTATATCCGAGGGATGCTGTGAGGGGCAACTGTGACACAGATTTAGATAACTCTCGTTTTATGTTAGTATCTAATATTGTATGATGTTTTCATTTTAGTTATTTATTATATGTGCATTCTAGGATTCATAATTGTTTTTTTTTATATAATAATAATACATGAATTTTCCAACAATGGCAAAAAAAATGTTGTTGTGCTTATGTGGTTGAACCTGATCCTTCGTTAATGAGTAAATAATGACTTCTCGACTTATTTAAATACCTATGTATTTCTAAACCATGTGCAATATCAGACTATGCACTAAATTTTTCAGAATATTATTTTTCTTTCTTATAAGAAAAAGGTGGGGAAACCCTAATGACTGCATCCATAATACCGACCGCAGAGGTGAACATGAAAACGGCTTGACGATTTTGCCGATGTTTTTTGCTGTGTTCATAATGTCAGGATGATGTTTGTATGAAAGAAAATCCATCAAAAGAGTCCGAATAATTAATTCTAGGGACTCAAAAATATCGTCTATAAGTATTCGATTAGTGGTTGGCAAAAAAATTATCTTCACCATCAAACTATCAAGGTTCACTGCAGGATTTAAACATCTTCCAGTGCAAAGCTACTTGGCACTGAAGAAAATTTAACAGTTTAAAAATAAAACCCGTAGCAACAATCTTCACAAATTAACTAGTCTATAAACATACGACACCATAAAATTAATCCACAGATAACAAACAGAAAATAGAAAACCGCAGAAACTAGACATTAGCAAAATAAAATTAATTCTGATCAATTTTCACGGATTAAAATAAACCGAGTATTATCCAAAATGTAATTATTTGAAGATTACAATTCGAATAATGGCCGCTGTCACTAAAATATTAGACAATTAAATAATAATGTGGATTGTTTTTTTTTACATTTATTTATAGGAATGCGAATTGGCGGCGACATGTTAAATATTTAATCGTTTGGCTAATGATTGTGGATGTGGTGTCTAAACATCTCGCAAAAACATTTGTAGATAGGTAAATATATAGTAATATGTGTATGTTGTTGATTGTTTGTGAAGTTCTTACTAAAATTATGGCATGAACTAAACAATATTTCAATGTACTTTATAGTCTTTGTAGATGTCACCCTGAGTAAATTGAGGACAAATTAACTGATTGCTTATTACGAGTAGGTATAAAATTAAGCATAGAGCCTAGGCAGAAAAGTTTTTGTCGCTTATTTTGAACCGCCCGCGTCATGTCATTAAGCAACTTTGTTTTGTGGCGTATTTACACAAGAGACTTGAATTACAATGATTAAAAAATAAAATAAAGAATCTATATCCAAAAACTAACAGTTTGTTGTTTTAGATATAGTAAGCATACTTCCGAGGAACGCCATATTTTGCCGAACTCGAAGCACATGAGTAATTAATAATATGCTCATTATCTTAACCAATTCGACCGACAGAAGTTAATGCGGTCCATAAAAATTACACCATTCGCCAAATCGTCTCAACTAACGATCCCACAGTTCCGTTCGTCACAGAAAACATAGTTTAATGACGTCATTTCCAGTTCCGTCTGTCACAGTTCAATGGCGTCAAATCCGCCATGATGAAACCGTTATACGCTTTGATGTGATCAAAATTATAAAATGCCGGATAACTTCATTTTTACTAGGAATTGTGATATGTTGATAAAAAATATACATCCAATGAAGTCGGATTGTTATTTACAATGAAGTTTATTATATATTTGAAGTTTAAAAATATAATAGATAAGTTTTAAACGTGTTTTTGAGTCGGTAGCGCGTCCTGTGCAGCGATGAATGACACCTATCAAAGAGAGAAATCATTTACATTTAAATACGTTAATAAATTTAGTGTTTATGGCTAGCTTAGTCTACTGTATTCAATTCAAATGTTTATGAGCGTGCACTTATCCAAAGTAATACATTATAACTCATTACTAATACTGGCTTCTATCTCCATCTTTAAAGTATCCCTTGCGAGGTAAACAGAGCTAACGACGACGCTATTTCACTTTTACTTTACAAACATAATACGATGTTGACATTTTTATTTTCATACAAATACTCTTTGGCGTTTGTAAATTAGGATACGACGATTAGGATAGGACGTATGATTTGCACACCGAGACAGAAAACAATGACAAATATATTGTGTCGATGTGGCATAGTGTTCACTGGTAGTGAGTGCACGGCGACGTGACGCGACATAACGAAATCATTGTGTCGTATACATATGGTCGATCGAATATTGTTGATGCTAAACCAACAGACACGCTCGCAAACCGCTGCCAACAAAAACAAGAAACCTGATACAGATATAATCCGACCGCACGGACCATCTCTCATTCGACACAAAACATCTTGCTCTAGAAATATTGTGAAAACCACCAACCCCGCATAAATCACGGTCGCCATTTTGTCCCAACGTTCCCGCGCTTTTTCCCGACCACAGACAATTAGGCGGGTGACAGCGCACCATAAACAAGAGGCGAGTTAATCCGCGGATTATCGTGAGCGCACACAACCGGCGTGCAGAGAGCATTTCTTGTAAATAATTGTAAATCTACGTCAAAACGCAACGACAGATACATATGTTAGAGGATTACTGGGCGGAGATTAACCCGTTTTATGCTGTTTTATGCGGCGCATTCGGATCCTCCGTCTTCAGTAACTGACGACTTCCCGCCAAAATGGTGGTGTTAAGCTCTGGTTAAATATGGTATCACCGAGCCTACAGTTACGGGAAACCAATTTTATAAAAGGACTGTTTTTGTAAAACTTAAAAAAGATGACGTTTTCAACTTTATTTGACAATTTTCATATTGACCGGCTAATTTTGGAGATAGGTTTATAAAAATCTTTTCGTAATGACGACGTAAATATGATACTGAAAGCTGAATTGCAGTTTATACATTTTTAGCGACTTACCAATTAAGAAATGAGGTCTTAACAACAATCAAGATGAAACATGTGTCACATTTTATTCGAATTGAATCTGTTTATGTCAAAAGATTGACCATTTTTTGCAAGATTTAATTTTCCATTTGCAACTATATATAGCTATTACAGCATAGCATAAAATTTTAGAAATCCTTAATATTGTTGTACGGTATTTGAACTTAAAATGACAGCACAAAATAAGATGGTCAAGACAGAATCGCCATTGATTTCAATATAAAATTGAAATCAATGGCAATTCTGTCAATCCATTCAAAGTATTGTTAGTGGCTAATCTTAGAAAGGGTAAAATGGGACAATCGTTAACAATCCGGATATTTTCATATTCTTTTGTGAAATTGTTTATACACATTATATTTATTCACAAGTATGAATATTTGCACACATTGCTGTTTTCAAATCCGCTTAACCCTTTGAAGCGGATGTTTTCTTATAAAATTGTGTCCCCAAAATAGGATTTGTGCATTATGATTTCAAAAAAAGTTGGTATAATTATTGAAATTGTCGCTGGTTTCATTCATATGTCCGTCCGTATATTTTTGAATATCAATCGATTCTTTTGATCGGCTGCTCTTTTCAAATAATCTTTTCTCTATGGTTAGAATTTATAAATAGATGAATAGAACTGCCCTAATATTTATTTTGCCCATTCTGTAAACGCCTCGGTTTATAAAAGGTACTGACAATTGGTTTATAATGTTTATTCCGGTTCGGAATATACCGAAAATCGGTCAGCCGTTTGCCTGCCCCAGCTCATATTAAAAAATAATATTGCGCCTTCAATAAAAAAAGATATAATCTGTTCGGCAATTTGGATCTCGTGCTAATTATAATAAGTCTATAACAATTTATTACCAATTGCCAATGCCAACAAAGTCGCCCAAATTAAATTTTACACAGTCAATTACATAAGTAATTTATAGGTAGTTGAATATGTCTGCAGCTTTTTGGGATCCTTTGTGATAGCAGTGGAAACTTTAGAACTAAATTTCTTCCTGGTGAGAAGTTGGATTTTTTAATGTCAATTTGGGTTGCTGTGCTGCTAGCAGGGTGATTTTGTCCATAAGCTCTAAGTAGATAGCCCAGTAGATGTCAACAGGTAAGCCATAATTTTAAATACTAATAGGTATTTAGCGGAGAGAATTCGATTAAATTTCAAAAAATTGAAATGATTCAATCTATAATCGATTTTCGAACAATCCAACATCTTGGCACAATGTTATCGCATGATATATATGAAGGAGAACACTTTAATTTACTAATTAGTTCCCATTTTCGTTGTTTATCAGTTTCGTCAGAGATCACCTTTTGAAGTGAACATCTAACGCACGTGCCAGCTTTGATTCCACATCAAGAGCTATTCATTAAACAACAACTAATGTACGCCGTGTTTATAAAACAATTCCCCAAGTTATGAACTCTTCCCACTGTTTCATAACAATTTATACTGAGTTTTTTGTGTTCTTAGAAATCTTTGTAATGTTTTTGTTATAGAGGATGATTTTAATATCATGTATAGTTCTAGGCTTACTCAGAATTTAGTAAAATTACGACTATTTCTGATAATTAGATTATATGGATCGTCTTTTGAAATGCAGTCGATACTGTCTTAGCCCTGTTAGCTATTTTAATATTTTAAATATTGAAGAGGTACCTAATCTCTGTGAGGTTGAGAGTTTGTTGGATTGTTAGTTTGTATGTATGGGTAATTTTCAATAAATCTCGTCCGATTTTCATGAAATGATCCCAAAGAGATCCAAGAGTCTAACATCTGTAGTACATAGGATATTTTTTAACGAAATACCACGCGGGCAGAACCGAGGGTGGAAGTTAGTTAAATTATCAATTTATCCACAAGATTTTGTATTTGTGTTGGTGAGACTTGCGAATTATTAGATAGTTTCCATTAGGTATATTATTTTTGAGACACCGACTATAAAAGATAAAAGTTTCACGTGATTTGATTGAACTATTAGTAGAGGAGGTACCAACTTATAGGTGCTAAAATAAGTAGTTATGATTACTGTATTTGTACATATCGTCCCATTAGAAGAATAATGTTTTATCTTCACATAAAACAAAAATGAAATTATTAAAAAATTCGGCATTAAAACCGTAAACTATCGATTGATAAAATTTTTATTTTATTCTTTATTGTAGTCAGTATTTTACAAAATACAAATTTGATCAATTGATAGTTTACGGTTTTTAATGCCAAATTTATAATAATTTCATTTTTGTTTTATCTGAAGATAAGACATTATTCTTCTAATGGGACGAGTACTTACGTGATTTGACTGTCACCGTAGAATAGCGGTTAAGGTGCTCGCCTCGCCACAAACATCGCCGTGCCAGTGACGTGACTTCGATTTCCATAAAAGTTTGTATGGTCTTTGTGTCCCGACAAAGGGCTTGTTCCTTAGTGCAAACGTTGTCTTTTCAAAAAAGAAAGAAAAGAAAATGAAAGATTATTTCTAAATAAATTTCATTACTAGCAATTATGCTTACAGGTGCTCTAGTACTAATATCCTGGTAAGATATATATAAGAAATAAATTAGACTATAAAATTAACCGCTCGCAATCTGTAAACCTAATCTAAATATAGTGTATTTCCCCAACTTTTCATAGAATAACTAAGTGTAAAACTGTTGTAGACTTTTCAGTAATTTCCAGTGAACGTTTGAACACAATTTGGTTTACACCAATATTTGTAACAGTTAACACGAAACAGCGACGTCGGCAACATCAAATGGAACAATCGCTTAGATCAAAGCCGCCGCCGTAAAGGTGGGTAGCCACTGCACTATCGTACAACCGTACACTGCTGCGTCTAATTGATCAATTTGTAGATACGTTTTATTGGTCAGTATTGTTCTGATTCGCAGTTATCGTTGTAGATAAATAAGTTTAGAAATGGTATGTAGTTTTAACTGTTATATAGCTGGTTTCATGCCCGATATATTTCAATTATGTTTTGCAAATGATGCTGCGAAATTGTAAAGTTTAGAAGAAGTACAAAATACTTGAAGCATGCATTTTACAAACTCGCTATTACTACAAGATCCCATTGAGGCGTGGAAAAAACATTATGTAACTACTAGCTCAGTGATTTTTTCCCACCCTTCAATCAGATCTGGAAACGATTTTCTTATATGCGTGTAGTTACCATCATCATCATCATTTCGGCGTACAGTCGTTTATTACTGGATATAAACTTCACCAAACTTTTTCTTCAGCATACGGTTCTGTGTTGTCTGTAAACAACCAACTACAATTGGATGTAGTACTTAAAGGCGGGTTGTCTGTGTGGCAATTTCGATGTCTATGAGCTGACTGGTTATTTCTATGCTTTTTCTAGATATGACGATATCCTAAAAACAACACATTCTTATTTATTTTGTTAAACATATATTTTAACATATATTTAATTTAGAAAGTATAAAAGTACAACAAGGCCGGTGTGTCCGCACCTGCGGTAGCGCACGTGAGATGAAGACGTCAGTCAAACAAGCAGCCAGATTTAATAGTTTCTTAGAATTATTGTACCGTACAGTTTGTATTTGAACGAAAATGTTTTGGAAAATATACTCGTAGTTTGTTAACTAGGAGGCTTCGAAGAGGTAGAGAGGTTTATACAACTAGCTGTCGCGCGAGGCTTCGCTTCCATCGTTCTTTGTTTGGCCACTGCTCAGTTCCTATTGGCCGTAGCGTGATGTTATATAATTCCTCGATAAATAAGCTATATATAACTAACAATGGTGTTATATACCAGTGTTAGTAAAACATTATTTATTAATCCTAGTGTGGAGCTCCATCTCATCAATTATACCCACGTATTTGTACGTTCATTAAACATAAACAGCGCCAATCGCTTTTACCTCCAAAACTGCTAGACCGTTAATAATAGAAGTTTGTCGAGCGAGTAGACGATCAGATAGTGACATTGTTTGGTGTAATTATCGTATTGCCGTGTTTTGGTGTCGTGTTACCTACTAATAATAGCTGTATTACTCAAATATTTGTACAACTAAACTGTAGTAATACGATATTTTTCTAGTAATTTCTGTTTGGGCGGGTATTTCTACAGGTAATTTTGTTTTGGATAGTAAGTAAATCAGGTTATTTTTTTTGTGATGAGAATGAAAGTTGTTGAAAAATATTGAAAACGGAAAGTTTTGTTTAACATTTTAGATGCTTCTGTCGTTCATAGTACCTAATTACGTGTGACCTTTCTACAAGGCAGAAGATTACTAATACCTACGTCACGCCTTTTCTCAGAAGGGCAGCCAGCGATATTAGGTGCCATATAATAGGGGTGAGCCTATTGACATCAGCTGGGCACTATTGTTTACAAACGCCGGGGTTACTGAGAATTTCCATTTTTGCACGATCCGGAAATCAATCCCGGGAGACCAAGTATTATGTTGTCAAATAATATAATCTGTGTAATAAACATAAAAAGAGTGAAATGCTTTTTACTAGTTTTCATTATAAAGTAGCGTTTTACTTCCAAGTAGTACGATTACGAGCCAGACAAGACAACACACACATAGTCAGGTTGGCGGACGAACCCAGACATACAAAGATTATTAAATTATAATGTGACCCTCTCGGGGAGGTTAACTCGCGTAATTGGTGCTCTAGCCACTGCGACTGATTGTTATATTGGCCCTGATGCCACCGCTCCGTCGCCATCGCGCCACCGGCAACGCTCTCACTATGCCTATCTACCAATATGTGGCGAGATTCTTCACTTTAGACGAGGCTTTAATTTCTTTTCTTAAGTTTATGAACGCCATGGGGGTTTCACAAACAACAGACTTTCCCTTGGTCTGGAAGCTTAGCGTTCAAAGTCATTATAGCCTTTTTAGAACGGATATTTGCATAGACGTTTTCAGCTCTAGTTCTTAGCTAGAGAAGAGAATTGTGGATTTAATTGGGTTGTTGGTGATGATGGCTCTGATATTGTCCTATTTGAGAAACATGTTCTACTTCAAATGAGCATTATTAGTAAGAACTTTCTCTGAGGTAGGTTGCGGCATGTTTTTATTCCTGTAACTATTATACTGTAGATACTTACCGCCTTATCTGTAGGTGTAGATACTCTGCCACCGTAGTCATTAGCATTAAAACACACACATTTAGTTTCAAATCTTCTCCATGAACTTAATGAACGATTGCATAACACCCCACATGACAAATACTTCCCCATACGCTAAACAAGTTTAAACGAGAAATTCTTTGTTGGTCAATATTCATAATTGAATGGTTTCAAAAAGCACTCAGAGCTATTAGTTGTCGCCCTACACGCAGAAACTTGGCGACAGCAGGGGTGGGAAACTGTGATAGCTTTCTTCATTCATTTAATTTTCATGAAAATAACGAATTCGTTAGTTAGAAAGTATTATTAAAAAATATTCACTTAGATATATTTTTATGATGCTGGATGCAACGTTAATAAAGCCAGAATAAATTAATTAAAATGTTTGGCACTGTCTCGTCAAATTATACCACACTAAGTAAATCGCTTTCTGGTCTCAGTGGAAAAAAGGGCTACATATTATATTAACAAGATCGGATTACCACTTAAATTTTTATTTATTTATAAATTATAATTTTAATCTGTGTGCCAAATTTCATACAGATCCTAACAGTCATTCTCAAGTGATTCAGTAACAGACATCCATCCATCCTAACTTTCCCATTTATAATATTAGTTTGATTCATTGAAAGAAAGTATGGACAAAAATGTTGTTTACCCCTGGTGGGCAGCAGCCGCCCGCATGATCAGCACTACCACGCCAATTATAACAACTCGCCACGCCATCCGTTTGCCGACCATTACTGTCCGCCTGTCCGCACCGTCATTGTCACAAACAGTTTCACTCGTCCATCGTGCTAAATGCTACCCCTCTGCTATCTCTCGCACTTACACGCAAGTTGAGTCTTCTCATAAGTACAGGGCGTCTACTCGGAAACTCAACATTCGGCTAAGTCGTTTTGATATCGTTGCTTATTTTAACATTTGGCACTCCGAAGTTGTCATTCCTATACTTCCTAAAATCTCTTGTCGATATCGCTATCGCTGACAAATATCTTTGAAAATTTAAATATGGTCGCTGTATTTTTCAAACATTCAAATGGCAAACTCGGAATTTCGATATCAATATCGAAATTCCGAGATTGCCCTCTGAGTAGGTATTTATTCTGAGAACATAGTATGATCGTCGTTGGGCAACTGCTAGTCTTTATCATGCTCGTAAACTAGTGCATGGCATACTTTGCATTGGTTCCTTGCGAACATTCACTAGCTTATTAACTGTCCCATTACTTGCGAAATATGTCTCTTGTGTTTTTCTGTGACTTAGTGAGAAAAGCGATGTTGCCTAATATCTATTGAGTACCTTACCTATTTTCAATCATTTATGTAGCGTTATATTTTTGGAATTGCTTTGATACCAATTTAATAAAGTTAAGAAATTCTCTTCATGTTATAATGAAGGCGACACGTACGCTCTGTTAGAACGCAACCCTTCCATAGTCCACCGTACGCGACAGTGGTCATCGTCAGCGGAACGGATCTCTTTAAGCACACTTTGCTGGCTAACAAACCACTGAATAGCTTTTTGTGGGGTACAAGTAATGAGCTGGCTCTGTGTTGAAAGAAACCGCAATTAAGTTCACCTAGAGTTCATTGATTTGATGTGTTTTGATTATTATTTGATTATTTAGAGATTCTAAGGCTTCATTTAGCTTCTAAAAAACGACTAAGTCGTTAATCTATAGTCTGTGGAGAAACTAACGCAAATTGTTTGCTAGAGGTAAATAAAAAACCTGATATAATTACTTTGGTTTATTTATTGTTTTACGACTCCCCACGTATCCCAGTGCTCACTGCCAGCGAAGGGTTTAAAACCGTATAGTGATTGTAGTTGTTAATAAACTTTTTTCTGATTTCTTATTCAGTATACCTAGGTATATTTTAGTTAAAAGAATCGCTTTCTTCATTACCTTGTACCACACAAAATTTTACCCCTTCAACGTAAGGTCATCGGTCACAGCATCTTCAGTTAAATGGTTTATAGTGATCAGGTCAAGCGACACAGTATGTCTCCTCAATTAATAACAATCACGTCGTATTTATTACATAAATCAACATTACATTCATTATATTTAACTTCTCCTATGATCTACGGTTTAATAATAACATTTTAGATATTTATTGACATTGTAAAACTACACTGATATCGTTTTATTGGCTTCGCTAGTAAAAATGTAGGTTATTTTATTTTGATATATTGTTGTTGTAATATCAGTGAAATGGTTTTCTTAATCGGATCAGTTGCTCAAGTTTATCTTACTATATAATCATAAATACATATAATTTATGTATTTCTTGTATTACATACTTAAAAAATAAATAGCTTTTAGTATAGTCATTACAAATAAAAAAAAACAAAACATTTAAAACAAATTAGTAACAATCAAGCGGAAAAAAATGTAAGTTCTTACCAATTCTTCTTCTCGTTCGGAAACCCATTAGCCTTAGGTAAAGTGGAAGATTGTTTTTTTGGTTTTGTATATAATAGTGCTCATCATTACAACACCAATTACTGTTTCGTTAATGCTATTTTTTTGCAAAATGCTCTTGAGTATGGGTTATTTATGTAAAGTTTGGAGGAACAAGACCAACTTCCAGCAAAAGACATCACATCTGGAAAGATTTCAATGACTAATAAAGAGTCCCAACATTGTGAGCAAACGGGATGTTATTACTAAATATATACAAATATAGCATACTTGTTGTACAATAGGTTCATCTGGTTAATACAATTTGTTCACAAAGCAGAGCATTGTGCTCAAGAATGGGCTTATTGTGGACGACGTCAATTGGAGCGCAATGGACCCGTATGAGAATGGACGGCCCATCGTTTGTGTCTCATTTTGTACTAAGATTTGATTTTTATAAACTTTTATTTTTCATTGTCGATGTCTGGTCATTACTATATCAAACTACGAGTATTATTGTGAAGAGCCCGGCTTATTTTCTTTTCTGACTCTGATATTTTCACTGTCGTTGGGTAACAGCTACCAAACGTTGGCCCATAAATTTCAAACCAAACCGATTTTAAACAAAACAATGAAACAATTTCTAATTTTGAAAATTCAAAAAAGAAATAACCATTTGTTCCTAATGAAAAATTTTGCCCACAGAGACCTTACGAACCGACATCTCAGAATACATACATACTTTTCCTTCTTTTTTTGTTAGTCCGTTTCACTTAAACTTAACAAAAAGCAACAAAACATAACAATGTGTTCCAGTAATTAGTTGATGCTCATGTTACTACTCACAGTATAATATAATTTGTGTAGGTGTCCCTCAGGGCGCCGCACTCTGACCTCCCGCATGCCTCGCTACGTGCCTTTACCGGAATCTATACTTATTTTATTGTTGCTTGTTATTATTTCATATTGTTAGGCTGGAGACATACCAGAGTGTGGGTACTTGTGTTGTGTAGACGTTGGTTTTTGTTTAGTAACTTACGAGTTGCTAAAAAAAAAATATAGTATTTCAAATCTAAATCTTCTATTTTTAAAACCTGAAATGTAATGTTATGTTGATTGATTACTTAATTTGAATGGTTAGGTTATCTAATTAATTAATTAACATATGAAAGTATATGATAAAATAGATCTTGTAGTGTAGTGTCACTATAGTTAGGTATAGCTATATATATTGTTTGTTAAACGACTTCTACGCTTGAAAAATCTCAAGCTATGCCGATGGAGCTTATTTCTTTATTTGTTTGCCTGTAAAACACTATGTTTATGCTTATTTCAAAATAATATGGGTCTTAGTGGTTATCAGCGTACCAACTCATTATAAATTTCTACGAAGTATTGTACATTCTACTTATAAAGTAATTCTATACAATAAACTGATAGTAATGAGTCAAATCTGTGTACACGATCCCTAATACAATAAAATCTATTGATACAAAATATTAATTCAGTAAAATTGTTAGAATTGTTACAAATGGTGGCGGCTCGATTCCCAGTTTGTAACATTTCTAAACAATTATCAGTGGGCCATTTGATTTTATTATGCGGGATGTTTGTGTACAATTTACTTGATTTTGTCTCATTTTGTTAAGTTCGTTGTGTGACTGATTTCGCGTCTATTTCTGCTTTGCCCGATACAGTGTATAATTCTCACACGGGAAGAAAGCTTTGCAAAAATCACGAAGTAATAGTTAGCACATGAATAGGCACTTCTTTTATACTTTAACAATGAAATAGAAATTTAATATGGTATTTTACACATATTCAGGTCTTATTAAGATTTTCAAAGGCAAAATTGGTGGGTGTACCTCAATTAATAATAATAATATAATAATATTCTACCACATTTACACAGCGCCATCTAGTCCCAAAGTAAGCAATTATATTTGCTTGTGTTATGGGTACTAAACAACTGATATACTACTTATATACATTTTTTTTTCTAAATACATACATATTATAGATAAATTACACCCAGACACAGAACAAACCTTTATGCTCATCACACAAAGATTTGTCCTGGGTGGGGATCGAACCCACGACCTCCGTCTTAGCAGTCAGGGTCACTAACCACTAGACTAACAGGCCAGTCTTTTCAATCAATTACCCTTCTCCCACTCCTTAAGAGCATCGTTCAGCCTAGTACTATAAAATGATGTGATCAGATTGTAGGTCCAAGGCAGGAAGTACTACAAACTTTGTCTGTGCAGTTAATCTCAAGAGTGGCCCAACAGTAGTTACCATTTCCTTACAAGTTAACGAGGAAATTAGTTCACTGTATAATTGCGGTAATTATGTTAAATGGGACGCTGGCAACAAGTCGGTAACGCGGTGGGCGGTGGGTTCGTTCCCGGCTGAGCATTAATTAGAGGTTTTTGAACTTTGGCTAAGATATCAGGGTAATTGAGGAAGGTATTGTCTGTCATGTCTCTTCGTTTAATGTATGGATTAATAAGCTTTGTGTATTGTTTATGATGTTATGTCGTTGAGGTGTAGGTAGACAGGTTTGTGCAGACGATTTTAAATAAAATAAATCACATCGCATAGTCAACAAAAATTGTATAAGCTACTTTCTTGTGCACAAAATATGACTATGGAAAATCACGCACAATAACCAAAATAGTACAAAGTAAGTTTAACATAGAACTGTGTTCATAAAGAGAGTAGATATATATGCGCTTTTCACTTTTTATTTCGGCTAAAACCTATTTTCGCATATTTTACACTAATTATACTTTTGGTAGTCTGCGTATTAGAAACATGTTTTTTCCAGTAAAACCGTTAATTTTGTAACTTCATCAATGAATAGGAATTTCCGCAAACATCTGCTACCTAATATTTCAATTCATTATAGTTGTAAAATCTATGACGAATCTAAACAGTATGTTAATCGAGTAAGATACATCGATTACAGAGTTAGCAGATTGCTGTTGAGTCAGCAATCGATCGGTCCTAAATAGTTATTGAGGTCAGTCGTTGGTTCTAGGTAATGTCGAGTCTGTCGAGTGGACCACCGCGTGTAAGTGTTTACATCTAGCGCCTGCTACTCATCACCGTTTTGACACATCACACACACTTTCATCACCTCCCTAAAGTCTCATGTGACGAAAACTTGATAGTCAAATTTGGGCTTTAAGCTTTCGATTACAAAGTTGAAATTAGAACATGATTTGATTCAGACATGTGCTATTTTGTCTATAAGTTCATTAGAAATAATAACATTTTGAAAAGCTGTATGTTACATGAACCGTAAATATATTATCTATCCTTTGTTAAAAGACTTAAGGTTTATATTAGGTTGGTTCATGCTGTTTTCTTATGTGTGGAGGCTGGTAAAAATGTAAGTAATATAAGTAAAGGGCGCGTGATCCGAAACATCAAAGAGGTTTTGATCAATCCGCCGATGTGCGCGGTAGTGCGACTTTGTAGTCTTGGTCGTTTCGCTTCTGATCGATTTATAAATTACAATATAATTGATACACTCATATTTTAAAATACTGTTGCTATTACAGACTTTCACATAGAAGATGAGAACAGTAAAGTGGAGGTATAACAAACAATATAGGCACGGAGAGCGAAGCGTATACTATATAAATATTGAAATACTTTTGGTATTCTCTTCTTGTGGTCCTCTCTTCTTGTTTCGTCTTTACTAGTCTAATCTTGTACCCTAATGAATAGCCAATATTCCCATTACCGTTCATTGATATTTTCTTCAATAATCTTAATGCTATATCAAATATAAAGGACCAAGTAGTGGCGCGTGCGCGTTCTGCGGATACGCTTTGATGTGGCCGATGTTTACGCTCCCGGCCAGCCTGTGTTTGCTATTAAACAAACCCACTCGTGTTCACCAACAACCAATGTTGCGCCAACGTTGGTTCATCAAGTTTCTTAGAATTATTGCCAAAAGATATCTGGTTCTCTTAATTCTACATGATTGTTACTGAAGAGTTTTAAAAACAATATCAGAGACAATATTTTACAAAATTTTAGGTTATTTTAAATAGGACTGAAACTGATATAACTGACTGACTCAAATAGGTTGCAATGATTCCTTGGCTCGTATAAACAGGTAGGTTTTTAAAACTTGTTGATCTCTTTTTTATCGTTTGCTTATCACACTCTACTGTAGGACATAGGCATCTCCTAATGGTCTTTGCCAGAGCTTTTTTGCCTGTTCTCCTCGTGGCTCTACCCTGCCTTTGTATATGTCAACTAAAATTTGATTAAGCTTTTTAAAAACTCCCTAATTGCATACTTTGTCTACGAGATCATTGCTCATTGGATACGATGACCAACATTGGTGTTGGTGTTGGTAGTGGTGTTAGTATTACCAAGCATGTGTTTATTACAGCATTCGTTCGGTTTGGCCCAATGAGCGATATTGTGTGTAAACAAAACCGTTCTGCTTCTATTTCTGTGATGGTTTGAGTTATCGACTGATGCGGATAACTACTAACTGATCTTGAATAATTGTTGTCTCCACTTTTTCCGATCTAATCGATATTTGTCAGATATAAGATTTTTGCATTTATAAGAATTTACTAACTTTATTTAAGCAAAAAGTCAAGGAATTATGGACTTCCGAAAATACGAAATCAATTCTCCTTCCAAGGGCTATCGGGATGACAGTAGTATCCTCACCTTGTGAATGTGTCGTGCTCAGCAATGGATCTAATGACTTGTTGATGATATCTACTTAATCGGTCTTAAATAGGTATATCTCAAATATAATGAACTTTGTGACTCACATGGTTTTACTTACTAGGGAGCCCCACAACTTGTGAGACTCCAAAACTCACCATGTAAAAGCTACATTACTTACCTGCTTTGGAAATGAGTTTACTGACATTTTATTTAAAAAAAATACCATATTTACTTATTAGTATTAGTATATAGACTAGATCGTAATTATAGTGATGTTCTACTAAAAATTTCACGTTAAAAAAAATATTTACTGCAACCTGTCCTCCCAAAACTTGCTGATGGTTACGGGATCTAGCTTCTTAAGGCTAAGCCTAGTCAGCGAAGTGGCCCTAGAATATTTAATAACACCTATATGGCTTTGTATGACGTTCATGGTATGATCCAAACGTTTGCCATACGTATATACATACACACATATAGATCACGCTACTTTCCTAACAGAGGGGAAAATAGGGAATATTTCCTTCCACCTATTATTATGATTCTGACAAACATCTATCACTTCTTCAACATTCATCAATCTTTACATACATGCCTGCCGCTTTAGGATACCCCAGCTGACCTCTACTTTCTTTAGAACATCCCTGGAAGTTCTTCTTGGTCTTTCCCTTCTAATCTTCTCATTTACACTCGTTATAACAAAAACACACTAGCGAACATTCCTTTCTTTATTCGAATCACAGTATCATCTGTCATGCCACGACGTTTCCTTATCACACTATGCTTTATTCTATCACTCAAATTTATACCATGCATACTCCTCAAAGCTCTGATCTGTTAGCTCAAATCGCTCCTCTCGTGACGTTGCACGTGGTCGGCTCGGCGCACTCCGTTTGAAGTGGTCCCACGTTATTTACGTACTGCTTGTATATTTTGATATTCGCGGCCAGACCATCCACTCTGCTGATCCACTGCGGGTATGGACTCATACTGTTGCACAACATTCATCATTACATATCGATATACAATAACATTCACGCTATTTTGATTTTATATCATTTTTTGTAATTTATTTGGGTGTTCTGTCTAATAATATTTTATTCAACATATTTAACTAATGTACTTCTTGAATTAATGAAAACATCATATATATTAGAAAGAATGTATTTTTTTAAGTTTTCATCTGTTTGCCACGTCGAACCTAATAGGATGATCACAAAATCCCACCAAGTAATGACTTAGGAACTTTCTAATAAGGAATTGTAATCTAAGAAGCCTTTGCAAATAAATAGTGTAAGATGTGGCACTTGCTAACTGGGTGCCGCGTGGAGTCCGGACATTAGTACTTTTACTGCCTCGTTCTTTGTTGTTGCCGTTATCTATTTTAGCATGTAAAAAAAATACATACAGTCGAACATAGAACCTCCTCCTTTTTTGAAGTCGGTTAAAATAGAGAGACTGCAAGCTCAGTTCTTTCTTCTTCTTTTAAATTTCATTACTTCTTATAAATTCTAGGTTTACCTAGAAGGTTATATGCTGGAATAATATTATTGGTTTTGAATAAGTATATATTAAAAGAACTCATACAAGTGTTATAAAAATTAATGTAAAGTAGCAAGCGCGTGTTGATCCTGTTAGATTGGGAACAGCTTGTAAGGCTTTATATAAAAGTAAAAAAGTATTAATTCAATATTGTTAGTACGCAGCACTGCAATGGTATCGGAAACCTTTCCACATTCATTACCATAATGTATGTTAAGTTTATATTATTGATACTTGCGACTAAATTATAATACGTCCAATAAAATATTTTTGACTGACTTTTCTCTTGAGTAGTAGTAGGGCTCACTCTGATTTTTTTAGAGTAAGCCTCAGATCACCAACGTTCATGAGCGGCAGTTACCACTTACCATTAGGTGTTTCTGCTTGCTAATCTGCAACCTCAGGCAATAAAAAAGAGCATTGTCAAGTCAGTGTAAGCAATATCAGTAATTTAGGTCAACTAAAAACGTATGCAGTCCTGAATTTTCCACTTATACAGCCGGTAGTGCTAGCTCTCTAAAGCCTAGTAGAAACAATTATATACCTATTAATGAAGTTGTAGAAGTGATTTGTGAATGTTGGTCTACTGTAGGCAGGTTTATAGTTACAGTACAGATTCAGGCTGTGCTAATGTTAAGCATGTATCAATATTATCATGATAGCAACTGAACAAACAGATATCGTGACATACACAAGAAGAATACTGTTTAAATAAAAAAGCAAATACACTATAGATATCAGATCAATACAATGCGATGCGCGTTGTATTGATCGTGTATCATACGCAGATAAAACCAATGAATCAAACATATTAATACTAGTATTACTCAACATCCGATCGACGAAGAATTGAACCCAGTATCACCAATATTTACATCTACCGTACCACCATACCATCTTCATCTACCGTACGTATGTGAACACAAGTATATTTTAACGCTCCCAGTTTTATGGCTTATTAAAAAGTTTAATCAGTGTATTTAACTGTAAAATCACGTAAAAGCTTAGTGTTAATCGGGAACTTACTAAATAGTGTTTTGGACAAGAACAAAAAGTGATCATTTAAGTGTATTTAACTAAAATAACTTTTTCTTTTCGTCAAACCGCGTGTTGATATAAACAGTTTGTTCGAACGCGTAAGTGACGCGGTTTCCCCGGCGCTTGTGACATTATTCTCGCGAGCTGTCAAAGTGTGAATTGAACATCAGCTGTTTAACACGAACTTTGTTACTTTGCGAATAAATAAACAGATAAACGAGTTTTAAAACACAGTATTTTAATTGTTTGTTGGAAGACTTACAATATAATACATATCCTATAGGTACACATTATCTATACCTACATATTTTTATTATAACAGTTCAATATAATTAATTGTGTTGGATAAAACTACTACAGAAATGACTTCGAGGCCTCAGGTATTTGAGTGTTGTATACACGACAATCATGATGAACAATTTATTGTCTGTATGAATTGTCAAAAGCCGTTTCATCTTGCTTGTATATCCGTCTCGGATCCTCAAGTTGCCGGCACCAAAGACTGGAAATGTCTTTTATGTACTACTAGGGTGCCCCGGAAAGATTCTACGCCAATTAGTAACGTACAGTTCACGAGAGGTAACAAGAGGCCGGCGATAAACTCACCAATTTGTTCGCCTGAGACACCGACCCACCAGGCTGCAGTCACTGGTGATGAGGTACGTGGTATTATGCAACAGGCTCTGAAGGACTTCCTAAGTGACATTAATCGCAGTATGCACGACATTATCAACAAGGAATTGGAACCTCTCAAAAATGAATTACGAGACTTTCGTAACTCATTGTCTCTAATCGATGCCAAATATACAGACCTTGAATCTGACCATACTAAAGCTAAAAATGAAATAAGTGAACTGAAGGCAGAAAATAACCAATTAAAAGAAACGGTTTCTGATTTGAAAATGCGTATGAACAGTCTCGAACAATACTCAAGATCAAACAATATTGAAATTAACTGCGTTCCAGAAAGCAAGCACGAGAATTTGTACAACATCGTGATGCAGCTTGGTAAAGCCGTAGATTGTGAACTTAAAGAAAATGAAATCCACCATGTCACCCGCGTAGCTAAGATAAACGCCAAAAGCACACGTCCCAAATCTATTGTGGTACAGTTTGCTTCGCCGAGGATTCGTAATCTTGTATTAGCATCCATAATCAAATTCAATAAAGCACATATTGAAAATAAGCTGAACAGCCACGACCTTGGTTTGACTGGTGAAAAAACTGCTATCTTCGTATCGGAACATCTATCGTCTTCAAATAAAACTCTGCATATGGCTGCACGTATGAAGGCAAAGGAGAAGGGGTACAAATTTGTTTGGGTGCGTGGAGGTAAAGTTTTCATGAGGAAGAGTGAACAATCTGAGTACATTGTAATTAAAAATTTAGACACACTAAATAAGTTAGAATAATTATTAATTAATTTAGTCTTTTTTATACCTGTTATATTTTTATTAAAGTCTTAGAATGAAGTCGTTAAGTTTATATTACCAAAACTCTAGAGGTTTACGAACCAAAACGAATTTCTTCTACCGTAATATGTCAGCGAGCAACTATGATGTGATTATTTTGACTGAGACCTGGCTCAATGATACTATATTAAGCAGTGAACTTTTCGACGAGAGATATGTGGTTTTTAGAAGAGATAGGGAGGGAAGTAGGGTTGGAGGTGGAGTAATTATTGCCGTGTCAAAGAGTATTGCATCCAGACGCATGTGTGAGTGGGAAAGTACCTGTGAGGATCTTTGGGTTACTTTGGACATCTCTCTGACCCAAGGTAAGCGACGTGTGGCTTTGTGTGCCGTTTATTTGCCCCCACCGGTAACAAGCTCGTTGCTGAACCGATTTTTAGATTCATGTAATAATGTTTTTGACAGTAACGAATCTAACGTTTTCATAATTGGCGATTTTAATCTGAGTTCAATTGACTGGAACTCTGTTGCGGAATCGAGAGCACAGAAGAACATTTCTGCTATGTGCGAGACCCTAATTGATTTTACTTATGTCAACAAACTCTCTCAGGTAAATAATGTTCGAAATGTTTCGGGACGTATACTTGACTTGGTTTTGACATCGATATCCAGTTGCACTGTCTGTGAAAGTTCAGTGTCTCTTAGCGTAATTGACAAACTTCATCCTCCTATTGAAATGGTTATCTCGACAACTCTTAATCCTAAGTTACGTTATAATACTGACTCCCTTAGACGCAATTTTCGTAAGGCAAACTATGAGAAGATCAAAGAGTTTTTAATTGACATAAACTGGGGCAAATTATTTGCTGGTTTAAACATTGACGACATGATGGTAGTTTTTTATGATAAAATAAAAGAAGTTGTCGACCGAAATGTGCCACAATTGAAGCCTAATAAAAACAAATACCCACCTTGGTTTGACCGTAGCTTAATAAGACTCTCTAATGAGAAAAACAGTATTAGACGTCGTTATAAAACCTATAGAAACCCATTGGACGGTATTGAATTGGATATTTTAGGCAAAAGATTTGATAAACTAAACATAATTAAATATAATAACTACTTGAGTATAATAGAAAATAATTTAGCAAAAAACCCTAAACTTTTTTGGACGTTTGTCAAAGCTAAACGCGGCGGGTCTAGTCTTTACCCTGCAACAATGACAGATGGCACATCAATATCATCTGATAGCACTGTTATTGGTGAAATGTTTGCAACATTCTTTTCTTCGGTTTACTGCCTGGACGATCCTACTTCACAAATGGCTAGCTCAGAATTATTAAAAAATATTTCATTAAATAGCCTGTCTTTGGCGGTACCTGTGATTGATTGTAGGTCGATTTATGACAAACTCTCAACTATGGACATCAACAAGGGACCCGGACCGGACGAGGTGCCACCTATATTTATTTCTTCGTGTGCAAAAGAACTTACTGAACCATTACATCTTATTTACAATAAATCTCTTTCATCAGGTGTATTTCCATCATTGTGGAAAAAAGCAAAAGTTGTTCCCATATTTAAGTCTGACGCGAAGGATTCTATTATAAATTACAGGCCTATTTCGATACTATCATCCTTCGCCAAGGTATTCGAATCTTTAATTTATCCTTTTCTGTATAGACACTTAAAATTATATCTGAGTGACAGTCAGCACGGTTTTGTTAGCGCTAGATCAACTTGTACAAACTTGATGACATTCACAGAATCTGTGATGGAGGCGATAGATGCTGGTAAACAAATGGATGTTGTATATGTAGATTTCAGTAAAGCTTTCGATAAAGTTTCTAGCAGATTACTATGTCACAAGCTTGCGGCTTACGGAGTGTGTGGATCACTTCTTGACTGGATAGGTTCTTATCTTACTTCAAGGTCTTTTTATGTCGTCATAAATGGTTTTCAGTCCGATCACAAAAATATAACATCAGGTGTGCCACAAGGTTCCCATTTAGGGCCTCTTTTATTTAATTACTTTATTAACGACCTGGCACCTGCTTTTTTATACTCCACACCATATATGTATGCCGATGATGTTAAGTTTGCTCGAGTTATCCATTCAATGCAGGACTGTTTGTTATTGCAAAGAGATATTGATATGATCGTTCGGTGGTGTACAGATAATGGCATGCTTTTAAATTTTAAAAAGTGTTTCCATGTTGCATTCTCCAGAAAGGTCAACGTTGTTAAGTATGATTATCACATTCACCAAACAGCAATCCAAAAAGAAAATATAATAAAGGACTTGGGTGTGTTGTTTGATAGCAAAATGACATTTTTGCCTCATCTGGAGAGTGTAGCTAAGAAAGCATCTAAGGTTATGGGGTTTGTTATCAGGACGTGTAAAGATTTCCGACAACGCAAGGTCAGAATTTTGTTGTACAATAGTCTGGTGAGGAGCATCTTAGAATACTGTAGTCCAATCTGGAGGCCACATTACGCTGTACACTGTTTGCGGCTGGAGCGTATTCAAAAGAGATTTTTATGGCATGTCTCTTTTTCTGAGGGTAGGGCTAAAATAGAAAATTCATACGCTAAAAGATTAGAATATTATAACTTTGATACGCTTGAAAGCCGCAGATGTCTTTTGGATGCAATATTTATTTATAAAATTATTCGAAGTAAAATAGATTGCGCTCAATTGCTAAAAAAAGTCTCTTTTCGTACTCCCTTACGTTTGCCTCGCTCTCAAGTTACTCCACTTTCAATACCTTTTAGATATACAGTCTTAGGCTCGAACTCTCCCGTTCCTAGACTTTGCAAGACTTTAAATAGCGTGAGTGATATTGTCGATGTAAATTTTGATAGCATTGGAACGTTTCGCAAAATTATTCGTAATCACTTCCATTAATAGAGGAACAATTTTGTCTGTGACATTAATTGTAGTAGATGTCTGATAGTAGATATATTAATACTACATAATAGTTATTTTTTCTTCTAAATTTGTATATAAAATTGTGTCATTCCCACTGTTAGTTTGCTGGTTTTTATTAATGTTGTTTTCTAGTGTGTGACCTGTGTGAACACATATACTAACTCAATGTAAGCGGTGTTCACCTATAAGTAGTTGCTACATTTAAACTGTTATTTTTTATTGAATTTTGTCATGTATTGTTCTAGTGTAAGCAACTGTTGGTGGACCTTAATAAATAAAATAAAATAAAAAAATACATCATATCGGCAGCTCAAAGGTGATCCGAACCTCACGCCGACCATCAAAGAATTACTCAAAACTTTTGATATCGCATATATCATAAACAAAATAATGTTTATAGAACATATTAACGTTACGTTTAATGAATATTTTTCCAAATGCACACGTTTCTGCGTCGTAAATCTGTCAATACAGGGGAGAATTTCAGCGCGTGCGCGCGTTTTGATGAATGTTTTCAGCGATCAAAGGGCGCGAGCGGACGCCCGCGCGCCGCTCTAGCGTTTTATAGCCAATCGACAAGATATTTAAGTTACGTTACAGGGACGTCATGTCATACCTATGTGGTTTTAAACATACTGAGATATTATATTCGTTACATTTCATTGGCTATAGCCTACTCTACTTAGTAATCATAAAAGAAAGTGAATTAAGTCTTTAAACGCCATGTCGGACACCGTTGTCCGACAAACAATTAAATTTCTATTGTGTCTGCAGTCTGGCGTTCAATGTGTTAAAAAAGAGAAAGAAATTTGTTTTAAAAACTTCGACAACTTACTCATCTCACTACAATCTACAACATACTCGTAATATTATAAAGCTGAAGAGTTTGTTTGTTTGTTTTAGACCAGATTTAGGGATCAACCAGAACGCTAGATCTGGTCTAGTATATATTGATTTAAATCGATAAATATACATATTATCTAGTGGAGTGACGTAACGTAACGCTACAAAAATCAACTTGTATGATTTGTGGTCACATGAATATGTATGTTATTTCCTATTTGATTCATAAAGTTTGCAAGACGGTTAATTTGTGCAGACCAGTTGTAAAAGTTGGTTGAATAAATAAATATTTAATGCCTTTATTGACACAAGTCCGTTATCTGGGTAGTCTTTATATTGATTTATATAAATCATTGAGGAAAAAATTAGTCTTGGTTGATACTTGTATTTTTTATAATATAATTATAATATTGTTAGCATCATGGCTAAGTTTTCTCAGTTTATCGGTATTGTGTAAGTGAGTTTCTAGTCATTTATTTATACCTGATCATATTTCAGTATAAATGGGAGAAATATTGCATTTTATATATCTAACCTATTAATTTCTTCAACCTCATCACATTGCATCGCATTTCTGAGCGCAGGTTTCTATGCACTTAACGATACTAGCCTAATTGGTGAGGAGGATTCAAATTTTCCTTCCTGCAAAGGTTTTTAAGATTTGTTCCCTTAGTCGCGTTTTCGAGCATCCGGGTAATAAAAAAGTGCGGTAATTACATTATTATTATTCTTGAGATGTTTCTTTGCTGTTCATCAGAGACGATAAACTTTGTTTCAAAATCCAGCCACGTTATAAATCTTAAGTTTGTTTATCAACCATACATATTTTTGATTACTATAAAACTTATATTAAACACAAAACCCATCAAAAACTCTACAGTAATTAAAAATCCGACAAATTTTATAAAAATACATGTTGAAACGTAACGGAAACGATTGTTTACGTGTTCAGGTGTAATGAAATCATTGCAGGAAGTGTTCCCGAATGTTCCATGTTGTGTGTTTACAAGTTTGTGTGCGCTTCCTTTGACGCGCTCAGAGCGCTCACAGATCGTTTGATCACGCGTCTATTACTTTAGCTTGTTTTTATACATGCTTTACCTACAGCGCCGCGCCGAGCCGCGCCCGGAGACTGTCTTGACTGTAGGCTTTCTATAAGCTCATCTCATCTTAACTTGAAAGGGTAAAATATGTTTGTATGTTAACTTCTGCATTCTGCGCAGGCGACCCAAGAATGCCCAAGATCGCCTACGTTTGGTAGCCGACAAGTAACGGCGGAAGTAATTAGAATTGATCACAGGAATTGATAAATGTTTTAAGTAAGTACATCATCTAGGGTTGGGTAGAATTCTCATATTTGTTTGTCTAATACCTAAGTTTTAATTGAAAACATGGTGTCAGTTTTTTCATAACATTAAATTATAATTAAATATAATAAAACATTTAGTTAGTTATTCAACAACAACAAACGATAGCAAAGCCAAACAAGTTATTTTGGAGTTATTCATTCTTCCACAGATGTAAGAATGTTGACAAACAAATTAAAAGAGTCTCGCATCCACATCAGTATGTCCGTCACATTTCCGCGCGACTGCTCCCGCGCATGTCAGGCCGGTGCGTGACGAGGGTAGCCAGGGATCGCTCATCGATCTAACATACCCACTGCACAACTTTATAGCATATGTATGATATGAGTAATAGACAAAAACTTTTGCAATTTTCTAAGAATTAGTTCAACATTGCTTTTACACCTAAAATTTCAAAATCACTCGTATACAAAACTTGTTGTTCCAGAGTTAATCTCTGATTATGAATAGATTGTCTTAAATTGGACCTAATACAGCTGGCGACATGTGGGTGTGACATGCCTCTGCTTATCCTTTCGGGAAATTCAATTTCGCTCTGAAGCACCCGAAATGGAAAGACAACTGTCTTTTTTACATGACTGCTGCGCAAGAATACCTGCGTTTTTTTTTCTTATCACATAACAACCGCACAAGGTAACAAGCCCTGTGTCGTGGGAGACACAAATTACGCCCAGATTAGAAAAAAAATATGCAATATCATACAAATATTTGTCCCGTTTGGGAATCAAAATCACATCACTCGGTACGGCGATGTTAGTGGCGAGGCGACCATTTAACCGCTACACCATGGCGACAGATAGGTAAGGTCGGACAAAAACGATATTGGTTGGGTGTGTATCCATGAAATTTTCAGTATCAGCCCGGTGTTTGGAAGTGTGCCCAGTTAATGGTAATAGGCTCCTCCCCTATTCCATGGAACCTAATATATTATAGCTGGCGAAAAGTGGCTGTGATGAACTTCTGCTTATCCCTTTGGGGGTAAAGGCGTGATGCTACGTTTATGTGCTTTTGTGGAAACACCTATAACATTGTTAGTGAAGTTTTGTTACATTCCTATCGTTGTATGGCGGCTTGGTATGTAACCTGAATTCCTGCCACTATAGCGTGCTATTAGTGTACTATTTAGTAGATCGTTAGTGATAAACAAACGGAAGGCCCGTCCGTTATTTCGCTACATAAATATTTTCGTGGCGGCTTGATGGATCGGTCGTCGGTTCGGTTCCCGACTGTGGCTAATCTTGCTGTTTATCAATATTATTGTGTTTTTTAAATTATACTTTTTGTGGTATTATGATAATGTGGTATTTTGTAAACGCTCTTGTGGGAATTGAAATATATTTTAATACGAATTAATGTAGCATATTAATTTGACAGAAACGTTTAGTTAAATGTTTTTTATATACATGCACTTACTCAAAAAAGTGAGAACGAGTGTTTAGACTTCTTGTGCACGGAGAAATACCAACAGAAAACGTACTTATTCATTTATAAAGAAATTTGGTTCTAAATATTTTATAAATGTTTAGAAATATTTTGTAAATGTTTAGAACATTTATAAGAATCGATCGTCTCCATGCTTTGATATGCATAAAGAGTTTAATGTTATATTAACTAACTTCTATTCAGAAGATACATATAAAATAAGACACAATTTATCTTAAATTGATAAAAAACATAAGAAACAAAATTAAAAGCACTGGACGACCGTGACAGGACTTGAACCTGCAATCTTCGGATCCGAAGTCCGACGCCTTATCCATTAGGCCACACGGTCTTGTACTACATTCTCTAGACAAAGGCTCTGTTCAGGTAATATTCGTGACCTATTTTGTTGAGACTACCGACAGCATATTGTATATATAGGCTTTTAATTCCCTTCGTATAAACTTCCTGTATCTTTGCTAATATTATTGGACATTGGTAAATGTGTGTGTTTGGACTACTTTCACGCTGTTAAGGAGCAACGATTCAACTTAATTCGCTTATATATAGTTATAGGGCAAAGAGTGGTAAATGGTAATGTCTTTTATAATATTCTTCTCTCAAACAGAATGGGCTTGAGGCAGATCCCGCTGTTGGAATTCATCAAGTCACACAGAATGCTTCCAACTTGATTTAGGGACTACCACATTAAGTGATAACCGGTACCAACGGCGCCACGTGCCTTGCATCATAGACTGACCTTGCTAACCATTGCTTAACCTCCTCGATGATCTTAACGAACATCTCAGTACCACGTGAGCCTCATTATAATTACTTATAAAGAGACGCACGCATTGGTTTCTTATTGAATATCGTTTTGGTCTATTTTTAACCAAATGAACACTATCCCTTACACGTAACATTTGTGTTCAATTTAATTAACCTTTATATTACATAAGATACAATTATTATATTAGCTTATAAACTAATTTACACGCTTGTCAATTTTCACAAGTCTCTAACCAAATCAATTTTATTTAAAAATATTTCTCAACCGTATTCCTAGATAATAAGGCTTAAAATCCTTTTCAAAACCACCAATCTTATGTTTGTTCCCTAAAATGTAAATTTTATGATGAATCGCTACGTTGAGATGGTTATCTGTATGACGTATAGATGTCGCTAGTGATGGGGACACGGCTCTATAGCCTATGGGTTATTGATTGTCAAGATATTCATGGTAGCTGAACTTTTGATCGGTTAGTGGTTGTCAGAAGCCGTTATGTTATGGTTATTGGTTATGATTAGACCTAGTAGTTTGAAAAAAATATGTTTGTTTTAAGCGTAAAATAGAGTATCCCGTGAATTAGAATTATATAACTATATTATTACGCGTTCTATAGAGTTATGTACGTACCTATAGAGTATTATACCTATATCACCACGCCATTTTCTTTGAAGCGGACAGGCAGAGATGCATCAGATCCATATTTCACCACTTATGTTTAGTCCTATGTTTTATTAAGGGGCTAACCTACTGCCTATAACCGGACATATTACAAGACTCCGGGTCTGTGATAGGAAAACCCACTGCCCTTTTTGCCCAATCCGAATATCAATATCAAAATATGATCTTACAATTAGAAAAACAGTTCCAACGAGTGCTATACAAAACAAACTTTTTTTATTTTTTATTTATATAACAAAATAAAGGCTTATACATCTGTTTAGGTCTTTATAGCATTCTGAAAACCACAGAGGTTTAACTACGTTCATATGTATGTTTGTTCTTTAATATGTTATCGTATTTTACATTTGTTTTGTGTTTAACAAATAACGCGCCAATTGTTCCTAATAAAGGACAGACTTTAACACATATTGTTCTCCAGGACAATTATATATCGGTTCTCGTTGTCCACTCGGAGCTGCAGGCAGTGACAAAACTGTCCGAAGCGCACGTCGAGAGGACACTTGCATACATGTTATTGTTTTAAATTTTAATTTTGTTTTTCACAAAAGCAATTGTGAAAAATAAACTTATTTGAACAAAGAGGTTGATGTATTTTGCTAAATATTTCATGATATTTTGTTGCAATGTCCTATTGTTGCCGGGCTTTACACTTCGTTATATGTAGGTTAATTTCATGGTAGTCTGAAGCTCAGTGGTTATTTGTTTCCTTTTTCATGTAGCCGTAGCACGTTTACGTCAACTAAAATACTGGCTGTAACGTTAATTTCTAATGGATGGATCTATCTATGGATTTGGCTACCAAAGTTAGAATTTTGAGATAAGCTCCATACAAAATATGTCAAAATTCTAACTTTAGTAGCCAAATCCATAGATAGATTATTGAAATCGGCCGTAAGTAGTACCTGAATTGTTTAGTTCTGCTATTAATTTTAAACTATAATAGGTATTCTGTGTAGTATTTTTGATGGGTTTCAATGTTCTAGCGTCGGCGTCTTAGTAAAAATAGGAATTGAAATTAATTACCTACCTACGCATTCGCTTAGACATAGATGTACCTAAATGGAGATTTAGCAAGGTTTCAAACTATTAATTTACTTCAGCTAAGTAGATTTATAAGCCAAATTAAGACTAGCGTCTTAATAATTTTGATATTTCCTCTAAGTTGAATTGAAATTTGGATGGCTTCTGATCTGAAACTGCTACTAACCTTAATTCGTCATTGCAAAAAAGTCTATGATATTCGTTGATTTGTAAAATCTAGAACTATTCTAAAGGATCAGGCTTTAATTTTTGCTCAAGATGTATTATTTCTTTAAAACGTCTGGCTTCCTAACATCTCCATAATATTTCGTGTTAAATATTTCAAAAGCTACCAGCTACGGACAATACACTTTCTCGAGGATAAAAAATACTCTAATTCCATATTCAAAGTGTCGCACTCATTGTCTATGCCTAATAAATATGGCGACTAATTTTGACAGATACGCGCGCGCTTCCACGGCGCCACTGTTGACTAGATTTACTGTTGCTCCAACCCATATTGTTTTACTTTTGTCTTTAACACGTTTGGAATTCAAAATAAATGAGCTTAGCTACTGATTTGAATGTCAATACTCAGTTAATACGGTTAGGTGTTTTTGTTTCTGACCAAATATGTCGTAGACTGCTAGTGTTGCTACATTTTAAATAGTGATAGGAAATGAAAATGTATAATCTAAATTGTAGTCCCCGCTCCACCCTCATGGTCGCACTTTAGTTTATTGCGAATCGAAAACAGGTGTAATGTTTATTTATATCTTGCATGTCTGATCTAGCTGTTGCCAGTTTGTTGTAACTGTGTAGCCTATGTAGAGTCTGGGTGTAATTATTATGTACGCTTGAATTAGATCTTTCTGAAGTCTGTTAGATATAGAAATTAATGTTTCAAAACCTGACTAAAATGTACCAAGTTCCCAAAGTGGGATAAGCTGGCAACACAGACTTCAGACCTCTAAAGAGCAGCGAGAAACGTTTCGTTTCATGCATTGTGTTTGGACGCGTACATATTACAACTACCATGATTCATGGCAATGTGTTACACAAGTTTTTGTCTGTTTTATGACCTTTTTATTTGTGTGTAATTTAAATAATAATGTTCTTTAATTTATTTTAACGCATCCGCATAAATTTTGTTCACGGTCTATTGTTACAGAGCTAGTTACACAATTATTATTGTGTTATGATTTTATAGTTATTTTAATTTACTTGTGAGACGGTTCTTTATAAGATTAGACGCTTTAACACAGGAAAACATGACGCTCCTTGAATATTCACGTTTTAACTAATTTATATTGGAGTTATTTAGTGTGTTAAGATTTTTTTATGTAATAGTTAGGTATGTACCTTCTAGGCTAACAAATCCTTCGCTTGATGTTAAGAAGAAAACATGGGAAGCAATGCTATTTATGGTACATAAAACTAACAGTATTCTTGTCCCTATAAAGTAGGTACTTACTTACTACTTGAAATACCAACGCTTGAATATACCAACAAGAATTATTTTTCCAATTAAAACGCGATATTAATTCAAAATAAAAATATAATCAATTCAGAATCAATAGAATACCTGAGGACCATTTACATTTTAATTTTACTGATCACTTAACAAATTACAACTTTATTGCTTAAAGGATAAAGTCTATTGTTACATAAATATTTGTTTGTTGTATGTTAGGAAAGTAAGGGCGTTTTCACACTCTGAGGTGTCGTGTCTCCGAGCAACAAATCGCGCGACAAATAAGTGCGCGGCGCGGACGCACGCGGCGACGCTCATTACCTATTTGATTTATAACGATTGCAGATTGCGAATAACTTGTACGACAACGATGTTTTCGGTAACAAATGATTATTATCGTTGCTTTATAAAGAATCGTTAATTAAACGTGTCTTGGGTTTACAAATTTGAGAGACCATTTTGTTTGGTTTTATGTTTCAATGAGTATTTTATTTATTTGTATGATATTAGGTAATTAGAGACGATGTAAAAGTGAAGAGATGTGTAAATAAAAATAGTATCTAAATGTTGCAGTCCAATACCAGACGGAAAATGTCACTAGCCGGAAATAAATTTTCAATAAAATCCTAATTTCAGATTTGCTGCTGTAAACGAATAGAAAAATTCTTAGCATCCGCCCGCTATATCAGTTTTATCGACATAATAGATATAGTAATCCTGATATCAGGCTGTTATAGTTCTATTTAGGAAAAGCCAGTAGACAAATTATTATTCAAAAACTCTTGTCATACTCGCAAGCTTTTTAAATCGTTACTAAGCATCTAAAAGAAGTTTATGAAATAATAATTCTTAATTTCAAACATGCATTGAGTAAAGACCGCCCGTAGTACGTATATAAACTATAAAAGAGACATTTTGGATGCATCTGCAGTAGTAGCCAGTGTTCTAAATGATGCGTCGCGAATGCAACTGATTTAGTACTGACGACTGACGATTCTTTCTCAAAGATCCTTTTGTAAACGTAGAGCACTCTCTTTGCCTATGACATTGATTTGTTTGAGCATTCGACTTATGAAAAAGCTGCTTTTACGGGAGCTGCTGTGGTTGTGTAGTAGCTTCCAGTAATGCATTGTAATTTGATAGTTATTTTTGTTGGCATAGAGTTTTTATTCTTGTGTAGTAGAAGAACTAATTAACTTTGTGTTTTACGAAAAATATTTTATAAAGTTGACCTTATCGAAACCATTATTTTAATTCATAAATACTATGCATTAATGTAGGTGTAAGACAAATTATAATATAAGAACCTATAATAAAAATATTAAATGTTAATATTTTAAATGTAGGTATCACCCAAATCATAGATCCAAATAACCATAAAACTGTTACTATTTGTGTTTATAATTAGTACAAAATGCTTACAAATCTTAAATATTTAGTTGGGAAGTACCTTTGGGTATATTTCATCAATCTTTCTTACAATCTAGAATTTTATTGTATTTAAGAATCGATATATTTTTTGTCAAATGAATTAATCTTAGATGTCAGTAAAGTTATCTTTTTAATGAATGACCTACATTTAAGTCAAACATAACATTCCATTTTTTTTATTTTATTGGTGTTATGTTGCTTAGGTTAATTAATAATATGCTAATTTCAAGAACATGTTTAGAATAGCTAAAAATCAGAAGTTGCACATTTAGATTCGTAAAATATTTCGTGCATAGCTGACAGTTCGGTAGTCGTTCAGAAACGCATTCTTAATTAGTTTCGCTACCGCTACTTGGGTGTCTAACTTAATGAATTTCACGCATCTAATACTCGTACCATTATATTTTTCTTTTGCATTATTGTCCTACTAGCGTTACGGTCCATTGTGCGATTTTTAAAAGATTTTCTTTGACTTGACTAAATAATTAGCGTAGCAATGTGCATTAGGCAGAATGATCGGTAGCTTTTGTCAACCTGTATGGTAGCTGATGGAGACAGTGGGTGGTAGCCATTGACAATATACAAAATTGAAATGTGACAACTGTTTTTCTTTTGTTTCTGTTTTTAAAGCAATGTGCTGAGTGCCTGTGTATTATAAAGATAAACGATATAGGATATAGGTCCAGCTTTGGATTATTTTATAATAAAGACACACTAATTGATTAGTATTTATTGAAATTTGTGTGTTTTTATAAATATTAACATAATTTTTAATTTAATTTTGTCTCATGTCTTTATCAGGTTATCATCATCATGCAAATTATTTTTTGAAGATTTTAATTAATACCTACTGATGTGCATTTATTTAGTGTTTCTCAGATTTTGTAGATTAAAATATAGCTTTGGCCTGAATTTCTGTTATGTTTTCAATGAAATTGGCTGTATATAAACTAGATATAAGAAATTATTTTTGTTGGCCTTTGGGTAATATTTGTGTATTGTTGCTGTACTATAAATAAGTTGTTTATAGGTAGCTAGTATATATGACCCGCAATAACTGTAATAGTAATAAAAATATAATTCCTACAATATCAAGTTTACTCCATCTGACCGTTAGTAAATCAACAGTCCTCAGTTATGCAGTAGCTATAACTAAACTGGATATTAATTCATGTTTTACACCTCAGGCTAGTGCTACCGTCGCACATACTCTCGTTAACATAAATATAGAACAACTGTATTTAACTGTAAAGCCTAGTTGGTAATAAGTACTTACATTATACTTACATTAAACTTAAAGTGTGGAAGCAGAAGATCTTATGAAAAACTTTTTATAGTAGGACTACAAAGAGGCAAAATTATTTGAAATCGATATATGTAGTTTTACGAGTAACTCAGTGTTAGAAGGAGGTGCCATGAAAGTTAGTATTAAAATAGTAATTTCAATGTGTGGGATGGCGTCAACCATTGACATATTATTGTCATGGCATGTGATCAAATTAAAAGAAACGAAAGACTGAAGGAATTAGAGGAAGAGGTAGACGGAGAAGGATATTTATGGAATATAAATAGAAGGAGAAGGGACAGGTACTGTCGTACCAGGAGATGAAACGATTTGTTTGCTACTTATTCAGCGAGTAGGGATGTTAATATCTAATCAAGTTAAGGAAGAGGACTGTGAGGTTTCTTGTTCAGTTAAATGAGTCTACTGCGATGTATCTGTTTAAAAGTTAACCATGCGTAAATTAATACCTGAATAGTGTTGTATTTGCATACAACATAGCATTGTATACGATTTTTAGATATCTAGACATGTATCGTTGTCGACAGGGCCATCGATTTCGATACATTCAAAAGTTCATAATAAATAATTTCCTCATGTTTACACGTATATTTTTTGCTAAAACGCACCAGCCAAGAGCAATAATTACACCGATCTCTCATAACAACTTTTTATATTAAATAAAACATGATAATTTCCAATTTGCGTATGCAAAAGGTACCAAAGATCAGTTGGACCATTTGTATAGTTGATTTACGTTGCCCCCCTGTGCGTGTTATAATGACCACTGAATTGTACAATGTTACTTGCACGTTTAAAGCTAGCCTTTGGGACAAATAATGTGAGTGCAGTGTTCGGGAGTGTTTCCTACTGTTTCCTGTAGCTTTTGTTTAGATTTCGAGGAAAGAAGGCTGGTGAGTGATGGATGGAGCAACAGGAGTTGATTTCGTTTGTGTTTTGAAAGGTTTTGGCGAAGTTAAAGGTGTTAAAGATAGGTTGTAGACATCTGTACTCGTTACCTGGTTATGTCCTGCTGTTACTCAAGAAGACACGCGTTTTAATAGCTTTGTTTACTTGCATCTATATAGATTGTACATATATTATGACATTTAATTGTCTGTTGTAGCTATAAAACAATGTATAAGAAAAAAGTGATACGAAACTCTGATACTTACTAATTTTAGTTTTGAGATTGTAACAGTTTGCTGTACTTAGTAGATATTATAATATAAGTATTACTGGTTCAAACCTACAAAGGTACGTTCTATTAAGTATTTTGGTGTAAACAACAAATTAATAATGACGCACTTTGTTGGTCTCACTTATATAGACTTCAGAGCAAAAAAGGATAGGTACTTTAAAGCTGCATGTTGCCTCATCTATTATCTTAACTAGAAGATACTAATGCACATGGCGGCTACTTTACACAATACTATTGTCTACACATCTAAATGTCCCGTTTTATCATTGATTAATGGCCAAACCCCATGAACGGAAGCCAAAATACTCGAAAAAGTCAACATTGCGACCATTATATAATTACTCCAACACTTTGTCGGCTTTTCTAGGAAACATATCACATCCACCGACTTCTGCGCAGCTATTAGACATGCGCTGACGCCGACTTTAGCAAAAAATCCGCCGATAGTTAGCTATACACGGTGAACGGAATCACGAACAAAAATAATAAAAACATCACAGTCAAAATATATGTTGGCGTTACACAAAAAAATTGTAAAAGAGATGTTGACTTTGTCTACTTTGTGACGTACCGCGTTCCACTGTCCATCGGTCAATATTTATTATGGTCTCTATCTCTCAGTTAATAAGTATAGTTTTTCTTCGATAATATCGGGCGTCAAAACTTTTTTTTCGCTTTCGATTCGAGAAAGGGCGTGGCTCGTCCCGAATGGAAACATTTGCCAATATTATCGTGAAAGGTCTGAACAGATGAAATAATTTATTTCCCTATGTCGCTTTGTGTCCAAAACTTTGTGCTTTTGTGATGTTTTTTTGCGTCGGTCGCTTTGCTCAGTGTGGTACCGACATCTCATTTATCCCTTTACGAAAAAGGAGACCGACTTTTGACAATTTTATTTCGAACTGAATCTTATTAGCGGGGGCCGAAGATTAATTTTGATTTTGAGTTATTTGTGAGTTGTGTCGTTTTTTATTTGTTGGTGAGTTGACGTGCTTAGTTGATGCGTGTTATGGACAATAGTATTAGAGTGTTGGTAAGTGATCCGTTGGTTTGTGCAAGCCGCCGTCGCCTGTTGACTCTAATGATTTGACTTAAATAAATCTTCGGCCTATGAATAGATTTATCATTGTTCGTGTATTAAATATTTATTATTGTTCCGTTTGGTGATACCGATTTCTGGACTATGTGTTGGTAAGCTGGTAGCCGATGAACTGTCAGCTTTATGTTAGCTAATGAGTTAAAATTCTTGTTTGTTATACCTTTACCTACTTATTTATTTTATATGAGCAGTAGACAATGTGAGTCACTTTCAATCGTTGTATAAAATTAAACGTACAAATATGTAGTTTAGCTAACTGATATTTGTGTTTACCTTTAAATTGTACCAAATGTGATTTGACAGTAAATTTTAGTTTACACATAACAGCTATTTTTACCAAACAGTCCCAAGAGTATTATATAAATATTTTAAAGGCCGCGTTAAAAGTTTTCAAACAAAAGTATCTTTACTAACTACCAGTAAAGCTTAACCCCAGAAGCAGAACAAAATGCAAACTAATGAAGATATCATTCAGTAAACTAGTAGAACTAACCCTTTGGGATTATAACTCGGTGAACCACAAAGATATTTCGATATCCTCCCGAGGTTTTGTCATTTGTCAACATGTTGCTAACTAAATTTGCAAATCATTTTGTTTTAAAGTACCGCTGGCAGTCAACAAGTTTTTTGTCCAGTTATTTTGATGTTTGTTACACGGGGGAGTTTTTTTGTTTTGATACTAGGCGTTTTTCTTTGAATGAATATATAAGCGTTTAGATATTTAAAAGATAATATCTAAGAAAATTATAGCAAGTTATTGCAAATATCAGAATTCACAACTACTAACAGCTCTATGAATTGAAACTTAAAATACAAATAGTTAATAATATTTACTTTCATCTTACTAAGGAATCTAGGATAAAACTATATATTCATGGTTTTATTAATTTAACCGCTGTTGGTGTCCAAATAATTGATATATGATCCATAAAAGTTTCGAAGAGCCCACATTATGGCTTTACTGTTTAACAATAAACCGATATTAGTGTACAAGTTCTTTGTTCAAAAACCACAAAACATTGCAAACGCGATTACAGCCGCAAAGTTACGCCAATAACGAGCTTTTACCAAATTTCTGTGACCACTGATCACACCACAAACTCCCCACTGTGCAATACAAAGTTCTACTTGGAGCAAAACGACCACCATTCATTTGTTTCAAAAGAACTCTCTTTATTATAACGAATCGTTGGCGCTCGTCATCGCATCCAAACCAAATTTCAATGACATTTAATATACCATCATCGGTTTACAAGCACATTGTTGAAGCGTGACTAAATACTTCACATGGGGTCCGAACAAAACATTAAAACCACGAAAATTGTAAACAATCGACTTATTTATTGTTTTACGGCAGCCATCTAACTTCGTCACCGAAGAATGAGAGTCCAATAATTTGTGAAATGCACCCGCAATAAAACCATCATGGACACTGTGGTGTAGATTGTGGAGGCTCGGGCAAAAAAGTGCAATGTGCGTTTTGAATAGATTTGGCACGCTCGGAGCGTAGCAGCCGATTGAATCGACTTCACCTCGCGTGATGAATGTGCGGAAGTCACGTTTAAATCCCTTACAACTTAATAATAACGATAAACACGAGTCCCCTGTTTAAATAAATGTTTCGCAACATTAGCGCGGCCATTTCACGAAAGCTGCGCACACGCAGTTGATTGTACAAACATAGGGATTAAACGTGTTTATCAAGTTATTGTCAGTTTTGATTGATTAGCTGGATTGTAAGTGCGTCAAATTGTAAATCTTATATATGGGTGACGATATGGGTTTGAGTTGTGAATGTTACCGCTTTGAGACTTACTTTCATAACTAAACTTATCAGAAATGTATCAAAAAATAAGCATCCAAATGTAACATTTGAATACAAACGAATAAATTTAATGTTAAACAACATTTCTTCTGTATCTGTTTACATTGTAATCTCTAAATATGTTCTTGTAATCTGTGGAAACGTTGATGCTGTTTCATCATTATATAAGATATTATTAAGATTTACAAGTATGGCACAATTGTTTGTTTCTCAAATATTTAAGAAAATTAAAATAATATTTTTATTTAAAAATGATTTTGATATCGACAATGTTTATTTAGTATTAGTAGGTATTTCAAAATAAAATTTAAAGTACCCATGTAGTTGTTGTTATTAGAAAATCTTTGTATACCTATATTAATTCGTCTTCAATCCTATTTAAAATACATAGATATACATATTGTTTATGTATGAGTTCTACGAATTAGTGCTAATGAAAATTAACTGTACATTAAAAACTTTTTCTTAGAATGTTTTTTATGAAAAAAATAAGGGCCTCTTTCACCATTAGCAAATAATTGATAGATTAAAACTTTATTGACAGATTTTTGACGTTTTACATATAAAATCTGTCCAAAAAATCTTAGTTTAAAAGATTCTTATCTACCAGTGGTGTAACAGGACCTAGATATTATAGGTATAAAACTACTCTTTTATTTTAACAACGTCATATGAGAATTCGGTAATTTAAGTAGAACGTATAATGTAGAATGTATGTATATCAACCCACCATAATGAAATATTTCACCATTTCACACATAATGTACTTATCTCTTAGTAACCGTACGTGTCCTCAAACCATACTTACATTTATATACTTTCTTACACGAGTTATTTCACGCACATGCTCCGATTTTTTCCTAAAAGATTTACGATGCATGCAAACAATAAGTGCAGCAGATGTCTCCATACATTATTAATAATGGTAACGCCGACGTTTACCACAATAACCGCTATTGCAATAACAAACACATCTATGTGATAAATGATTATATTTTATGGCATTCGCCCTTGATGTGACTCTTGTGTCTTTATTTTACTGTATAATCATTTACCTTGTTAAAAAGCAACTCTATATCAACGTGTTAAGGTTGATTATTCTATGTACGTTTATAATAGTTAGAACCAGAGCTTGGGGTGTACAAATCGCATTGATGTTGTTCAATCGCACGTAGCAAATTGTCGATATTCGCTCGAGTCATTAGCGGCGCGTTTTTGTTCGCGCTCGAGACCGTTCGGCACACTGTGCGGCCTGCGCGTACGCACATTTAGATGCTTTTACAAAAATCACTCGAGTGAACACTCTGTCGGTTTCATGTAAAGAATAGATTAGATATTGTTGGTATTTAATATGGGAATTTATTTTTGTGTATTGAAATATTTTGGGTTAAAAAACTGTTAAGTATGTTTCATTTATAAAGAAGCCGCATTTTTACCTGAATATTTTAAATTAAATGTATCTGTTTGACAGTTTAACGGATTTTAATATTTTCACCAACGTTATACTTTTTTTACGTATTAATTATAGATTATTACTCTAATTTAATTCTACTCTAGAGAATTTAAAAAAATACTGATCCTTGTTATTGTGATTTTCACATTCCACCATTCATAGCTAATTTAGAAACATCTTTATTATGTTTCCAGATTATCCAGCTATCTTGCTACAGACTAATACTGACTACAGACAGATCTCGCTAGACCAAACACATAAGGAATAATAACATACAACTAAAGAAAATTTTAGATACATGAAGTGTTGTGCCATCAAAGATGTGTACCATAAATACGACAAGTAACATTTGCCAACATAAATCTCGACTGTATTGTAAAGCCCTGTTCCCACATGTCCTGTGAATTGTAAACATGATCATGCTGTTTTATACGTCAACGCATTCATAACAAACTTTGTGAAAACCTATCAAAATCAAGGAATCATATCACGCTCAAAATAGAGTTCAAAATCGAGAAATAAACAGAATAAGTTAGTATGGTATAGGAACCACACAGTGGGTCGAACAAAGCACCCTTATTGAACACAATCGTGCCTAATATTTGTAGATAATATTGTTACTAAGGGTAGGTTCTGCTCATTTTATATAGGGCGGTGTCAATAAACATCTGCAGGGTACACGGATTGTGATTATTGAATTTCGTACGTAAACTGATCAAGCCAATTTTATGCAGAGACGTATAACGGGTTGAAATACATAGTTTTACTTGAATATTTTGCATGATAAGATATAGGAAAGGAGACTTATATGTCAAGAAATGGGATATTATGTAAGATGATAATATTATCTGCTATAACATATGAGAAATAACTATTACATTATATTTTTATTTCGATGTGGATGTTTGATAGTGAGCACAACTCGATGTGAGATGCTTTTGCGAAAGATTGAAAACGCTTTTGAGCGTATATATTTTATCTTTGCTTATTAATCTATTAACTGGCAAACCCACCATAGGCAAAAAAATAGGTCCAATTCAAAGCAACAAGACAATAGGTATTTTCATAGAGGCGATTTAAAGGTAACCAAACAACTGTATTTTCAATTAAAAATAAGTCTCTAATAAACTCCCCTATGATACAACAGGTATCTATCTATGTTTATGAGCTTCGAAGCTAGTCATGCGCAGCACTTCTGTTATTTTAGTACATTTTGCGACAACCGCCGAGGCCGGGCCACCCGAGAGCGTATTTAGATAATAATATAATCTAAACGTAAAACATCACATTTTGTTCATCTCCGCTCAAGTTGAAACACTCAGAGCTTTCAAAATATCGGCGCTCACGCATTAAAGCGAATCGTCTGAGACACCGACGCAAAAACTAGCGATTTGTTTATGAAATACTTACATTATTTTGTGTATTATGTTTTGTTTGTACACGCAATGAAGTGTATTCATGTTTTTACTGTTACTGTTCACAAAAAAAAGTATTTACGAATTGTTATTGCGAACTAAAGATCGTAATCTTAGTTATTTTTGCAAATGTTATATTTTGTAATTCGTAATTTGTAAGGTTATGCTGTAATACAATATTTATATTAAATTACTTTGTTCCTTTCTGGTTTCAAATTTCTCATAAAGATGACTAAGTAGTAGGTAGGTAAGGTTTGAGCTTTAAGCCAGTTCTACCTACTATATCATGAAAATCGGGAAATTGCCATCATTTTGCATTTCACCATTGCCATAAAACTAAAACTTTTCTTCCTTCGGCTTTGTACTAAACTAAAATATGTACAACTAACACAACAGAAATATTTCATAGGCATTTTATCTATATCTATATCTCTACTATCGTCCGTGTGGTGACGAATTAAGAATACATAATGTCACTACCCCATCTCAACCCGTGGGTGTCGTAAAAGGCGACTAAGGGACCTAACTTTAGCAGACAAGTGCACTGCGAGAAAAATTTGACAGTCAAACGAATGGAGCCGTTTTGAAGTGATGCATAGATTCATTCCGCAATTGATTTTTGGTCACTACCTTAGTTAGTTTCCTACATTAGTGTAGATATGTGGCACGGATAAATACCTATACAATGTGTTTGATTGGCTATATTTTATTTATTATTCGCAAAAGCATTGCAGCTTCAGAAATGTATAGCTATATTATCATGGAAATCATAGAATTATTACATAATGTGGTAATCATAGAACAACTATGAAATTGCAGCTTTTTGAAGCACTCTCCCCTTAGCTACCATCTTACGCAAATCTTGAGCGTTTGAACAAAAAATAAACCCATCAAGGTAGGGTAAAAACACCAATTAACCGCTATAGATAAGGGTAAACATAGTGGTGATTGGCGCCGTGTTTTGGTTCGAACCGGCGATCGCTAAAAAATGGGCGCCACCCACGACAGCACCTAAGGGTAAAAAACAATAAAATTGTAGGTTTGGTTCCGTATTACCGTTTTAGTTAATATTCTTGATGTGCTATGTTTTATTAATTGTAATTATCTCAGTCTTCGTCGAAAAGCGTACTACGCGTTCTCAGACTTATACCTCGTGTTTCTTTTTGTAACAATAACAACCAATATATATATTGAAATTTGTTTTTAAAAATTTCACATAGTTATATTGATAATATAAACAATATTTTAAACTAAATTTAAACAATAATATTTACAAATACAAACTAACTAAATGTATCATTAAAATAAAAAGGGGGGTAATATTTACAAAATAAAATACGCCATCATAAAATTCCTCCGCATCGCTGCCATTGTCTGTGGGAAAAGTACCCAACAGACTGGCAGCATTGCCAGCATTAAAAATAGATATAATGTCTAAGTATAATGAAAGTTTCACGGTACAAGGATTCATATCCATCATAGGAATGCTGCAGCTGAATGTAGACCTCGCTGGCGTAGTGTTTCTGCTTCTAAGTCCTCAAAGTTTAACAGGAATGTATCAAATATCCTTCCTATTGAACCCTAAAGGTCAACAGGCTATAACCCAGGCGTCACTTAGCAAAACGATGTACCTTATCTGCCGACCCCGCCCGACTTGGGTGGCGTGATGTCGCTCAAGTGCAACTCCACTCGTAAATTTTAAGATCATTATAGATACATAATATGTGACTTTAATTGGCTAGTAGAAAATTTGCAGCATGTTGTTACTTGAAGTGATGATTTGAAAATCATTTATTTAAATTAAGTATTGTGTGAGCAACTCGTTGGTATATATACCTGATCATTGATCTAAGGTTTGAAATTCGGGAGTTGACTTATCGTCTAAAACGGTGTCTTTCACTTCCTATTAGATTAAACCTCGCCTAATTGCTTAAAGTGTGTGGCCACACTTCACATTAGCCTTTTGAAATTGCACATTTCGATGTTAAGGAACTTCCCGTATACGGTGTATTTTTGTTTGATATATGCCCCACTTCTCAGCTGTACAAATTGTCAAGAACTCTTACGATAAGACAACTGTTTATTCGTCAAACAACGCTAGATCAACACAAACTCGCATACTTCGCAGCATCCCTAAATTGTAAACGGCGCAAAGACAAAATATTCCCAGCGCCCCCGTGCCAGTGCAAAACGACTTTGGCACAAAGATTTGCTAATTTTTTAGGACCTTTCCTTTATAATAGACTGAATAAGTAGGGTAATTCCAAATCTTCCAAATTTAAGTAAACTACAATGTAAACGAGCCATCTTTAACTTTCTGATCACATTAAGTTACGATGCCACCGAGTCATTTTTAAGCACTGGTTACAACTTAATTAATTTGTAATCTTATTTATATCGTTATGTATTTTAATTTTCAATTTCGTCAATGTAACTAAAAAAAAAAAAATCTAAATCTCATGTAACACACTAACTCCACATATTATGTGACTTCGGATATTATTAGCACTGATGAACAGCTGCCTCCTGAGATACAGTCTTAACTAGTTCAGGAGGTACGGTACTACATGCTAAAAATAACCTAAGATACTGCAATTCAAGTGGAGACACTGATGTTCTTATTTTTAACACTATTTTACATTAAAACCACGATTTTGTAATTAGGTTAATTTGGAAATAAAGAATTTCAATTTCAATACGAGCGTATAAAACCCTGAATGTGAAAATGCTGTATCTCTATTGCACACAAGAGGCAAACAATGATTGTATGACAATTTAAGGAGAAAATCGTCATAATAATGAGGCAACAAAAATACTTGAAAAACCAATTTGTCATCACCATTTACGGAAATATCACATTATAACAGATGGTAGGACCACGTGTTAATATTTTCATTCAATTTGTCTTCTTTCTTTGAAGTTGAGACCTCCCAGTATTAGAAATATTTAACTTCATCAATCCCTAACATGCCGTTCATCTAACCGAAGTGATAATGAGACTAACTGTTGTAAGAATCATATGTGACTGTTTATCATTTTAATTATTTCTGTAGCGGTTTGACAGTTCATTTTGAAGTCAGTTTTTAATTGTTTTGGGAGTTAACGAGGCTTGGATATAAAAGAAGTTTTATTTCTTTAAATGGTTATTATTTGCTACTCCAAGTTACAAATAGTTTGTGAAAGTTATATCTTATTAATTAGAGTAATATTGTTTGTATTGTTAGATTTATTAGACTAGCTGAAACCCGCAGCTTTACCCGCTTCTGCTGTTATTGCTCCACTACTTTGAATAGCGGTGTAATGCTTTATAGCTGAAAGTGAAAAATGAAAATGTTTCTTACTCATTACCTATTAGCTCATAGCAGTCACAGCTGACAAGTGTGTGATGTGTCAGTGTCTAGTTGTACATGTGTCACACTCTTCAACTTTTATTCTGGCTATCTTTTCGAACACTTGATGCTAAGCTGAAATTAACTCTCTGTATCGAACCAGGAAATACTCCCGCTGGACAGTCTAGCAAGATAGAATTACCGAAATGGTTACTTAAATTATGCAAGTTCTCTTGCAGCAGATTCAATAACGAGCAATTCAGGTGGTCCATTCAAACAAGTAACAAATCGTGCTCAATAGCTCAGGTTCAGTGGAGCGGCGGAGCGACACCTGACTCATTAGTGAGTGTTAACTATCTGTGGTATGTATGAAGATAGCTATTGTCGCCTTGCGCTGTGGTAGGAGTGTCAGGGTCCGACACGTGGGTGCGCCAGGAATTTGGAAGCGATAATTAGCTGAGCTGCGATTGTTAATGATATAACTGCTTCCTGTTGAATTGGTTTTAATTATTTTGGTTTTTGTTACTATAGGTGCTTGTTTGGAATCGTTACAGTTAACTTTATATTTTGTCTTTACTTGGAAACCGTCTAACTTCTTGAATTTTTGACTATTCAGAAATAAATTCCGTCCAAATGTATGGACGGATTTTACGGATGAGTTCTTGTTGCTAACATTTAAATATCCAGTCATCACATGCCACTACTGGCCAAGAGTTAAGATAGTAAGTCGGTACAAACCAAACTGAACAAAACAGGCATTAAAATATCAATAGAATCCTTAAAAGAGTCTTCCAATCACCTGCCAATCCATCTTTGCTAATTAGTGCCACCCACGACGACCCATTTAATTACATCATCACCCCAAACCTTTCTGTCATCGCCATCGACTTGAAAACAGGGAATAGATAGGCCTCTGATATCTCTGTCCCATTCAGACGGTGAGGGACTTTGTCGGTCGTGCGGGCCGCTTCAAGCTTCAAACTTTCAATCTCTTTTCTAACTTGTCTTGTTAATTTTTTTGCGACATTTTATGTCTTTGGATATTCTTGCTCGTAAACATGATTTGTGGCATGTAGTTATGTTGTTTTTGAGTTTTGGAATGTGTTGTATTTGAGACACTTTTAACTTTTTTTGGAAAAGATTTTTTTTATTCTGGACTTAGGTAGACCAAAAGATTGAAGCTGTAGATCTGTAGCAGCGCGCGTTGTAATGCAAGATATAATATAAATCACTCCTCACAGCGACCTGGGGAGCCGCTACTGACCTACTTTTGAAAACCGAAGTCTCTATTTAAATGCTGATAGTGTACCTAGTAGCTGAAAGTAATATTCCTAATTATTTTCTGTTCCTAAGTTTTACGTGTGCGTGACCTAAGGCTGTCGGAGCCATGTTTTATTACAGATTTAAATAGGTGACATGAGGATATAATATTATAAAATATATCTTTTTTGTTTATTTTTTGTGACAGACGCATAAAATACTAGAGTATTTATTACAACATTAATGGTCTACTAAAAGTAGCTCATAAACGTCTGTCTGCATTAAACAGAAGCCATCATTAGCTCAACATGAGACAAAAACGAGTGATCAAAGTGTTGCGCCCGCGCCGCTACACCGTGGCGTGGTGGTGTGAACTACATTCCTTACCCTCCAGTAGGGGGCGGCTTCTAACAAGACTAATATTTATTAATCGCAACTTCGACAAGAATGCGACAACCTCCCAGCGGCATCGACTGTGGGCTAATTAAACCCGGAAGGATAGTTCACGACTTGTGTCAGATGGTATGTAATTATGATGGCTTCGTTAGTTACATCATCTGTAAAGGAGGGTAGTAATGTGGTATGGTATATCTGATGTTTTGAGATAGTGGTTTGTTGCGATTTACATAAGATTTTAGTACCAATGAATGAAATGCTGTATCAGAATCTTTGATGTTGAAAGTTTTAAATATTATACATGTGGTCTGATTAAATATTTTGATTGCATTTCATTGGAATTGTCAATCTAAAATTAAAGTCATAGTCATCCGTATGTGCAATATTCTAGCCTATATTGTCAATTATCACCCACCAGTTACGTGTATTCTTGTATTCTGCCATGAATCTTATTGTAATCGTCGACAAACAATCCTGTCTCTTCCTTAACCAACAGAATGACGGTAATCTCCCAACTTGGTAGAATCCCTCTCCTTTGAGCTCTGCTGAGGGGTGAAAACGGACACTTGCCCTCTTTATACACAAAACACACAAAGCCCTTAACAGTGGACATTACGGTACATTAAACAATACTCTGTTTATTTGTATATCTTTGTTAAATCTCTGTTTTTTCCAACGTCATGTAATCGAGTAACATAATTGAGTTTCTTTGTGGAAGATAGCGCTGTCGGCGTTATTGTGATCTATAAGTATAGATGGCGTCTTTATCAACAGTAATGTGATATTTTAGGTCCTCATAGGGTAACAAATTGCTTATGTTTTTTTTTATTTTAAGCATAGGCTATGCTTGGACGAAGAACAGTCGGCTCTTAGAATTAACAGAAATTTGGATATTTCTAATAACTGCTGGCCAGGCACATAATAGTCCATAGTTGATGTTGTTTAAGAATAAGGTAAATTTTCCAAGATACTTACTATTTCATTTTTTAATTCCACATCTGCATTAGGAAATGAATTATTACCAAGGATTATTATTGTATCCTTGGTAATGTAGTTGTAGTAGTTTTACTTTATTTAAAAAAATGTCGGCTTTTCAAATCGTTACCGTTACGTACCTAATATAAAAAGAACTATAGGTATCAATTGAGAACATTTCTAATAAAATCACCTTTGCAAATAAACACCCTTCGTTATAATTCTAAAAGGAAAATCATAATCGTGAAATATCCTCTCGCCCTCTCGACACTCAGAGAGGGTTCTCACAATAATTGATACAGTCCTCGTTCTGAGTTTAATACTTCACAAGTCTCAGGTGCTATTTGAGCTTATTTGTATTCAACAATCTGCTGTATTGTGTCAATTGATAATAATATTGGGAAGGTTTACATGTTTACTATGATCATTAGAGAAAATGTGAGCCAAGGGTTGCAATTCGATGTTACAGAAATCTTTTGAATTCATTTTATATGTACGCGATTGGTATAATCACAATGAGACGTAGTAAAAAAAATGCGTACTAAACATTACGTAAGTTTCAAAATCTAAGTAATTCTATACGGTGGTTTTCAGTATTAGCATACGCATTTTCTAAAGTGTTGGTTCAATCCTGGTCCTTTTGTGGTATTTTCATATAAATTTAAGTCTTATTTCAAATTTGGAAAAATATTAAAATACATCTCCTTTCTGGTATAAATAATCTAACTGATCTAGTGATATCTAAGTAATATAAAAATACTATCCAAAAAAAGGATCTCGCACCGACTGAGCGATCACCCGCAACTAACAAGCAAAAGCTCCATAAAATAAAAACGATACATTTACAATAAAAATCCCCAAAATACGCGTTTAAAGAGCAATATTTTCTATACAAAACTGTTCCGGGTTATGACATTGAAGTGTTTCCATATGGCGAAGAGGCGACGGAGCAAGAACTCGGTTTGTGTCGATAATGTGCCACAACACGTGTGCCGAGTTAGTTGTGACGTTTGTGTCCTTGTTGACACGTCACTGTCATAGTTTACGTGACAGTTTGTAACGGTTGCACCCGTTGCAGGCTACGTCCTGCACGACTGCACCTCTTTCGACCAACTTTTGGATCTCTTTTGATTTCTTTTTAATTTACTTTTAATAATTTAAAATTCAAAATCCTAAATTAATTCAAATTCGAACCGAGTCTTCAAGCCAGTCTAGCGTCTCCACCGTCCCCTCCAGTGGGCGCTAGGCAAGAATATGTAGTAGGATCCGGCTAAATATATGGGGAAGGGCGTGGGGCCCTCACAATAAAACACAACTGATAAAGACGTACTGATAGTATTAATTTAAAATGTCAACAAGTGCGTGCACTGTACAAGAAATCGGAATAATAGTGAGCCTTTAGTCTTCGACGGGTGGTCCGACGAAGACTCGGTTCGAATTTGAATTAATTTAGGATTTAGAATTTTAAATTATTAAAAGTAAATTAAAAAGAAATCAAAAGAGATCCAAAAGTTGGTCGAAAGAGGTGCAGTCGTGCAGGACGTACCCTGCAACGGGTGCAACCGTTACAAGTTGTGAATTTAGAAGATTATTGCCCCGTTCATAATATACCAATACGTAATATACAATTGAAATCGTATCAATTAACCCAGTTCTAGCATTGTTCATTTCAGTGTCTGTTCTGATTGTTCCAGTTGTTTCCTAGCGCTGAATTGAATCTCTTTTGGACAGAAATCCATTGAATTTATTTTATTTAACTATTCCTAATAGCCTAGACCTTATTCTTAGACATTACCTCTCTTTTCTACCTCCGAAGTCAGGTTAAAATGTAAACTTGTCTCGCGTATGGTTCTTAGCATGTTAAATAAAATATTTTTATTCCTGATGACTTCATAAGGGCCGGTTTACAAAATAAAATGACATGAATCTTCGCGATTTGGCACGCCAATCGCGGCACGATAATCCGCCGGTGTGGACGCGGCTTAATTAACATATCGCAACGACTCATGTACACTAGGTTTTATTTTATTTTTAGCCGATAAATATAGTTTTGTGATGGCTTTATTTGTTTGTACGGTTTAGGACCTTTGAGAAATATATTGATTATAATGAATGGGAATGTTAAACGTTTGGGAAATACTGTTATTTTTTATTTTGGATGAGTTTTTAAATAAATCTACTTTTACTCTGACACACTAATTAAATTATATCAGGTATTAGTACAGGATACAGTATTATCTAGATGTCGTAGAACATAGAAACGTTGCGTGTGCGGCCTATTCTACAGGTTAATCTTTAGTAGCATCTATCCTATATGGATGAGTACCTATACTTACTCTCTATAAAGCTTTGAGCTTGTCCTATTTTTATTACATGAAATAGCTAACACTTTACAAAGTTTATTATTTAATTGAACAAATTTCATAGCCACAATACCGAAGACGTACCTAACACAATTTTGTTCTTCAACAAAAGCGTGTAAAAGTGCTCAGTAACGCCCAAAATGATATACAAAGCGGTGTAACAATGAACATACAATTATTATACAGTATTATACATATTCTAGAACAAAATGTATATTATTATAACAGTATTCGGGCCAAGAACCGCCTACAACCATTATCTTGTCCACCGCCGTGTATTTTGCTTATTAATTCTAACAAAGGAGTTCACTGTATCAATGTTTCCAAATTATTTACTCTATGTTGTACAGTTGTGTAGAAAATTGTTGGAAGTCATGAAAAGATGTTGGAGGTTTAACTACAAAATATTTACAATCGCGGATGATGTTGATTTTGATAATAGTGAATTTAGTACAATAAAATTAAATCCTGGATTTTTAGAATCTGTTATGGCAGCTGATTTATTTTAAGGTACTTATATACTATCATGTTTTAAATTTTCAGTAATAAAACAGTCCTGTCAATGTAATGGTACTTTTTTAATTAGTAAATACCTCGAAATAAAAGTAAATTGGTTGGATTGTTTATTTGTACCCGATATGAAAAAAGGCAAGCATAAACCATTCTGTGTGTCAGTTCCCTCGGCATGGAGTCACAGGTGCGCCCGCACCGTCACAGTAATAGTAGCCCTGCGAATCACGCTGGTACAGTCGCGGTCGGTACAGTCAGGCGCGGTCGCAGTCGGAGGGACAGCTCGCAATTATCGGCCGATCACACGGTGCCGGTGTGCCGCTACCGGCTTATTAGAGTGCATGACGTAGTCACACTCGCTGTAATAGACTATAGAGGTGGAACGGTACATGTATGCGATGTAGGTATTAAACTGATTTACTTTAAACGAAAGTCTAAGTGGCCGTGGAACGACTGTTTTGGAAGTAAGAGTTTCGTTTAGAAGTTGACTTCTAACGATTGAGATGTTGATGATGTTGTACTCTAAATAAGTGGCAAACGCTCCATTCTTTTTTATTTTTACTTGCCGAGTTGCAAGAAGATATTTTGGAAGAGATTACTACTACGAGTATGTATTTCGTTGTCGATTATCAGTTGAATCGAAATTGCGGATAGGGAACCTGTTGACAAGGTTTCATACGAGTTGCAGAGTTATGTCATGGGTACATTTTATTTACCAGTAGCCATAGATACTAAATGATTATATTATAGCATTCTAGGATTCTAGTTCAAACGGTTGCTGCAATTATATTATTTTCGAAGTCTCTTTTAGATTGCGAACTTTTTCATCACCCACATCTATGTTCTTTTAAAAGTCAATGGTAACATAGGCACTAAATGCCGTTTTCCATTCCCAAAAACTTTCTGTGCCTGGCTGTCATTATAGTACCGCCCATAGCGCACAGTATAATGCACATATAGACTTCACACGTCCCCTCCGACTACAAAACAATAGCCAAGTGATGTGACTACGGGAATTAATTCAATATAGAGCGTCACGCCATTATTGTAGACGAATAAGTGGTGAATGTATGATTAATTTAGATTTTTGGTCTATCGTATTTGTAGAAAACTAACTTTGAGACGCGTAAATAAATGAAGCTCTTTAACTTTGCTGAAAAATAGGCTTCTTTGCCCGATATCAAGTAATAGATAAAGGGAGGAAAAGGGACAGTTATATTTAACTGTAGTAAAATAAAAAATATGGGCAAGAAAATATAAAAGTACAATGATTTGTAATGAACGATTTTACTGGGTCATAAAATCTCTGCATCTCCACGTCGATCCTGGTTTCCATGTTTCATTTCTCTCGCACATACGTATTTGTGTTAAGAAGACTAATCTTTCAGGTGCAGAGATATTGTGTGTGACTGAGCTATATATTTTTTTTAAACATCGTGTTAGGTCCCAATTAAAAAAAAAGTAAGTCTGAAGAAATTTAGGTACGTCACAACTAAGAGAATTCTTAAATCCATTGCCAGCTTAACTATATTTCCTAGCAATATTTAAGCTGTGATCTTGGTTCATTGGCTTATTTATTTTCTATTCTAATGTTAGATAAATAATCGCTTATATAATTATTCAGCTCAGGCTTATTCATGTTGTGTTCTCTGGACCGCCGATAATTGACTTTCGCTTAACTGACAAAGAACGCACTTTCTTCACAAACTACAAGACATAATTCTGTAACAACTAATCCTTGCCCGTCATCAAACTATTCTAAACATATCTATTTCTGTTTACGTGTTAAAGGATTAAGAGAAAGTGAAAACAGCGTTGACAATGACAACAATGGTACAAAATACTTAGTTATTATTGTCAATAATGAGCCATACAGTTGCCCTGGACCACAGGCGCGGTAGACCAGGCCACCCGTGCGATCTTTCATTAACACAACCATCTGGTAATAGTGAATGCACTGAAAAACTATCCTTGAAAACATCAAAACTAATCGCCGACGGATTATAGGACACAGATTTGCTAGCCACAAATGTACCAATCGATTTTGATACTTCCAGTCTTAAAAATAGAGTTAAAATTAGGAAAACACAAATAGAAGTCATGGCTAATTTTATTTGCGCATGCTAAAATTTTCAATGAATCCGTTTAGATACCAATAAAGTTCAATTTCGGTTGAAGGTTGTTTTGAAAGGTTGCAGGAATGATTGTCAGCATACGTCACAGATGACAAAGCGAGTGATGCCTTATTTATTCATAGCAGATTATTCGGCGAGGATTACTTGGGCATGGAAATGACAAAGTCGGCAAACAGGCTCTGTTAGTTTATTTTGGCTCCATTTTGGACTAAGGATGATCTCGTTTCGATAAACTTGAATGATAAACGGTTCATGGTGATTGACTAAGTGATGAATAGATTTGTTGTAAATAGTACTTGAGATTTGGGACCACCATGAAAATTGTTTTCATAAAGAAATGTATGAAGTGTTTCAGCTGTCGTTTGACAAAGAATTGAATGTATGAAATCGGATGTGTTCACGTCTAATGGACTGAATATGGCTTGGATTTGGCCTGATCTTCAAGACGGAAGATTATTTATAGAGTAAGTAAAGTGCAAGCTTGTACTTACTTAATTGAGAATGTTTTGTCATTGTTACTTTAAATTTTAAGAGACAAAACTTGACTTGTAAGGACTACTTTTAATCTATACTCTATACTAATATTATAAAGAGGAAATATTTGTATTTTTTGTATATAACGATTAAACTTAAAAACTACTGGAATGATTTCAAAAAATATTTTGCCGTTAGAAAGCTACATTATCACTGAGTAACATAACGCCACGACCATCAGCTAATAGGAGCTGAGCAGTTGCCAAATAAAGAATAACGAGAGCGAAGTCCCGCGCGATTTCTAGTAATATTTATTTTAATTGTTGCTCATATGTGTGGTGTGTGCTTGGTGCTACCTATAACATTCAATCCTAACAGACCGTAGAACCTAGTTACGATTGCATCAAACTAGTTATCGCTAAGTATAATATATTTATTTCAAAGTAAAACATTTATGTTTCCAGCTTCTGTTATTCCAAATTAGATTTCATTATGTCATGTTCACAATTTAATACGATATAAAAATTAAAAAGCTGCTACTATTATCGATATAAATGGATATGTAACATATAATTTCGAAACCTTATAAATAAGTTGATATCTAAGTTCCACATAATTGGAAACGGCAGTGAGGTTTAAATTTTAATAATATCTACAATAACATATTAATTTTTCTTGTCAAATGTAACATCAGGTTTGTCGCAGTGAGCCGTGGGTGGACTAGGTTTACCATCAGTTTGAAATATCGAGAGTATGTCCAAATTGCAAGACTGTATTGGAAAAACGAACCTTATAGCGTTATTGTCGATAGTAGTCGACAAAAACTATGTGACTCGTGCAAGTTTTAAGTAACCGTAGACGATGTGACAACCTCTTACACAAAAACCTTCGTAGAAGCTCGAACAAACATAATGATGGTGATTTTATAGCAGAAATAAAAAGCACAGCAAGGCTCTTGTTTAAATAATATAAGAATTGAACTAAGATAATCAGGGGGTTAAATTGCTTCTGACATAAAATACAAAGGATGAAGAACCACATAACCACAATAAATGGAGTCGCTTACACTGCAATCGATGGATTATTTATATTAATTATTGACCTTTTTAAGGATTTAAGATACTGTTTCAATCGATCTTTTTATTTATCGAAGGCTTAGCATGACTCAAGAGATTAACAAGATCTCACTTAGAATTATTAATTTAAGTCTAAATAGATCCGTTATGTTTTAGTTAAAACGCTTATTAACGTTATCTTAATAAGCTTATTATAAAAGATAGGTACTGACCGTACTGATAATGGTGTAGAACTACAAAAGTATCGTTAATATAGATTAACGATACTTTTGTAGTTCTATACTTTTATTGAAAAAGAAACACCGATCCCAAAAACTACCATATGGTAGTTTTATAGTTAGTAGGATCTATGTTTCTATTTCAATTTCCTACCTAAATGCATTTACATAAATTTTATATGACTAAAAGTAAGAAGGTAATTTTAAACGAAATAGATATATAGATATACCTATTTGACCTCTTACTTTGCAAGCGCTACTTCGAGGTAGCTATTGCTAAATTAGGACCATTTTTGTCTGATATAAATAGTAGTAAAAGTACATACCGTTACGAATATTTGTGTATTGGAGTATGCGATGCCGACGTGGTCACCTGAGTCGGCACATCAAAGCCACGCCGGCGTCGCAGCGACACAACATGATTACGATAATCGCGCCGACTGTCGTCGCGTGTTGCACCTATATAAATTGTCTTTAGGAAGGACATTCACTTACCGATCAGACTATTGTTTTTAAAACTTATTCGGTAATGTTTGATATACTGGCAAAGTTGACAAAAGCGAGCATCTCAACTTTTAGCTTTTCAAAGTCATTCAAGAGGCTACTCTCATTTGAGATCGGTTTATAAACACGGTTTCGAAGAGATACAAGATTGATATATGATATATTCTAAAGTAAAGACTGCCCACCCAGTTGGTATAGTTTGAGTATGTCCAACTTGATCTTGGGTTCGATGGTCTGATTGGACACAGTTTCAGTGTCTATAAGTTCAGATTCAAGTAATGTGCAAACACTCACACATTTGTTCATATATTTGTAACAAATTCATGAATAACTCCGCAGCACAATGAGGAAGTTGCCGTATTTTCTAATTTATACCTAGATTTAAAATGAAAACCATATTTTTATAACTTTTGTACATTAATAAAGTCGGAATAAAAATTCAAGCGACAAGTCGCACCATGAACAGCCGGCCTTAGCTCTCAACCAACGCTTTTATAAAACTGTTCTTTATGCGTTTTATCGAGATTGAAATTAAGATGTTCTAATGTGCGACACATCGCCATGCCATCGGATTATTAGGTGCATTAATGTCCCGCCTCGCGACTCACCTTAATTGTTATACTTCAGACCTATTGATCGCCTTTATTATATATTTTCTTTTGATATATTGGTAGAAACTTATTAAATGGACGGCCGAGTTGATGCTCTTGTCGGTTACAATTTTGTTTATGGGATTGATATTGGCGTGTAGGTTGGTCTGTAGCGGGACTTGTGGATAAATAGTGTTGGTATTCACGGAATGGGAGCATAGGTATGTCAATTAGGTTGTATTGAGAACTATTTTGTTCTTGTAAGAAGCAGCTGTAGCTTGAGTTAGTCAAATTTTTCATTTGTCGCTGCCGTTTTCTTTGAAAGTTTAAAATCTTCAACTGAATGTGTTTTTATTTTTCGAAATAAGAGCTCGTTTACCGTGTACAAAAATTGCCCCCCGAAACATTGCAGTAACAATCAGTAACGCAACAATTTCCCAATTACTCGACTCTCACACTTTTTATCATTCATAGTGATAGTGACACTTAACTCGAAATCTTCCGTCACAATAAGCGCATGACACGTCACCGTCACTGTCACCCCGACCCGTCACGTCACAATGGGAACATATCAATGCCAACTAATTTCTTACGGTGCATCGCTTTGATTCAATACGACTACTTTGTAAAAAAATATAATATTCTCAAATCGATACATGCAATTTTGAACTCCAAGTGCCTTATTTTAACGTTGTATATTTATCATCAAGGGTTGTATAGGGTGACAATAATTTTGACTTCCGCACGGACAGATTTACCCACACATTAGCGGTGTAGCGAATATACTGAATGTGTTTAAGTACATTATGCTCAAGTTATAGCTGGTTTGATAAGGGTCGACTTGATTTTGAATAAGTAATTTTTGTTTGAAAATAAATTGTATTAAGTAGGTAGGATATGTGTGTGGGTGTTTTGTATCATTTAGAAGACAATGCTAATGAGTATTATGAGATTTTGTGATGAATATATTTAAAGATAGATAATTGATAAAAATGTTAATGTTGTCGATCGCCTCAAAGGATCACAAATATGTGTCTTTGGTGTGTAGTGTGTAGTTTGTGTCCGTTAATTTGTATGACATGTGGATTTCAATAGTTTAATATACTCGTGAAAAACATCTTGAGAAAATCTATATACCTACTCTAGAAGAAATTCTAAGTGCGTAGTTCTGGTCCACCAACCCACATCTGGCCAGTGTCTGTGGATTGTGGAATAAAACCTCTAATCTACTTAATTAGGGGAAAGGAGACCCGATATCTTTACATTCCTTTTGTTTGTTTCATATAACAGCGGCACAAGGTCATCGATTGACAAAGAAAGGACAGCAGTGCTATCATTAAATAATCTATAGTTGTTGCAATATCGATTTAAAGTTCAGGGCCAAGCAATTATTGCATCGATTCTGATTGTTATTAGGTATAACAATGTTATATATCATCGATTCATCAAAGATTATGGATACGAGTATTGTAACGGTTATACCCGTTACAGGCTACTGAGGCACGAATGCACCTCTTTTTACCACCTTTTGGATCTCTTTTGATTTATTTTTCTAATTTACTTTTAATAATTCCTAAATTATAACCGAGTCTTCTTCGGAGCATCCGCCGAACTCTTGGGGCTCATTACAATTTTAATTTCTAGTGCGGTGCACGCTATTCTGGCCATTTATACCTAAATTCAATAATACTATATTATTTTAATTAATGTAATAAGTTTATAGTGACTCAAGTAATACTTCAATAAAAAACTTATTTACAAATTGTAAGTGTTGCTTACAGATTAGACTAATAGCGAATCTAACCAGCTCGCCAAAAGCTAACCGACTTGATGCATTTTTAACTAAACAATATTCATAATGCTAAGTTTAAGTTCAACTGATTTCCATATTTTATGTACTGAATAAAAAACGTTTTCAGAATGTGTTCCGTGACATTAAATCCGTTTAATACCCTCCAGCTTGTGAATATCGTGTATATAATTATATAAGCATGTGTGCAAACATAATTCGATGTACATTCTGTGACAAACTAGTTGTATAACGTGGCGTTGCTTGATGTAGGGCGAGTACAATAGGGCTAATTTGTTGTAGGACAACTTGTAAGCGGCAGCGAATTACTCGAAGAGCAATTACCTCATCATCATATTTATCTATATGTGTCCATTGCTGAACATAGGCCACTCCTAAGCACTTCCACAGCCAGCAATCCTGGCGGTCTGTATTCATTCGCTTGCCGCTATATGCTTAACAAAATTAATAATTTACGTATAATAGTCATCATTCCAACTCATAAACGTCCCACTGCTAGACACGGGTCTCCTCCAAAGATTGTGGAGGGAATTTAGTCTACTATACCACGCTGGCCAGATAGGTTGACATGACAACAACTCTTGAAAATTAATACGGTCAAATGTAAAGTACACACACAACAGTATAAGTTAATTCTAACCGATATACATCTAAAGTATTTATTGATTAAATGATTTGTTATTTCCTATATATTCGATCGCTTGCTTCCATGCCTTAAAACTATCCGACATTCAGTCACATGATCCCTCGCGACTCAAATAAAACATTTATAAATATTTGGCACGTTATTATTCGTGGCCTGACGGGTAACATCTCAGTTAGCCGGCACTGCGTACGCGCAGGCCCCTACTGCCCGCCCCGCACTAATGTAGTCATTTGTGTTCCCCTGCCCTGGTACCGTGATATAATTTTTTATTATTGTATTATGATACAATGAATGTGGTTTATAAAAATATCGTTGAAATAAAATTTAATAAAAAAAAAGTTCAAATTGCTACGGAACGAATTTGACAATTATTAAGTCAATAGATTTTAATGTTATTTTATGTAATCACAAATTGTAATAAAAAAATATTGTGGCCATTTAGTACAATTTTATTCTTTAGCTTTATTTTTTCAATAAAACTTATCTTTGGCAAAAGCTGTAACCTTTTTGGAACTTGCATGTAATCTAGTATGTACGGCAGTGCTGTAGGCAGGCTGTTTACTATTACATTTTTACCTAAAACTATAATAAACCGGTCAAGTGTCAGTTAATCTTGCGTACTCAGGGTTCCGTATGAACATACAATTTTTTTACATTTTTTTGTTATTATTTACCAGTATCTTAAATTTGTTAAGATATTGGTAGGTAACGCTATAAGTTACAATAAATATTCACGTATAGGTAGGTAGGTACAAAAATGTCTATATAGCGCCAGTCCTGTCTAAACTCTAGCTACGAGACCAGGCGTATCATTAGATAACCCCTTAAATATATTTCAGTGATATATAACTACATGAGTGTCACAAGTATGGTTTTCGAATTTTTTTCTTTACTTGTATAGCTTGACATAGTTTTTTGCCAAATTTTATGATTCTAGGTCAACGGGAAGTTACATAGCATAAATATATAGGTATTTGATCGTAAGGGTTCCGTTCTTACGGTACGGACCTCTTAAAATAAATGAACATTCCACTCCAGCACCAGATAGAACACGTCATCAATATAATGTGTTAATCAAAATTGGTTTGAACAAAAATTAGTGACGAAAGGCAATCAAAACGGAATTTATGAAATGTTTCGTTTTAATGTTTAACCGATCAATTTTGACAGTTTTTATCAATCAATTTAATTGAATTAATTAAATTAACGATCTCTCAAAGTTAGTTAGCTGATGAGGCCGCGTTAAACATTTTATTGGTAAAGGCTAAATGGATATCTCTAACGTAATTAGTGGTCACTATAATGTAATGAGATCGGAGATTTTGATACTTAAAATTCCTATAAAATTAACTATTAAAAGAACTTTTAAATGTGTAATTAATGTAATTTATTCGTTATAAGTGTAAGTATTGTCTGTAAATATCACAAGTTATCGAATTGTAAAGAAGCTCGTAATTATAGATTCTTAATAAATGCATAGGTATTCTATAATCGGCCTATAAGGACTGTGTGATAAGATTTTATAAATGGTCTTTTTACTAAATTTATTCTAATCTACCACTTAATGTAAGTAGGTCTAGTATCTGAGTAGTCAAATACTAAATTCTGCTGTATTAAAACATGTCAAAATATTTTAAAAGAACCATTTTAATTATTAGACACGGTAAAGCAATGGCTCAATAAAATCTAACCTAACCGCATTGGCATCGTGCGCCATATCCAACCATATTTGTAAATTTAGTTATGGCTATTGTTAAAAAATAATAATAAAAACAAACTTGTGCATGTGTGAGTGGTAGAACAAATTCGAAAATGGGATATCATAATAGAATTTCTGTGTGTGTGTTCGAAATTTAAAAAATATTTATGTATGTGTGTATTGCGCGGGTTTTATAGCAACATGGCGGATGAATTCATATTTCAAAACGGGTGAAATCTTTTGTTATTAATGAAATAAAAATAATTCAAATAGTAACTAGGGGTGGGTCGCGGGTCCCTCGACATGTTATTGTAGTTGCCATGTTGGGTAACATTGCCAGCGTGACGAACGTAAGGCACAGTTGTAGGTCAATATTTTACTTTAATTTATAGAAACTCTAGGGCTTTGTTATGTAAATTTTAAGCGATACGATGGTAATTATAGATGCAACATAAGATTATTATACACCTTATAGCTAGGTGTGTAATTTGAAATAAGTGTCTGACCTGTATGTACTATTTTATTAACGAACTGAATTATTTATTAACGGTAGCGTCACCATCTAATTTAAAAATATTACCACTATTTAGCATAATAAGCTTACTACTTACATATATTCATCCTACCCCACTCATAACAGTTTGTATTTCCCCGTTCTAAGTCTCACACAAAAATATTTAGAAACTAATTAAACCCATAGTTTCCATATATAGCTCGCTCTATTCTAATACATTCTTGAGGCAAATCCATGTCGCAGCGAGTTTGTTAATTTAGTCTATTTAAAACAAACTTATAAGTGTAAAGCCACAGATTATCAAGGATTAAACGGAGATTAAGGCATCTCGTCGCGGTAATCAAACGCTTGTAAACTTGTGGAATGGAAACACATCATTATAAAATTGAGTTTTTATTGCAATGAGAGCAGTTTGAGAGAGGATTTTAATTAAATTTATAAGTTTTTATTGTCTGTTTTGGTTGCGTCACTTTTCATGCTACTTACAAATTAAGAATAACTTGTTTTTGTAAGTAGTCTGATATTTTTGTACATTCTATAGCTTACTATTTCATAGTGTGTAAATGATTATTTGACGCTTTACGTAATTAATTGTTATTTTAATATTTTAATTTTACACATAATTAGCTGCCAAAGTGAATCTATTTCTGACATTTCAGAGAGAAATGATAGGTACTACGCACGGTACATATCAACATATTTATGCTGGGCACGGATCTCCTCCAAAGAATGTTGAGGGAATTTAGCCTACTATTATACCACGCCGGGTTAGTTTAGAGTTTGTTTCAAATTTTCATTTTCTCGCAGTGCTCTTGTCAGCATAAGGTAACTTCCTTAGTCACCTTTTACGACACCTACCCCACGGGATTGAATGGGGTAGTGACATTATGTATTTTTGCATTAATATGAGGCAATAACGACTAATTTGAGCTGAATTCGTTTATTTAGGAACTAAGAATTAGATTTTTAAGTAAGTTAAGTTTAAGAATTATTATGTTATGTGTTATGTTTTGGTAAAAAAAATTAAAGGCAATTTGGAAAATGTATTTTGATAATCTCGAAATGGTTGTACATTTTTTGACAAAAGGAATGCAGTCTTCTATATTAAATGTTTATTGCGGTGCTCTTTTAATAAGGGTATAAATCTTGTTATAAAATCAAACGATTGAGATGTAACTGACACAGAAAGGTACAAAAATCCCCACGTCATGGATATCAAAACTACATAAAAATAACATTCCATCATGCGAAATAAAAACGTGAAACCAACAACCCCCTCTATACACACCGCGGCAAAGCATTTTTGACAAACAAATAAAAACCTCTAATATATATTTTCATGTTTTTATAAAACATAAAACTTAATTTATTATACGCGGTCAGGTATTGTCGGCAACCCTTAACGAAAAGCGCGAATGATTTACGACGCGTGAAACAAACTTTCCCTTTACGGCTTGTAAAATGTATGTGGGTTGTATGTGTGAGTGTTAAGGTCCAGAATTGTTTTATACTTAGAATATTTATAATTGTTAGTGTGTATTTGACTTTATTTATCTATTATGATGGGCTTTGTCGCCGGTCGCATGGTTTGCGGCAGATTGAAGCGGACTAGCGTGTCGAATGTGAGGTCTCAATTTGGCGTCATTGTGTGTGCACAAAGGTTCTATGTATCTGTGCGTTGTCGGCTTCCTGTATGGTAGAATTAATGGTTTTATTTATATGTTCACGGTTGTTTCTCGACATTCGATAGAACTGCAGCCGCCGGCAAAATGTATTGATTTATTTGGATGCACATTTAAAAGCCGTTCAAATGTCAATGTTCAAGAGTGGTAGGCAGTAGATTTTCATAATTATCAAATGTGTTGTTATTCTTGCATTTTTAGCTATCGTAATGTTAATCTGAGGTGACGATTTCTTCTAACTAAAATGTTAAAATAAATTTATTGACCCAAAATTTTCGTACGGTTTCCAAAAATAACTCTATAAGAAACGATTAAAGCTCACAAAATTTTCTACAATTGCATAAAAACACCAACATAAAAATTAGGAAAGCTAACTAAGCTAATCCCTGGCTATGTTCAGCCACGGCTCGCTTAAGCTGGCTAAGTCAATAAGCTATTTTATAGCACCTCTGTAAATTATAAATACTTAGTGAATACGATTATCCAAACAATGTTTATCAGTGAGTAATGAAGGTCAATCCAAGCAAAATGAAATACAATAATTTTTGTACTTACCCTTAGCTAGTAAAGTAAGTATTATGATTATCTATGGTACGAGTATACTACGACCTTGATGACGTCACTACTCACCATAAAGCAACGTCACCGCTTCTTCGTTAGTGTTATTGCGGTCGGAAGTGGTGTCACGGTGACATGTCGGCTCAGATACATTAATTGACAATAGACACAAATGAGTAGCGATTTATTACCACCACCACAAGTAAGATGCTTCATTACAAGGGGTGGGATCCAATATTTGTAATTATTTATGTACCCGACTTCGTATGGGTGAAATTTATTGAAATTTTTATACTAGTGTACCTATACACTTTCTTATAAAATAGCTTTTAATTAAACAAACTGACAATGCCGAAAAAATGAAAAGGGTAATATTTTACAATTTGTGTTTTAGAATTGCATCAAAGTAAAAAACTTTCCTTTTTATCCTTACTGAGTAAAATGTATTAAAAAAGAATACTCAAAAAACATTGTCATTTAAATGTTCAATTTTACTTTTATAAGAGATGTCACAACTGCCTAGGTAATCGAATGCAATTTAAAAAATAAATGTGTTTTAAATCACAACTATACTGTTTACCTCATAACCGTTCATCTACATCGAAAACGCCGGCAGTAATTTAATTTCCATCCTAATGACAGCACGGTAATGACATGGCATGGTAATGATGTGATGAGCGAGTAGCTGATGGGACATCGGTCCAGCTTATATCTTAATCGAGCTGGATATCAGAAGAATGAGTTCCATTGACTGACCGTTTTGCTGAGATGAGTGGTATAAGATATAAAAGGAAGGCGGATTTTTAATAAATATTTGTCGTCGTCTTGTGAAATTTTGTGTAATTAAGTAATAAGTCACGGAACAGAAAAAACAAGTAATAAGTAGGTAGGTATGTATTTACAGTATCTTCAGTATTGTTACAATAGTCTGTAGTCATACGTTTTTTAAACAATGATCAATCAATTGTAAGAATTGAGAAGTAGGTACAAGAAGGATCGACATGTGATCCTTATACCTTATCCTTATACATTAAATCTAAATGATAATTAAGGAAATGCATTTATTATTATTTAATTATTTAGATACAAATTAGAAGTCCGTCAAATTTACACAAAATAAACTAAGTAACGAAATTTGAGCCATATAGGTACAAGACCTATATGGCTCAAATTTCATAACTAGTTTTGTTGTATGTTTTGTTTTCTCAAAGTCTGTCTTCTGTCCCTTGGGCCTCACAGTGTGAGTAAGTCACGTTATCTGTTGGTTTCTATTTGAAAACAAACGCGTTGTGATTTGCATGAATCACGTATTAACCGATAGTAACAGTTCGTTAACAAACTATCGTAAATATTTTGCTGTTGGGCAACTCCACTTATCTTGTCTCGTTTTGTTGTGCTCCAATGACACGTACTCGTACGTACGGCGCGGTCATATTATTGTGAACGGGAATATCTACTCACTTTAGAACTTAATATTAAGTTATAGGTAGGCTTTTGTTTTCGATATAAAAATTTAAAATGCTCATAATAATGTTGACTTTACCGGTCGAGCCGAACAAAGCACGGTCTCCCGGATATAGACGTTAGTTTATATTGACATTTTGTCAGTATCGTTGATATTTAATAAGAAAGTCAACTAGCTTCCATCCGCGACTTCGCTCGGGTGGGGTGTCATGTCAGTTAAAAGAAGCCTGTGTCTTTCGTTTTAGACTATCTCTTTGTGATATTTGAACAACGTCCGAACTCCGGTACTTAGGTACCTTCTGTGTAATGATCTGTGACCATATAATATATCGATTTATCGCCTAAAAATAGTTACCCTATTGAAGATGGAAGAAGATTTTTGCACAGTATAGGATTGTTTTGCTAAGAATGTACATAATATATTGTAATGTGTACGAATTTACGTTCATCTCTGTTTTTTTTTTGTACAATGTTTGTTTATAATAATGAAAATAAATAAATATTCTCTGTGACTACATATCGACACAGTGTACCAAGTGGAGAACGCTTGTATTTAGTGTATCGTCTCAAACACATATTAATTTGAATATTAATAGTCGTGTCGGCGGCAGCCGGCGGCACGGGAGCGCACCAACAGAAGGTGTTCACCACTATTCTGCTGTTTCCATTGTACCATCATCATGTTAAACTAATTTAACAAAGTAGCTTACGAGCAGAGCAAGGGCTAAACTGTTTCAGTTTGAAACTATTTCACTAGTTTTAAGCATAAAGGCTTTTCTTATATTCTAAAGAAAAGTAAAAGTAAAGTTGGAATGTCTAGAACCGATATGGTTATTAATTTTAAAGCAAACGTAACTTGTGTTCTAGAGGTAGTAAGTACATACAAAACAACATCATCGAACATACGTCACTGGATATTCGTGTGTTCGACGAATCTTATTTCCATCACAGCATAGGTGTTACCGTCTCTGACAAAATATCGTGTCGTGTGACAATGTAAATTGTGTTATCTGAACCAGTAATGTACGGTACACATTTGGTAGCGGCACCGACCGCTTCATTACACCACTAATGGTATAATGGTATCACCACTGTAGCAGCGGTCCCATCGCCACTACCACGGATTAAGACACAAATATTTTTATTGGGTCACTTCGCTGTTTGGGTACAAATCGTCTTTAAGTGTCTGATAATGTGTTGATAGCACGCTATCACTAATGCGGGGATACCACTGTTTTGGTATTAGATGAGTCGGATTGCGGATGTGCTTCTCTGGTAGTGTCATAATGTCGTGGGTTTATTCAGTCAGTAGGTGGGAGAAAGTGTTATAAAGGCATCAGATAACATTTAACTTGGGAATAAATTTAAATGTATTTACTAGGCAGGTAGGTACTCCGTTTCTTTTCATACTACAATAAATTGATTTTTATTTCATTACGTTTTTTATTTTGTGCTAGAGCAATAGGCTCCTCTTTTGGCTTTTTACTTTGCGACTAAGAGCCACTATGCTAGCTACAAAAAATATATATTTCTTTGTTCCCTGAAACAGTATCTTTACTGAGTTCTGGTATCTATCAGTGCTTATTAGGACAACACAGTGAAGTCAAGTTTTGTTGAATTTTGAACATATTATTTAATAAGATTATTTGGATGATTTGTAGTACCTAAGTGTAAATGGTACATTGCTACACACACAAGAACCTTAAATGGTATCTAGCAACATACCAGCACCATACATCGCTACCTAACCACATAACAATAGAAGCGTGGATAAAAAACGAGAACATAACTATAGGTAATGACACGTAGAGCCTAACATTGAACAACACGTGTGTAATTTGACAAAAAAAGCCACCATTGTGATTGAAACCGATCAAATAACGCAACCAAATATCGGAGGCTCTCTTTGATTCCACCGCTGATTCCCACCCTTCAAAAAAGGCACCTATAATATTACGCCGCTTATAATTTGTAGCCAAATAATTTCAATAGCCGAGTGCTAATTATACAAACAATAGTGAGGTGTTAAAATAGTCGTCTCATCGTCGGTAACTGTGCGGAGCTGTGCGGCGCTGTGCGGACGGTTGACTTACAAACCTTACAACTGAGTCGTTTAATGACAGGGCGGCGAAGAAAGCTGCGTGTACGCAAGTCACGGTGATTACGTCATTATGCGGTTATTAACACGCCCCAATTATAGACAGAACAGGTGTGTGATAGGGTATTGTTTGTTGAAATAAATATGTGTGTGTAATTGTTGAGTCGAGGAAATAGTATTACTGTAGTCAAAGTTATTTGATTGTTATTGAGTTTGTGGAAATTGTTTATAGATGGTTTATGTTTCATGCTTGAAATTGAAGTGCTGATAACTCATAGGTCTGGTCTCCATCAAAGCGGATATGAGACTAGAAGAGTGTTTTTTGTAAAAAATTGAATATAATGTATGGCCAGTTGATGGCAATAGGCTTTATTACATGCGACCTAACATAGTTGGCAAAATGCTTTTCGTCTGAGGGTGCGATATTATTGTGAGTTTTATAAGAAAGAAAGGACAAGATTCAGGTTTTTTAAGTAACTTTTGCCAAAAAGAATTGCTTTACATAACCTGTATGATGTAAAAGGTTATTTATATAAATAGATATAGTGTATCTATCACGTTGTCAAGACGCACCTTATAAGGCCTCTCATAATCTCCGATTGGATATTAATCTGTAATATTGTTGTTTGTTTATTATTTCAACAGATAAGATAGCTTTTTATTTTATCTAACGTATATCGTAACCAGTATTTTGTATACACGTGCCTTTAAATCTACACTATTTGGTTAAATAATAGGCGTAGATAGCTACATACTTAGATTACTAAACCGGCCGATACTTATACATTATATCCTTGTAATCTTAAGTTACTTAAAATTTAAGTAACCTAGGCTACTTTGATTTTGAAAAATATCAGGAGTCCGCGAAAAAAAAAAACTATGAAGTCACACGCGTACGAGACGCAGGCAAAGCTAGTTCTTAAAATAATTACATTTCTACATATTTTGTGACATTGGTGGTTTATTAAATTCCAAATCATTACTCACCACAGTATCGTTTTCATGATTACCTTAGTATAATTTTAAATACTCTCTATTACAACCACGTCCAAAATCTGCTTCTGAATATAAAACACAAAAGACTTGAGCACAATAAAATAACGTGTGTCTAGAACAAATATAATTATAATAATTGTTCACGATACCACCTTGTCCTGCAGCGACAGTTAAAGGCATCTTCACACCTAGTCTTTATACAAAGGTTGCCCAGGACTCTGTTCGATTCCCTACAAAAAAGGTGGAGTTTTCTCTATTGAAATTGTCAGTATTAACCCGGATTCTGGAAAAGTGTCGGTTTATGTCAAAAGGCTACATTACATGGGACCAACTATACCTGGTTAAATTAATGGGGGTATGATGACCTGTTTCAGGAGAAGGGACGTGACGCTATGTGACACCTAGGTATTCGATAGTAATTTTTTGCTTGTCTACTTCTTATCGTGATCTAATACGACATAGATACAGAAAAATGTCTGAAAATGACATGACATCATGACATTTAATTTTCAAACATTTGACAACGATATTGACTTCATCAAAACTAATGTCGAGACTGTGAGAAGGGAGTGAAGGGACCGTACACTGCTACCGCAGTTGTCTTTTCAAAATTTGATTAGTGTTGGGTTTTAGAAGACTAATTTACATTGACTTACAATAGTCCAGTAGCTATCATTTTACTTTTTTGTTGCGTCTGCTGTCGGATACGTGTAGCTAGACCTTTACAATGACGTCACACTATCACTCGACCGGCTGCCATATTTACATACACACAATACACTTTCATACGTTTTACGTTTGCCAGTCATACCAATCTTGTGTTCACTATAAATTATATTGTAGGCTTTGTATGTTTGCTCTAGTGTTTTACAGATTCATTAATTTAATGATATATACCAAGAGAGTAACGACAGAACAAAAAAAATGCTTTAAAGCACTGTTATTAGGTGCTTGATAACTTGGTGTTCCTTTTAAGGGAGGCTAATGCGCATTGCGCTATAGCGCAGCTTGCTAACCAGAGGTCGTAAATGACACGTAGTTAGTGATAACACTGTAGTTCGTTCCAGCGGTCAGTTTTGCGTTCCTTGTGATGTATTGCGCTATGATGGTTGACGCCTCTTGTGTGGGCATGTATATCTAACGTAAAACAACACAACGAACGCAAAACTAACCGCTTGAACGCATGGTGATTGGTGATACATTATGTGTGTCAGATCCCTAAGATTTTGGATTTTTATTTATAAGCTAAGCTTCAGGTTCTTTATATAATGACTTTCATAAGTGTTACTTTGTAACCTAGATGAATAAACGAGATTTCATTTAAATGTCCGCAGTGAATATTTATCTGTAGACGATTAGGTGGTCTACTAATAAAAATCGAATGCTGTCGAATGTCAGTACCAATCAAAATTATTATATTAATTAGTCAACATAACAATCGGCATATTTACGCACAACAAATCAATATCTGATAGCAAACTAATCCGCTTAGAACACTTAAAATATAAGTATATCTACTATTTGTTCAATCGGAAGCAGGTGCGGTTGTTATCTCTTATCAAGTTATCACTGTATCAAGCAAATGTTTTGCTGTAATAATAGATTATCTAGATTAGTGTCACTTGGTAACAGAACGTGAAGCTAATATAACCTTCATTGTATACAATCCCCAAGGAACTTATATAGGTATATTATCTAGCCAATCCTCTGTAGAACAAAATATTCGTTTGGTCTTAATATTTATATATTTGTTCCGAGCATGGGTACAAATTGTATGTTTGTAAAGTCCCAGCGACTCGAAAAGCTCCGATGCATCAATTGCTTTAAAAAAAAATTGTGCAGAGATGTAGGACACATCAAGATTTCTGCCTCAAATTGACCAATTTGACTCGGAAATTACCTTCAGCTTAAAGAAGACTGTAGCCCTAACAACACCATTATATCTTTTGAATTTTAGGAAGTGCTATTATAACAAAAGTCTTATGTAGGTACGTCACCTGCCGAATTGTTCCATTTCATTCAGAAACCTCGGTAGTACAGAGTGCTGGATCTCAAGAAATACTTTGTAACAGCTCGAAGTCTAGCGTTATTATTATTATGTCAACCCATAAACGTCCCACTGCTGGGCACGGGTCACCTCCAAAGAATGATGAGGGAATTTAGTTTAGCGTTGTGCGTATATATTAGTTGAGCATATATTCGCCCGCTTTTACCTACATGACCACTGGACATTGGTACCTGATGGAACGCGGGTATAACTACCTCTGATTGTCTCTCGAAGAAATAGCCGTGAACCCAGGAAAATTTTAACAAGACCGGTAGGTGTGAAATATTCTATAGATAATAATTTTATGAATATTATCAAAATATAAATTATGATTAATGGAGGGAAATCAATAATTCGATGTCAATATAACTATTGATTAACTTGTTTGTACGCACGCAACGTAATTTAGTTTTATCTTTATATTCACCACCATAAGGTATTGTTTGTTTGTTTGAAGCTTGAGATCGTTATTGAATAACATTCTTAAATTAATTTAATCCCCTAATTATGAATATGTAGATAATGTGCAAGCAAATGAATGTGTAAAGCATATTTTTCTTTTAATAGTGCGTCTATTGGGCTACGAGCCCATACGCCCCGTAAGATTGGCCCCGTACCAGGTGCTAGTGCCCATTCGCCCCGTGAAATATCAGGCCTATATAAAATACAGTCAACAGAAAAACTTACGCGAAATTTATAATTTTATAAGGTAAATAGGAAAAATGGTAAATTTAGGAAGAAAACAAATATCCAGGTATAAAATGTTTATTAAACGACTTCAAAAAAGGAGGAGGTTATATGTTCGACTGTTTGTATTTTTTTTTATGTATGTTCCACGATTTCTCGAAGATGCCTGAGTGGTGTCAATCCTGAATCATTTGTCTATCCCGATTTACAATAAAACGAGAATATATATTTTCATATTTTTTCTTTTATTGTAATAATTTGTCGAAGCATTTCATTAGGTACTAATTTATTTATGTTATTGTATTTGTATAAGATTCAAAAATATTTATCTATTAGAATAACTTTTACATATAAGTTATCATGCTTATATTAAAAAATATTAGGTATTAATATATTGGAGAAATTTGAAGTGGGAGTAGACTGACTTAGGTATCTGCCGAAAAACAACAATTATTTCAGTAATATAATGCTGTCATTTTCATCGTTTAACATAATCCAGCTATAACTTAAGCCTTAGCTTACATAATAAACTTCATATACTCGACTACACGTGCGTCAAACAGAGGGATCATTAAAATAACATAGTATTATCAAATGTTTTCAATCGTACATAATATTTGTTATCGTATCAGATACAAAAGTGTTGTATATCAATAAAGGTATTTTTATATCAATAATGATTCATTCTGTGCTTTTGACAATCATCATGATATAATATTTATATTTTAAATTTTTTAAGCGTAGCTTACGCACATTTGATTGTAATGTTGGATTCAGGGTCTCTCTGCCAGACCTCTAAAACTGCTGATTGATTTGATTATTTTTAATTGTAGGATGCTGCATTATTCCTACGTGTGGTATGGCTTTTATCCCAGTGAATGCATTTCAGCGTAAAAGTTATTCTGGAAACCTTTTTATAAAGAATCTTTTTTAGCAAATGTAACCTGTCAGCAGTTATTTTAATCATATCAGTTTTTTATCTACTATTTGTATAATAAAAATTCTTTCACATCATAACTCTAATTTAGTATATTTTTGATTGAGAAAAGCAGTTTGAACTTTATTAAATAGTATAGTTATATCTACTCAAACAATAATTTGGACACATTACATTTTATATACGAAATAACATAATGATAACAAAACGGGTCCCAAAGACAACAATAAAATTTGAATAAAATGACAGTTACATATCTGACATCAACAACAAACTGGCCGAAACTTAATATTTGTAGTTCAACAATAGAGCCTTATCATTCCATCTACTGTTTGTGCCAACAAAGACCGAAAACTAGCAAATATAGTTATAATAAGCCGATCATATTTCGGTGAATGCCGATAACGATCTATATAGGGTGACCAAATAATTGATAATCGTATTCAGAGTTCGGGATAACAACAATAGTGAACTTTTTTCGAATTTCGAATGTTTGATGACGTTCACCAACAATGGCGGTCATGTTCGAATTTCGAATGTTTGTGACGTTTCATCCTCCTATTTACGTCTATGTCCGGTATTAAGCTGTTCATGCGGTTTTGAAATTCGAATCTCAAGGTTGACAGTTACGCAAAATTTTGAGGAAGGCGCGTAATAATAAGCTGATCGTTTTTTTTGTATTTCTTTTTATAATAAGATACAAGATGCAAAATTATGAGATATTATGTTTTGAAAAGAAATTAGATATCTTGTTTTCTCATTGTTGCCTTATTTTCGTGAATAACAAGCCTATTGGGAAAGAATAAGATAACATTATTAGAAATAGCACGTTAGAGACCAACAGCCAGCGGCTATAGGTATATCTCTACAAAAATATTTATATAAATCGCTATTTATCGTAATTATTTTTGTCAGAACTTATGTTTGTCTATATTTAATTTGCCATGTTGATACAGCGCGCGCGGCATTCTACAAAATTATTTATATATTTTGCTAATGACATAATAAAATAATTCTCGTCGGAATTCATACAGTTTTATATTAATTTGCAAATAGATGTGCTTTAAACATTATGACGTTAAATAAAATATATCTGTTATTTTATTGCTTTTGCTACTTAAAATGTTAAATTAAATAAGCATTTAATAAAACGGTATCTTTTTCTAACCATTTGATAAAAAGTAATTAATTTATTCAAATGCAATATAGAAATGTATACAGGATGTCATCACATTTCAATTTCGTTAAGAGGAAACTACTTAAAAAGGTTTCGTAATCAACTTATTTCCACGGTATCTCTATATATCATAAAGCAAAGTTGCTTTTCGCAGTTGTCTGTCTGTATCCCTCTAACTCCTCCTAAATCACTCAACGGATTTTGTTTATATTATTATAAGTAATAAAACCTTATTAAGTACCTTGTACCGATATACCTACAATAAATTTAAAATTGTAGGTATACCTACAGCCTTTTTTATAATTTTTTTTCCAATTGGTCTGCAAAATTAAGAGCTAGTAAAGGCTACGGTAACCTCTTACCATCAGGTCGGCTGTACGTCTGTTTGGCACCGTCGCGTCGTCGTGATATCGAAAAAAAAAAGGTTACCACGAGTAGCTCTAACAGTCGATTAATGAATTTTTCCTTTTCTTTTACTTGCTATTCATGTCATGCACAACAAGTTCTTAAAAATTTGTACAGTTGTTTTCACTTGCGCAAAGTATTATGACGCAATAAACACTTAAGTCAGATTTTAGCTATTTAATTAAATTATTATCAATATAAAGATTGACTTTTTGGATCAGTGTCATTTAAAAGATAGCAACACGATTTATTTATTTTCACAAGTTATAATTCAAGAAATTATTCGTACTAAAATTAAAGGCATATAAGTAGATAATATTTATCTTTCTCTATCAAAATAAAAAGTGTACTACAGAAAAGCTTAATTCTCCCGCAGTCATAGACACAACATAGTTCCACTCCTGAGCTAGGAACCTGTATTACCTAATGGCCGCGGAAAAAAATCCAACATATTATTTTACTTGTGAGTGTCATCACTGCCCCTAGACTAGAGGGTCTAGTTTAACAAAACTTAAACATAATAATTGTATTCGTACATATGAAGAGTTATCAGATAGGGTATGACTTGTTTTGTAAAGGCTGCAATAAATAAATCTCTACCATCAGATAACCTAAAAATATAGTAGGTACATTAGGTTTATAAAAAAAAAAAAAAAATCCAGTTAATAACGTACCATCTCACGGCAATAAGTTGCACAAAACGTTGATAAACATCAAATTTTATCAACACACAATACAATACGCCGCGCAGGGCTTTGCTTAGTTGTGTGAAAAATAATATGTTTTAGATCGCTATCTATTGCCGCTACTGTATACGTGTCGAATTACAACTAATGGTTGTTTTTGAGTACGTTAAAATTGTATTATGTCTATGAAATGAATTGTATGGAAGTAGTTTTATATTAAGTTTGTTGTTAGGGTTCCGTACCTTAAAAGGAAATCCGTATGTCAAAACTCTTCTTCTCAAGAACGCGCGTAGAGGTATCAAGCTGAAATTTAGTCTCAATCTCAGTTCAGATTGAAAATTAGACTTGAATGAATGCGATCAAAAGATACAGTCGTTCATTCTCCGTTTATGCCGCATATTTTACATTCGTAAGGGAATCAAAAGGGCCACCAACCTACTTTTCGTTGACCTAGAATTATGAAATTTATCAAGAAGCAATTTCATATAGCACAGGTAAAAGAAAAATTCAAACACTGTAAATTTATTTTATTTTTTAAACTTGGGAACAGCGAAGACGAAACACGTCAAATCTGTCAGGAATTTCTACACCTATTTTAATCAGCAAATATGGTGACGCTACTGCTAAGTTTTAAAATAAAAACTTCTGTAACTATGTTATTGTCATAAATACAACAACTATCTATATATAAATAACAAATAAAATTATAATGGGTGTTTGTCAGTGCATTCAGCGAAGTTGCACCTGTACCTTGTACGTGTCTGTAATAAATTATACATATAAATATATAAACATGTTTATTTATATAGTTATGTTTGTAACTACCAACAATGTTTATAATTAATGCGTTTTAATTCAATGAAAATAATCAAGTATTGTAGTCTAATCAGACATTGTTGTGTACGATATATGATTCTGTTTACTAATTTATGTAAAATAATAATATATATTGTCATATTTATGTGATTTAAAACGTATTGCAATTTGTTTGTACAGTTGTTTCAATTGGATTTTTAGAATACATATTGTACTCGTTGGAAAAAGGTTTTAAATGAAAATAAGTCGATTGAGTAATTTCCATTTTGTATTAATAGCATTAAGATTGGTTATAGTTGTGAAGTAGAGTTGAGTTGATCATCTTGGAACGTTATTCATCTGCGAGAGTGCGATGTGTATTATGTGACTAAGGAGAAATTAAGGCTTATTCAAAAAAGAATAGACGTCACCATCATATTCGTCACCATTCTAAAGGATTTAATTTTCTTTGTTGAACATCGGGACATCTTTTCCAAGATATCGGTTTATCCAAAGTATAGGCAGGCTTCCTAGCCCGAGCAGGTAATCCAAAGATTTGAAATGTGCGTATTTAATTGTGTAGTAGTTAAGTGTCACCTACATATGTTGTGTACAATTTTCCTTGTTAGTACAAGTAAATATTATTATAGACCTCTATCCAAACATACCAATACAAGCTTTTCTGTCACTCGCATGTTCATAGCCACTCTGCAACAAAAGATCAACGTTCCAAGTAGCTGAAAACTGATTTGAATATACTCTGATGTGTGTGATGTATTATAGGTTCTGATTTCGTTGAACATAAACTATCTAAATGGTATTTTCAAATGCACGTAATACAATGCAAGCCATTATTTATTATAATTTCTCTCAACTGAATTAATACCTAAGTGTACAAATTATATAAAACATTATGTTATTGTATAAAATGTCCTTTGTATAACTTAGTACAATAAAGATTGATCATCATCATCATCTCAGCCTATTGCAGTCCACTGGTGGACATAGGCCTCTCCAAACACGCGCCATAACATAAAGATTAGATTATTATTATTAAAAAACATATAAAGCATTGTATCATACATACAATAACGGACACAATATCCTTACAAATAGGATATTGAATGAAGATAACGCTAAGGTGTGAGTATGCCTCTTTGGGCTGGTGGTTCCGCATTGAGCACCAGCCTAATATACTTATTGGTGCTGTAAGTGGAATAGCTTAGAGCTCAGACCATAGGTATGCTGTAAGAGGATTACTCCCGAAGGTTTGCTTCAAGTTTAACAAATGACGCTCTATATTCTCTGCGGGCCCCTGTGGGTAACAAGATACATGATATATATTTATGTATGTACACATTCATTTCTACATCACATACTGTAATAATCACTGTACAATCTAAGTTAGAGGTGTCAAGGCAGTAACTAATACAAAACAACGATCAAATACCAACACAAACTATGATTGGCAGCCTGCGCGCTGCGCACCGTCCAACACCAGCGCGTTGGTAGCGCGCATCAACTGTCCATATGATCTACCTAACTTGACGTTTGATATACACCTCACATACAAATATCAACCTTCAAATACACAAAATACTGCATTTCTAAAGCCTATATTCCCCTGTACAATATAATCTTTAATTTTGACACTTGACATGTTACTAAGACAATTTTGTTAAGAGATTTTGAACTTTATGGTGTTTCGTTGTGATAGTGTTAGGACAAGATTTGAATGTTGGTGTGTTTGCAGTGAAGCGTAAGTTTACTTTGATATACCGAAGCAGTAGGAGGTCAAATGTAGGAAGACAATGTTTTAACGGTACATACCGAGGATAGGCACCTATTACCTAATACCAATATATGGCCTTGGCCGAATTTGTCAAAGTGAGTACAAGGAGTAATGTAGTGAAGGATTAAGAATACATGCACACTTTCAACTCACAAACGTCCCACTGCTGGGCACGGGTTTTCTCCAAAGAATGTGGAGAGAATTTAGCCTACTATACCGCGCTGGCCAGACGGGTTGGTATAGGGTTTGTTTCGAATTTTCCTTTTCTTGCAGTGCTCTTGTCTGCATAAGGTTACTCCCTTAGTCGCCTTTTACGACACTCACGAGTTGAGATGGGATAGTGACATGATGTATTCTTAATCCGTCACTACACGGACCATGGAAAAATACATAATAAATACATAATAGCATAAATTATAAATATCTTATTTCAGATTATAATCTATCTGTATGTGAAATTTCATACAGACCCTTTCAACTGTTATGGCATGATTGAGTAATCATCCGAGCATTATCCTACATACAATTGTAGCTCCATGGTCACCATGGGTCAAGTGTCAGTTGAGCTTCTAGTTTGACATGATAATCCTTCGAGTACGCGGTACGCATACTCTACGGTATCTAGAAACATCGCAAGCGCATGCTAGGCTGACCCATGACAACCTATCTAATATTACGAGTTTCTTTAGTACAACAAAAAATTAATGAAATTTGTTTCTACATTCATAAACCTACAATACTCTTAGATAAAAATAAACACAGCATCATGCTTTTTTCCCCGAAGGGATTGGCAGAGGTGTGTGACTCCCACAGTTCGCTTGCTACTCATATGTTGGATCCCATACCGTTCCATGGAGGGAGCCTATTACCACTTTGATACGACATTGTATTATTAAATATAGATAGGTAAATACATATTTATTTTGTAGATGGCTGTCACGTGACACATTACGTGTCGCTCGGAATAAGTGCTGACCATGTTAATTGCTGAATTCTCAAAAAACAATCAAAATTCCTTCACAGCAATCACAATGTAATTAATTAACGCAAATGGCTATCTGACAATCTATAAATACAACGTTTTCAAGTTCAACACAGAGAGATAACAGTAAGTCGCGCTACTCACGTAAATACCGATTATTTCCCTTATCTCCAACGTTTTGAAAACAAGGCTTAACTGATTATCTGCGATAGCGTTCTGCTATTCATCCTTACTAGGCTTTTATGTATTATTTTAATATTTTAAGTAATTACATCGCGTGTCATCTGGATTTTGCCGGTTGGGAATATTTTGTTAGCAACCGCTATGCTCGAAGTACTCCTGCGTGATCGAATCCGAAATGAGGATATCCGTTCAAAATTCAAATTTTTTTTAACTAAAGTTGCCGACATAGTTCACAGAACTGATGGCCGTTGGGGGAAAAAGGTTCTCGAGTGACGTACCTTCATAGATTAGTAATTGGTTGACGTAGCAAAGAAGCCGCTTATGACATCTAACCAAAAAATCTATATACCTAATAATACTTATTACTTATATTAGTATATTATTATAAAATTATAAAGCTGTAATTTGTTTGTTTGGTTGAACGCTAGGACCTCAGGAACTTCTGGTCCGATTTGAAAAATTTTTTTAGTGTTGGATAGCCCATTTATCAAGGAAAGTATAGGCTATATAATATCATGCTGCGGCTAAAAGGAGCTGAGCAATGGCCAAATAAAGAACGACGGGAGCGAAGTCCCACGTGACACCTATAGTGATAATATAAAATACACCTCTGTGGGTAGATTGTCAGAGTATACCTAAGCTTCCGCATACAAGATGACAGAAGATGTGTTTCTATAATAAGACATGATCCAATAGATACTGGAACCTAATAATATAATACCATAACCGGATAATATCTAGGTACTCTATAATAAATAACGTTATCTAATCAATATTATGATTGCTTACAATGTGCCTCGCTAATAGGATAAACTATCTGTGTGTATTGCACACGGCGAACCGTTCGAGCTTAGAGGACATCATATTTAGCAAGACTCAGATCAGATCTAGATTATAGTAGTATAGTAGTAGTCTAGTAGATCTAGATACAAATTAAGGCCAAACGCGCACTACTGGTGGCATAATGTCCTTTATTACATCGCAGGCGAAACCGCTAGAACAAGCTATACCTAATATACAAAAAATACGTAGACTATAAATTCATGTTAAAAATTATAATTATGTGGGCATGTAAAGGGAACTAGCAAAATGCTATAAAAAACCCGATAAAAAAATTAAAAAAAAACATTATCCTCCTTTTTGTCAGTCGGGTATAAAATGCATTCAACAACTTTGCAAATAGTCCATACAGATCTACTAAACTATCTTTCTACTACTTAACACGTCTATTATCATTGGTTTATAACTTTATTTTTACATAACAGAACAAACAAAGAGCAGCCGGTACAAATTCATTTAAAACAAAACGTTTAAATATGATAGCACATGGAACATTTACCAGCCCTTACCGGTCATTACCAGTTATTACTGCGTGAATATTACATTAGGTAAAAGAACTGTTATTCACTGTTACATTAAGGACATCATAATATTTCCCGACCAATGTGGGTTTTGTTTCGTTTCCGACACTTGACGTAGCCGACTTGTTAAGGCGAAGACTATATAGCATATCTATTATGCTATCTTCTGAGATACATACCTAGCCTTCTTCAGAAGATAAAGTCTAAACCTCTCTTTACCACCACACATGTTAACAAATTAAAGTAAACAAATTGATAATTACAATCAACTAGAAAGTAGTTGATTGTAATTTATCTGTAACCCTTGTGGCTGTGCTGGTGAGAAATAAACTATTTTTATTTTATTATTATAATTACTGAACATTTCACATTGTAAAGAGAGTTTCCTGTACACTATCTTCTTTAAAGTAAGACAAACCTTCTTTAAGCAAGCAGCATCTATTCTGCACTTCTGGCATTACTGAGAACCTCACTCAGTTGTCTGGTAAAATGACAAAATAGTCAAATTTATAAAAAACAAAAATGAGAAAGATAAACTGCCGTGCTCAGAGACGTTACTTAACTTTAAAGTTTATTTAGTAAAAATTCTTAAGTCGATAATCCTAAAGAATTTATTATTCAATGAAAAAATTGCCGAAAGTATGTCAAACTTCCTGTAAGTTGTATATTTCTCCCAGAAGAAAACCAAAAATGCAATAGACTTGTAACGTTAAACTTGCGTTGTTTAAATGGGCCTTTTGATTCGTGTCTCTCTATTAATTTTATTATAAATACAAAAACATTTCTAAACTTAGATAATAGCTTCACCTTAACCCGTTCATGAATATTGTAACATAGTCTATGTGATGGTGGGTGGTTACGTTCCGTAGAATATTGAACACAAACATGGCGCTGGCTCCCACCAGCCCTGGCCCTTTACTTGGACACAACCAGTAATTGCGACTTACAAGAAACGATATTAACTAGTATCGATTTTTAGTTGACTGTGTTTTATTTAGTTATTTATCTGTCTGTTGAACGGCTTATGCAATATGCAACTATTTATCTGTTATAAAAAATATAGTTGCTTGAGTTCCCTTTTTCTGTGTTTTAAGAAAATATTTATCTATTTAATAATGTATCTTTATTAAGATTAAATAATCTTAAAAACTACTAAATCTACTCCGATTTACAAAGTCAGCAAACTACACTTTCTGCGCCTGTAGTTCTCTATTTATCTACCACTGTGGTTGATGACCCTACCCTATCGGAAAAAGGTTCTCCTTCTACTTTGTTTGTACTATAGGTACGTTTAAACCATTTTAGTATCCATCCAAAAAAGAAAGTGTAAAACAAAAATTAATATAAGCTTTTTCAAATTTTCCACAATCGAAACACATGCCTCATTCTACACACAAATAAATACATAATCCGAAAATAGAAGCCGGCTACCGACCATTAAGATCATTATAAAACTTAACTACTATTTAGTCGTCACAAAATACACTCCGCCACGAAAATGTCTAACCTAACCGCTACTTAGCTATAATAACATTTAATTGTGTCCCTACGCGCACATAACTAAGTAATATAATGAAGTAAACTATGATCGGTACAAAACATCGTGCTCCGACGAGGCGACCGTCCAGGTGATGTCGTTCTCATGGACGTCGAGGGTGGAGTTAAGGGTTTGGTGTGCCTGCTGTACATTGAGCGCTAAGTTAGCATATCGATACCACTAATACATAGTTTTTATGATTAATTAGCAATACATCACTGATTCGCATAACTCCCACTTGTATACTGGTGGAACAGATAGATATGTGTTTTACTATTACAGATGGGTAATATAGGTTAATACATCATTTATAATATTTATATATTCGCAATATTAATATTTATATAAGCAAAAATCATTTGTCATTTTACAACTTTACGTAATGCAACACACAAATTTCTCCAGCCATTTTGTGGTTCATCATCACCTACCATATTTCCAAACTCCTGATTATATAAATTTCAAGATAGAAAAAGTATCATTTTTGTCTAATCCAAGCATCGAAAACAGAAACTATTGTGTAGTAGTCGTACTCCCACTGCGCCACCTAGAGTCTAGACAATTACAATTTGAAATAATTCATTTCTTATAATATAATACTTACTAACAGAACACCTAAAACAAATAAATAAAATCGCCTACAGACCATGTTACTACCGCGCAATGTATTCAAAGCTCCCCCAATACTCCCCCAGCCGACTTGTTTCCACAATAAAATGATCCAATACAATATGCAAGCGATTAAACGGCGTCTCGTTTACGTGCGGTAATTTCGTGGCCGACTGTACAAAACTGTTATTTAGGCCTGCTCGGAAACTCCCTGCATACATACATTATTAACTTTGTCGGGGAGCGATGGATAGATCGTGGATTTTCTATAATTATTCGGTATTTAGGTATTTTATGGTTCAACCTTCATTCAATTGTTTGAATAAAATTTTGAATTTCATGACAAAATGTACGTACCTACAACATTATAGGTACTCTTTCAAAAAATACCATACAGTTACCACTTGGTATCAGAAAGACTAGCTCCTGAAACTCTTTCAGGAGGCAAGGCTTTTGAAATTATATGCCTAAATTAAAAAAGTCCTGACCTTAGCGTGGCTACCAAGTATTATATTAAAATAGTACTTATATTAAATAATCCAGCAAAATTCTCACCAAATAAATCATTTAATAATTTTTAATACCTATGAGCATTGTTAAAAATCACATATTGAAATAATATCGCAGTGAGTATAGGAGTCCCCGGGAGCCACTCGCTAATGTATCCATGCGTGTCAAGTGTCCTGAGACTCACGTATATTCCCACCACCCCCTGCAAAGCGTGGTCACCTCATTAAACATTTGAAATACTGCGATCCAGCTGGTCCAGGTTATAATTAATTTATGGAAATTAGCTTAATTGTTATAGTTATAGACACAAGAACAAAACTATCGGAAGTTTTTGATGCTGAGAGTTCTCTTACATTCTTTACTGAACATGGGACTTATAACTGATTGATTCAACTTACTATCGATCTAAATATACATATTATATAACTAATAAGGTAAGTATTTAAAAAACGGAGTCAAAAACAAATCAAAGCTTACAAAAGACAGTAAGGTACTACTTACTTATTTATTCATAATGATTCGTTATTATAAAATGTTTAATGTCCCATCGTCATGGTGGCTTGAATTATTAAGCACTGGCCGTGGGATCCCACAGCTGGACAACGTGGTTCTTTGATCGTCGAAGGGTATTAGAATGGTAAGGAAAATTGCAAAATATTGTTACAATTTTGTACATTAAGTGTTTTGTGGGATCGTTTGTGGCGTCTTCATGAAAGTTTTATATCAGGTCGTTAGGTAGCATTATTTATAATTGATTGCCTCGTTACTTCGTTGGTCCGCCTATGTATATACCAAATTTGTCTATGATTGTAAAAATGATATAATATATCTAGCGAAATGCCAAATGCCAGAAGAAATTATGAACGGTCCTTATTTAGTTCCACAATTTCAGGTTTTTTATTGCAAACCTACTACTGGCAAGAAGAGACCTTTCTATTGCCACATTTTAAGTAAGTACTGTAGGAAATTACAGTAACTAGGCAACAAAAACTCTGCATCGATCAATATACTAAGAATAAGGTTCTGATTCACCAATAGCAGATAAGTACTAAATTCGTAAAAGGCCATACAAAGCCACATACCTACTATAGGTCTCTCGGTCGCACACCTCACAACAGACAAACAGACACATCTTATTACAGTTACAATACGTGGTAGCTAATCTGAAGTGACCATCACGTGACTTATCCAACTGTCTGTCCATTTTGTGACGCCTATCTCATCATTCTGAACCAACTTTATACATTCATCCATAAAACTAGTCCGTGCACTTTTATTACACGACTAATAGAGTTTATATTAGAATGGTTTAGAGGATTTCAAAGTAAATAGTTGGAATTGTAAGCGATATGTCCATTTCTAGTTTTATTTGTAATAGTTTACAAAACATGTTTGATATTTGATTAGAGCAATTCGTGACTAAAGATTTTATACGGTCACTGTGATAGCTTGTGTGGAGTGTAAGCCGCGAAAGATTATTTGTATTATTTTATTCTGATGCCTCCGCTTCCAGGAGTTACATTTAATGTTGAACTAGGTATATGGTTAGCCTAATACAAAACCTATTTAAGTTGTTACTGCTGCGCCTAAATCTAAGGTATATTTTCTTTACTACAAACTGCTAGAGTTGTATTTTGTTTTAATTTTATTAAAATATTTGATAGTAGATAATGTAAAAATATTGTATTAAATTGCCACTAAGCAGACACATTTCTTGCATTTATTATTATAGATAGCTGCACCGTACCTACAGAAATTCTATTAAACACGTATAACAGTGCACACCCATCGTGTTACAAGTTAATTGCTACCGATGCATACTGCGTGCTCGGAATCATACTCAAGCTGTCTCTTGGCTCCCCGCGGAGACTGCCTGCCTTCGAACTGGCTATTTTAGCATAAAGTCTTTAAGGTCAAGTTTAAACTCTATGTCTATAATATTAGGGTGGTTTTACGATTGCTATATTGGTCAGTTTGATTCCAATTTTGTTGTATAGGTACAGCAAAAACACGTCCATAGAAAGTTTTAATTGCACTGATCTTTGTTTGCTTCGTTTAAAAATAGATTTAATTGGAGGAAAAAAATGTGAAATACTTATTTGTTTAAAATAATATAACTACACAGAGTAGAGTTAGCTTTACTTGGGGTACCTAGGTATGTCTGTACGAAAGTATTACTGTAGTAATGAACTGTAGTTCGTACGCATCCTACTCGACACCTAGAGTTATCTGCGCGTAGAACGCATGGGTGAGATATTGAATAATGTGAATAAACATAATCTACATAGTACTTAGGTACATCATAATATGTAGACTTAGGTTCAAACTCCACCAAAACGAAACAATGATCAATAGACATACGATGCGACGCATGCGTTAAAATACTTGTTGTACCTAAATATAAAAAATAAAAGAAACTAAAGATATTTATTCTGCAATTCCTTTCCTTCTATTTTCATGATTACACAAATTTGACAGGATTAAAAAACTATATTTTAATACATACCTATACACTTTCTGTTTCATTATTTTTAGTGGAATTGTATAAAATAACGGTAACACTATTATTAGTTTTATCGAAAACAGTATAAAAATTAAATGATTCCACAAAAAAAAATATCTCGGTACTAACCGCGTGTATTAGTTCCACCCAGTATGAAATTATGATAAATACCAACTCTGTTTTATTTTAAAGATTATTACTTGCGCTCTTTTCATGTAAAGATCTACTAGAATTCGTCGTTTTACTCGTCTAATTAGACAGGTGTTTGTGGCAACAGAAAGTTTATAGCGGAGACAAATTGCACAACTTCGCGCATTCTCCTAACTAATAACAATAAAGATCATCTAGGTTATATAGTCCACTTATCGTCATATCCGCTCAATAACGTCAATATTATTAATAAAACAACAAGAATTTCCACAGAAATATGACATTTCTTGTTAAATTCACGAAAATATTCAATGTTGTATATTTTTGAGAAAATATCACAATTTAAATCGCAAGTCGTTGGTATTTTCTTAGAATTGTTGTTGAAACACACAATTATGTCCGGGATAAGGAAATGAATAATGTCCCAACTTGTTGACCGGCGCGGCGCGCTCCGATGCTATGATCTAATTAATTTGATCACACTACTATACAAACTCGAATGTTTCTCGACTAATAATTGTGAGATGAACTCGCCTTAAAGTACATAATACTCCGTTTTAGGATTGCTTTATTATTCAGTTTTGGTTTAACATGGCGATGTTGACCATCATGTGTTGGTACCCCATAACTTTACACCAGTTATGTTAAAATATGCTCGGTTTTATAAAATTTAAATAAAGTAAAAAAAAATTTGATTTTACAAAGAAAAATACATACATGGCTGATGAATGTCCTTTTAAATTATTGCAAATAAGTAATAGGGACAACAATACGGCACCAAATGAAGTATTAAGATTGGAGGTTAAGTTTTATATAATTGAAGAGATAAGACATAATCAATAATTCAATTGCATTCAAACTTCGTCGAAATAAGAATACCTTAATAGGCAAGTATATACAATACAATAGCATAATCATATTACTTATGTATTGTCGACCATATCACCGTGGTATTAAAAAGTTAGTCAGATATAAGCATGAGCATAACATCGCCCACGCTGCACGCTGCACGCTCGACCCGCCACTTATAATTTAATTTAAACCACTTATACATACGCATAGTTCATAACTTTAGTTACGAGAATAGTGTCGATACCGGTACCGATACCACTTACTACTTACTTCTCGTGGTGTGAACAGTAGCTAGAAACTAAAACTTGTACAAAAACAAAACAATGTTTTGAATCACAAACATCGTTAAGTTCCTATCAAAATGGAACAAATAAGATTTTTAAAAGTTAAGATGAAGTGAAATAAGTTAGAGTCAAAATTTATACATTAACATCACCTAAGTATATTTTAAGATGATAAGAGTGTTTCCGAGTTATTCAAGCCATACGAAGCCCGAAAAGTAATAAAATACCTAAGGGAAGTTTACTGAAAGCTAAGAGCTATTGTTAGAAGATTGTAAAGTTATACTGTGAAACGGGGATAGTTCTTCTGTGTTTTGGATACCAGATTGTCCCATCCCTATATCCTGTGTGGTGAAGTGAGTGTCGGCATCAATTATTTAACCTTACTTAAGGTGCGGGTCACAAACATTACGCTGGGACAATTGGAGGCATGGCACGCGCCGGGCTTATGTCGTGATCTCACCGCTGACTCACGAGGATCTTACTTCAATCTACCTAAGTAGGTATTAGAGGAGATACAGAATGATTCATCAGTATTAGAAAAGTGTCTACATTTAAGTTCTGCCTTATCTCCTCTTCCGGGCCTGTCACTTTTTACGTTTTAAAAAAAAAAGACATCACTCGCACTAGAAAATAAACCCTGTGTCGCGGGGGACTTTACACACATAGGTACAATTAACAGACATAACGTAGGTACACGCAGCTTCGAAACGCGAATCGAACCCACATCACTCGACACGTTGATGCTAGTGACGAGGCGGCGACCTTAACGACTACACCACAGTGACATTAAAAATAAACTACGTCTATCGAAGACCCTGTATCAAAAAAGGTGTAAAACTAAATCTTTCCCACATGAAAGCATGCCGCGGCGCATGTCAGGTGACGTCACACGCATGACTGTTTACGTCACTATCTGGTACAGACAGATATCGCGGCGTGCCAGACTAAGTGACTCCGGGTGTAAAGCTTGTGTTTCTGACACGTTTGGAGATACGGAGATTGGAGAGATTTGGTCACTGTTATTATTTATTTAGTTAATGATAGAGTTACTAGAGACTTATAGGTACTGCATGTTTCGCATAAAGTAATAGATCGTTTTTATGACTCGGTCGATTGATTGGTGTTAAAATTACTACATAGAAGATATTAATGTACTTAAATAAACCGTAGTTGATACCTCCTCTTGAAAAACACAAATTTAATAAATAATGAATTTCTATGTCTTTTCAATCCCCGTTTTCATTCCATTTCCTGAGCGTTATGACATGTCCTTCTTTAAACCTCGTTTGCTCCTGTATCCTCTCTAGGTAGGCAGCGGCTTGGCTGTGCCCCTAACATTGCCAACGTCCATGAGCGGCGGTAACCACTTACCATCAGGTGGGCTGCTAGCTCGTCTGCCACTACAGGCAGTAAAAAAAAATTCAAATTTTTATTAATTTTTTAAAACTGCTTTCAGATTGCTAAACTCGCAATAACTTTTTGTGGATCTCATTAAATTCTGTCTCGGAGCGGACCTACCACCTTAACTAATACAACATAAGTAGCCTATACACATACAGATAGTCTTAAAAAATTAATTACTCATACTGAGAACGAAAATATCTAAACGACAATTTAATCTTTATACAATAGTAGCGCTGACCGTGATCCGATCAGTAATGTTCACTACCTACTCAGTAATGATCAGACGATCAACTGATCACCAGTGAGCTTTGAGTCATGACGTATGACTGGTACCGACCGACACTAATCTGACACTATTGTGTGGAATACTGACATTTTAAACAACGAACTGGTCAAGTTTTGGATATGGTATTTATGAAGAGAAAATAAAAACAAACATAAAGAAGAAATATCTTTGAATGTTATAGATAGGAGACTGAAGCCCAGCTGTGGAAAATTAATGGGCTGATAATGATGATGATTACAGACACAAATTATTGTTCTTTTATTAATTAATTTTATCTGTTAATGGCTATAAAATGGTGTATGTGTTATTTCTTATTAATATTTTGACATTGAAATTTTGACATTCTATTATTATTTATTTTTATGACATTCTATATTACTAATCACTAATGAAAATGATAAATAATGTGTATAATAAAAAAATTAATTTGTAATAATTAATTATAATTGATAATATATTGCAAGCTTAAAGGCAGAATATGGCGCCCTGAAAGAACTGTATTACAACAACATAATTATGTTACCTATATTCGCAATAAATATATTTTGATTGATTGATTCATTGCAATTAAAACGTGCAGGCACATAAAGATATCATCATCATCATCAGCAACACATTAAGTCCTACTGCTGGGCTCGGATCTCTTATCCTCTAACTAGAGATAAAGATATAATCAACAATAACTGCTAATCCATAAGTAGATACTTAGTTTATGCTAGGCTAAATAAATATAATCAAAAACTTTCTCATCAATCGTTTTCTACATCTGGTGCACAAAGACGTGACAGTACCTCAGTATAATCGGTACAGGTGTACCATATCATTCGATCATAACGAACAAATAAGGAATTTATTGTTAATCGATAAACATCTGTGAAGATCTTCTACAACTAGGAATGATAGGATTATGTTAACTAAACAAGGACAGTTACCTCTAGCATGCGATAACTAGGTATATCGTATCAAAATCATATAAACATAGCATCACGCCTTTTTCCCGAAGGGGTAGGCAGAGGTGTTTCACACCCACATTTCGCCAATGTATCAAAATCAAAGTAAAAAAAAACATTTGGATCACAAATTTACTTCATAAAACTTAGGAACGATTTTCGTAAAGACCTCCGCGACATCCTGTTACCTAGCGCATCGTTGCCTTTAAAAATAATAATAACACCCTAATGCTAATAAAGTTCAATTTGGTTTGATCCTGAAATATCGCTTCAGCTTTTTAACTTACTAAACCCTCTTTTGCATTCTTCATTGCATATAAATCAAACCGCAGTACTCACACGTTGCTATGGTGCTAATGACTTCAATAACTTTATTGCTATATTTTAACTCAGACGAGACAGATAAACGGTATCTTTAGTATCCTCCATGTTTACATGTAGATTGTAAAGATTTTCGTTACGTGATCACAAACAGACAATCAGATTGACACGAAAATATCTACTCTTATTTATATTGACCTTCAACTATAAATAAGACAGTGATTAATCTCTAGTTTCAAACCTATTTGTCTGCTAACAACTTCTCCCCTTTACGCCTTTACGTGATACAATTTCCTTATACATTTGTAGGGTTACCTAATAGAAAATTCGTACTGTTTATTATTTCGGGACAAAAAACAGTTTGCTGAATGGTAATAGTAAGAATAGCAGGTTATAAGCATATCACTAATGTTGAATTTCATCACGCACTTATCTATAAAGAAATGCTTGGTTTTAGTTTTGGTATAGCAAAACCTTTTATAAATAAGATTACTTACAGCTCATATTCATTCTAAATTTCTCTACTACAACACAAAAAGGGTACACCGCACGTTTAGAGGCTCAATTAAAAAAGTTAATTTCGGTCACAAAGAATTAGAACAATACAAATATATTTGATCAAAGAACGTTCAGATTCTGAACAAATAGTCTTTAGCCTTTAATGTAACAAATTGGTACCCCACGATTTGTTTCCTAGTACGAAAGTGTTGTGAAAAAGTATTTAAAAAAAGCGTTAAATAGAAACACACCTTGAAAAACCCTCACAGCTCTCTAGGTAGAGGAGAGGAGAGCCGAGCCCAGCAGTGAGAGATGATCTTTTTGAAGAAGTTAAAGTCAAAATCATTTATTCAATACGAAATTTAAATCATATAGATGATACTGTTGATATAAATACCAAAAATACCAAGTTACAAATACAAAATTTTGCTACAGTCAACCCGCTACAAAATAGAACTACGAGAAGAATTAGAATAAATCTGTGGACACTGTTTTTAATCGCCCGTACAATATCAGGTACCAAGTCGTTCAAAATCCTTTCCTTTTGTTTTTATCCGATTGGACGAGTTTATCCAAGCTACATAATCATGCATTGTAACAGTTCATCAATAGGATTAAATAGGCATTAAGTATTTCACCTGAAACAACATAAATATACTAATAATATAATCCAAATATAACCAGACTAAAGATAACTATTGTTTTTTAAATTATCTAATCACTATAATCTGTGGACATTTATTTTTGTTTTCTTTAATCCGCAATTACGTTGGAACATACCTAGATTAAAATAACTAATCACAGTCATACCATTTAATTTAGTCTTTAAGTCTTTATGTAGGTAAGTAGATTATATAATTATTATTAATTATAATAATGTAGGCTGTTACTATTGGAATTAATTTTACGAAAGTAGGTGCTAACCTAGAGTAAACGTTACCCATAGCGTTACCAATAACGGTAAAGTAATGTTACTAGCATGTCTCGTGGAATATCAAATAACCACAGACGACCCTAAGGTGCGCAACAGTCCTCTTGATGTTTTTTACTAACTAGTATAGAGAGAAACCAATTATCTGTCACAAAATTGTATCTATCATCATCTCAACCCATAAACGTCCCACTGCTGGACATAGGTTTCCTCAACAGATTTCTAAAGTTAAATATGTAACCTTAAGATTAAGGGATTATATGTGTTTAAGTAGGTCATTTGCAAGTCATTACTACCCACAAATCTCCCACTGCTGGGCACGGGTCTCCTCTAAACATTTTGGAGGAAATATAGCCTATTATACCACGTTGGCTAGACGAGTTGGTATAGGGTTTTTATTTTTTTTTATTGTTTAGGTTAACAACAACCACTTAAAGTTAGAAATACTAAACTATATAACATACATATTTGGCCAATTATAGTTAACCACAAAATTACAATCCAAACTTGAGTGTTTTGTATCGAATTTTCCTTTTCTCGCAGTGCTCTTGTCTGATGAAGCTTAATTCTCTTAGTCGCCTTTTGAAACACCCACACGGCTCACGGCTCGAAATGGGGTAGTATTCTTAATCCGTCACGGATATGTAGTTAGTATGTAGGGAACAATTTCAATTGCTGCCAAATGTAATATTTCATAATACAAAGATATTATCTATATATAAAACAGATAAATATAGATAAGTATGTACGTGTTGTTTAATCATAATCATTGTCCTATTTTATCGTATTCAATCTGCACATGTATTACTGCTGACGTCATACTGCCACTTATTAATGTAGTAACTAGCTTCTTAGGTACTACGTCTTTGCTTGTGCTGCGATAAAAAGTTGTCTAAATCCTTTCAGGTCATAAATATCTTTTTGATATAATTTTCTTCGTGAAAACATAACAAATAGACAGACTTACTTTCATATTTTTGTGTGTTTTATCTACCTATGTATTTTCTTTTATAATTCTTTGAAAATATTAAGTCCAAAATTATATCTGAGGAGTATCTACGATCAATCACACACACAGACCATTATTTTTCAAGACCTATTTTAACGATAACTAAACAAAAAAAAGTGAAGTTTCCAATTATTTGACCTAAACATCAACCGGAAAGCAAAAACCAATCATTAACCGAGTAACAGATATTATTTTTAAACCATTATCAATGAAATGAATCATCATTCATCAATAACGACGAGAAAGGCATGTTCGTCTATCATAACATAAGTACGCTCTACTCTTACAACGTTATTAAATACAAAAAAGTAAAATAACATGATAATGTTACTATCAAATATCAATCAACTAAAATATAATGATTCAAAAACAGTACTACACTCAAAATTGTACAATACTCATTAATTACATAACAGACCACAATCGATTTATAATCGTCGCTTCAACAATAAAACGGCAGATAATAAATAAACCGGTCGGGTGCGCTGGCGCAACGCAAATAACACTACACGCTGTATAGAGCTTGAGGAGGGGGGATAGCGGGCTGGGGAGCACTGAGGCGCGGGGAGCTTATGGCCCGGGAGGCGTGGCTCTATATAACAAAAAGCTAACATTCTGATTCGTCGTGACGGTGACACAAAGCTGCGAAGGCGGGGCTTCCAAAACGCAGTATAAAAACGGACGCCCGCCTCCGCGCCCGCCAGTTCGCTCCTCGCTCGCAGTGCGCACACATATCGCGTCTAACAAGTGTAACACAAGTGTTTCAAAATGGTGAAGTTCGAAGGAGATTTCAGTATAAACTCGATACTGATGAATAAGCCGGCACCTCCACCCTCGCCGACCGCCTCGTCGACGGGCGCTTCGCCCTCCGAGGCGGACCTCAGTGACTCGGAACTTGACGTGACGGGAACCGAACCCGTCGATTGCACAAAACCAAAAGATGATGACGACAAAAAGGATAAGAAACATGAGAAGCCCGCCTACAGTTACAACGCTTTGATCATGATGGCGATCCGCAACAGCCCCGAGAAGAGACTCACCCTCAACGGAATCTACGAGTACATCATGACAAACTTCCCGTACTACAGGGAGAACCGGCAGGGCTGGCAGAACTCCATCCGCCACAACCTTAGTTTAAACAAGTGCTTTGTGAAAGTGCCGCGGCATTACGACGACCCCGGCAAGGGCAACTATTGGATGTTGGACGCTTCAGCCGAAGACGTGTTCATCGGAGGCACGACGGGCAAGCTGCGCCGTCGGTCGGCGCTCAACGGTCGCTCGAGACTCGCCTGCTTCAAGAGGCCTCTGTTCCCCGGAGCGCCTCTGCCCGGCGCGTATCCTCCCGCCACGTATTCACAACTCGTCGGCCTATATTCTCAACTACTGTACCAAAGATACGCACCAATGCAAATGAAGACTCCTCCAGTTGCCCCGAGCGCCGTACACCCGGCATTCCGCGGCGCTGAACACATGGCGTACGGCAGCTTGCCGTATTCTCCGTCAATATACGAGAGATTGCCGTCGGGCCCTTTCTTGGGACAGTCGCCGTTACTGCAGAATTCATCGTTGGCGCAAACGTCGGCGATGTTGGCACAAACATCCCCGTTACTGCCGCCGTCGCCGCCCATGATGCACTCCCCGACGAACTCTGGCGCGTCCAGCCCGGAGCTTCCCTCGCCCTCGCACCACCCTCTCACGCCGCACATCTACAAACCCGTCACGGTGTTAACTCGACAGTGAAACACAAAATAGACACAAAAACATTTTATTTATCTGTGATTTAGTTTTAGTGTAGCCAATGGACCAGTGGAGGAAGGAGGTAATCTCAGTAGGTAGCGATACTAGCCCTTGTAGCCTCAGTCAAGCATTCCGCATTATGTCGTTATGTGTAAATAGTTCCAAAGTTGTATATTTATTGAATACATTATATAGGATTAAGATAAAGAGTTATTATAATAAACTAAAATATTGTTCACATTTAAAACTTTATTTTATTTCACCTCCTTACTGAGAAATCGGATCATCCGATACTGACCGCTATTTAAAATAATAATCTCAGTTTTAGACTAAACCTGGGATTAAATATAATCTGTTGGAGTCGTACTATCGCTGCATACTTTTAAGGGATTGTTAGCTAAACGAGCTCGACTTTATAATCCTGACAAATATATTTAGTTAGTGTTTGTTTTGTTGAGTAAAAAATGTAAGATTAAGAGCCTGGGCTTAAGTAAGATTGATCTGTAGTCGTGAGCGACGCGAGCGCGACCGGCGCGGACGTGCGCCTGACAATAAGGGAAACCGTTCTTAGGTACCTACTATATCTACAGGTATTTTCAAATATAATTATTTTAAAGGTGAATCAGTTTTTTTGGCAAAAATTTGCTGCGTACCACGTATATAAATAATAACATAAGCTCTTTCGGTATAAAGTACATACACAATATATGTTCCGAAAAATATTAAGATATTACAAAATTTACTCATGATACCTACCTAGGTACGTAAAATAATTATATAGGTAAGGTGATCTTGAACGAAACTTATCTATTTAATTAAATAGTAGTTTTATAAATTAAAATGACTACCTAATCAATTTACTCACGAATACTTAAATACGATTCTTAATTTCTCTAGGAAACTAATTAACCTATGCTAATTATTTAATGCCGCAATTTCAAATCCTCAAACAAGTATAATTTCTACATAAGTAATTTGTGTAAATACACAAAAACATTACGCATTAGTAAAAGTCCCTAGGTAGGTAGGTATATAGTAGTTAGTTAACTTTCGCTCATAGCAAGGTATTTAAGCGCTTATCTGCCTATCTGCTTACTCACCAAACACATTAATCACAATTCCAACCAACTTGTAATAACTACCGAATTTACAAATACCTAGAGCTAACACATTTTATGTATTTATTGCTTCATTATAAACATAATCAATACAATACAATGTAATTTATAAAAGTCATAGTTGTGAAACTACTGACAGATAGGATCTTATGAAGCTATTATATGTTTTTGTCTTTGCTATTATTATGCAAAAATAATAGATGTTTTGTATTTATTTGTATATGAGTCTGAGTTGCGCAGATACCATTATTCTAGGGTTTATTTTGAAGTATTCTCTTTACTTATTCGACGTTTTATTATAGGTACCTAAGTGCTATAGTAGTTTTCTTAGGAAAGATGTTTGAAGATACATTTACCTATAAGTCTACAGCAAGAAAGATTTGGAAACTAAAGTATCCACGACCTTATTTTCTTCATTTTTGAGTTCAAATCATACCACGTAGAGCAGTGGATAATCGATTGTAATCCTTTCGCTAGGCCTAAAACTTTAATAGGTATATACACTTTTCATGTAAAAGTTTAAATTTTATAGTAACAAAGCAAATATTGAATTTAATGCCAGTTAGTAATTATGAACTTGTTTTTTTTTCTACTGAAGGCTCTGGTGTTCATAAACTACGGTAACAATTTACCAAGTGGTAGGCAGTACGCCTGTTCGCTATAGTCGTGATATAAAAAAGGCTCTTTCATTGATTCTTACCACGAGCTTTTCACCCCACGGTATTAATCGGGAAGGATCATTTTAGAAGTCGTTTTTTCGTAGCATTTTCTATTGTCTATAACAGTTAGACGTAAGCGGTTATTATTTATTAATGATGATGCTCTATAAACAATTGTTCGTATAGTATGAGTAATGTTGGGTAGTTAAAACTAAATTATTTAATACTAGAGCAGCTAAACCAGGATAACGTATAAGAAATGTATTTAATGTTTAAATGAGAACTCTATCTGTCCGATTGACACAACACAAAAATAAATAGGTAAGCAAATGGTGGATTCGTTGGCCATTCCTTGTTATAGATCTGACCAATACAAACTAATATCATAATTATTAGAACAAAATAGTTCATTAAGGAATTCCTGTGAGTGTACTACATATTTTAATAAACTGTACAGTAGTTGCAAAGCCTAAAACTTGAAAACACAAAGACTAACATTAACTTAATAAATGGTGGTCAATCATACGTCAATCAAATTTCTTTAAAAAAGGCTGTGAAAAAAGGTTTAAAAGAAAATAATCGATTACAACACTAGTATCGACAGTAGTGTTGTGGCACAAGTAAACAAATTATCGAACAATAGATGTCGATGCAACGGTTCTTGAGTCAATCAATGGTGTTTTGTCGATAGAATATGAGTTCTTCGTAGGCAGAGTTATAACGATTGAAAGAGTTATGACTGATTGTATTAGGTATATAGAGACGTTTTCTTTTGCGTAAATCTGCTTTTATGTTTTAAATTGATATTTACTTTTTAATATTCTTAGATAAGTGATTGATGGTATATAAGAATAAAAGTGTATAATGTCTACCCATTAAAAAATATACGAATAGTGAGAGACACAACAATTTATGGATTGTCCACATTATACCAATTTTCTTTACATAGTTAAAATACCAGCTGCCTACAAAACTTAATGTTAATTAATTTTTAATAAGAATTAACGGCATAGAATTAGGTGTTTATATTTATTTTAATTTCCAATATTATAAACACGTTTTCCGGAAATTCCATTCGGATTAAAGCAATTAAATAATTGCACACGACAATGAAACAAAACGTGACATTCGTCGATACACACTATCTACATCGTCCCAACATCATCATGTTTATGCTATCATTTATATTTAGGCTTAAAACGTGCTACAAATACTGGATGGAAAAAATTTCAATAAGGAAAACCAGCAGTAGGTAACGGCGGTATCCCGTGATAGGAATCAACAATACCACCTACGGGTATGAAATCCAAGGGACTAAGGTTTTTAAAGTTCGGCAACACGCGGTGTTGCAGGCGTCCATAGGCTACGGTAAACATTTACCATCAGACAGGCCGTGCGTCTGTTTGCCACTGAGAAGTATTTAGATACCTATACAGTATCTAGTGCTATCAAATAAGTCCAAACTTGCAAAATGTTGTAACATGAAAATCACTTGAAAGAAAATCAGGTAATTTGGGAGTTCACAACTAAAGTTTTCCTTCTCCACCCTGTATATAATATGCCTTTGCTATACATAATTTTAGTGAAAAACAGACCTTATCAATTATAATCATAATAACTGTAATAAAATCCGTGATAGGTGCTTGATAAACGTAAACATAAGTTAAAAATAATTTTATCATTTATTTTTGTTTTATCTATCAATATTTAGATATAGGAATGTAACTAGTTGTGTTTCACAGTTTCACCCGTGGTCACTTTTACTGTTTCGGTCCAGTATGAAGGCTTATAGCCTAAAACCTCCTTAATAAACACAAAGTACATAAGTAGATAGGAATGGTGAAGTATATTTTAAAGTTTCACCTGGCTGGCTGATTCATGTTTACATATCGGATAGTTATCTACAGACTATACAGGATATTGAGATATATATTATAGTTAATATCGAAGTTTCTTTAAAATTTGAATCAAAAACACCAAAACTTTTTTGTCTTTGGGTGACATTTGACTGGTCGATTTTGATATTGTTGTCAAATAGGCGCCTGCTCTCACTTTTCTTCCTTTGTTTTCACTGACCCTTACGTCATGACGTTTGATGTAAGGCTAACCCCAAAGTTGATAACCACTTTAAATATTATTTAATTTTTTTTCCAAATCAGCCTAACTGTAACGAACGCGGTAACGCGTTCAAACGAACAAACACTACAGTTAGGTATATGTACATATATTTTTACTAGAAGTTTTTTGTTTGACCACTGCTCAGCTCAGCCGTAGCGTGATGTTATATGCCTATACATCGATAAATAGGTTATCCAATACTAAAAGATTTTTTCAAATCGACCTAGTAGTTTCTGAGATTAGCGTTCAATCAAACCAACAAACTGTTCAGCTTTGTATAATGTAAGTATTAGTATAGATAAATAGATACGTATACCTACATTATTTTGTGTGTTTACCTATCAATGTTTAGATAATATAACTAATTCCACTATCGACATAGATAGTTTTCAGTGTTGATAGCTATTTACTGGGGGATTAGAGAGATAGTGGTGTCACATCGTAAACAATGACGAACCTTGATGACTTATACACGTGAGGCTAATAGCGACTCGTTCATACACGTTTTTGTTAGCTAGGTGCCAAACAAACATATCTGCAATTTGACAGAAAGGTGACAAAATACTTACAATTTTGCTTTTTTTAAAGTACCTAAAAAAGAAAGGTCACTGGATCGGACTGGATACGAAAGGTGGAGGATGGAGTGTTAGGACGCTTGATAAGAGAGGCCTATTTCCAGCATAGGACTTTAGTTTAATATTTGAACCTATTAAGGCTAAGTGTCAAAATTTGTAAAATTAAATATTTACTTTTAAACTTTCGCGTTGCATGATAATATTAACGGGAATTCACGCGATTATGAATCATCAGTCAGCTTGTGACCACGGCCAGTGTAACCTGGTCGAAACGTCACGCACAATAAGGTTTATAAAAGTACTTAGGATTGTTATAAAATAATAAAATCTTTTTCTTTTTAAATAGAAATTGCTTAATCTGTATAAATAAATGAAATTGAAGTTTCTATTCCAAAAGTCAAACAACAGTAACTAATATAATTTCCAACATTCAAGAAATATGGCGGCGATGCCGGCTGACATGACACTTGGGTCTCCTGTCAGCTGGCAAAGCAACTTGGGTTCCTCTTTTAGCTTTCCATCAGGCGAAAAGGAACCAATATGCTTGGCTACTATAAAAAAAAAAATAGTTAAACTCTTATCATAATTAGCATCATTTACTACTACACCTAAAATAACATCACGCCTTTTATCTAAAGAGATTTAGTAGGCAGAGATGATCACAATTTTACCCTAATACTAGCACACTAGCACAGCAGTCTTACACACTCCTGTTACGCTTTCGACGCAGTTAGTAGATAGTAAAATATCAGGAAATAAGTAGGTAGATAATCCGCAGTGATAGTACGATTACTTGTAAGTATTTAGCTAGGAGACCTATTATAACACGTTTATTTAGTTTACACACAATGTAAATAAACAATTTAATACTACGATAACAAGTGGGAACATTGACATTCTATCTCCAAATAAATTAGCAGCTGTTTCAACTACCTACATTATTATGTACTAGAGAGCTACAAATTATTATTACAGTCAAAGTCAAATCTTTTTATTTAATTTAGGTCACAAACATGATACTTATGAACGTCATACAAAGCCAGAAAAGGTGTCAGTAAATTTGCCTACAGCCAGTTCACTGACAAGGTTGAGCTCTGAGAAGAACTTGGCAAGAAACTCAGGCCACTCTTTTTAATCGCCACAGTTGTTACAGTTTTAATTGGTTACAGTTTTAAATATCACAGAATGGTGCAGAACCAAAACACCGTACTAAATCAAATTCAATAAAATTAATTTATAATAATAAGCAATCAAACTTTAATTTGTTTTCGTCAAGAAGTATGATCAAGAAGTACCTACATTATATAACCCTAAAGATTTTAAAAATATTATTTATACATATATCTAATATCTAGTTGTGTATAAATAATAATATTTTTAAAATCTACTGTAAGTAGATCTAGTGTTTATGTTGTGTTGCAGAACCACCAATTTTTCTTTAACTAGGAACATAATGAATGTCTTCACAATAAATGTTTTCATACAAAATAATCACATTCTGAAATTCCTATTAACTGACACAATATTTACCATAGTAAGTACATGATATGACATAAATAGTCGATAAATTCGAGTAGGTCCCTAATTATGTAAATAATTGATAACTAAACTAAACTAAAATATAACTGATACTGTTTATGTAATGACCTTGAATGTTTTGTATTAGTGTTATTCGTGACTTGAGTTCATTGTTTCGAGAGTAAGACTCACTCTCCACAATAGTCGATTCAGATATCTTGTAAATAATCGAGAGGTAGAGAATAGCGGGTAATCTCTAAAACAAAATGTAAGTACATAATTAATAACTTAATTTACTAGCCCTTTGTCTAGATTTGTATATTAAAATAGCTGCTGCACGGGGCTTCACTCTCGTGAATCTTTATTTGGTCACCTTTTAGCTAATATTGGCTGTTATGTAGTTTAGAGCCTTCCTCGATAAATGGGGTAACCAACACTAAAATAATTTTTCAAAACAAACAAATTCTTCAGCTTTATAATATTGTTATAGATTTCTTAGTTAGAGGATTTTTATCGGTATTTTTATTTTTTTTTATAATGTGTGGCTATGGGAAGAGCGGGACATATTATGTCGCTCGCTGTAGCGGAAGTTAAGGTGAGACCTATGTGCTGAGGCCTATGTCCAGCAGTGGACGTTATTCATAGGAATAGTTGGAGGACCTAGTGAGGATTCTGTTCAAATAACATATTTTCAGATTTCGCTTTAACTTCAAACAAGGTTGTATTGTATAAGTGGTATCGCGAATAATGAAGCCTTCGCCAAAATCACAAGGTCTACGTTCAGACGGTAAATAAACACAATACACCTGTGATAATAACACAATGACGAATCTAATGTGTACATATTTTACCAAAAACATGATACAGTTTAGTGCGGCTACACACTGAGAGATATTACTGATCTATTTCTACTCGTATGCGGATGGAGATAGGTTTCTTTACCTTTATTTACTCACTAAACAGGCAATGTAATTAAAAAAAAATATTTGTCTCAAATCATCCTCATCGTCATTACAACCCATAAAGGTCCCACTGTTGGGACGTGTCTCCTCCAAAGAGAAGTTGAGGGAATTTAGCCTACTATACCACGCTAGCTAGTCAGGCTGGTAGGTATAAGGTCTTGTAGTGCTCTTGTTGCTTAAGATATAGGTACCTACAGAAATAAACATAGAAAATTGCGTTCCACACACTGCGCTGCCGCTGTGGCAATTGACATTTCACTAGCTAATGTCATTATACAGACAGATACCGTTTACTTATTAGCAATACCAAATAGTAGGTACAGCCAGTGTGTAATCAAATTAAACCACTACAATATTACACTTAGGAGACAATAGCTCGAGATCATCAGCCCCCTATACATACAAGTGATAATCGCTGTAGTAGTTATATGTAGCACGTGACATGTAAATGTAAAATAATATAATATAATAATATTCTACCACATTTACACAGCGCCATCTAGTCCCAAAGTAAGCAATTATATTTGCTTATGTTATGGGTACTAAACAACTGATATACTACTTAAATATTTTTTTTTTTTTGTAAATACATACATATTATAGATAAATTACACCCAGACACAGAACAAACCTTTATGCTCATCACACAAAGATTTGTCCTGGGTGGGGATCGAACCCACGATCTCCGGCTTAGCAGTCAGGGTCACTAACCACTAGACCAACAGGCCAGTCGAAAATGTAATAAAATGTATTGATTTGACATGTAAAAAGTAGAATAGAAACCTTCCGTTCGCCACTTGTCTGCCGAATCTATTCCAAATATTTACATGTCACTTCAATACATTTGCACACATCCCTGACATAAGCTATCGACATGTCACGTGACCAATGTACTAATCTATTCTAGCCCGCATTTCTATTTCGAATTCGCAATTCACATGCTGTAATAACTTATGTCACCTTTTAATACATTATAATAATAACATTTTTACTTAATGATTTATTACGCTTATTTAACACTTTGAAAGCCATACTGGTAGACAATAGAAAATCTATTGTTTAGGGTTATTTTTGACAGGCATGGTAGTTAAATACTTAGGTAATATGTATTGTGGCTACCGATTACACGTTCGTGTTGCAAACCGTTTGTGTGTAACTGGTCTATGTTCAGTTTTACACGTGTCTCGGGACTCGGGGCTCAACAATATACATGTGTGTGTTTAGTTTTATTTAATATTTACATATTCTGATACTTCATGGTGACATCGGTGAATATATTAACATTTCCGAATATATGGTTCAATTCTACGTTTTAGCTATTATTAGCAATTTAATAAAGATACCAGACACGAAACAACTATTTGTGAGCCGTACAAATGTTTGTCGTTTGTGATGATCGAAGAAGATTAGAAAAGCGTAGCAGAATTTAGAAAATATGGGTAACGTGATGTACAGTTTTTAAATTGGTATTATTTTAAAACAATGGTATTAATTTTATCAAGGCTCTTTAATTATTTTATTGAAGAGCCTTATATCACTTTGACCATACATCACTTTGATGATGATGAACAACGCAATACGTTCTACCTCTAGACACAGACACCTTATCTTGAGCGGGAGCTGTCTGAGAACAAGTTACATACCTAATGGTAAGAAATCTGTCTAAATAAAATAATTTTCTCTACAGTTAATCTTCTAATTACCATTATATAACTTAAGCTTTAGTAAATATACTTCGTTCTTGGATTCAAAAAAGCTTACGATGGAGCTTTTCGACAACTTTATTTGATCCAGGTCTCTTTTTACAACATTTTGGGAATGCCAAGGAATGACGGGTTGTGTTCTTAGGCACTCTGTAACTGTAGGAGACTATAGAAATATGAAGTCACTTTTAAGACGTATTTACTCGTACATAAGCTATATAATATACAATATTAGCATAAAAAAGTGTATGTTTATGCAATAACACCGTTGTGTTGCAGTAGCTAAATATTGAAATGTTCACCATTCACGTAAACTGTTCGTTATTAGCTGAAACTGTTGAAATATGTTACTAGGTGAACAGTTAACAGTTTCGTTACAAAATGTTTTAAATAACTTGTCACTTAACTATTGTTTAAACTTGACTGCAAACTTTATGAAGACCACATTCATACTTATAGAATATGAACATGATAATTTGAATGCTGCGGACACAGTATTAGAGTTCAAAGTTATACCTTCTTAAAGGAAGAGTTTTTACACCTTTGTTATAATAGACATCAATAAATTAGTACTATCTAATTAAATTCGTTTTAATGACAACTCTCGTACTTATTATCAGAAACAAAAACAGAAATCGACGATATTTATTTGTAAATATTATATACGAGTATGTATATTATAATGTATATAATAAAAATATATAATAATGTATGTATTGATATCGTAATTGTGTTGAAAGTAAAGACTGTACAAACAAATAGTTTACAGACGCTTAAAATTGAACAGATTTCTATGAGTCATTATAAATTATTATACAATGATATTTAAATTTTAAATTTTTTTATCATTTGGCAATGCAATACAGTAGGTAGGTACTAGTGCATGGTCAATTTTTTTTCCAAATTTGACGATTCATAACATAATATGCAGTTTGTGTGACTAATCAACAACATAGTCTTTATAAATACATAATATTATAATTACTTGTCGTGTCAGAACTCACAACACCCCGTAGGTACGATTTCAATGACAAGTCAATCACTTATACCACCACACCAAGAATTGTCAAACTACGATTAGGTACTTAATTGTATTTAAAATATCTCAATTTGTGTTAATAAAATTCTAGTTCCAATGTAAACCAGCTCTATAAGAGCTTGTATACTGCGCAGCAGGACAAAAACTAAAGTGGCTATTTGTTTGTGAAGCGAGCGACGTCGGGTGGTGTCATGATGGATGATAAACGATGCCTTCCTACTGACAACGTGTCTGTTTGTCTGTTTGTGACATTCAAATACAGGTACACTACTGTTAGATTGGCTTGTGGTACAAGTTATAGACCGTAAGCGGTAGGATGTTTTTTCTTATATGATCTACAGATTGTTCCTTACGGAGTTTCCTTAAGTTTCTTATTACAGTTGTCATCTACAACAAAGTTGTATCTAATTATAAAATATTTTTTTTAACTAAAATCGCTCATTATCGATTGGTTTTGAAATAGAACTGGTATTGAAATTTATCAATTCGCCCAGAAGGCTTTCAGCTCAAGTGAAGTGAAGTGGGACCAACAGCTTTACGTGCTTTTCGAAGCATGGAGATGCTCGCGAATGAAAGATATGCCATAAAAGACCACCTATTTCTAGACTAACTTTGCCTAACGTTGTTTTAACCTCGATGAGCAAACGAGAATCTCAGTATCTCAATACAGATACGAGCACCTCCAAAAATCGTTGATTGTTTCTGACTTGGACCACAATCCACCGAATGATAGATGTTCGGACAAGTAACGTTAGTACATTGCAAATTAGCATTGTCGCGAGATTGTCGCGCGACTGTTGTTGCTGTTTGTTGGCGTTGTTGGCGTGTTGTCGAACGACCGACATGTGGACAGGCGCCTTTGTCCTCTTGCTATTGTATTACTTATGTCATGTAGTTTCATAATGCAGGGTTTAAAACTTTACATTTTTGTTAGCTAAACTTAGCCGTGTTCTATTTAAACTAGATGAGTCTTTATTCAAATAACATATTGTTATACCACCGATTTTTGTATAAACAGATTTTATGAATTAATAGGTAATGCTGTTACACCATGAAAGAGTGCGTAGTTCTTTTGTACCTATAGACAGTGTTTCATTAAGCCCGCTCGAGCCAAAATCTCTTTGATCTCTACGTCTACGTATTAGACGTTTATTAAAATAGGTGAAAAACTCATATCACGTTATTCAAAACCGACGCTCCATCATTAATATTCTACGAGATAGATAGATATTTAACTAACTCAAAATTCAACTTAGTTTACCAGTTTATTGCCAGTATGATCAAATGCAGATTTGACCAATCGATTAATATCAATCTTTATTAAAATACCAAGTCCTTTTATATTAGGTTGCTTGTGGAAGTAAAAAAAAATAACATGATTCCATTAATTTCCCACTGCTGGGTAAGGATCCTCTCTTCTATCTAGAGAGCTGAGAAAGATTAGGCCTCAATAAACATACACTGGCCCAGTGCTGGTTGTTTGATTAGACCTAGAACCATATCAGACCTACCATTGGAATTTACTCCAAGGATATGTGGATTTTCTTACAATATTTCCTTTGCCGTTAGCAGATAATAAGTCATTGGTTAGTATCTACTGCCAGTCGGAATCAAACTCGTATCTAATGTTTTGCTTGTCACTTACTCATCCGGCCTACACAACGTTGGCCTTTCAGTAACAAAAAAAATATTTGATTGATTGCAAAAAAATACCATCATAGATGAATTCTTCACCCTGTGCCACCTGAACGGAGGGTCGACAATAGTCCCTAGAGAATCGTCAGTCTACCTTCACTGTGTAACGAACACAATTTAGATATGAAACAGCTAGTTAACAATCCCTTAACACGGTGAATTAACTAGAAAGATTTACTTAAGCAAACACTTATTTACTTAGAAGGTTTATTTAGGTAAAGATTATGCACTTTTGTTTATTCTTGTTAATCTATTTTCACGTAAACTAAGTAGCAGTTAAATATTAATTTTAATATATATATAAATATGTATGTAGTATATTATTATGTAACTTATAAAAAAAATATCTAACGTACGAGCAGTAAATAAAATGTCGCGGATATTCATCTCTATCTATCCATTCGAGCAATAAGACTTTAAGCGACGACGCTTCACTTAATGTTAGGCTAGCTCTATTTTGTTAAACTGTGTCAATATGGTCACTTAATTGTGAACTACAGGGTGGGCAGAATAACACGTTTATTATTCATTTCTTTATTTATCTTTAGTTACGGTTGTCTTGAACAAGATATTGTAAGATTAATGTTTTATTGATAGCTCTTCTGGGAGATGTCTACTGATTGATGTGGATGCTGATTTTGCTTGTGAATTAGAAACTTTGACAGCATAACAATTAGATCTTTTAGTTCCAAGTCCTGCCACCTTTTAGCTTAGCTTTTATTTTTGAGTGAGAAAGTAGACAAGTAGCACTTGCTTAGAGGTTCTGATAAGCATTACATCCACATATTGTGAGTAAAAAAGTATAGCGCGGAGATTTTCTAAATTTTTTTTTTCATATCAAAATTGTATTTTTTTAAAGTTTTGATATTGTTAATTTATTTTTGCACAAACTTTTTATATGTATAATATTTTATCAAACAAACTATACTTATTTAAAACTAGGTATTTACCTTAAATACTGTAAATAGTCAGTTTTCATTTGAGACTTTTCTATTTACAAAATAACATGTACATATCTACTATTTACAAGGCTATTAATTAATAAATAAAGATTAATAATATATAATAAGGGTGATGTGGGCTAGGCGCCATAGTATTCGTTGACAACAATATCTACCCTTTATACCTTAAATAGACTCCATTCCTTAGTTCTACAAACTGCACTTTAGATACCTACACAAACATTGTAACCAACAAAACAACCAACCAAAAAGTCAATGATGACGTCATTAACGACATAATTATTGTTATTACTAATTAATAATAATAGTTATACAATATTGTGTACGTGACTATTAATGAAGCGGTCGTGGTCATTTTGGCGACGAACGTTACACATAATGTTAGAAGGGAGCTCGGCGTTAATTAGATGTTGTGTTGTAATTACTGATAGTACACTATCTGTGGTTACCGGATAACTCCTAAATATTGAGAGAATGCTCCTTTCATTTTGATATGAGTCCAAAACCTAACAACAAAACTCTATTTACAATCTCGTCGTTTGATTGCTCGATGTTGATCTTATACTCGTCAAATATTTCATATTGATGGTTATTTTCAAACGTTTAATAATATATTTCAACGTTATCGGCATCGGCGATAAAAACCTAAAAGCGAGGAGGCGTTCAGTGTATTAAAGTCTGATGATACGACAATCCGACATGATGCTATTGTAGAGATATCCAACACAGGGTTAACCATATCATGGTTGTTTAAGAGGCATTTCTTTCCACACTTCAAACTCATAGTTAGCACTTAGTTAGCTTACAACAAGAATTTGATATTAGATACCAATAATTGTTTCAGGGCCTACCCATGGCTTCATATCAAAATTGTATGTGATAAATTGATGATATTATTACCTAATTCGTATTTGATTCGTTGCCCATAGTAAACTTACTGTTTAATAGTTTTTTTTTTAATAAAGGGGAGCAAGAGTGTCCTCAGATTGTGATGGAAACTCCGGTACTCATGGGCAATAGGCATCTGCAACAACGGTGTAACAAGATGCGGTTACCTCTTATAAAGAAATCTGCTTATTAGAAACATGGCTCGTGGCTTGTTTATCACTAAGTAGGTAGTAATAAGTCACCTACAAAAACCGATCGATTTGTGAACGAGCCTCGTTAATTGTAAATTAATAGTTATTTCTAACAAATCGTTTGTTTTGATCAAGAATCGACGTGATGACAGTCACGTACGCCTTCCCACCTGCCCAACGACACAACGGACAGACAGAAGATCAATCATTCTAGCATAGAACTTTAGGATACAAGTTTAAATGTAATATAGAGATACTTCACAATTAACGCGATCATATATTAGGTACTTCACTCGTTTTTATTAGATTACACCGGTCGTAGTCACAAGCTGACCAAGACAGCTGATACTGATGAATTCCCATCCTATATTTCAACGCTTCTATTAAATATTATATATTTTACTACTACTACTATATATTTTATATATATTTATACTAATCTAAATAACAACTCAAATAAAATTTTAGCAAAATCTAGAACCTGGAATAACTTGTCTAACATAGACTACTATAAAAAGTTTGTAAAGTGTCAAAATTAATGACAGTTAGTTCTAATTAGTAATTAACGATGTTTTAATGTCTATCAATGTTGACATCGTGCGGGGAGGAAAATACAAAACCCCTGACTCATTACTGGTTCACTAGTCACTATCATTTGTGGTCTATGTCTATTTAAAGAGCCAAAATAAGTCAAAACATTATTAAAAACTCAAAACACTTTCATCATCTAAAACCCATTAATGTCCCACTGCTAGGCTTGGGTCTCCTCTCCTCTATCTAGAGAACTGAAAGCTGCCCTACTGCGGGTTATTGGATTAGACATACTCCTAGAATTTCTTTTAGAGTATGTGAATTTCCTCACGATGATTAAGAGAAACTCTTCGTCACTGTTAGCAGACGATAAGTCTCATGACTAGTACATATAAATTCCACAAAATGAAATCCACAATGATACTACCAGCCGCTCGGAATCGAACTCGGATGATCCCGCATGATTTGCACACTAGTCACCTATTCGGCCACCGCTTTTTGAAACACCTTACTGAGGTATATTAATAGAAAATGATTAGTGAGAAAGGATGTGTGTAGATAGTGGTTGCCACCTTTTTTACAAACAACGAAAACTTGTAACTGCACTGGACAAACTTTAGGGAAATTTGAAAATAAAATATACCTTATACGCATTTTCTTTGTATTCCGTGTGGCAAAAGCTGCCAAAAGAAGCTAGATTTCCATATTACAATCTAGCAAATACTAACATACCTAATATTGCTTGTTCGCAATCAAAACACAATGAAAAAGTATCACTTTATCGATGTACACATTTTCTTCCAAATCTAAAGAGATATTTCTGACAGACTAGTACAACAAAGTAACAAACATATCTGTAAATTCGTTGAAACATACAAAAATAACTCGTTTAACATAACACAGTATGTGGCGAGTGAACAATGTCTAGTTGTGAGTAAATACAGTGACAAATACATAACAATATTATGAAATAAGAAGCGCTGTATGTTATCGCGTGAGGCGCTGTCCTGATGGCCGCTGTTCTCAAGCTGCGACAAGCGGCTGATGAGGATGTGTTCACTTGAGCACAAATTGTTGGCTAGCACTCCTTGTACGACATCCTTCGAGCTAGCCACGGGAGTGGTGCTCAAAGTTTTTTTGTAGATCTGTGTCATTTGTGGCTATTTTTTATTTGTATAAAGCAATGAACATGACTACGGATTTCTTGGAGGTTACGTTTTTGCCATTTTTGCTACGAAACCCTAAAAAAGGAATGAATTCCTTGTTTGTAATGGGTAGTCTCTGGAAGTACTAGATAGATTAGTGACGTTTTGAGTCCTAAAAGTGACTGTTCCGTACTTTACTTTATTTTCTACAATATTATGAATGTGAGCACAAATAATTCCCTTTTTCAAAATTCTCTTTTTTGAAATAATCTATGGACTGTATAGACCATAATCCGCACGCACGCAACTATGACAGCGACAGTGCTGCCATCCTCATCCTAAAAGGACTTGCTCAAATATGGCGCCTCGCCGCGTACGCGCTTCTTAATACGGTGCTGTGAATAATACATATTACATATTGGACTGAAACATTCGATGTGTTAGTGCATTCCCGAGGAATCCTGACTACCATAACCTATGGAGATCACCGCTGGGGTACCCCTGAAGATCATCAGTTGCGGATTCCGGTGAGTGGTTGAATACAGTCCACCCCTTTCGCTCTAAAGTCAATTTCCCCAACATATTTTTGGTCCTACGACCCATATCTCATCAGTTCTTAGGGATTTGTGCTAACATATTTAACAAAAAAGCTATTTTTCGATAGTTTTCTTTGTGAAAAAGGCGTGACATACCGCCCGCCAACCAACTTCAGATTAAGTTTTTATGTATTTTGCGTATTGTTCTTCGACAATACCACTGTGTACTGTCTTTACGAGTCGTACATTATTCATTTCTAAATATATCTTTAAGTAGATTATTCGATTTACTTAATTTTTCAATTTTTTATTTTCGTAAAAAGTTGAGGGTATATGCCATCAGCGTGCAAACGCGCCACGCTAGCTGTTACGTTCACAAGCGCCCTAAGGCCGTACACACATTAGCGTTGTCTTTGTATTTCGTACAAGACACAAATATAATATTTTGCATTACGTGCTAATATTATATCGCTACCTACTCAACTGGTACTTACGTATTGCGTACTAAGTACTGGGATAATATTCTGGCAATACTGCTAAATATTATACGAATTCGTGTTTGTCGTTCATGTATTACGTACTGAACAAATAAAATTTCGTTTTATTTTCGCACAAACATACATACATTTTCTATATACATATTTACACACATTTTCTATATACGTATTTTCATACACATTATTTACATAATATATTACATTATAATTTTAAACTTAGTAAATATTTCTTTAAAAATGGAACTTGAGCAATTAACTTTTGAAAGAGATATTTGTATTAATAGCTTAGAAAGAATGGTCGCTTGTTCAGATAATGAAGCAGAGTTTCGGGTTCGTGTAAAAGAGCTCAATAATATGAAAAAGCAATTTTTTTCGGTTCAAACTAAAATTGAAAAACTTTTAGCAAAAAGTGGTGAGTTCAATACAGCTGAACAACTGCTCATACGCGATTCATTCGATTCCTTATATTATAAAATTCAGGTTACACTTGACAATATAAAAATAATACAACGTAAACAAAGTATCGCCGACGCGGCTCGTGTGACCACAGCCTGCGCTCACTCGCATCCTACCATACAAGCAAAAATTAAATTGCCTACTCTTTCGTTGCCTACTTTCAATGGTAGCATAACCGAATGGAATGCGTTCTTTGATTTATTTAAGTCTTTGGTTCACGATAATGAACAGTTATCGGATGTTCAACGTTTTCGTTATTTGTTGTTATCCCTTAAGGACGAACCTTATAATCTTATAAAATCAATACCAATTACGGATTCTAATTACGAAAATGCGTTTCAGATATTAATCAATCGTTACGAAAACAAACGCATTATTGCAACAAAACATTTAGATAAAATTATTGATGTTGAGTCGGTTAGTGATAAAAACTTAGAATACAGTTTACGTAACCTTTTGAATATTTATCGTGAAAACTTAACCGCTTTAGAAACGTTAGGCTTGCCAGTTAAATACTGGAGTTTTATTCTTTTAAACATTTTGCTACGCAAGATTACTCCAAACGTTAGAAGACGTTTTGAACTTTCGTTGACGTCACATAGTGATATTCCACTGGTTAGTGAACTTCTCGACTTCCTTGAGAAGGAGCTATCGGCTTCGGAAATTATGTCGTCCTCGATGATCGCGCGCTTGCCGCATGGTCCCGCCAGCGGTACCGCATCGCCGTCGTCGCGCCTGATCGCCGCTGCTGGCGGCTCGGTCGCACCGGCTAGTTCCTCGCGTCATGCTATCGTCGCTCGCTCTGCGCTTTCTCGCTCGCACTCGCACGCGCATCGCGCTCCAACACAAGCGAATGACACGAGTGCTAAAGGTCGCGCTTCCCGCGCTTTGAGTGTTCATACTACAACCTCAACTAATAACTCCACTAAAATGAAATGTTGTTATTGTAAAATCAATTCTCATTATTTAAATAAATGTGACTTATTTAATAAATTAACGTTACCCGAACGCTATACTTTTATAAATGAAAATAAAGTCTGTTCTAATTGTTTAAGCAGCGGGCATGATTTAAAAGATTGTCAGTCAAAATATAACTGTCGTATTTGTTCTAAGCGCCACCACTCTTCATTACATGAAGATGAGTCGGTCTGCAATCTCAACGTTACTCTTACGAGTGAATGCTTGGATTATTCTTCCCCTGAATACTATTCGGTTGCGGAAAATATTAATCTATCCCCTGAGTTACACTCGGTTGCGGATATTTCCAAATCATCCCCTGAGTTACACTCGGTTGCGGATATTTCCAAATCATCCCCTGAGTTACGCTCGGTTGCGGATATTTCCAAATCGTCCCCTGAGTTACGCTCGGTTGCGGATATTTCCCATTTTTCCCCTGAGTTTCGCTCAGTTGCGGAAACTTCTTCGTCTACGCCATTACGTGGTGTCGATGTACAGAAGAACTGTACGGTTCTGCTTACTACCGCGATAGTGGACTTGCGTCCTATGAACGCAGTGTCCTATGCTCCCCAGCCAGTGCGAGCATTGATAGATCAGGGCTCCCAAGCTACACTCATCTCTGAGTCGTGCGTCCAACGTCTTGGTTTACCACGTTATCATGTTAATACTAGCATGACAGTCACGGGTATCGGTGATAAGACCGAGCAACCACGCGGTTACGTGTTGTGCCAGGTTACGCCTCACAACAAATCAGAACCTAAACTATTTATCGAAGCACTCATATTGCCTAAGATAACTAGTTACATACCTCACATTCCAAGCTCTTTCGAGCAAATTCCTCATATACAAAACATTCCCTTAGCGGATCCGGAACTACGTTCTGCGCGTCCCGTTGAACTATTGCTAGGTTCAGATTATAGTGATAGTATATTACTTCAAGATAACATTATAGGCCCACTAGGCACTCCTGTGGCTATAAATAGCATATTCGGTTACTTACTAAACGGTAAAATTTCTCATTCGTTTTCTTCACAAGTTTGTACAAATTTGAGTACATATCAACTTGATACGCAACTTCAAAAGCTCTGGGAGCTGGAATCAGTTTCTGAAGACAAGCCTCTCACTCCGAAAGAAGCTCTGTGTGAATCGATCTTCGTCAATACTCACACACGAGACAAAGACGGACAATACATAGTGTCCCTTCCTTTTAAGGATGAACCACCTCCTGAAGGTATTTGTAACTTATGGTTTACGTTCATATCTAAACTGCATCACTTACAAAATATTTCGTTACCACGTCATGTGCTTCCAACTGGAAATTCCATACAAATTCACGGATTTTCGGACGCATCCGAAAAGGCCTACGCTGCCTGCGTATACCTTCGTGTCATCGATTCAAAAGGTACTATACACGTGAATTTACTTCTTGCCAAAACAAAGGTAGCACCTTTGAAACGTGTTTCACTTCCACGCTTAGAGCTGTGTGGAGCACTTTTTTTGTCTAAATTAATTCGGAAAATTCTTATCACTTACGGTGATATCTTGTCTATCGACAATGTTTACGCATGGAGTGATTCTTCGATCACACTTGCCTGGATTCGTTCCCCCTCATACGAATGGCGCACCTTTGTGTCGAATCGTATTAATGAAATCACCAGTTGCGTACCCGCCTCACACTGGCGTCACGTGCGTTCGGCAGACAACCCGGCAGACCCAGCGTCACGTGGTGTCCTACCGTCTCAGCTGGACCAACAGTTGTGGTTCACAGGGCCCTCCTGGCTTAAACAGGCCCAAACCGAATGGCCTATTTCGAATATTGACGTTTCAACCGACGAAGAGCGACGTACTAACGTTTTCACAAATACGTCCAAGTCTGAACCACCAGACTTACAAATACTTGAACGATTTTCATCACTGCCGAAAATGCTACGCGTAGTTTCTTTAATTTTTAGATTTTTTCATAAATGTCGCAAGACAAAGACATTTACTTCTCCGCAGATTACGGTTTCTGAAACAAAATTTGCTCATAACAGAATTATTCTTTTAATTCAGCAAAACGAGTTTGCCGATGATATATCGCGACTCAAAAGTGATGAAAATTGTTCAAACCGTTTACAGAAACTCAAACCCTTTTTAGATGACGTCGGACTACTCAGGGTCGGCGGCAGAATCCAACGTGCTCACGTTTCTTATGATGCGAAGCATCAGATTATCTTACCGAAAAAACATTTTGTCACTAATTTGTTAATCGATTATTATCATAAACTTCATTTACATGTAGGTCCCCAAACTTTACAGTTTATTCTATCCCAAACCTATTGGATATTATCGGCTCGTGATGCCGTTCGTATGCGCACACGACGCTGCGTGCGATGCTTCCGCACTCACCCTTCGGCCCCTCAGCCACCTATGGCTCCGCTACCGGCAGCCAGAGTTAGGTCATTGCGCCCTTTCTTACATGTAGCTGTAGATTTTGCTGGACATTTCTTTCTGAAGTCAAGTCCATTCAGAAATGCCAAAATCTTCAAATCCTATGTTTGTGTTTTCGTATGCATGTCCACGAAAGCCCTACACTTGGAACTTGTTCCTGATTTATCTACATCATCGTTCCTTAACGCTTTACGACGTTTCATTTCGCGACGTGGATTATGTACCGATATTTACTCCGATAATGGACGTAACTTCGTAGGATGTGATAAATATTTAAAGGATCTTTTCGCGTTTCTTAAAACCGAAACAAATCAAATTGAGCTAAACAACAAACTTATCAATTTAGGCATAACTTGGCATTTCAACCCGCCTTATGCTAGTCACTTTGGCGGCATTTTCGAAGCTGCAGTAAAGAGTATGAAAACTCACCTGTATCGCGTTATAGGTCAAGTAACTCTAACTCATGACGAGTTCAATACACTACTGTGTCAAATAGAATCAGTACTCAATTCTCGACCTCTCTATACACAAAGTAATGATCCTACTGATCCATTACCACTTACACCCGCTCACTTTCTTATCGGTGAACCATTGACTTCCTTACCCGAATTCGATTTCACAAATGATCAACCCAGTCATCTCGTTCGATGGCAAATCATTCAACAAGCAGTACAGCATTTTTGGAAACGCTGGAGCGTTGAATATCTCAATCAGCTTCAGCAAAGAAGTAAATGGTTCCGCGATACTCACACACCCCTCACCGAGGGTACAGTAGTTGTGCTGATAGATAACAATCTACCACCACTACAGTGGTGCCTGGCTCGTATACACGCATTACACCCAGGCGCTGATGGCGTTACTCGTGTTGTTACAGTACGCATTGGTAACACTCTTACTAAAAGACCTGTTGTTAAGGTCTGTCCTTTACCTATCGAATAGGTAATTCATTATCCTTTCTTTAGCTTTAAGTTAGGATAGTTTCGTTAAAATAAGTTGGTTATTTTAAGGTCGGCGGCATGTTCCGTACTTTACTTTATTTTCTACAATATTATGAATGTGAGCACAAATAATTCCCTTTTTCAAAATTCTCTTTTTTGAAATAATCTATGGACTGTATAGACCATAATCCGCACGCACGCAACTATGACAGCGACAGTGCTGCCATCCTCATCCTAAAAGGACTTGCTCAAATATGGCGCCTCGCCGCGTACGCGCTTCTTAATACGGTGCTGTGAATAATACATATTACATATTGGACTGAAACATTCGATGTGTTAGTGCATTCCCGAGGAATCCTGACTACCATAACCTATGGAGATCACCGCTGGGGTACCCCTGAAGATCATCAGTTGCGGATTCCGGTGAGTGGTTGAATACAGTCCACCCCTTTCGCTCTAAAGTCAATTTCCCCAACAGTGACAATGACATATTTAAATATTTGTAATCTTACTTTGCGACCACAAGGCGTCATTGTTTATATTCAGGGACATTTGTTTGACAAAAATATGTACACAAGACCATAACGATTGCCAATATCACATCTATTTGTTCAACAACGTGTAAACACTATGTTACACGTGTAACATTCAACAATATTGGCAGTTTAAGTCAATACTATTTAGTTTACAGAGTCAATACGTAAACTGTAATTAATTGAAGTAATTTGCTACGTTTATCACTTGACGCTCGAATTAGACACTGAATTAGATCTGAGTTTTTATAGGGTTCCATACCTTAAACGGAAAAATCGGAACCCTTTGGGATAACTGCGATGTCCGTCTGTTACCTACTGAATATCTCACATTACAATCACAAAAAAAATTGTATGTTTGAACGGAACCATCAATGCGGGAGTCTGAGTCTGAAGCCGGTGATTTTGTTCGCGTTTTATTTTTAGAAATAACAGCTTATTTCTTTGTTTAGGTACTAAACTATTTGTATGGTAATTTTCACCACGCTCGGCTCAGTAGTTTAGCCGTGAAAGTGTAGGAGATAGAGTTATTTTGCATTTATAGTAGATAAAATATATAAGAAATGCAGCTAGTATTCGTCACTTACACTGTACAAACCGCACGTATATATTAGCTTCAGTAGGCTTATTAGCTTAGCTTAGTTAGACTCGCGCAATGCAATCTTTTACAAGCCGCGGATTTCTTGCGTTAGTATAGATCCTTTAAATAACATCATTGTGTTTCTTCCTCACTCATTTTTTTTACAAACGTTTGTTGTTATATCAGTCAATGCACATAAATTAACACTGAAAACAGTAGAGATAACGAATTAACTATTATTATTACAGAGGTTCAAACGTGGGTTGGGCGACCTTGAGCTGGTCTTTGACTCTTAATTAACTCAATAAAGATTAATTTGGCAAAGAAAATTTAATCTATTTAAATAAAATTTGAACACTAAAATGTGTTGCTAAGCAAATACTCTAGAACTATATAAAGTCCGAGAAAAGTTCTAATATGGAGAAACATTGGAAAAATCGCACTGAAAACAGTAAAACACTGTAGTTTTTCACTGAATTGTATGTGGTCATTAAGAACCGATTTCCATGCGAGTGCAACCGCAGGCAACTGCTACTAAATAATAAATTTCAGTCGGACACAGGAGCTCAATACGACAGGATTGCATAATCAAGAAGGAATGGATCAAACCAAATAATTGTTCTTCGTCGCGCAACCCGAAAAAAGACCCGAAACAAAACCCTATACCAACCCGTCTGGGCAGCGTGGTATAGCAGACTAAATTCCTTCCAAAATCGAGGAGTCGAGGAAAATGGAGGAAACCCGTGCCCAGCAGTGAGCGGTCTCTGGGTTGTAGTGATGAGGATGATAAGCAACCCAACTACCCAGATTTTTATTTAATTATGTCTTACTTTCAGTAATAAGACGTTTCTTTTAAAAATCTATTCACAACTTTTTTGAAAAAACCACAGACTGCTAGTGCCTTAGGAAAACCTCATTAGAGAGTTCAATGCGGGTTTAAATTCCCTGTTTATAGTAACGAAGTTTGAGAACCACAGAACAATAGATATGAAGGTATGTGACAACAATTGTGTTCACGTTGATCTGCGCCCGCGCACACGCACCGTCACGGGACGCACACTCGTGTTCTTAAGGACTATACGTATTTTGACGTTACACTTCGCTCTGTGTGAGGCTAGGGGCGATTAAGTGACTGTTTTGGGATTGAAAGTTAAATTGAAACGACATGGTACAGTTAATTTAGACTCGTAAAGAATAAACCGGTGGTACAGTCTTATTTCTATTCAATACTAACTTATATGTATATACATATGTCATATATGTATTAATGTCTGTTTCTTTGGCAAGATCAGTTTGATGAATACATAGTTAATATTTAATTGAATGATATGGTATAGGTTCTATTGAATGCATATCTTCGGAAGTACAAATACAAAACAAGTTCTATTCCAATCAGATGCGAAATGGGTCTCTACATTTTGGTAATGGTGGTTAATGATGTAACACTTGTTCTATACTGTCACATTCGTTTTTAAAAATGATCTAACTGACTTTCTCTCTTACCATTTATCAAAACATTTATATTTGAAGCTCTGTTTCTCATATGATATTAACAAAATAGGACAAGATAGACACAGCTTGCAGCGATTTCTGTAGAGAGGCTAGTAGCAGACAGATGTATGTAACCTCTAAGAGTTACATCAGTGGCTTGTTGTGCGTCGTGAACAACACAATTGTCCAACACAAACTGCCCACTCTTAGCCCACGCTTATTTATACCGACACTTGTATATCGTGGCGTATTAATATTGATAAAATTGTCCCCTTCAGAACAATACGAGGCTCAATTCCTTAGAGGTATTCAACAATATGTATCACGACTCGATTTTGTTCTAAATAAATGTAACCAGAAGTGTAAAGGAACAATTAACGATTTTTGCATGTGGACCGTAGAGCAGTAGAGTACATGTTCCTATTGTAATAATAGGTGAGCTAGGACCGATTTATGTTGTCGCGGACGAATGTTCCTGCGCTCCCGTGACCACAGCAGAGCGCGACGAGAGGAACACCTTGGGGTTTTAGTGGGTGCGAGCCCCACATAACCCCTCGGTTCTTTCCCCAAGACCGAGGGGTATGCGTCAGGCATTTCCCCAAGTAAAAAAAAAAAAAGGACCGATTTATGTAGAACCGATTTATTGGACCAAGACTATCTCGAAAACATGCCTTGTAAAAGAAATTTTTGTGTCTATTGCGGATTATAATTATCTTTTTCCATTTACTTCGATAGAAAATCGGATACCAATATCATACTATTTAAGAGGAAACCAATGATTACACGTTTATATTTAAGTACTTTTAAACTATCGCGTTGTGTGATATTTGAATTACAAAACGGAAATAAATATGCATGATCGCGTGAATTCCTGTTAATAATTATAATATTAAACATATATAAAAGAAAGAATACTCCAAATAAAACCCTGTACCGACCCTGTCTAGTAACATTAGGCATATTCTCTTCTTTAGAATAGCAACCCGTGTTGAAATTGTGTTCTTCTCAATTTTGTTGTTGATGAATAGAAATCATTCGAGAACGCTACTGATACCAAAGAGTATCTCGGAACAGTTAACTAATCAAGCATATTTTCTCACATATTTTTGCCCAATCTAAGGTCAAAAGTACGTTACAACAGTGAGTTACACACAATATACCTATTACGATACAACAAACGCTTGTGATTACAAATAGCGAGATGTTGATTGCAATGATACCTACCTACCTACTACCTACACGTATGTATGTATGTATGTAGATTGTAGGTATGTAGTTGGACTTGTGATGTATACGTGAGCCTGAATTACTCGCTTTGTTAAGTCGAGTCTTGTTATGTGTGAAGCTCAATCAGATACTCGTAGTAGAGATGTGCGTTCGTGTCGATATGTTGAGGTGATAAAATTTTCATTCATCAGCAACCCATTAAGTTCCACTGCTGGGCTCGGGTCTCCTCTCTTCTAACTAGAGAGCTGAGAGGGTTTAGGCCATAATCCACTCACGCTGGCCTAGTGCGGATTGGTGGATCAGACATACTCATAGAATTTCTTTTAGGTTATGTGGGTTTCCTCACGATGTTTTCCTTCACCGTTAGCAGATGGTAAGTCAATTGACTAGTACATATAAATTCCACAAAGTGGAATCTACATTGGTACTGTCGGTTGGGATCGAACTCGGACCGCATGATTTGCACGCCAGTCCCTTATCCATTCAGCCACCATCGCACTGCAATTTTTCATTATTTATTAGAAATCCAAGGTTCTGAATAGTAAATAAACCCTACATTTTTATCTCCAATATTTTCATTTTTCTGATTTATCTAGAACGATGATATGAAGATAGATTTAATTAGCAATTCGATTTATTGGTGATAGCTTTTTTGATGGCAAGTATCCATATGAATTTAGAGACACTAATTTGACAATTAAACTATTTATGTAAGGTAATAAATTGTTTAACTAAAGTTTGGAAAACAGGCGCGGAAAAAGACTTTTTATCGTCAAATATTATCGTGACTTCCCACCCCTTGTGGCGTTAATCATCTCGTTGCGCGCATCGCACATCGCAGCGGTAATTAGATTGGGCGGCGCGTGCGCACTGCTCGGCCTGGCCATACGCATTATTTTGTACTTCATACATTCTGTGTCTACTACGTGTTGGTTTTTTTTAATTGTTAGGTAGGTACTTTAGACGTGGCAACGTGGCCTATCTTAATGATACGCTTCGTCTAGAGTCAGACCTCAATCAGATATTTTATCTATTGGAAAATGCTACAAGAGAAAATTTATGTTTTTTAAGAAATGGTATTATTTATTATCGGCAAATTTCAATTTAGCAAAAAAATTACACACTGCCCCCCCCCTCTGTGACCCCGGTCGGTGAATTCGATCGAAACGACTAAATAAGGTATTTCATATACCTTCAATATAATACATGACGTAGACCCGTTGCATTATAATTTAGTAAGTTCTGTTGATTAGTATTAACTTTACGGTATAATGAACAAGCTAAGTAATTAGTGTTATGACTGTTTTCCAGAGAGCATGCAGAAAATAAAAATAAATAAAATCAATTTCAACCAACCCTTCAGATTCACCCACCAATTACAATTAAAAGCGGATGTTTAATACAATAGTTAAGTGCGTGTGACCGACACCACATTTGCCCACAAACCCCCCCACTCTGATCAGCATACTCTCTAATTAACACACGAACACTTGTGCTGATCACATGACGGTAAACACCGTACTATTATGAACATAGAATCATGCGATGGGGTGAAAAGTAGTGTCAAGTGAAGAAGTATGGTAAAAGTATACCTAGTCCGTTTAAGGTTTATCCTTACGTGTCTAATTTAATATACTATACTGGCACGGCTAATTTCTTTCCGGTGCACGATTTTCCTCCGACGAGCTCGACAAATAAAATTAAATAATAAGTATTATTATTTTCTAACATCGTTCTCAAGAATTTTATTAATTATTTTAATACAAAAGTTCTTGGAACTGTAATGTAGGTATTAAGTAATTATATATTAGTTGTAAGATAAGTGATTGTAAATAAATGTGGGTAACGGTGAACGGTGCGTGGTGGCGCGAGGCTCCCACCATATTGTATTAATTTATGTGTCAGTGCGGAATAAATGCTTAATATAAAAGGATTGTTACTGTCAGCTCCCGCGGAACCTTCCAGAACATTACAGGAACTTCTGGTAATGAAGTGTAGAAAAATGATTTTTGAACCATACATTTTCCAGGTCGTCAGTAATAGTACTTCATACGTATTATCAGGGTTGTGGCTCGCTGAAGCTGCGAACGTTTAAATTTATCCATTGATAAACATTTATCTATACTTATTAAAACTTTTTTACGGATCAAGGCATCTGATTACCTAGGACACCTAGCTACACATTTATTGATATATTCAAAAACGGTAAAGTAAAATTATCGGAATAAGTGGCTACTGTTACAATAACGTAGTGTAAGCTTCCCAAAACATTCTCAAAAACATACTACACTATCCGTAATAGCCAATTTACCTTTTAGAAACATTCCCCACTAAAAAGGGTTTATCTCTTCTACTAAGATTCGAGATAAACACTTTTATTCAAACGACAATCATCTAAAAAATAGTTTAGATACAATAGTTATCACATAATGCAGTATCGAATCACCACATTAGCACCAGAGATCCGATATCACCTTAATGTACCAACAATGAGAGAAAAAACCATCAAAAGATGTCCTACGCATCACGCGACTGACAAATTTCAGACAACAAAGAATGATATAAGGGTTAAATGGATAAAGACTGGCAATTCCATCTTGGTATTTGAAAAAATAAACTTTAAAAATGCACTCAAAATTCAACTTTATTTTAATGTGGATAAAGGTTGCGTGCAATGATGTGACGTGTTTATAGGGTGAAAATGTAAGTTGTCGATAGCTGAACGTGTATAGAAAGGCGGCACTTTTGATGGCGTGTCGGATGTCTCAATCGAAGGCTTTGCTGCGCCCGCGCCGCGCCGCGGCCCACGTATGGACCTATTCTGTTTGTCAGCTTTTGTTTAGTGTTTTGATGTGTTGTGTTTTACTTGTGGAATTTTGTAGGAAATAAAATAGGATGTGAGTTCTATTCATTATGGTGAATTCAGATTGTATTATTAATAGGAATGTACCATAACACGAAAGTTATTAGAATAAAGAGCAAATCACACACATAGCTAGCTGAAAGCTAATAGCTGATTATTAAAAAAAAACTATACCTAGCTAAAAAATAATAGTTTGAAATAATTATTAATTTGGATTATTGGTATACCCATATACTAATATTGTTTAAATTACATTTTAATATTTAGAAAAACAAGCTGTAATAGTCTCTATTTTTTATCTGCGGTAAAGTTAAATAAAGCACTTTTAATAGAAATTGTAATCAAAGTCTGTGTGTAATAAAATAACTATTAATTTAAAAAAATACACATTGATCAGATAACAATGGGCCTATGTTGTTATTAGTTATTGACACATTTTATACCGCAACATTACTTTGAATATTTTAATTTCCTACCAAATCATCTATTTCTACCACAATTAAACATCCAGAATAACACCTCTACCTGTAAACCGTGTTTGTATAAACATAACACATGTTAGAGCGGACTCTTTAAATATCCTTGAAGAATAATTACTTACTATAAATCAGGGATGAGCGTTGACAGGGTTAATGTTGAGACGACAATGATTGTACCCTTTACCCTACACGATTACCTACAAAGCAATATTGACTTTAATTCAAAAAAATAAGATTCAAATTTGTTTGTGTTTTATTGTGAATATAAGACATTTTGTGGGATATTAAAAATTAGTATATTGTTCCCATAATGCGGATGCCTTTTTTATTGCATCCTAATATGTGGCAGGTCTTTGTGTGATTGTGTGTACCTTAAATAATGTATTTAGAGTTGTTTGTTGTCGCGGCACCATACAATGTAACATGCTATCTTTATTTGGATTTGTATATAAAGAAACGTTTGTTTTTATAATGTTCCTTCGTAGGTAGGACTCGTAAGGACTGTTTGCTAGGAATTGAATTATATAAAAAAGTACCTAGTCGTAATAGTTTGTTACTTACCAAAATAATTCGGGACTAATATTATAAAGAATTAGGTACCTAACTCAGTATAGTCTAATTTTCAGTCGATCTAATTATTTTTTTATTTTATTAGGTAAAGGCACAGAACAGAGATAGCTTTTTGGTAAAGGTATGAATAGTCTTAATTATTTAATAGTGTTCGCATATTCTGCCAGTACTATGGCGTACAAATATTATGATTTAAGATAAGATAAGATAATCGTTTATTTTTCTTTTCCAATTACATGGGTACCTTAATGAAATAAATTTACAAATAAGTTTAACGAAAGTTACAGAAGGTCCAGATACCTTAACATTTCCGGTAAGTCAGTCCCTACAGTACAGGCTCGACCCAGTGTAGGGGACTCTGGGTCGAGCCTGTACTGTAGGGACTGACTTGCGATTACAAGGTATAAATGATTCGTGAGCGTTACAGTGGTGTCGGTTATGTGTGAAATATAACTTGCACTTGTAGAATAGAATTTAGAGCATTGATAATTAATTCAAGAACAATCATAATAATTTAAAAATAAATAAAAATTGATAAGAAATAATAGTTAAAATAACAATAAATTAATCGATAACATTGGATCATAAATTCAAAAAATTTAACTTTCGTCTTTCGTCGATTCATAGTACGACGTGTTCACCCCATGGAATGTATCCGGGATGGTACATTTTCCATTGTTACTAGTATGTAACGATGACTTCAACTATTCATATTAAAATAAAGTATCTACTACAAACAAAAAAATCGGAAGCGATTGAAATAACCCATACAATTTCACAATAATCTTTTAATATCTCGTCGGTACTTAAATTCTTTTAGCCACTTCAATATAATTATTATAAAGTAATACCACTTATATATGTATAAGATAGCGCACTTAACCCTCTCATTGCCTGGTGCACATTATAAGTAATATATTTAACCCTGCCAATAATCCCACTCGACGCAACCATTACACCGGAAAACGCAAATTATACAACAAAGAGGTAACACATCTGCGCCAAGGCAACCGATGACGTTTCACATATTCTGAAACTTTCACACTCATAATAAACCTTATTGCTTCGGAATAAAAACGCTTTATTCCGCATCGATTCAATCCTTTAAGATATTATAAATATTGCCGAGCGAATTTTCACTTTATTGCATTGACATAAGCATAAGGGGTGATAAGTAGATTTATTGATACAAGATATGTTTAATAAGTGCAAAAGGATGCAACGGTGCGGACAAATCCCGGTTAAGTTTCTTGTGGTGACCATAATATTAATTAATCAGGACCAATTCGGAGCAAAATTAGCAATATGTTAATTAATAATTAAAGTATATTGATCTACATTAAATGATTATATAATCTGTTGAATAATGACAATACCAATAATTTAGTTATGACGATAATCTTAACATAACTTTTTATAAAATAGAAACCACAAATGATAAGTAACTAAACATGAGTAAAGAAACGTAACTAGTAGGTAGTAGTTCGTCAGAACTTTATACACACGTATGTTATCATGATAATAAAAAATAATTTCGTAATTTATAATTATGTTAAAATCTCAATTTAAATTAGTATGAGAGACACCCTACAATTATTGCAACAACGATTGTCAGAGCCCGCTACACGATAGAGATGAGAAACATATTCTATTCACGGCTTATTTAACTAAACCTCTTAACAAAAATCTAATAAAAAACTACAAAAAGATCACCACTATTCATATTTCTAAGTACTATGAATGTTAAGATTAAATACTACATTGTTAGGTTCAAATATTATATTTTTGACAATAGATTAAAAAGGGATGTTTTCGCTACATTAGCTTTGTACGGTTAAAGTAAATGTTTGGGTTAATCGGATATATTCAAGTGCCACTTTTTAAGGTTTTGTGGTTTAAGCAAGATGTTCTTTGTGTAAAAGTGCATTTAGGAGATAAAATGTGATAAAATCTGGGTAGGAAAAGGATTATTTAGGTTTTTTTAACAAATGCAGTACAAAATATAGATTCATTATTGTTGCTATTACGTGGATACTGTTCTTGGCTGTATGTGCTTGGCTGCGTCTTACTGAAATGATAACATAAAGTCTAATCTAAACCTAGACTCTACATTAAATGGCTCATCATAGGTTTAATTTTAAATCTTTAGCATAATCTAACTAGTTTAGTTTGCGGGTGGCCGTTGGTTGCAGGCGGCACAAAATTGCTCGCAGTGGCTGAAATTAGGTGAGGCTTATGTCCACCAGTGGGCAGTGGGCGTCATCGGACATTGGACTGACATGATGATGAATCTAACTGGTACAAAATAAAGTCATTTGCTATTTGTCTACAATAATACATGATTCCAGTAAACTAAAGGTACGTATAATAATTGTAATAAATATTCAAGTGATAGTAATAAAAGAAAGTTGTCCTCATTGCACGACAATAACTCATAAAGTGTTATTAGTTAAACCGAACCGAACCGCATCGGAACGAGTAAAAGCGATCTATCTAAAATATTACATCGATACGATGACGGGCCCGTGTTTGTATATCGATTAATTAATAAATCGAATACCGAATCTAGATCTCGAGATGCATCGAACACGCCGCCTCTAATTGAGTCAAGCCGGCACAAGAGATAATAAAATATTACCAACTATATTTTGTAGCGGCACCATCTGGAATTGTTTAAATTTAAGCTTTATTACATTGAGCTTAGAAGTCATCATATTTTATCAAGTGCAAGATAATGCTGTCAATTTAGTACAAAAAAATAAAAATGGTTCACTAAATGCCGAGCATTTACCTGTCATATTATTAAAAAACGTCGATAGTGCATGGGAATCGATACGTTTTTGATTAATGGTCGCTAAACTAGATTACGTTGTTGAAAAACATTCTACTTGATGGATTGTGTTGTACTAGGATTTTTTGCTGTGCGGTTTTGGAAAAAAAGTGCAGCTGGAGTAGTGATAAAGGTCTTAATATTTTAATTTAAAGTAACTTGAAATAATAGTGCAAAACCATTGGCAACCACCATGCGGTTTTAATGACTACTTTTTTTGAACTTTTAAGCACTGGAAAATATTATATATTTATTTATATACCTATATATTATATTATATATTATTATTATATATTAATACCTGAGGGAATTGAAGCATCAATGCTTGTCAAGCAACAAATCGTAAGTAGAGCTAGTGATTTAGGCAATTTGAGTATCAATCGTTAATAAAAACATCTGAATATTTTTGCCTTTGTACATGATTTTTTAGGATAAGAAAAAATATGTGGTGCGTAAATTGTGTTTGTCTGATAATATACTTCATAACGTTCGGCAATAATGGCTACATCGCTTCAATATTAAGTATTTAAGCCCAAAGTATCCAGCATATGGCTTTAATTAAACCCAATAATTCTACACTTCCCTCTCGAAAAATCTGCGAGCATTAGCTCCAAGTTAACCCTGCTGTGCTCGCCGACGCAAATAACCCCGTATAGGGTTACAACAGTTAACACCTCCGCTGCTATATTTAATCCTTTCGCTTGTATCGCGAAACTATAGACGGTGGTAACCCGACGCCTGTAACACACAAAGCCTGCTTCAAAATGAGCTCGCCTCTAAAGACCGCATGTATTAGCTTTCGGATCGCACGCCTTTTAGTGTTCGATTGTGTATGCATTGTGTCTGAGCTCTGTTTAATTGCAGGTTAAAATATGCTGTTTTGGTTCATTACTTTTTGGATCACACGTGTATTGAAAGTTGGAATTTTGGTACAGAATAGTTGTACTGATTATGAGATATTTATTTAGTTTAGATTAGAATAACTTTCCGAATTTTTAAAGAGATATCGAAGACAGATACATAATGCAATGAAAGGTAATATACAAGGAAAGATGACCTTTTATGGAATAAGAGAAAGGAAGCAGAAATAAAGACATTTCGTAGAATGTGTAGCTCTCACGAAAAGAAAGAAAGCTATCTAGTTAATGCTGAAAATATTATATAACGCACTTACAATGTGTACATCTGCATTAAATATTACAGTTACAACTTAAGTTGTTAAAAACAAGACTCCAGACGCTGATTTTCAGTTACAACCTATAACTGATGCACTTGTAACTATTACTCCTGATTCATACCTTTGTGTTTTCTTACGTTTGGAAATGATTGAGTTATTAGCGCACTCAAAAAGAGCCACGTATGGCGATCACTCGGAATACAGCCAAGGTAGCTCATCTCGGTCGTTGTACACATGAGGGGAGTTATCTCGTAAGTAGAGAACAAGAGCCAAAACGGCACCTGTCGATATTTCTTACATACATCTTATGCGGGATAAACAACTGATAAGCATTCCCATACCCACATGAAAATGAAACAAAATACTATAGACTGGTAACAAAGTGTTTTCGCGAATCAAAGCCTTGTTCTTCTTTTATTCAACCTTTTTTACACATCAAAGGTTTGCGGATTGACTCTATTGTAAGAAATAGATCGCGTTACGGAGATCCTGTGTCAAAAACGCCGAATTTTGTAGTAGGCGTTTCGATGTGAATTCGGCACAGGTGGGAAGGGGGTTAATTCGCTAATGTTGCGATGTCGGGACCTTTTAGACTTATGTGGGCGGTGTAGGGTTACTGTTACTTTATTAAGTATTTGTTATGTTGCTACTAATAGAATTTGATAGAACTTCTTATACTTTTTATTACAAAAAGAAATACAATATATTGAAGGGTGTTGTGAAATGTGATGTTCCCAATTTTTATTAGCAGGCTTTTTCATAAATATATATTACGATGACGAAGCTAGATATGACACGATGAAACTATGTGCAGAACCGAACTGGTATAAACTGGTGAATAGTCGCGGATTATGATTATAATAAATAAATCATTACCTATGAAAAACATAATAAAATCTATAAACCTACCAATTAATTCCCCCTCCCTCTCTGCCCGTGCTCTTCCCTCTTACTCCCTTAATTTGTGTCACTAAGCTAACATCTTCATCGGCTGGTGTGTCATATTGGTAAAGCGAGCGAGGATCACGCGCCACTGCGCATGCACACCGACGTCACTCTCCATGTGTCACTCTGTCACTGATATCACATACTGAACCAAAAACGAGATTAGAGTGCGCACTTATTAGTAGATGATTACATAATTTGAATTAGCGACCCACTGCGTCAAATGGTGTCATTTACTTGTTAAAAATTGCCAGGCAAAAATCGAAATTCTTACAATCAGCTAGTAACAATAATAGATTACAGAGGATTTAATCCTATGCACAGCGTTGCGTTTGCGTTAATATGACTTAAAACCCCCAAAATGTAGATCAGATAGAAATAATTCTTGTCCCAATATTTGTTCCTACCTTGAGTGTCAGCATATTTATATAATCACTAATGTCATCATTATTGCACTATAATCATTAGCACAAACTTTAATAAATATCAACAATGTTGTTGCGCGTGAGTGGTACATGAAAACTGTTTTATCGTCAGAGGGCGCCGCTGTACCGCCTGCACCATAATCTCTGCTCACACCTCACTGACTCCACATCAAAATTCGATTACACCGACCCTTCCCAGCATCTTCATCTTATTAGTCACAAAGTCGGTATACTAATCTCTTATATTGATAAAAAATAAATAAGATCTTAGTCCTTGATGTTGCCGATTAATGCTTCTTTGATTCAAAGTCACTTCCAGTATTCCAAAATATTATATAATGTCCTTGTAGCCGAATTTTGGTAATGACTAATATTCGGCAAATAAATTTTATATTTAATTTTACATCTTATCATTTTAATTAGGTATACATAACAACAAGTAGAAGTATACAGAGACGCATCGTACTGTCACTGTGACGTTTGAGTGTCATGCGGTCGATTCCTACATGTGACAAATATTTGTGTTGTTCGTAAATTTTTGTTTCGAGTCTGGGAGTATTTTATATATAATACCTACTCACAGGACTTGTGCTCTACTGCGAGCGACTTATTCATCAACTCGGCCGCGAGAAACTCGCCCGCGCGGCAGAGTCGGGAAGTTTTAAGCAATGTCTTTTTAAGAAGAAATATATTTGTTAACTCTGGGAAGTCTTAGACCTCATGTTTCATTATGCAACCATCACGCGAAAACTTAGAACCTAGGCTGCCGGGAATGTACTTCCCCGTCACACAATTGTCATATACATAGTAGAAGAGAAAGTTAGAAAATATATTTATTTTACGTTATATCATTTGATTGAATTTTTAACTATGCGTTTCCTCCACACACTGTGGCTGAATCCGCTCTTCTCCACTGCTTTCGAAACACTTCACTATCAAAGAAACAGAGAAAGCCATACTTCTATTCTTCACTGAAATTTGTTTTTTTCAACGGGCTTATCTCATAAACTACCGATCAAATCTAGAAAGATATTTTTACAATAGATAGCCTGTTTATTAAGCAATGCCTTAGGCTATGAAACTTCACGCTGCGACTCATACGAGAAGAGCAGATTAGTAAAGATGAACGCAAGAGAAATTATATGACTAGGTAGTATTATAAACGGAGTGAGGCGAACAAGGCGTTAAAAACAAATAAAAATAGATAGTTAGATGATAATCAGTGAGACGAGACGATCAGATGATCACTAAACTAACAAAGCTAATTCCATTAGCGGTAACAGATAGAGCGGTATTGTGCGGCAGTGCGCCTGCGCCCGCGCAGACTGCGCTACGGCTAGAGTTAGACTAATAACGACAGTGTAACAAGTGTGTATAACTGTATACAAGGTTAGTTATGTATTATTCTTACGAAAAATAAACCTATTTTCGTGTAATTTCTTTGGCCAAAATAAAGGGCGTAGGGATGGACCTCGCCGTCTTAAACACTGGGGACAGTGATAGTCACATTCTTATTCTTATCACAATAGTCAAGGTCATCGACCTGAACAGTGTATATATATATATATACATACACAGTACGAAAAGTTCGAGTCAATGACCTAATTCTAATTCGTAAACCAGCTGATTTCATTTATACTTCTTTGTAAACAGATTAATCTTTTTATGAACAGATTAGTAAATAAAGATATTTCTGCATTCATTTTATTCTTATACGTTCACACATGAGTTCACAGCACAAAAAGTAATTTTATATGACAAATATTAAGTATTTCAAACGTTCAAGCTAAAAATAAGCTATAACTGTACTTCTCACACTTTTTATCTCCAAATACATCCTCTTGAAATCTTAATAATTCGAGGATTTGTGTAAAGATATTATAACTGACTACTTTCCTAGGAAGTATCGATTATCCCAATCCAATGGAGATTTGAATTTGAAGCCTTTCATAAAATTAGATACTGCATTTAAAAAATCTTTTTAAAAATATTAAAAAATAACAACAATGAATATCTAATCCCTTCTTAACTCTACAACAGGTAAGCATTTCATCGATATCTAAATACAATAACTTACGATAATCTTTTGCTAATCTAACACTATCAATCAAGTCCCAAACTTATTGCTTTGTAATATAGTCTATTTTCCTTTACCAAAATAGCACACAGGTCGCACGGACCCCGAAATGTTTCTAATAATTAGTTATCATTGATCATCGGAGCTAAACCATATTAATAAAGATATTAAATGCCTTCTTTATTAACTCTACAAGGTAATTTCAACCTTCAGTATTGGGGCATAAAGGTAAAATTTGCATATCACAGTTGCAAGAAGGCGGTAAGTTCAAAGCAAACGGCATCTGTCGAGTGGCACGGGCAAAACCAATCAAGTGACAGCGACATCGGCCACAGACTAAAAAATATTGTTTGACTACTTTTTTATTTTTGTTTTGAAAAGTGACCACAGATAAAAATAGATAAAGTGGGTGTGCGGTTTGTGCAGGCAAAAGGTTTAAATATTTATGTTGTTGATTTTTTATTTATATTATGATTATCCTAGCAAAAAACAGCCGCCGCGCCGCCGCGCTGCGGCTAGCCTCGGTCCCAAACCCGCTACGTGTTCCCTAACGCTGCCGCTGGAATAGTCTTTAAAAAAATACTCTCCCACAATAGTCTTAAATTGCGTCTGGTTAATAGTCACCCACTGTATGTGGAAATGAGAAAAATATAGCTTAGATTTATAATATCCACTTTTTCTTTATATCTTAGACTTCATGCATAGTAATTTCTTTTAAAAGTTAGTGTCATCTTGGCTTTATTTCTAACCTCCTAACTTCCTAATTTTGCAACTAAGACATATTTTAACTGTATAAAATAGATCTTTGTCATGTATTATATTTTACCACGATCAGAGCAATTCGATCTCAACATCGGAAAAATAAATGGTATATTCCTATTGCATAAAATGTAATAACGATTAAAAAGAGACAATGATGACCAATAGCCAAAACCAATTGTTAATTCAGCCTATTGCAGTCGATAGCTGGACGTGGGCCTCTCTTAACAAGCTAAATAACACTCGGTACTCCGCCTTCCGCATCCAGACAGATGGAGCGACTTTCTCTTAGGTCTTCCTACACTACGCCTGCCAAATCGCGGTCTCCACCCCAAGACACGCTTGCTCCACCGTCCATCGGTCCTACTGCAGATATGACCAGCCCACTGTCACTTCAGTTTACTTATTCTACGATCAAAAGACTCGCCCCCCATTACATAGAACCTAAGATAACGGGCTAAATTTGGATGGCAGGCAAAAAATAGATAACTCCATTTCATTTCATCATTCAGTCAAATAAATTTAAATTCAGTCAAACAAAAAAAAATTACCAATTGCAAATTTGTTGTCACAACGGCGACCGCGATCGGTCATCACCATCACCGACCGACCAATTACTCCACACAATCATGCGAGATCATAGGTAATCACCAAATCACCAAGAGGCACAAAAACATTGCCAATATCTACATAATATCAGAATGGCTTAACCCGCTTGACGCCTTTGGAAAAAAAAGAAAAGCATGTTTGGTAACACAGAAGACATATTGACAGATCTCAATTAAAAGCGTGAATGGAGGTTAATTAACAAAACAAGGTAACTAGTTATACCTAATATTGTTAGAGGTGACTTTAATCGGTCCGATTGGTCTTTTATATTTAATCTTATAGAGAAAAAATATGAATTGTTATAGTAGGTATATATTGCTAACACTGACTCTTGTCAAACTATTAAATACATTTTGAGCGTGGTAGTGAAAGCTGGATACGATATATTAAGTCACAATACTGGTCAAGCTTTACTAACTAAAAAAATACACCATCTAATCCCATGCAGCTTTTTGCTTTGGTTTTCTAAGAGATGAAGAAACTATTTCAGTGAAAAATTATAAGGATCAGCAATTGAGCCAACTTTTCTTGGCAAAATTATATACAAATCAATGTTACTTTATGAATAAATTATCGAATAATTATCGATCAAGAAGGATTGAAGACTTCTTCAATCCCTGTCCATATAAAAATCTAATCTACCAAATGCAGTACTGAATAACCCTCTGTACTGTCTTGAGAAGGGCAACTTTACTCAGAAAAAGGTTACTTACTTTACCGTTACAATTTATTCGATAGCTCAATAAATCAATTTAATAATATAATTTCCATCCAAAAAACTTAAACGAAACAATTACAATAATACAAACATCATTAACCATCTCGTAGTTTTTGCTCCGACACACGGCGCATGACGCACGATGCCACTCGATCGCAATTCGTCTCGTTTGTTTATCGAATGCAGTTATTAGTCGGATCGGAACTCGTTTTAACGATGCCGATGACGGGAGTGATTGATTGGACCCTGAGGAAGGGCGCACCAACTCTTGGACACTGATTTTACCACGGAGATATATATAAAATAAAGTAATTCTAGTCTAGACCAGACACTAGGTTTTCCAACTCCTTCAAATTATTATTACGGAACATTTCTACCGGAGCTAGGACACTCGGGAGTCCTAGAGAAAGCCTAACCAGCAATTAATTATTCTATTGAATTTATATTATTTTTATTTATTTATTATTTAAACACGTTTAAAATACCTTTACAGAAAATTCCAAAATAATATTGTAAGCTATAAATAGTTTTAATGCCACTTGATCACTACATTACCTAGCACTGTTAACAATTTGTCTTTAAGCAGCTTCTGTAAATTTCGGCAGGGTACAGTTGTAAATGGGTGCGCCAATGTTCACCTAAATTTTGCAACTCCGATAATTGGAAATCCGAAAATGTTCTTCCTAACATGTTTCATCCTAACAATCACAATTCCTAACTACTCTGTCTCTAATCTTCATAATTTCGAAGCATTCAACGTCATAATGTCAGTAGCAATAAACATCTATTATACTTTTTATTTGTTTTCCTATATTTTTTCAACATAACATTGCTTTTATACTATTTTCCCAATTAGTACATAATATAAGTAGGCACATACATAAAATGAGATCAAGAGTAAACGACTGAGAAGAAACCTGAAAGAATTCTTCGACGTTGGTTGTTAATCATTCAGCTTATTGACGTCCACGGCTGGAGGTAAGCCTCCTCCAAGAGTGCCACTTACACCACAGTCTTTTGTGTTCTACCACCTGCTTACCTACAGCAGGTCATTGTCCAACGAGTTACATATTCGTGTATCATAGTCGTAGTAGTAATTAAAAAAGTATTTTCTACTGTATAATTTAAGATAGTTTCGGAGTTGGTAATGGTTAAGTACTACTGACGTTTTTTTTAGATTTAACCAATCTAATCCAGCATGAAGTCACCCACGCATTAATCAGACAAACATTCACCCACTTCTTTAAAATTAGTATTCATGGATAATTTAAGTTTTAACCATAATTTATCTAATAAATGCATAGTTACAATGAAACTAAAACTATCATACCAAACAAATACTAATTAACGCTACCACACCAAACACAACTCGTATTAATTAAGACATATTTTGAATTAATCACTAACATATTACCATGTAAATATCAGAGCATATTTCGTGCTTACCTATCTGCGGGCACACCGTGAAGGTAACACAATTAACATGTCAACTTGAACATAATAAAGTTTATTTTAATGTAAATGTGTGGTTGGTTGTGCACCCCTGCCGCGGCGACTACAAACGCGCGCCGTTCTGTCAGCATTTTGACATCGTTTGATATGTACCGACATATAATAACACAATTATTATACACTAGTTTGAGTGCGGCTTGCTGCCCGCTTGTCGGCTATCACCGATACTTATTATCGTACGAATAGTGATGAGCGGGCTCGTTAAGTCCGTCCGAAGCACTGCACTCTGTTCACAGCTTTATGTACGATTCTTCTACATCCCATCAAGTTAGTACTATTGGGTACACGCTGCTCAAATTGTAACTCACAACAAATTGTAACTATTAGACGATTATAAACAGTAGCGTGAGGTTCTTGCAAGTTCTTCTCATGGCTTTACACTGTCATGAAGAGACAACATCTGGTTGAACGCAGCTTGGTTGTCAGTTTTTTAAGATTCTGTTCCTTTAAAGCAAAAAATAGAACCCCTATTATTATAAGGGTTTTTCATTTTTCGCAATAGAAAAATCAGAGCTCCAAAAGTACAGCCGTTTATGCCGCATATTTTAACATTCGTAAGGGAATCTAACTTCTCGTTGACCTAGAATAAATAAATTTGCAAGGAGAGAAATGCGATCAATTTCCGTACATTGTAGAACCATTAGTATTAAAAACAAACAGTTTAAAGAGGTTACAGTCGATCAGTGTAACGGTCAGATCTGCGATTCGGTTCCCGCGTCGTGCGCCGTGCCGCATGCCATCTCTGTTCTGTGCGCATGCCACATGCCGTCGTACGCAGAGGAAATAAACGTCTGTCAAATGTTTCTTTGCGTTTCACATCCGCGGTATTCGCTTTGTCATAGTTCTTGACGATAGATACTTTTAAAAGTTTATTATCTTATTTGATTTGTGGTCATCTGGTCGTAAAGCTATTTGCTTTAGAGTAAAATACAGCAGCAAAATTAATCCGTTGGATTGTAAAGTGTAATGAAGTTTATGAACCTATATAATAATAATATGTTAATTTAATATTTTACAAAAATCATCATGGGATAAGGGAAGATTATACCTAAGAGCGAAGACCAAGATACAAATCACATTCATTCCTAATGAAATTTCTGATCAACTGATAACAAAAAGGGTTTTCCTAAAACCAACTCGCTGACGATACCGAGCCGTGAGAATAATTGGTATAAAATATACTTAGATTAGTATCCGTGTAATAACGGTTTAAGAATACATAATGTCACTTCCCCATCTCAATCCGTGGCCGTCGTAAAAGGCGACTAAAGGAAAATGACTAGTACCTTATGCAGACAAGAGTACTGCGAGAAAAGGAAAATTCGAAACAAACAGACGTTTATGGGTTGAAATTAATGGAATACTCGTAGATTGGAAGAAAATTGAAAATTTTGGACATATTGTGTTCATATTATTTATTTTTATTCTTCATACAAAATATGTACAGTTGCACTTAATAAAATTAGGCGTTCTCTAAGATACCAGTCAGGTGAAGCAGAGAGTTAGTTGGAGTTTATATTACTTTTAGTAGATTCTACAAAATAAAGAGTATTATTTAGAAAAATCTTCCCTAAAAAATATTTAATAAAGATACATGACAATTGTCATAACCACTAATTAGTTTAACCTCTGGCTTGTATGAAAATAACCAATTTATTCTAATGTGAGTGAGCAGGGCGGGTCGTAACGTAATTATAATAATAATTGTTTAACAGCGGCCCGCAGCGTGTCGTCTGATAGTGTACACGCTGCTTAATAAACATCGTCTGATAACGCATAGCTCTAGGGTTACCGTTATAGAGGACTCTATCGACATACATAAATACTAAATTTTGAAAGAAGTCGCATTGAACGAAGATCTCCGAAATCATAAATTTAAATCTATCCGGAGTAACGGAATTTTAATTTTTTTTTTTTTTTAACCTACAAATAAATGCTTCAGACATACCTAACTGTATAATTTAAGTAATAGCCTGAAATTTTACATTGTCATTATGCGAAAGAATAATAACTGGTCAACGTAATTATTGCATTGGAATCACGATAACGCGATATTCTTCCATGGACCATATTTTCATTGTGTCTGCATTACATGGACGCAAAAATTCCAGGTACAGAGAATATTGACGAATTAACAAGCTTATAACTATTACATATTATAGCGGTAACAACTAAGCGCGTACTCCCTGGGCGCATTAATAGAGGCCAGACGCCTCTGCGTTATTTAACAACGCCGTAGTACGTTTCCGAACGATGGAAATCGCGCCGACCAATGAGAGCGGTCGTCGCTGTTTCCGTCGTTCGGCGCGACGTACCTACCGGTAACATAAAAGGAATTCGAGTATGGCCGCGCGTGCGTCGATGTTATTGTGAAAAGTGAATACAATAATTAAAGTTTATGTCAGTTACTAAAGCTTCTATCATTAACCGACCCACCCCGACTACATCTTGGCGTCCCAACGTGTGTTTAGAAAAAACAAGGGGTTGGAGTCTTTAGTGTGTGAATCAAACTTTTTCATTCGACGCCGCGTTCTTTCTTTCAAGTTTCGTACTACTTACGACTCGTGCAAATTTATCTGCGAATCAACAGTATTTTGCCGTCGTGTTGTCGAATCACGGTTTCATCGTACCTACCAGTGGATTATTTACGTAAATTATCAACAACAGGTACTTACCTATCTGAAAGAAAATGCCGCGCAAGCAGAGGAAGGTTGATGCCAATCACGAGGAATCGGATACATCCGCCAATATAACCCTGCAAAAAGACGCTCTCGCAACAATATTGGAGACTCTTCAAAGGTCACAGGCTGAATTTTGCAGCCAGCTAATGAGTCAAATGCGGTCATCAACGCCCTTGGTTTCGAATGATGCGACCAACGCTGAGGTTCTCAGGTCATCTTCGGCAAACTTCGCGAAATGCACCTCGAAGTTCAGTGGAAACCCTGATGAATCGGTAGAAAATTTCTTGGATGCAATACAGGTGTATAAATCGTGCCTAAACATTAGTAACGAAAACGCCGTGTTAGGTATCTCAATGCTACTTACTTCTTCGGCTGGCGTATGGTGGCAAGGCATCAAGAATAGCATTAAAACCTGGGATGAGGCGATAACGAGTCTACGAAGTGCATATGGCGAGCGTCGCCCGCCATTCCGCATATATCTCGAGTTGTTTAGCTTAGTACAAGGTAAGGAAAATACCGACCTTTTCATTTCTAAGGTCCGAGCCTTGTTAGCTAAACTACCCCGTGGAGACCTATGCGAACGCGTCGAGTTGGATATGGCATTCGGATTACTGGATCGGCGTATTCGGAAGCGTATCGACAGGGAAGAGGTATCTACGTTCGACGAGTTGTTGAAGAAGGCCCGAGCTGTCGAGGACTCACAGCGTGAGTCAAGTTCCCAAAAATCGTCGCCTGATGAGGTAGTAAAATCTCATACTCCCGTCGCCACTTCAAGCTCTACTTCCCGATCCTCCGCCACTGCCAACCGTATGGTTGACAGTACGACAAAGAAGTCAGGAAATGGAAAGTTGTTCTGTGTTTATTGTAAACGGAACGGTCACACAAAAGAAACATGTGAAAAATTAGTGAATAGTGTTAATAATAAAAATAATACAAAAAGTGAAGTTGTAAAAGACATTAAGTGTTACGGTTGTGGTGCCGCGAACGTCGTTAAGTCGAAATGCCCAAAGTGTAATGGGAAATCTAACGAACAGTCCGTTTTTTATTCGTTATCGACTCGCGAATCTCGTAAACACACCGTTCGCAGTGACATGCATGGCGTTCGCCGTCGCATGCATAGTCCGCATAGCGACAAACGCTCCGACTTAGCGCTACTGCCGCAGCAGTCGCAAGCGCTCAACTCACTCCCGCTACGAGGTAGCGTGATGTTTGTCGGCGAAGCCGAGGCGAGCCCGCCCGCGTTTTCGAGTGTCGAGCAACGCGTGTCTTCTCACAGTGTACGAGGTAACCCTGCTAATGTTGCAAGGGATTTGTTTAAACCTTATAATGTTACTAGTTTTCCTTTATATGATAATAACACTATTAATACTTACTATGTCGAGAATAGTGTCCCTCATAGTAGTCAAAGCCTATGTCATGATAAAAATTCTTGTAAACACAGTGTTTCTCACCTGAATAATTATTGTAAAGATTGTTTTTGTTCATATAACATTTCTAGTGTTGACAACAATGTTAATGTTGTACAACAACAATGTTATGTACCAGTGACTTCAAATGATATTTTGTGTAATATTCAATGTGTTGATAACAATGATAATGTTATCAATGAAAGTTTTGACTGTAACTTGTCTTGTAGTGATAAAGAAAATGTTTGTTTTTGTATTAAAACTAAAATGTGTGATTGTACTACTTGCGTCCAGGGGGAGTTCGCATCACCGTCAGCTGATAGCTCGCGCTCGGTAATGTTCAATGGTTGTCAATCCGGAAATTCAGTCGTATCAAAGTCTTGCGATTTTATGACGATTAATAATGATTATAAACCATTTCATAACAATACCAGTGACATTCAACCTTTTTCCGCAAATGTCAGTAGTAGTCAACATTTTTCAGAGATCGTAAGCGATGCTCAACATTTTACATTGAACACTACCGATTGTCAACAGTTGTACGGAGTTACCAGTGGTTCGCAACCTTTTTTTGGTAATCGTACTGATGCTCGATCTTTTAGTCGGCCCGTGCTAAAGATTAGTATTTTAGGTGAAAACGGTACCGCGATGGTAGATTCGGCAGCTAAAAGCTGTGTTGCTGGCCACACGCTATACGCTCTCCTAAAGGCCAAAGATCACCCTATGTCTTCACGAATGGAAAATGTAAAACTAGCAGATGGCGTTAGTAGGTTAATGAATGTACTTACTACCGAGGTAAATGTAACTCTTGAAGGCAGAACCAGGCTTGTACGTTTTTTAATTTTTCCAGACGCGGACAGTAATGAAAGTCTTTTAGGTATCGACTTTTTAATAAATTTTAATATCAGTGTCGATTTCGGTAACGCTAAATGGCACTTTGCTGATAGTGTAGAGCAGTTCGATCTTCTCTTTGAAACAAAACGACACCATACTCAAAGTGTGTCTGTTAGTAGTGTACTTAGGGATGAGGAAGCGTCACGTCTCAACGACAAACAGCGTGAAGTTCTTGCTCGGTTTCTTTCCGAAAACAAGGACGTTTTCGAGTTGAGGGGAGAACCTACTACTTTTGCTGAACATGTTATTGACACCGGTGACCACGCTCCTATAGCGGTCCCTCCGTATCGCTTAACACCTGCAAAAAAAGAAGTTATGCAGCGTGAAATAGAAAAGATGCTCGCCGACGATATTATAGAGGAATGCGAATCGGCATGGGGCTCTCCAGCACTATTAGTACCTAAGAAGAACGGTCAAGTTCGTTTTTGCGTAGACTATCGGAAACTTAACGCTATTACAAAAACAGATGTTTATCCGATGCCTCTCATAGATGAGTTAGTGCAGTCTACGAAGCGTAATTGCATCATGAGTACTTTGGACATGAGAAGTGGATTTTGGAACGTGTCTGTCCGTGAGTGTGATAGAGATAAAACAGCCTTTTTAACACCTTTCGGCACGTACCGTTTTAAAAGGATGCCTTTTGGTTTAAAAAACGCTCCGTCCACCTTTCAACGGCTCATAGATAAGTTGCGCACTGGCGCATCACTTAAGAATGTGACATTACTGGCTTACCAAGATGACCTACTTCTTATAACGGAAGGGTTCGATCAGCATATTGCTGATCTTCGAGCTGTTTTTGATCGATTGCGTATGTTCAATCTTCGCGCCAATCGCGAGAAGTGTGTTTTCGCGCGTGAAGAGGTGAAATACTTGGGTCATGTCATTACTCAGGATGGGGTTTCGCCTGATCATGACAAAGTTCGCGCAGTGGCGGACATGAAAGTACCAAGTTCGTTACGCCATTTAAAAACATTTTTGCAGACCTGTTCGTGGTTCAGAAAGTTCATTCAGAACTTTTCACAGCTCGCTGAACCTTTAACACGTCTTACGAAAAAGAATCAGACCTGGGTGTGGGGCCCTGAGCAAAATAAAGCATTTCAAGAGCTTAAATTGCACTTGACATCTGCACCCATTCTTATCCAAGCTGATTACAGCAAACCGTTTGTCTTGCGTACAGATGCAAGCAATTACGCCCTCGGTGCGGTACTACTGCAGGGAGAAGGTAAAGATGAACGGCCAATTGAATATGCGAGCCGCCTTTTAAACCCAGCCGAGCGTAATTATAGTACTACCGAACGAGAAGCGTTAGCGGTAGTATGGTCAGTTGAACGTTTCAGAGGCTACATTGAAGGTCAAAAGATCGTAATAGGCAGTGACCATCAACCTCTGAAATGGTTGTTGAGTTTGAAGTCGCCATCAGGTAGGTTAGTTCGATGGGCACTAAAATTACAGGAGTTCAATATTCAGTTCGAATACATTCCAGGCAGAGCCAACGTTGTCGCCGACACGCTGAGTCGTCCTACCTGTGAAGAAGACAGTAAAGGTCAGTGTGGTATTTGTTCGGTCGTCGTTGACTTACCCACTAGAAGCCCCGCTGTTCTGCGACCTGCTCAGTTTGACGACCCTGAACTGGAAAAGATAATCAGTGGTCTTGAAAGTAACAATGCTATAGAAGAGAAACGCTGGTCCGAACGTGGCTACTTCATGCAGCAAGGAGTTCTGTATAGGTACAACCCAGACGTAGACGTTGAAGAACCGCAGTTAGTGCTTCCTGTGAGTTTACGTCTCGAAGTTTTAAAGGAATGCCATGATACTCCTCTTGCTGGACATCAAGGTATAGATAGAACCTTATACAAACTTTCACAGCGGTTTTTCTTCCCTGGAATGAGACGATTTGTCACAGACTTTATTAAGTCTTGCGCTACATGTCAGCGGTACAAGTCATCAAACTTGAAACCTTCAGGCCTTTTACAGACCCCGGTTTTACACCAAAGGGGAGAGGTCTTAGCGATCGACTTGTTTGGCCCGCTCCCTCCTGGAGAGAAGGGGGAGAAATACATTTTATTAGTCGAGGATACAGCTACACGGTGGGTCGAGCTTTTCGCTCTTGTCGAAGCCACCTCAGAAGCCTGTAGTCGTACACTAATCGAAGAATACTTCCTTCGGTATGGCCTCCCGCGTCGCATTATCTCGGACAATGGGGTCCAATTTGTCTCTTCCGTCATGCAACAGTGTATGTATATTTTTGGGATTAAACAGGATTTATTACCTTTATATCATCCACAGGCAAACCCTGCTGAACGAAAAAACAGAGACCTTAAGGTGCAATTAGCTCAGTTGGTCGACACCGAGCATTCTTCATGGCCCAACCATTTGTCATCGGTTCGTTTCGCCATGAATTCAACCTTGTGTCAAACAACCGGCGTCTCGCCAGCTTTTCTCACCTTCGCTAGAGATCTCCGTTCACCCGTTGACGTCCATTTCGATATTAGGGCCGTCTTGAAAAAGGATAATTTCGTTCCCCAGATCACGCCTTATCTAGAAAAATTCGTGAACTCTCTACTTTCTGTTAGGGATAAAGTGGAAAAGGAACAGGATAGACGTAAGGACTATGCAGACAAAAGTCGTAAACCCGAAGAGTTCGACGTCGGTGATCAGGTTTTGGTTAAGTCGCATGTCTTGAGTAATGCAGGTAAAGGATTATCATCTAAGTTTGTTCCAAAGAGAGATGGTCCATATTTGGTCGCTAAAATAGTTAGTCCTACTACTTACTTAATTTCAAAACTGAATGCGCCTGATGAAATCTTAGGGAAATTTCATGCGTCTCAACTTTCGCTGTTTGTTAATAGGGACGACGTGCCTCCTCTTCCGATTATGCCTAAGCGCAAACGGGGTAGACCCCCTGGTACTCAGCCTGTTTCTGAAGTTCTTGAGCGGGTTCCTGGTCGAGGACGCCTTTACGAACCCGAGGGGGAGTGTATAGCGGTAACAACTAAGCGCGTACTCCCTGGGCGCATTAATAGAGGCCAGACGCCTCTGCGTTATTTAACAACGCCGTAGTGCGTTTCCGAACGATGGAAATCGCGCCGACCAATGAGAGCGGTCGTCGCTGTTTCCGTCGTTCGGCGCGACGTACCTACCGGTAACATAAAAGGAATTCGAGTATGGCCGCGCGTGCGTCGATGTTATTGTGCAAAGTGAATACAATAATTAAAGTTTATGTCAGTTACTAAAGCTTCTATCATTAACCGACCCACCCCGACTACAATATCTACTTTTTGTATATTCTATAATATGATAAAGTGCACCTTGTCCCAAATGATCCCCTCACGAGGTCTTACATCAATGTTCATCAGATAAGACTATGTTCACGCCCGTGCACTAATGGACTGGGCAACGGGCAATTGTCTCCAGTAATTATAATTTGTTTATCGTTTCAAATTATTTCATTGTCGACCTATATAATTCACTTTTATTGTTTTGGTTACTTTAGAGTGGCGTGAGTTTCTTGTCAGTTCTTCTCATGGCTTTTACCTCGTCTGTGAACTGATCATAGGTAAATTAGCTGACACTACTTTATTCAGATAAAAAATATTCAGAAAATATTTTCATTGTATTTGCTGATTGATGGCTGTAAGACTGAACAATTCTTCAACTAAGTAAAATATATTTCATTCGTATCAAACATAATGCAAAAGACAGAAAACAGTACCTAGTGATTTCTCAGTATCAGCACATTAGCACCAAACGTGGCTGGCAAAATGTGGGTGGGGTAAGCAGAGGGCTTACCCCAGCGGGGAAAAAGTGATGCTATGTTAGTTTTTAAATTACATTTTAAGCAATTTAAACATACCTTTTCAAAAAAGTTTAGCTTAATTTCATTTACCGGGCATCATTTCCGGCTTCGGGAATTTCAGGACGAAAAAACTCACACATAACTATAACTAATGTTATAACTGTAATAGTGACAAATATTATATAGTAATATATAGTATAATATTATAGTTAATAACTTTATCTTTTTAATATTAGATTAGAATAATGTCGGTTCCGGTGTTAGATGATTGATAGGCGGGCGCACCCGGGGCGCGTCCTGATGTCTTGTAGTGTGACCATGGCTTCTACACTTATAAAACTGTAAAGGGGTAGGCAGAGGTGTTATACACTCACGCTTTGACAGCTATGCCTATGTTAATTCCCAAGGAATGTGGAGTGAGCCTATTGCCTTTAAACTGTGGACATTTGCAGATTCTGACCCCTATTACTATATGTACCCCGTCTGGGTAATTTAAAATAAAATGGTCGTAGGCAAATTTGCTGACACTGTTCTTCGGATAACATGTTTCATTATTAATTTGTGACCATCATAAAAGTTTCTTTGTATAAACCTAGATGAACGGGATTTCATTTCATATTGAAAATGTCATATTAGAAAAATCCACGTTTTTATCAAATCAAGAGAGTGAGTCCAGGACTCCATCGAATTAGACGTACTTAATTAAAAATAGAGACTAATATTAATACCGTTATTGTCGCTTTATAAATACAGTCAGTTGTAAAATTCAATAATTTATGTGATAACTAATTAATTTTGTTACGACAAAATACAAGAATAATTTACATTAAATTTAATAGGTATAAGTTCGGATTAAGTTCCCACCATATCAAATATCAATTGAGGACATAATGATTACACGCAAATATGTCTATCTTACTAATTATATTATTAATGCGAAAATTAGGATGAATGGACGTTTGTTACTCAATCACGCCAGAACTGCTGAAACGATCTATATGAAATTTGGCACACAGAGATTATAGTTGAGAATAACACATACGGTACTTTTTTTGAGATACCACGGGGTCCAAGCCGCAGACAGAACTTAAGTGATAAAATGAGAAGTATAATATATCCTCAAAAGTAACACCAGTTGGCCATCGTATATTAAATTATTTATAATATCAAAAAGCGGATAGAAACATGGCGATGAGGTGAACTGATAACGAAGGTGGGTAAGTAAGCCGCACCCGTCCACATAATACTTAACTATATATACTTATATCTATATCTGTCTGTCTGTCACGCCTCCATTTATTAACGTTATGTTCATTTTATTACCCTTTAAAATAGTCGAAACAAAACTTTATGGTCGTAAAATTGTTAACTATGTTGACTAAGAAATAAGAGAAATGCAGGTGGTATCAAATATTTACCTCCTGGGTGAATTTCAACAGGTCCATTAAAATATTCATTTCCGTGGATTTTTTTATCTTTAGTTTTATATAAAAAAAATAGCGTTTCTTAAAGTTTTTTAATTTACGTGTCTTTTTTTCATTTCCATAGCAAATTTTGGCCACGGAAACCATAGCAATGAGAACATAGCGATGAAAATCAAGGCAAAAATATAAAATAACAAAAAGTCTATTGATTGTTCGAAGTAAACAAATAAATAAACAAATAAACAAAAGAAATGGCGTTCTATCGAATGTATAATCAAGACGACAAACTTATTCAATAGAATGTTATATCTATCCATAGCGATGAAGATTCATCGATGCCACGCGATTTTTGGTCCCGGGAAATTCACCCTCCTATGAGTTGAGGTATAAACTAATTAAGTTTGAAGTTATTGTTGTTCATTGATATACAAAAATCAGCGTCTTCGCTTCAGATGCACAATCACTACAAAGTCACACTTAAAACTGTCGTATATGTACCTACCAAATTATAATTTCATTTTTAGAAAGTAGTTTTTGTAAAATAAGTCTTATTTATTACATATTACAATTGCTTTTAAAAAACAATAAATAATTTTTACTGTTTACAACTCACGCAGAGAAACAATGATTGTGACAATTAAACTATTTTTACCCTACTGCCAAAAAAGAGGGTAATGTTTTTGAGCTCTTATTTTTTTTGAGCGCCGTTTTTTAATCGCTGAGTCTCTTCAGTTTTTTTATAAGTCAATGCTGCTAACTAATAAATAAAGTATAAGAAATGGATATGGTGAAATAAATATGACTGATGATGATGATAAATATGACTGAATGACTGTCACCGTGGCGCAGTGGTTAAGGTGGTCGCCTCGCCACTACATCGCCGTGCTGGGTGACGTGGGTTCGATTCCCACACGAGACAAATATTTGTGTGATTCATAGATATTTGTTTCTAGTCTGGGTGTACTTTGTGTCCGTTAGTTTCATGTTTGTAAAGCTCCCCGCGACACAGGGCTTGTTCCCTTGGCGTTGTCTTTAAAAAAAAAAAAAATAGCATAAATTCTGATTTGAAATTATTTCAGACCAGCTCCAGCGTGTGGGTCTATCTGCTTGATAATTGCTATTTCAGCCGCTCTGACGTGATGGAGTACCAAACCAACCTACCTAACATTCGTATTTAATACTAGCGTCCTCCCGCAGCTCCACCCACGTGGTATATCTGTAAAAGGTAGCCTATGTGCTATTCTAGACTGCAATCTATCTGTATACCAAAATTCATACGAATGCTTTCAGCCGTTCTCGCGTTATTAACTAACAAACCTCGTATAAAGTAAGATCAGTGAGATAATACGATATATCTGTAAGTCCGGAATTATAACTGACCTCTTATTACTTGGAACCAAGTATAAAAATATGGGTAGATAAGATTTAGGTACAACCCTAACTTAGGAAGACATTAAAAAATGATATTCCATACATCTTTATTAAAGTACGTACCTACTCGTATAAACAGCAAGGGGCACAACAACAAACAAAATAAAACAATACTAGTAATAATACGTGGATTGGCGGCGGCGGGTTGCGCAGGCGCGGTGGCGCGAGGGAGATGAGCTAAATAAATAAAGTATCTGTCTGCAGATTGTGATGCGCAAGCGACGCGTGCCGACCCCTGCCCGACAGAGGTCAACAACAGTTGCCTTCACTACCATCTACAATAACTTACGGACATGCAGTCACGACAAAACGCGAGACTTGTAGATAGACTGATCTTATTAGACAATATTTCTGATTGACAGCTTAAAAAAATTGAGTAAATTTATAGATAGAATATTTAGGAAGATTCCTCGACTCAAATTGAGTAGCTTATAGAAAACCGAAAGCCATAATAACACCCGGCCATGCTCTGTTTCTACTGGTGAGTCACAGCTCATCAACAGAAAGAATACAGTGTCCACAACACATAACAATAATTTGGAGAAGTCACCTTACTGACACTAAAGAGGAATTTGTCACCGAGTTCTAGCCAAATTCGCCAGCACACCGACTTTATTGAAATGTGGGCAGCAGCTTCTAAGTTTCTCTAGAACTGATTATGGACATCAGCAGCGTTAGATCAGTGGATACGCGTTTGAGGACTTTTAAACCTGACGGTTGAAGTAATCGAGCTATTGGACTTTGTTTTGGCTAAACATGAACATTATAACATAGATAAATGTTAAACAGAATTGGAAAAGAGTCAAAGCATGCCTCAACTCTTTAGTGTCAACAAGTGCACAGTCGATGCATCGCTAACTAAAAGAAGTAAATTAGCAAGAGAGCGCAGCACCATACTAGACACAAGCCAGGAAGAGTGGATAGCTTTTCCATTAGTTCATATAGGGCCTACAGATTAACAGTTCGCCGGAGGATATCAGCCTATCAGTTAGTAGTTCACCTATTATACAACACACACAACACACACACAGATCATATATTATTACGTTAGTTACTAATAATAATTGTTATCATTATTACGAGTTTAAATTAAGAAATGTTATTGCTCACTACCTTAAATTTAAATTTTGATATAGATAGAATACTTACTGTCAAAATAGGAAAGTGGAACTAAAATTAAAAATTGAAATAGGGGATCGGCACTGTAACTCCTTAACACAGGCTACCTAGTAGCCTATCTAGGAGAACAGTACTCTACCCTCAATTATTGTAGATTACATACCACTGTAACTCTAAGTTATAATTTTATGTATCACCTAAACTGTAAACCTACAATCTCATTTCTAAATAAAGTTATTATTATATTATTATATTTTAGAGAGACCAACGGTCGTTTTCAAAATTCTATCGATTGATTTGTCTACTAGAGATATATGAAATACTAGCTTTTGCCCGCGACTTCTTCCGCGTAGATTCCGATATTACATAGATCTTTGTTTTAAGTGCAATTCATGAATTCCACAAAACCATTTACGTCAATATAGATAACATTTTCGTAATCAGAGTCCCTAAAAACCTTGAAAACGACATCCATATCAACCATATCAATTTCTAATAATTTTCACACCTATTTCATCCCTTAGGTTAAGTTTTTCAAACACCAAAAACAACCCATCAACTCACTTCTTAACTGAAGTTCACATATAACTTGAAAAACATAGAACTGTCTATTTAATATTTCGCCCCCAAAATCCCCCCATCCCTATCAAAAATATTAAAACCAACATTTGAAATTCCTATCCCAATACTGATTTGCAAAACGTTAACTTCAATACAAAGATCTTTTCATACAACGTTTCATCCTCAATTTCACCCTTCCAAAGCCACCCTTGTCAAAAACATTGATGAGGGTATTTTTTATTTTGATAGTAGTACTAGTACACCAAAACAAATTTTCAAATCTTTAAGTTAAAAAACAAAGAAATTTCATACAATCGTTTCTATCCCTTTTCACCCCCTTAGGGGTTAAATTTTATAAAACAATTTCTTAGTAGGTACACCTCTAGACATTAGGACAAACACAACCTCCAAATTTCAAATCGCTACGACCAGCGGTTTAGGCTGTGTGTTGTCTGTCAGTCAGGACAAAAAATTTCATAATATAATAATAATAATAATATTCTACCACATTTTATATATTTGTTTGATAGTGATTCTATTTATAGTTATGTAACAAAATGTTGTGGACCACTCGTTGAACATCGGCGTCCGCGCTCCAATTGATCCAGATTATTCAATCAAGAGCTTTCTCCAGCTGCTGACCTCGCGCCCTACGCCCTCTCATGAGCGCATCAAACAAACAGCTGCACCTACTTCTTTGTCTACTTATACTTAGTGTATTATGGTTTTTAGGGTTCCGTACCTCAAAAGAAAAAAATAGATCACTCTGTTGTCCTTTTATCTGTCTGTCTGTCTGTCCGTCTGTCTAGAATATTTTTTCTCAAGAACAAGGAGGAGGTATCAAGCTGAAATTAATACCAAATACCCGAGTATTTGGTATTAATTTCAGCTTTTTTCTACAATCCCATGGAGCAATAAAAAAATCAGAGTTCTAAGTAAATTAAAAACGTAATGAAAAGATACAGCCGTTCATGCACCATTTTTGTCGCATATCTAGACGATCGAAATATTCTAAACCTAGAAAGGGTACTTCCCGTTGACCTAGAATCATGAAATTTGGCAAGAAGCAATATCAATTTGCACAAGTAAAGGAAAATATCCGAAAACCGTACTCGTGTAGCTATATCACTGAATATTAGTACCATATTGGAAGGCGTATATAATATGATAACTAAGCTAAAAAAAAATACTAAGAGTGAGAGTTTATTCCGGGCTGATAAAGATGGTGCAACTACCTACCTGAACGTGAACGTGAATAATTATTCTCACTTACCTATTATTTTCATTTCAATCACTAAAAATGAATGATGCACTTGACCGGCTTACGCGTAAACTAAAGAGACACAGTGGGTAATCCTCTGAAAATGAACTGCCTGCCTGGAGAAGTGCGAAGCACCACCTCCACCATAAAAGACCTCAGCCATAATAACACTAGTGTTGTGTTTTTGCTGCTGGGTAGTGTACAGAGCTCATTAGGGAAGGAAGGTGTTTGAAGCTGTGTAACGCGCTATTAGCCGCCATAGTCTTTTTGCCAGCGTCGTCGTGCTCACTCCTGATACATATACATATACTGATACATAACAGCTAAAAGAACCAGCGTCATTCGTGGAGCATCCCTCCTCACGAGTATTTATTTATTTTTGTTTTTAAAAGACAACTCTCAACCCCCCACACGTCCAAGACAACGCGATAAATTATCTAGCAATACTTGCATCATTAAGTATATCATCCATTAGCAACCCTTTCATGTCCCACTACCGGGGTCGAGTCTCCTCTCCTCTGTCTAGATATCTAATGTCCTTTCAGCTGTATAAACAGCTTTAGGCCATAATCCACACACGCTGGCCTAATGAAGGTTGGTGGTTCAGACATATCCATAGAATTTATATTTTATTTTATTTGATTTATTCACGAGCAAAGTAACTTTTTAAAATAACAACATAAAACTAACGTTGCGTCCCACGTGCGGCGACTCAAAGCGAACGCGATTGCGACGCGAGCGACGCGACGTGCGACAGTTGTGTCGTACGGAGGCGCGGCTCGTTGCGCGTGTAGTATAGTAACAACAACATCGCGTTCAGCCCCTGATTCTGAGCCGTCGGATTGCTGGATCGCCCGGATCGTATACTTTTTCAAATCTTATCTTAGAACAACGTATCTTTGTCTTATGCAGTATGCTATTTACTGTCAGAAAGTAGTAAATACCGTATAGAAAACTAAAAACTGGTTAATTTAAGATTTTTTCTACAACCGTCCATTTTTTAACATTACATTTTTTATCTTAAATAAAGTGACATTTCACACTGCATCGTACATTTGGTCAACTAGACCACTTCATCCAGTATCGACTGTTTGTTTCTGTCGCGTCGCTTCGCGTTTGCGTTGATCCCCACGTAAGACACAGCCTAACATTTCCTACGTAATGAAATACATTCGTCTGCCGCACACTGTGACGTCAGTACTCGCTTGGGTAATCGTATATTCCGGAGCGGAGAAAGCTTTCGTTGAAAGTAATCGTTATCAATAATGTTATTAATTCGTGCACAATGACGATGGTACTTGGAATTATGTTTGTGGGAGTGTGGTATAAACGTCGGCGGTGGTTCATTAAATCTTGTACAACCAACACAGCTACAAATCGAGCAGCTGGGATTGCCTGTCGATGGGCACTGCCGTACAACAGCGTCACTTACCCCTTCGTTGTAAATATTGCTTATTTTAGAACTACAATTACATTTTGAGCATGAAAACCGAGTTTGTGATCTGTTCGGCTTTAAATGCTTACATGCCGTTTCGCAGGCTAATTCTAATGGTATACGACGGTAACCACCGAGTACCATTCGCCTTCCTTTCTTGTGCCTGCTGCTTTTTTTTTCTTGACTATTACAGCTTTGTTTAGGAGTATTACATATAATGTCTCTGTCGGGTCTTGATCTCGAAGTATAACTCGATGAACTGTCAATACATGTATATTGTGGAGACACTCCGCAGTCGACGCAGGCCATCTTTGCAGTCATAGTGCTAACGTTGCAGGAACACTGCCTTTTGTCTTTGTAGGAATCCTCGCACTTATCACTACCGAATCTAAAACTACAAGGACATTTAGACTCTTGATAACTATCAACATATAGGTTTTCCGGGTTTATATACATAGGCTCGATGAATACAGGGCTTGTGTGCGCGGAGGTCGAAGCGATCGAGGGACCGGGGTCGTAGAACGGCCCTATACCTTGAATTGACGAGTGAGGGTAAGCGGGACTCAACCTTCTTTTGAGAATACTCTGCACATCCAATGAGTTCGCGTGGCATGGGAACCCTATCCTTTGTATTTCAGTTTGATCTTCATTTCCACATACATATTCTTGTGCATCATAACTATTTTTATTGCATTTTTTAAATATGACTTGTTTGTGAGTCATATCCACATTGAGAAATATTTTGACTTTTAAATTTTTATGTAACCATATTGACGTTAACAATGACAGATTAGAGAAGAGTTTGTGATACAAAAAGTTTGCTCACTTCGAAAGCTTCAAGTAATCGGTGTCCAAACAGAATGTTGTCTTAAACACTTAAATAACAGCTGAGGCGGAAACACCTAGTTGATCGCGAACCACTTCAATTCATATCCTTGTGACAATAAAGGATTGAGTAACATATTTCCTTACAAACTTAAGTTGCGTTTCATCAACTGAATAATCAACCTACAATTCAATGACATTAAGATCTATGTTGAGATAACTGGCCGCAAAAATATCGTTGCAGAGCGTAGAGAACCTGGCCAGTGTAAATAGGTCTTCTGCGTCCCGTTAGCGACTGTTGGTCGGCGGTGGCAGAGGGGAGATATCGGGCCAATTTAAAGATCTTATATGATGAGGGGCGAGGAGTTCAGGAGGCAGATGCGTGCAATTGTCCAAGTCAAAGATCAGAGGAAGTGGCCGGAGCACGCGCCGCCGCCGCCGCCGCGCACAGCTGCGCCCCGCGTCACGGCATCTCACTCATTATTTGGTATTTGTCACGTCGTTACGTTCACAGATGATATCATTATAATTAATGGAATTAAATTCAGCCAGATAAACTGTCAAGATGACAGGGAAACAAAAAAATATAAGGAAGGCAAAGACATCAACATCACGAGCTTCTCGAAGGGGTAGGCAGAAGGATGGAAAGACGGGAATATAACACACACACACACACACACAAAAATGAAAGTAAAAAACCTATCTCTGTTCTATGCACTCACATTTCACTAATGTAATTTTTGAAGCAACAGTATTTTATATTGTCATAAGTATTATATTTGACTTCAGATCGTAAAAAGCCCGAATCCTTTTAACCTTTTAACCTTAAAAATACATCAATATGAAATAATCCTTTATAGAAGGCGAGATCATATATTACTGAAGCAAGAAAACAGCCCACTAATCACTCACAATCACAAGTGATTCTTTTTGTTTTCTACTTGAAGATGAAAATGAAAAGCATTTATTCGTCTATGTTACAAAGTAACTCTTATGAAGAGTACGTGTCAGGGCTTACCCACTTTGTATAAAGCTTCCGCACTAGAAAATAAGTAATTTTAGCTCAATCCAATTCATTAAGAACGCGTGTTATAAAAATAGACAGTGAAATTCAATACATGCTCTTACTTGATTGAACTAACAAGTCATTTAGTATCATCTGTTCTATTATAGTAACATGACATAACATTGCATTACGTATTCTTCATGACGACAGGGTAGGCACACACACAATTTGCAGAGAGTCACTAATCAATTTCAAGGAAAGAGCAAAACCGTATATTACAAGATTATCCCGAAATCTGGAAATGTCTCTGGTTAATGGCATTTACCATCATTACTAGCATGGCTAGGGGAACCTGGCTATGATACAGCTCTGCTTACCCCTTCGGACATAAAAAGCATGACACTATGTTCATTGTTAGGTATAGATAATACCTACTAGGCCCTTCCATGTAGTGACGGATTAAGTGTCGTACAAGGCGACTAAGGAAGTGGAAAATTAAATACAACACCCGTCTGGCCAGCGTGATATAGTAGGCTAAATTCACTCCAAAATATTTGGAAGAGACCCGTGCCCAGCAGTGGGACATTTATGGGTGGTAATAATGAGGACAAAACCGGTCAAGTGTGAGTATACTTAGATCTATGATTTTTTCACGGGAGGATTTTTTCAAGGAATTGTAGATTCAAGTATTTGTCGTTAAGTTCAACTCGATACCTCGACGCGTTCCAGAGAATCTGCGTCTCAACGGGCGGACAGACAGACGGAGAAAGACTGAATACGGGTAGCCCTTGAGACCCAAAACAGCTCCAACCTTGTTTATCATGACAATCCCTACACACATGCATCACTATGATTGTAAGACAACATTGAAGTACGACTCGGGAGCTCTAGGGAAAGCCTAACTTGTTGCCTAGGAACCCTCAGAGAATTTAATCAAAAGTAAGGTTGAAATCGTGACAGCTAGCAATAGGAACACTTTAATTTTAATTTTCTTATCTGAACAAGAAATAACTTTATAACTACCTCACACACCTAAACCCCAGAGTCAATAAAACAAAGAGTCCGTGACAAAAAATTGGAGAAAGTAATAAAATCGTTATAAACACGGTGGGCTGCAATTAAAATTACTCTGCGATAAACATAAGACGATATAAAATTTTTATTGACTATAAAATAATGTTATGTGTCCATTCCAGATAGTCGCAGCTTCTAAAACAATTAGGTTTATGGAGGACCCTATTATAGGACGAGTCACATTGAGACGATGACAACGACCGCTTCAAACAGACAACAAACTACCGAATTCAACCTCCTAGATGTTGGCGGGCCTTCTCTCCTCAACTTTGTTTGGTCACTATGAGTAGTGACCAAACAAAGTTGGGGTTGTAATTGATAAATGAGCTAGGTATCCAACACTTAAAGAATTTTTCAATTCGGATCGATAGTACCTGAGTTTAGCGGGTTCAATCAAACAAACAAACTCTTCAGCTTTATAATATTAGTATAGATATCCTCCAGCCGTGTAACGTGAAAATTAGATACCAACGCGTTACGTTCCACTACTAAACACAGGGGACTTTCTCTGAATTTCGACATTCGACTTAGTCGGTTTTGATGTCACTGTCAAATGTAAGGAAATTTATATATGGTCGCTGTCACGTTCAAACATTCGACAGCTACATCAAAACTGACTAAGTAGTATGTCGATATTCAGAGTAAGCACCAGACCACTCTTCACAAGACGAAGATAACCCTTCTATTCGCTACGTCACGACAAGTTTGCCACAGACTCCATGTTAAGGAGATACGTTCCATAGCTCTCTTATCAACGTTATCAACTAGGAATTCCGTTAACCATAAATATATAATTCTATTTGTGAACATAACAAATTTAATGATCTACTTAAAATTTTATGAAACACGTCCGTTACTATAAAATAATAATTAATCAATGCACTTCTGATTTACGACGAGATCACATTTCTACACGAACATTGGCATAAGGCTCGGCGCACAACTACGGTATCTAAACTTCGTACTGTATCATCGATGATAAGTACACTTTAGTTTAAAACAAACGCTAATTCAATTTAATTAAGTTTCTATAAACTGAACGTTTATCTATAGTGTAGTTGGATAGTCGACGCAAAGCAGTTGTCTTTTCAGTTTGGTGGTGAATTTCAATCTTTGAATGTACTACTCAAAATTGCTTCCCGTAATGTCATGGTTTGTGGAAAACGTCTACTAGCGGTGAGTTAGTTGAGCGACTCATTGTGCACATTACTTGCTCGTAACTGCCTCGTCAGTGTACTCCGAACCTAACAAATGTAACAGACACAAAATTGCAATATAATTTATGTGACGATACGCACCTCTGATAAAAGGCATTAAAAACTTTTTATTGCTTTTAAAAACACAATAAAAACATTGACCAAACAAAGATTTCTAGTGTAAATAAACTTTTTGAAAACAGTGGGAACGGAACGGTTTTGAAACTTGTGTATTGCCATTAAAAATGTTATGGTAGCCATTAATTGTAACTGTCGCCGTAGTTTTAGTACAAGGTTTTAATTTTTGACATTTATTGGTTAAAACTTTAAGTGCCATGGACCCTATGTCACTTGGAGAGGGACTCTGTTGGTGGATCTGAACTTTATCACACTTTTCATTGTCTTTAAACGATTATGTCAGAATTAAAAGGCGTGACCTCTTATTTTGAATAGCGAAAATATTAACGCAGTCAGTGCTTATTTGTCTATTAATCATATATAACAAATATCTTTAATCACATCCTTGAACGTCTGAAACAGATTATCTGTAGGTGTGTCAACTCTTAAATGAAATACAAGTGCCTCGTTCGTAACAAAATATTCATTTCCATTTACTGTTACAGCAAAAAGTAATCCTTAAAATTTTGTTGTTGCATTCCTATTCTACAATATTAAATATAAAATACAATATTTAATATTACAATTTGGGAAGCAGAATGCAAAGATATTTCTAACTCTATTCCGCAGCAACTACCGAACGAATTATGTTGAAGACGAAGTACAGTAACACGTACTACAGAGTATACATCCGAATAAAACTGATAATAGGTACTTCTTTGCAAGATTAAGAAAGTTGTAAGAGCTAACTCCATTCTACGTCACTGCACCATGCGCCACCTCCTCACAACCTGGCCATCGCTCCTGGGTCCTGCACACCACACTACTATATATTACGCGTAAAAGAGTGCGCACGATAAATAACCACTAAAATATACATATAACATAATATATGGCTCATTAAATAACTATCTAATACAAGTGGGGTAGTTTTAGATTTGTTTCATGTCGTTTATTGAGAAATTTTTAATTTTATGCTCGTAGTTTTTAAAGACTTTTTAAAGGTATTGAGACAATTTGTGAGACAGTCTACGGGTGTAGGTACAACAGTTCAGGAAAATTTATAACTATCTACCTAGACACTACATGAATTCTGAACGGATTTTCATGCGGTTTCCACCAATAGATAGAGTGATTAGTGATAAAAATTTAAGTTTAAATAAGCACAGAATTAAATATTTTCAATTTAGTCCAAATTATTTTAATTAATAAATTTGTAGCAGTCATATTCGTATTATAAATTTCACTTAACTATAACTTCATAAAATTTAAAACTTTATATAAATAAAAAAATATCAAACAACTTACATACAACGTTCCATCAACGTTAATATTAGTAAATAAAAAAAACCTATTTCTGTTTTGTGGTAATCAAATAGGTAGGTATTTACTGTCTCTTCAATGAGGCTAGATTTTGAGCCCTTACCGTTGCCAAAAGCCCATAAACACGTAATATTCCCAACACCAACCATATCGAATCTAAACGAAAACATAATTTCACCGTTGACGTGTACGGAACAAACCCTCAACAGTGCGCCGGCTCAAAATGACCCCGATAACATCTGAGCACTAACAAACGCGTTACAATTGTTAACGAATGTATATTTTTGTAATAAAGACTTCATACAAAATACCCAATCAAAACAATCAGTTACTGACACCCTTATTTTTTATGAATAAAGTCTAAAATCGTTTGTTTTAAATGTTTATGTTATTGGTGGGTATAACAGGCGCCCCGTGGCGCGGCCCGCGAGTCTTTTGTACCGGTAATTTCCGACCCCTCTGTGCCTAGTAAGTCATTAGACATTGTACTCGTTAGTTCGGATGACGATAATTGGTTTCTTTTTTACATACATGTGTGAGTGTCATTGTTGATGTTAAATCGTTTGTATGTGTGAAGGATAAATGCTAATCGTATCAAGATTGTTGATAACTTTATTTGCGTGAAGTAGATCAAAGGGAAAGTTAAATTATTTATTCATACTGAAGTAACACTACGAATGCCAAAAAATACGTCATAGTCCGGTCACGGTCGGATTAGCTGAACTATGACAAAAAAGTATCGACAGCAACTCGAGTAATGTTTTTTTAATAGCAAATAAAGTCACAATATTTCTATCAATGCCAAGCTAAGATATATTTGCAATAGATAACATCAGTCTATCCGAATTTGGCAAACAATCTAAACAGAACACGCCTTTAAAACTAATAACAAAAACTCATTATGAAACATTTAATATTAATAAAGTAACTTTAGATCCACTAGCCCATAAACCAATAAATAAAAATTTAAAATATTTTAACCTGCGGCCGAAGCCATGGGGTCTAGCAGACCATTAATGTTTTTAATAAAATATTGGCGAAGCGGGTTGATTGCGTAATAACCGTAAAGTATGGGCCTGACCTAACTGAGGAGTTTACATATCTAACAATAAAATATAACCATAAACTAATAACTAATGTAAGAATGACCCCATGTATTTTTTGACAGACAAGATTATGTTCTACACATTTTAGTCCACATAGGTGTAGTAAATTGCGATACTGCGATTAGTTTTTGAAAGTTTCAAGTTTTAAAAGTAGAAGCAATGATTTGATTGTAATTCAGACCACATGTTCCAGTCAATCATCTGTGTATAACCTAAAAACGGCTCGCCTTACGTACGAACGGTCATATTTTAACAATAAATTAAATTACCTACAACTGAAAGTAATGAATACCTAAAACAACCGGAGTTAAAATGTTTTTGTATAGACACGACCTATCTACTCAAGATTTTTCAGTAATACTGAATTCAACTACGAAAAGAACGCAAGGTAGGTATCGTAACCAACTTGTTTATGAATTTATCTTAATTTTGATACAGTATAATCTAATATCTCATTTTTAATTTCTAATGATCCAATAATTACGGCAAAATGTCAAACGGCTCGTATACTTTATAGTTTGTGAGCACAGATAACCATAACAATATAATTAATGTCTAATATAAGACATGGCAATACAGCTAACATCGCAACGGAACCAAGTTTTTGTTATTGTTTTAATTATAAATATTTTTTGTTTAAAGGGCAGGTGTAACTTGTATATTAGTATGTTATAATATTAATGTTTTATTTTGGCAAGCGGAGACGCGCCCCGCGGTATGTGGTTCTAATTGTGGGGTTCAAGTTATAAGCGACTCATCGCTATATTAACAAATAAAGTAAATTTTTAGTCGGTTGAGAGGAAAATGCTTCTAGCTTACTGAAAACTTGTGCTAAAAGTTTACGTAAATAAATGTATTATTACTATAATTGAATATCAATAATGGTAGACAAGATTGCAGCGATCTAAGGTTGATATTAACAGCAATTTTAATGCCTACGACATACCTCGTTTGATAATAAAATATAAAATATCGTAGCTCCAGGTGACCATGTAGCCAGCAATTCGGAAAATCAATTTCCACACCTGTCAAATATCATTCAAAAGCGTTTTAACATATTGTATTCTTACACAGCTCATCAGACTAAATAAAAACAGTAACAGTTATAATGTTAAGTCTCTTGTATCTTGATCCAGTCGTGAGCCATGACCCTTCGCTGCCGGCGGGGGTCCGAGAGACCCGCGCTCATCAATTATCGCGAGAGGCCTCACTCGCCGTAGGATACGTCAACAGGTGCCACGAGACGAAGGTTACTTAATTTAGGAAATATTCACAGTAGCGAGACCCCGGGCTATGTGCACTGGGCGTCTGAGGGTTAAATGTAAAACTTGTGTGTATTTTTTGAGAAATATTGAGTCAAATATTTTAAAGGCTGTACCCAAATATTGTCTCAAAGAAACTCAAAAATTTCCATAGAATGCAAGTTCCACAACACAATTAAATTGTAATATTATATTTTTTATTTCTCCACGATTTAGCTACCAAGCGCCCAAAAATATTATTAATATTTTGTAAAATCGACCCCAAGCGCTTTATTTATTGTTTAAAAATAAAAATCCTTGGTGCTCCAAAATGTATGTATGGAAAATGAATTTTGGAGCACTATAAATTTGGGACGCACGAGAATAAGCCTATTTGAATTAAGTAACAGAAGTTCAGTAACAGAAATTCAGGCGCTTCATGCATTTGATGTTTCGACCAGATTTCACGAGCCGTGGTCACAAGCTGACTGGTGAGTCGGTCGTTCAGTAATATATGTAAGTACTAAGTATGTATGATCGAAGGAATTCCCATTACATAATTCAAATTATATTCTTATTTAAGAAATAAAGAAAATATAGCCACAGAATAAAAATTCTCCTCCTGTAATCTCTAAATCCTAGTCTCTTTTATTTTTTAAACTTTGTTTCAAATCTTGAATAATGTTTTTGTAACATAACTATGTTTTATAACTCCAAAAACCAAATATCTGAATTTGCCTTGCAGTGTAGACAAACTCCAGGGACAAAATCAGCAAGCAAGAAACAACATCCAAAACCCCTAAAACGAAGCAATTATCACAAAATAACATAAACATGACAGTTAATATAAACGATAATAGTGTCCCTAATTTGGTTCACGTCCATAAATATTGTGTTACCATTATTTTTATTTAAGCTGATCATTACATTCGCGTATGCTGTGATTTATGTTGTCGAAGCGAACCGAAACCTCCCGATCCGTCGCGGCAATAGATCGTGATTAGCTGCGCGCGCTGCTTGATCACATACCGACACTCTAGGGTTGTTAAACACACATAGACAATGCGCTTTTTTCTAAACACTAAGGTTTATTTAAGTTTTCCCGGTACTTGATTGTGAATCTAAAATATAAATTCACAATCACTTAATTTTGACTCTTAACATTAGCGTGTTGTTCCTGCTGGTAAGTAGTGGTATCTAGGGCTCACTGGGGAGAGAAGTCGTACGATGGGTCGGCCAGGCCGTAAGGTTTATTGTCATCATGGTGTTAAAAACTTAAAAAATGAATACCGTGCCCTCTTGGAGTCGTGGCCTCTCACATATATTTTATTTAATGCAGTTTTCCCCTAATATTTGTCAAATCTGATCCATTATCATTTTAGAACTACCCTTAATGCACGATACATTTGCACTTCACTACATAGTATAAAACGAAGTCGCTTTATATATCCCTATGTATGTTTAAATCATTAAAACTACGCAACGGATTTTGATGCGGTTTTTTTTAATAGATAGAGTGATTCAAGAAGAAGGTTTATAGGTATTAAATACATACCACGCGGGCGAAGCAGCGGGCGGAAGCTAGTATTATAATATTGTGGAAAATAATTATTAATATGTAAATTTCTAAACTTTTGAGTGTTTCCTTGCCCTTTTTTATATGTATTAAAAAATCCTACTGCGTATTTTGGTCTTTAGTCAACCCTACCTCTAACAACAAATTGAGACGTCCATAATTATTTATCTGGACATCATTAGCCGCAATAAGGCACATAATTCTTACATCGGTTATTGATTTATATCCACACTGTATTATATATCCCCGCATACAATATTACCATCTATTTATAATAATCAAATATTCTTTTATATGCAGTTGGATAAGAAAGCCACGATCAATGACAGAAGGTAATAAGTATAATGTAATAATGAAGATAATCCCCCTGATGATGATAGCCAAAAATGGAAAAACTTAATATCACCGCTCGTGGTTGTAACACGATTTGCTTTATAATTGGCTAACTCTCTTGACCTTTTAATTGTTCTAAATGCACTATAAATAGTAGAAATTATTACTAACGTTCAGAATTTTACAGCAATAACCATAACTTTGTATATATTTACACAACAAAGCCGCTAACGAGTACCTAATAGAACAAAATAACGTTTTCTTGCCTCAAACTTTGTTAAATGAACACGCAACTGGATGTAACACCAATATTTCAGAGCAAAAATGTCGCCCTACAAAATATTTACAAACATAGCATTTTAACTCTTTGAGTTTATTGCTCATAAATATTTAAGGGACATAATAAATTATATTTTACAATTGTTTATATTACAGTTTGTTGAGAACATAGCTCGCCATTGTTTCAAACAAGGTTTGCCACAAAGAAGGTGCACTTTATTACTCTCTGGTCCAAACTAGACCAGTCACAGCCACTTCTTTATAAAAAAGAATCTCTTTTGTGTTTGTTTTGTTCTTAGCTAATAACATTTTATAGGTTTAGCAATCAATTAAAATTAACGTTATAGCTGTTATTTAAATTCCTTGTTTGTTTAAAGTGTTTTGTCGAACTGAATTAATTTATTTATAGCGGAAAACCCATAATTTACGAGTATGTCGCTTCTATTCGAATATGTTATTTATTGTTCTCTAACATGACTAGAAAGAGTTGAGGAGTAAGTTCAACGTCTTTGCTTGCTTTATTAGATACCTATATATGAGTGTAACATCGCCACCTTGTAAATTTTGAGACTCTAATAAGAATTCTTACTATAAATATGTTAATAAATACAAAATACTATAAAAATGCCTAACTCTATTTACATTATTAAATAATTAAATGAACGTGTAAGTAGTCATAATCAAAATTTGCTTTCATTTCTTAACAAATATACAAACAGACTATGATTTCGTAGAAAAAAATCCAACGAATCAATACACAATATCCTAAACAAGAAACAATACCCGTACATTAGAATTAGAAACATAGAAGTTTACAGCCATCATATATAAGGCTTGTTTCTCTGCCCTGCAGTTTTACGATGCCCCTGAATGGTGACGATATACAATGGGTATTGGGTACCCTCCATACTGCACTATACTATATTACTCTTCACAATGTGTTTCCTAATTTGTTTTGGTTAAAAGTAAAGTCTTATTGTTCTCATGATTTGTTACTTTGATTTAGATTGTTTGTTGAACCTACGGGAGATTTGTTAGTGAAATGTTTTTCAATATTTTGTTTTTCTCCGTGCTAAAGTTATTTTGAGAATTTGAAGACAAGTTGTGTGTACTAACTGTTGATCTTTATTTTGCTAGATTGTATGTAGGTAAGTTTATTAAATTAGTGTATAGATGTATAGATGATACTTATTATTAGGTTTGAAAGGAAAATAAGTTTTATAAAGAATTCAATATCGTGGAATACTTTCTATACATATATGATAGGTATACAAAAACAAAGCTACACCTAGAAAAGAGACAGTGTCAGACTATACACAGTTTCTTGCACCTGAAGATGACCATAAACTAGAATACATCTAGGTCTGTCTACCTTTAGGTTTAGGGCACTCCTAACCAGTCCTTTCTTTAAAACGTCCCCGCTATCTGTTAAGACTATTTTATTTTATGACTTATATAAAACAAAGATTATTGATTTTAAATATTCTCACGTCATCACTGTTCGGTTCACGCGCTCAAAACCGTAAAGTTCCTGAATCAAATCATAAAATTAATCGTAAAACCGGACTTTTACAGTCAGTATAAATCAGTGAGGGGACAAAACTTTGTTTTATGCGTTATGTTAACGTTTTTTCGTGATAGTTTTAATATTGTTAGATAATATGTTATAACAAACCATCTCTTTAATAATATATCTAGGTAGGAGTAGATATGGATGCGTGTCATTTATTTCATTCTGGTTTTAAAATTAAATAAATTAAAGATTTTTTTAAATCTTAAGTATTATCATGAATTTTTTCTGCCAATCAATCTCGTGCCATCAAATAGCGTTCTAAAATCAAACTGTCAACTTTCATTCGTGGAACGTGCACGCACAGACAACACCCATTGAGCCTTGTCCATACAGTGCACAGTATGCGTTTTGTTCTAGCGCTAAACAATGATAAACAAGCATTAGGAGAGTATTGAGAGCCACTGTGCGGACAATGCGACCACGGCAAACAATACACTGCAAATAATAACGACTTTGTATACACGAAGATTTTTTCAGATGCTTATTATTATTTTTGACTGGCCTGTTGGTCTAGTGGTTAGTGATCCTGACTGCTAAACCGGAGGTCGTGGGTTCGATCCCCACCCAGGACAAATCTTTGTGTGATGAGCATGAGGGTATGTTCTATGTCCGGTTGTAATTTATCTATAATATGTATGTATTTACAAAAAAAAAATGTATTTAAGTAGTATATCAGTTGTTTAGTACCCATAACACAAGCAAATTTAATTGCTTACTTTGGGACTAGATGGCGTTGTGTAAGTGTGGTAGAATATTATTATATTATTATTATTTTTCTCGAAAAAAACACGTATACGTTAAGTAGGTACTTAGAATGTAATTATAAGTTAAATGTTATAAATAGGTAATACATAAAGAAATACTTATTTGGAATTGGTCTTATAATTTTGTAAATTAGTAATATTTTAGTAAATGGACTAAAATTGCTATCATCCAATTTAAATATACGTAGGTGCTAAATAGTTGGACAATGATTTTCTAAAATAACATGTCTTGTCGCCCTACGAATACTAGAAGTGTAAGCTTATGTAGCCTACAATTGCACATATTATAATGACGTAGGTAGGTATACTATAGAGTAGGGCACAATATAATTAATTATAACCAACAAATAAAACTTTTTAAAACAATATGGACATAAATAAACAATAGCATCCCAACAAAATCCACACAGTAAGTTGTCCAACCCCACATTTTACTGCACTTGTACACAATAAGGTACGAATATAACGGGTCCCAAGGCCAACGGCACTGACCGCGCAGTAGCTGCCTGGGCCCACGAACAGTGATGGATCGCTTCACCGTTCTACTACTTAAACAAATGCAAACTCCCACAATGGCAGATCAGCGGGCGACTAAAGACAATGGCCGATGTGACAAAACACCCCATGACATTATGTCGTACTGTCAAAATTCACAGAAATTGTCCAAGTTTAGAAATGTTGAGAGTCTAATTTATGAAGCTGCACAACTATATAGAATTGTTTGGACTTGTGTCATTAGATATTTATTTAATAAGGTGACAGGCTTCATCATTGTAATATTAAACTTTTACTTGGTATCCATTTATGTTTAATGACATTATTTTAATCCTTTTTTTCTTGCCTGAAGTGGCAGACAAGCAGGCGGCCTACCTGATGGTAAGTGGTTACCGCCGTTCATAGGCGTTGGCAATATTATGGGCACAGTCAAGCCACTTCCTACCTAGAGAGGACAGCTCCCTTTACAACTCGTTTGAAAAAGGACACATCACTCATGAAACATCGCTGGAGGAAGATCACCCCAGCACAACAACCTTACCGTACTAGACGATATCGGCTCCAGGTAGTGTGGGTGTAGGGGACGATGGCACCAAATAATGTAGTTCATTGGAGCACTAGCCATGGAACAATAATAACCGATATAGAGCACACAGCGTGCCCCAAAGTCTCTCCGTCACTCCGTCATTAATAACATAACAATTCAATAGATAGGTACTAAAGTAAATTATAATTATTGTATAAGTAGTAGACTAAATTCACTCCACATTCTTTGGAGAAGACCAGTGGCCCAGTGCCCAGGAGTGAGACGTTTATCGGTTGAAATGATGAAAGTAAATTATCCGTTAAGTGCCTGGCAGTGTTTACAATCAGAAGAATAAGTAGAGTACTTATATTTAGCTTTTCAAATATAAAATAGCACTTCAATAATATAATAATTTAATTTAACTAACACAGGATATTTATCTTAAAGGAGGTAATAATTTTCTTCGAAACTGTCGCAAATGACAACAATAAAACAATTTACGACAACAATAAACGGAAATAATTGAATCGTTGATAAACATTAGGTAGGTGAGGTTGTGTGCTGTGATCATTGATCTGTATTACGACAGCGCTGCCAATATAGCCTGAAGCTATTTGTCACTCCCACGCAACAAAAACTTGTTAATATTTTGAAAACGGGCAACATTTCATTAATTATATTTAGGCCTTATGATACTCGTAACGTCTCAATAAGCAACAAAAAAGAACTCGAATATCTATTAATGATATTTAATAGCCAAAACTTACATTGGATCCGCGTGATTTATCACACACTATGTATATTAAGCGATTCAATTTGCATAATCTGTTCATTACTATAAAATTATACTTTTTTAATTTGCAACATTTCATAAAAATATTTGATGAATGGCGCGGAAACATAATAACTTTTGACGGGAAGATGGAGATGTTATTATAATATACTAGGTCTTTTGGCTGATTTTTAACTGCATGTATTATAGTGTCAGTTATCTTTTTAGAATTAATAGAATTTTGATTCATAACTAATTCATTTCCATAACTGCAGTGCGATAAATCATCACAATCAAAGCTATAAAAAATATTTAATAGAAATTTGAATGAGGCTCAAAAAATGACCTAGGTAAAAACATGAGGCATTAAAACGCTGTTTAAAATTGTACGTACTTACCTATATGTTTATATCCCTCTCTTTAGTATAAAGTTACCTCGTTGTGTCCAATCAAAGCGTATATTTCTTTTTATTAGCATTACCTATATAAAATAGAGAACACGTTTATTAGTGATATAGCAATCACGTAAGGAACAAACAAAGACACACAAATATGTGACAGGAAGAAAGATGACGGCACTCTATCAAGCGATCTGACAACAGAGTTGAATTCCTACGATTTGTCCCGTCATTGTCCCTCGTAAAACTTGGGACAAAGCGGAAAGAAGCGTGTAATGCTGCTCATAAAACAATAAACCACCCACTGGACGCATAGTCAACCTTCTCGATGCACGCAGCATGCAGCGAGCGCACAGCGCACCCATTGTCATATTGTCTAACCTACACGTTTCAAATTGGCGCGGGCTGAGAGCGCGCCAATTCTGACATTTTATTACGATTTTTATTCATAACTACTTATATTGCATTTTAATTACTTTCCCTTAGGTAAGGTAACTTATCAAGTAGTATCTATATGCTATAATTGCGAAAACAAATCAGTGTCTTACGCTAACGCCCGCGGCACGCATCGAATCTGAATGAAATTTGACATAGAGTTATAAACAAGGACCTGATATTGAGATAAACTAAGATTAACTTTTGCTAACATGATGGCTTAGGTATAAAAATTTCTTAAAGAAAAGGAGCCCTCTTCAAATGCTGATTTTTCTTTTTACTTACACATAATCCTTTATCTAGACAGTTCTTGGAAAAACCCATTCTACCTTCATAAAAAGTCTGATCTCAAATCAATACCTAGAAAAATCTATTAATACAATATCAGATAGAATTTTCCGAATTTCTCAATATATTTATGTGTAAGAAACTAACATATCTAAATATATCGCTACATTTTTCGTTGCCATTAGGTACATTATAACTTTTACCTGTACATATTTGATAATCAAGTTCAAGTATCACGTACCTACTTAACCTAATAAACATCGTGCGTCATAGTTGTTTATTATATTTAGCATAATAAACAGTTGTACCAACTTTATTTACACATTTAGGTGGGTAAACCTACTCATTTAGTTTCCGTTTTATTGCTGTCGAATTTCTACAAGCGTACTTTCAATTATGACGGACAACAAGGTCACTTTTCTACCGACTATTAATTTACATACATAGGTAAGTACCTATATTTCCATATATTATTATGATTATTATATTTTACTCTGTATGTGTACTTACATGTGCATGTTGACATATTTGTTTTTTAGTGTTTTAATAGATTATAATGGCACGGCAACTTCTATATTTGTATTTTTACCGATTTAGATTACATTTAATAGTATTGTGATGTGTCAAGATTAAAGTAGAAGCTTATTAAGGAAGCAACTCAATCAGATACCTACTTTAAAGTTATCAAATTTACAACCACAAAACAAACAACATTGAAATTACAAAACAGTTATAATTTCGACCAACATTAAATGAACTACTTAGATATCGATTATTATTTATTCATGAAACGGTATCGATAACAATCTATTAAGTCGGCTAATGAATCGATAATTATCTTTGAACTAACCTAAAAGTGTTGCACAATAACAACGTTTAGATCACAATATAAAAAGCTATAGGTAATGTTGGTATCACGTATGTTATTGGCAAAATAATTCTATGGCACAAATTTAAATAGTTACCTAATTGAGAATATTTGGAAAGTAAAATTTCTAATTAATATTTTTTAAAGAGCTGAAGTAGACGAACTATCTCTTGACACTCCCATTCCTGAGTAAAGGTCTCCTCTCCTCTATCTAGAGAGCTGAGAGGGTGTAGGCCATAATTCACACACGCTATCCCAGTGCGGGTTGATGGACCATCATCATCATCATCATCATCAGCCTGTACTAGTCCACTGTTGGACATAGGCCTCTCCAATTGCACGCCACTGAGTACGATTTGCAGCTACTCTGATGGACCAGAGGCCTTCGAATTTCTTACTGGATTTGTAGTTGTGTTCCTCACGAAGTTTTCCTCTACCGTTAGCAAATAATATGTCACTTGACTTAATTATTAATTCCACAATGTAAAATCCACATTGGTACTGCCATGCCGCTCGGAGTCGAACTCGGACCGCATGATTTGCCTGCCGGTCACACGACATCTATCTAATGAACTCTTTACACAATGGGCCACGATTACAGATTAGGGAATGGAATGACCCATGATTGCAACCATTAGGCCAACGACGCCGGTCAGCTCATCACTGAATCACTGATTATGACCGACAATGGCCGTCGACAGATGCGTGATTATCCATAACCCTACTTTAATACTAACTTAGCCATATAACAATAACAGGCCATAAGCCCTGCCTACCTCTCATAAATGAAGATATCACACCGACATCGACATGGCTCATAGTTATATGTTACAATAATATTGATGTACGGTAACAGATAAATCTATTATGTGGCGGGAAACGATTATTATTATTTTAATGTTATATTATTATACAAATTATTATAATCTCGGAGCCTATATTTATTGCCGTGTTAATCTCTTTTGATACGCCGCTTATGAGGTAAGGCACACCGCATATTGGTCTGCGTGCGACACAGGAATATTCTTAGTGCAGGCACCAAACATTATTCTCACCTTATCTAAGTAATCTTAAAAATTATGTAATGGTGTACTATTTATGCTGAAGAAACAATTTTATTTAAATTTTTATATTATTAGGTAAATTCAACATCGGAGCTTTACTTATTCTAAAGGTATTTATTTAAAAATGTATTGCTTTGTACTTTTACTATTAATTACAGTAAGTAGGCATAGTGTATTCTAATATAATTAATAATATCAAACGTTGCTTTGAAATGTTTAGGTTTTATCTCTAATTTATTTATGCACCTACTTCATTCATTTCTCTGCATCACCCTATGGTTGACTGGAAGAAAATGCCTAAAGGCATTAAGTTCGCCTGTACAAAAATTTTGTATGAAGTTATAAATAAATAAATAAATAAAATGATCAGATCGAAACAGTAAATCGTTCGCAACCATTCATTGATATTGTGGTATGTCGATTTAAAATAAACAATTATAATTAATATGGCAGCAGCTATTATCTACTAGGTATCTACTAAAACATCCAATACCTTAAATGCTACAATCCCCTTCGTCAAGAAAACTGAATATAATAAAAAGGCAACTTCATCCCCATATCCGCTAGCCCTTTCGAGGTGTAAGCAGCGTCATATACGCTGAGATATATCGGCGACAATTTATTTAGACGAGAAACCCTTGCTTCCTCGCACTAACACCAACAGAGCAACTTCAATCATAATACCTTAATAACAAAGCACAAAATTCATATACAGACTAGCAAAACTTAGTCAGAAAATCAGTGAGAGAATAAATTAAACCTTTTGCCAATTGTATAAAGTTAGTTTTCAAAGTGCATATGTTTCAAAGGTCTCCGTTCAATGTAGGCACCGTGCTGAGCCGGGATGATTGCAAAACGAATAAATAATTCGCATATGAAGGTACGCATATTACATGTCACCCAACTACATATAAATGTGTTTATTTTTAAACATACAGTGAATTATTAAAATTATATTGCAAATTGTGAAGGCTAATTATATTAAATACAACTTTTATGTGTGATTTTGTCACCTCATACCTTCTGCGGAATATACAAAGTTTGTTATGTTTTTACTCAGCCTGTTTTAGTGGAAAAACATAATTACTGTTGCTCAAACATGTGTATTAAAATGACAATAGATAGATACTTAATCATCTTTGCTTTCAACGTCTCCACCTCAGTCAATTTGACGAAGCTAATTACCTAGTTGTAAATAAATTGCTCTTTTTAATAAAAGTTATATTTATGTTATATTTATAATTGACTCGCTATCTTAAATATTATGCTAACGAACATTCATTGTAAAGTGAAGTGTGAAAGTTTCACATTGAAACAATACACATTGCATTATTTTCAGACACGAATTCAGAAAAAAAAAATTATGAAATGTTTTAAGCGTGGAAATACATACCTAGGTAAAATAAAGGCAAAATATTTTCCGAACGGTAAAACCTGCAAAGTATCGTAACATTTGTAATCTAACTCTGTTCTATAGTCGTAACTCTTAATTCTTATACTAAACAAAGACAATTGTAAGAATGCGTACTTATTTCTACAACAAGCTGTTGGTTGTCACACACCTGTACTTAAAAACCTTCATGTTTAAACAAACGAACCACCTTTTATTTATATGCAAGTACAATAAAGCAATCCTTATGTATTAAGATCGATGCTGACGTACACATTGATGTCGAGATTCCAGAACCCGTTCTAGAGGAAGTAGTAACCCGACGCGTTTCCGACGTGCGCTGGCTGTGGGAGGGGGCGGGGGTGAGACGAGATCAAAGGTACCGCGGTAAGACCACGCCCACCCCGCCTTGTGCACACACCGCCAACCCTTTCTCCGCGCGATGTTGTTAACAAATAATATTTCTTTTGTTTGCTTTGGTTAAGTTAGTGAAGTGGATACGAACTTATACCTAGCTCAAACTCAAAATATTAAAAATGTTTTATTGGCAAAAAAAATTTCATGGAAACTGTTTACACCTTTGAGAAATAAAAGCGTAATGGCATTAATATTAATTTGAATCATACTATTCAGTCTAGTGTAGCGCAAATATATCTTTGGCAAACATGATTTTATAAACAACTAAACCGTAGCTTAAATCTTAAAATTTGCAGACTACGTTTTCCTGTCTGTTTTTAGTTATATTTGTATAGTTGTAATATAGTAGCCGTAGGAGGATGTTTCAAGAGTAAATTAATTGACCCTACAATAGAGGCAGATGTCATTATAACACAATTAGGTTAGTCAAGTGTCTTATTGACCTCTTCACAATTAGGGGCCGAGCTCGCGCGACGTGTCCTGTTTACCATCTCGATATTATACGAACATTTATGATACGTATGTCTTCTAAAAATACTTATTAGGTACTTATACTTAATAAGTATTTTTAGGTACTTATACTTAATAAGTATTTTTAGGATATGACAAATGTTTATTGGGTAGTGTAGGAAAGATGCACCCTCGACGTTCGACTAAGTAAATTTCATACAGGTTACTCCGTAACCTAGTTAGGAGTGCAGAACTGCACCCAATGCTATTGTAGGAAATCTGTAATTTCTATCTTTAAAACTTGTAACCAACCTATGTACTACAATATTTATTATAATTATTATTAATTTGGATATTAAATATTTAAAACTATTAACATAAAAAAACAACAAAACTAGGCTTTCTGGTGTAACATCCTCCATGATTGATAGGTATGTAGGTATATTGTCGGCAGCGCGACGTAACTGCTTGCCTTGCATCGTCAGTCATCATCATCATATAAAAGATGTCTCGAAAATTTAGTCAAAATACCTATAGCCTATTTTGGCTACGTAATCCTTCAGTAATTCCTCTTGCATGCACTTAATTGTCGGTCTGTTCCTACATTTACGACGTTATATTATGAAAAATCTTCGTTAGGCTATTGAATCAATTTAAATAAAATTACCAAAAATTATTGTCAAAAAGCTGTAATAATCTGTAGTATTTCTCTAGTATCTAAACAATAAATTATAATTCAATCAATCGGCATGCATCTCAATCGTGGCGCTGTCAAAACTTAAGTTTGTAGAGGTGAATCACTTCCATTCATTAATAAACGTTCGGTTCCTAACGTTTACAAAAACTTCATGTAGGGAGCTTTGATGAGTCCTGTCGGAACACTGAGCAGTGTAGAGTTACCAGTATTATGGATTTTGAAAATTTATTTTTTATTTTAATTTCGAGTGTGCGCAAAGTCCCGGATTCAGCCGTCAGTGGCAAAATAATATTGAATTTGTCAGTTATGAAATTCTCATTATCAGTAGAGAATTTCTAAATAAGTGATATTTTAAAACTTAAGGATCACTAAATTAAAGCTACTTAATTTGGCATTACAATTCTTCTAATCCCCTACTATCATACCCACGACGGGACTTCAACCCGCGACCCTCCCATTCCGTGTGCAGTGAATGGAGTAACTTGGGAATGAATGTATGAGATTCTTATCTTTTTGAAAAGAATGGAGTACTTTGGGAATAACCCTGCTCTTCCACCTGAGCTACGCGGGCAGACGTTTTCCTGCAATCGAATTTATCCATTACCTGTTAACATGATGATGTCATGACAACGTTTTGCTACTTATCACCGTGACACACGGAATGTCAGGTTCGCGGGTTCAAGTCCCGGTGATTGGCGGGTTTGAAATTTTTCCATTACTTGTTTAGCATTTATATAAAAATGAAATCTATCCGAAAATTGTGTGTGCGATCTTCATTCTCATCAGCAACCCATTAATGTCCCACTGCTGGGCTCGCGTCAATCGGATCTCCTCGCCCCTATCTAGAGATCTGAGAAGGTTTTTAGGTCATAATCCACACAAGCTGGCCTAGTGTGGGTTAGTGGATTAGACATACCTAACGTTAGAATTTCTTCTAGGGTATGTGGGTTTCCTCACGATGTTTTCCTTCACCGTTAGCAGATGGTAAGTCACTTGACTAGTACATGTAAACTCCACAAAGTGAAATTCACATTGCCGCATGCCGTTCGAAATCGAACTCAAATCGAACAATATTTAAAATTGAAACAGGTACCCATAGATATGAATTTGGTACTTATAAAACTACCCGCAACTATCGCCATAAGCCGAATTTCACTATTAGCCCAAATAATGTCACTTCCGTTTCCGCAACAAAACCTGTACCTATATTATTTTTCATATGTCATATCATCTATAATGATATTTGGGTTTTGAACATTGATGGATATGAGTCCTTATCTCTGATCAGAACAACTAGCACTCACTACCCTCAATTTTTATTGTACCTATAGCCTATATATATATATATAGGTATATATATTATTATTACCGAAAGTGTTCGCATTCAACCAATACAGATTTAACTAGTAGGTAAGTTTAACGGTTTCAATTTCAAGTTTCTTTAACATTTTCAGTAACATTAGTGAAATAACAGTAACAGATGAGCTAATGTTTGTTCAGAAACAGAGCCAGTGTTACAATAACAAGACAAAACGTCGTTCACAAACAGTAGCTCACTTTTGTAGCCATATCACGTTACACACGTGTCTCCTCTGTCACTCGTGATGTGTTACAAGCCACGGGGATGTTGTTTCACTTTGTTAGATAACCAAAAATATGTTTCGCGTTTGGAAAAAAATTAAGACAAGCATTTGAAATTAGGATATTATTGTTGTTTTAATGAAGTTATTGAGACTGGTGGCGCCACCTTGTGGCGAGTAGAAAAATATAATACGATATTTATACATTTATTTATTTATCTATTTATTACATGGATGACTTACAGCTAAATAAGTACATTAATAACAATAGGATATATGACAATAAGCCAATTACAAGTCGTCATATAGCAATTGATTAACTAAAAAATTGTGTGAATATTAGAAATTAACAGATTAATGTACCTAAGTCTATATAAGGTAAGAATAAGAAGCCGTAGTTACATTTATTTAGAGAAGCTATGACTCAGAAAACGTCTCACTGTACATTCGCTTATTAAAAAGGGATCAATATCATGCTACTTACATAATATATATCATTAACGTACTATACTGCTGTTCTGCCTTTAATTTGTTGACACGCTAGGTAGGTACACAGAATGGTGCATTGTACCTTAAAGCCCTACAAGGAACATTAAAGTTTAATTTATATGAAGTTTCGAACTGTGTAAACTCTAGAGTCTAGACCATAGAAATAATGAATACATAATCGGCTATGTCGCAACGGAGCTGAGGTTTAACGGCAATAATTTTAAGAATACTCTATAGGTACTCTTATTAACTGTTATTTTTTTAAATATCTATGCAGGAATTTACAATAAATATTAATATACAAAAAACAGGCAGGTTGCCTGTTCTGTCACAAGTTCCTGTATAAAAGCAAATTTAAAAAAATGTATGTTACCTGTACGGCTACCTACACTTCCATCTGTCATTAAGTCAATCCTAATATTACATTTACCATTTATGAAAATCATTGAAGTAAATATTGCCGACACCTTTAGACGATCACTTGACTTATCCATTACTAACAATCCTATTCTCACGCTCAACAAACAGATTTTGTTCACAAATGCGTTGATGTGGAATAATCTGACTTGTTGACATTTCACTTTGTGTCAATTGTTAATATTTGAAGTTTGTACACTTTTTCATATTATCTTATTCGAATACTGCAAATCGAATGAGAACACGCAAGGGGTTTTCACATCGGCCACAACAGCATCATGGCCAAAACATAATATACCTAAAATTAGGTATTATTTTTAGATTTTTTTTTTATATTGTAGACAACTTCCCTAAAAAAACGGCATTACATTAAGACAAACTTAATGTAATGCCGTTTTAATTTATAAAATTTGGCCTGTTTTTAATATTTTTTTTACTTTCGCCTCTACATACAATGAACTTAAACTGTTAATCAGCATCAGCAACCCATTAAGTCCCACTGCTGGGCTCGGGTCAAAAATTGTTAATGCTACCATCTAATTCAATAAATATAATCATCATCATCATCATCATTGCATCCCATAGACGTCCCACTACTGGGCACGGGTCTCCTCCAAACAATGTGAAGGGAATGTGAATATAATCATAATAAATAATAATAACGTGCACTACGGTGTTGCCCTCAGACCCGTGGACTTCGGCCTATGTCGGTTATGTAAGGGGCCCATCTAGTGTAAGGCGAGTCACCGTCTGCCCAAATCTTCATTTAACATCATAATTATATTCCCCGCTGGAAGAGGCAAGCAGGCGACGTTGTTCCCGTATGCCAAATTATCACCATTCCATCGAACACCCAAACCCATAGCCCAACTTTATTTGATTCCATAATATCATACAACAGCTCTACACCTACCGTTGACAAATCATAGCTTTACTACAATAGTGCAGCTGTGATGTGACGACGGTAAGTGTCTTATCCCATTCTAAATTAAAATTCTTTAAGGGCCTTTGCGTGTTGGATCTGTGTCCCCGTGTAAGCCTTCCAAAAGGACCGGGTATACTTCTCACCTTAGAGAGAAGTATAGCCGTGAAAAAAGAGACATCTACAGCGCCATCTAGTCCCAAAGTAAGCAATTATGTTTGCTTGTGTTATGGGTACTAAACAACTGATATACTACTTAAATATATTTTTTTTTGTAAATACATACATATTATAGATAAATTACACCCAGACCAGACACAGAACAAACCTTTATGCTCATCACACAAAGATTTATCCTGGGTGTGGATCGAACCCACGACCTCCGGCTTAGCAGTCAGGGTGCCTAACCAGTAGACCAACAGGACAGTCAAATATATATTATATATATATAATATTTTTAACGACATCTAGTGGCGAATAGCGTAGATATTAAATGAATTAGGTCTGTGGGTTTCATAATGTTTTAAAAGTTCAGAAAGGCATTCACAGATGGCAGGATAACAAATAAAAAGTTTCTAATAATCCTATGGGGGTGGGCTTGTTTAGTTGTTAACTTGTTACAGACTATCACAACTTTTTGTATTGAGCGGAAAGCTTTGTTAATCGTTATCATTTATTATGACTTGATCGAAATTAAATTATTGACCATTAACTACATTTTCAATGTCAGCGTTCAAATAATTTAATTAATGATCAAAGGTTTCACAAAACTTTGCAATTTTTATTTGATACTAGCTGTGCCCGCGACTTTACATAGTTTTTTTTTTTTTTTTTTCAGGGTTTTCAGTAGTTTTCTTAACCAAAGTAGCATATTAAGCTAGTCTTTGAGACATTAGCTTTCCGCCAGTAAAATTCCCATTGAAATCAGTTCAATAGTTTAGGAGTTTACCTCAAACAAACAGACATACACCAAAAAAAGATAATGGGCAGCTATAGAACCGTACTGTTTTTTCACAATCAAGGAATAAAACTACAAGTAAAGAAAAAAAATATGAAAAAATTGCCTGAAATGTTAATTTAAATAATGTTTTACATGAATGAGGACTCAAAATGTAATTAAATTAAATAATGCAAGTTTCCAGCAGTACGATACCAAAAAAATTACAAAAATTTTGTTAAAATGGCAACTGAATGAGTGGGCAAAGGAGCATAATAAAAAAAAATCTAAATATGTATACCATTTTCACACCGTTGGCAACCCTGAAATAAAAATGTGATTTTCATGCAGCCTGACATTAAAGCTACGTCCAGGTAACGGGTTTTCCATTACTTACGACATACCCTGTATAGTTAATTAAATATTGAGTCAGTAACTTTGTTTTGTTATTATTAACAGATCAAGTCACATGTAAAAAAAAAGATTGTAAATGAAAAATGTGAAGTGTTTTATTTGTTAAATTACGTTGTATAGGTAAACTTATTTCAAGATTTACTGTGTTTCCATTTCATGTCCTAATTAATGTAGAATAATGGGTAAAATGCACCAATTTCAGTATTTTAAGGAATTTTATACTTTGTCACTTGAGTTTCGGTTTCGGTTTCGGCCGAAACTGAAGCCACGGCCGAATATTCGGTTTCGGTTTCGGTTTCGGCCGGAAAACCAGTTTCGGTCGGACTCTAGTACTAAACAACTGATATACTACTTTAATACTTTTTTTTTTGTAAATACATACATATTATAGATAAATTACATCCAGACACAGAACAAACCTTCATGCTCATCACACAAAGATTTGTCCTGGGTGGGGATCGAACCCACGACCTCCGGCTTAGCAGTCAGGGTCACTAACCACTAGACCAACAGGCCAGTCAATGAATGAATTGAATGAATGAAAAAATAGAAAATGTTGATATCTACATTACAAACAAAAACACACTATTTGTAATTTTTTTGTCTTCGATATGTCTACCTACTCTGCTCATGGTTATCCATACATATTATAAAAGGCTTTGTCCTGACTGACTGACTGACAGACAACGCACAGCCTAAACCTGCTGGTCGTAGCGACTTGAAATTTGGTGGGTGTGTTTGTCCTAATGTCTAAAGGAGTACTAAGAAAGGGTTTTTTAAAATTCAAACGATTGTATAAAACTTCTTTGTTTTTAGGGTTCCGTAGTTCTGACTAGGAACCCTTATAGTTTCGTTATGTCCGTCTGTCTGTCTGTCTGTCCGAGGTTTTGCTAAGAGACCGTTAGTACTAGAAATCTGTAATTTTGTAGGAGTGTGTATATCAATTACGTCGACAAAGTGGTAAAATATTTTTTTTTAGGGTAGCTCCCATACATGTGAAGTGGCGATGAATATTTTTTTTGTTGTCTACCCCATTGTGTGGGTATCGTTGAATAGGTCTTCTAAAATGACTTGGGGGTTACTAGCATTATTTTTCGATTTAATGGTCCATTTACGAAATATTAAACTTAAAAAAGCAAATTTTTGTTCCAGTAGGGCGTCCCCCCCCCCCCTCTAAAAGCTAAACTGCTGGCTTGAAAAATCTGGAAAAATTCATGATGATAGTGCATTTTATGAACTTTAAATGAAAACTATAGCGGTTAAGATAACTTTATTAGTTTAGCAGTAATAGTCGTTGAACTTGGGTGTTGGATAATTTTGTACCAAATACAAAATCCTTAGCATTAATCCTTTATAGTGACTAAGATAAAGTAGTTGCTTGTTTATAACGGGTAAAGACTTGCATTTAAAAACAAAATATCAAGTAAATAATACATCCATACATATTATAAAAGGCTTTGTCCTGCCTGACTGACTGACTGACAGACAACGCACAGCCTAAACCGCTGGTCGTAGCGACTTGAAATTTAGAGGGTGTATTTGTCCTAATGTCTAGAGGTGTACTAAGAAAGGGTTTTTTAAAATTCAACCCCTAAGGGGGTGAAAAGGGATAAAAACGATTGTATGAAACTTCTTTGTTTTTTAACTTAAAGATTTAAAAAATTGTTATGGGGTACTACTATAAAAATAAAAAATAACCTCATCAATATTTTTGACAAGGGTGGCTTTGGAAGGGTGAAATTGGGGATGAAACGTTGTATGAAAAGATCTTTATTTTGAAGTTAACGTCTTGCAAATTAGTATTGGGATAGGAACTTAAAATGTTGTTTTTAATGTTTTTGATAAGGGGTGAAATATTAAATAGACAGTTCTTTGTTTTTCAAGTTATATGTTTGGTAATACGCAATTAGAACTTCAAGATGTGAGTTAATGGGTTGTTTTTGGTGTTTGAAAAACTTACCCTAAGGGATTAAATAGGTGTGAAAATTATTAGAAATTAATATGGATGTCGTTTCCAAGGTTTTCAGGGACGCTGATTACGAAAATGTTATCTATATTGACGTAAAATGCAATTCAACACCTGTAGTGGGGTGTTGTAGAATTCATGAATTGCACTTAAAACAAAGATCTATGTAATATCGACGAAGTCGCGGGCGTTGCAAAGCTAGTGATATATAAATTTGCTTACTAAGCAATTGAAAAACTTACTTATTTAAAATTTAAAAAAATAACACCCCGTACTTTTATGGCATAGATCTATAGGTTCAACCATAAGTATTGAATTATCTAACAAATGTGTTAAAATAAATAAGAATAAAACCAAAATTCCACTCTGTATGTGGTCGTTATCCTACCAACAGCGCCACCTATCTCTCTCGAAATGATCCAATCTTTCAAGCTGAAACAATTTAACAGACTCATGAAATATCATTAAAATCGGTTGGATTATTTTCAAATACTAGTGTATATTATGATGAACATCGTAGCTCTTTTGCTGCGGAACCCTACATTGAGCATGATCCGACATGCTCTTAACCGGTTTTTTAACTTATAGATTTGAAAATTTGTTTTGGGGAACTAATATCAAAATAATAGTACATTTATGATATAAGTGCGGTAAGTTGATAATTACAGCCGAGGCGATATTGCTAGCCCGAGCCGCAGGCGAGGGCTACAAGAAAGCAGAGGCTGTAATTATCAAAGCGCACGTATGTCATACGACGTTTTATAACATATTTGCGAGGAAATAAATAAAATTCGGACTTTCTTAGAAAAAAAACAAATACAGCGAAAAGAAATAGCGCGCGAAATAATTTTTAATATAATTTAATTAATGATCAAAGGTTTCACAAAACTTTGCAATTTTTATTTGATACTAGCTGTGCCCGCGACTTTACATAGTTTTTTTTTTTTTTTTTTTCAGGGTTTTCAGTAGTTTTCTTAACCAAAGTAGCATATTAAGCTAGTCTTTGAGACATTAGCTTTCCGCCAGTAAAATTCCCATTGAAATCAGTTCAATAGTTTAGGAGTTTACCTCAAACAAACAGACATACACCAAAAAAAGATAATGGGCAGCTATAGAACCGTACTGTTTTTTCACAATCAAGGAATAAAACTACAAGTAAAGAAAAAAAATATGAAAAAATTGCCTGAAATGTTAATTTAAATAATGTTTTACATGAATGAGGACTCAAAATGTAATTAAATTAAATAATGCAAGTTTCCAGCAGTACGATACCAAAAAAATTACAAAAATTTTGTTAAAATGGCAACTGAATGAGTGGGCAAAGGAGCATAATAAAAAAAAATCTAAATATGTATACCATTTTCACACCGTTGGCAACCCTGAAATAAAAATGTGATTTTCATGCAGCCTGACATTAAAGCTACGTCCAGGTAACGGGTTTTCCATTACTTACGACATACCCTGTATAGTTAATTAAATATTGAGTCAGTAACTTTGTTTTGTTATTATTAACAGATCAAGTCACATGTAAAAAAAAAGATTGTAAATGAAAAATGTGAAGTGTTTTATTTGTTAAATTACGTTGTATAGGTAAACTTATTTCAAGATTTACTGTGTTTCCATTTCATGTCCTAATTAATGTAGAATAATGGGTAAAATGCACCAATTTCAGTATTTTAAGGAATTTTATACTTTGTCACTTGAGTTTCGGTTTCGGTTTCGGCCGAAACTGAAGCCACGGCCGAATATTCGGTTTCGGTTTCGGTTTCGGCCGGAAAACCAGTTTCGGTCGGACTCTAGTACTAAACAACTGATATACTACTTTAATACTTTTTTTTTTGTAAATACATACATATTATAGATAAATTACATCCAGACACAGAACAAACCTTCATGCTCATCACACAAAGATTTGTCCTGGGTGGGGATCGAACCCACGACCTCCGGCTTAGCAGTCAGGGTCACTAACCACTAGACCAACAGGCCAGTCAATGAATGAATTGAATGAATGAAAAAATAGAAAATGTTGATATCTACATTACAAACAAAAACACACTATTTGTAATTTTTTTGTCTTCGATATGTCTACCTACTCTGCTCATGGTTATCCATACATATTATAAAAGGCTTTGTCCTGACTGACTGACTGACAGACAACGCACAGCCTAAACCTGCTGGTCGTAGCGACTTGAAATTTGGTGGGTGTGTTTGTCCTAATGTCTAAAGGAGTACTAAGAAAGGGTTTTTTAAAATTCAAACGATTGTATAAAACTTCTTTGTTTTTAGGGTTCCGTAGTTCTGACTAGGAACCCTTATAGTTTCGTTATGTCCGTCTGTCTGTCTGTCTGTCCGAGGTTTTGCTAAGAGACCGTTAGTACTAGAAATCTGTAATTTTGTAGGAGTGTGTATATCAATTACGTCGACAAAGTGGTAAAATATTTTTTTTTAGGGTAGCTCCCATACATGTGAAGTGGCGATGAATATTTTTTTTGTTGTCTACCCCATTGTGTGGGTATCGTTGAATAGGTCTTCTAAAATGACTTGGGGGTTACTAGCATTATTTTTCGATTTAATGGTCCATTTACGAAATATTAAACTTAAAAAAGCAAATTTTTGTTCCAGTAGGGCGTCCCCCCCCCCCTCTAAAAGCTAAACTGCTGGCTTGAAAAATCTGGAAAAATTCATGATGATAGTGCATTTTATGAACTTTAAATGAAAACTATAGCGGTTAAGATAACTTTATTAGTTTAGCAGTAATAGTCGTTGAACTTGGGTGTTGGATAATTTTGTACCAAATACAAAATCCTTAGCATTAATCCTTTATAGTGACTAAGATAAAGTAGTTGCTTGTTTATAACGGGTAAAGACTTGCATTTAAAAACAAAATATCAAGTAAATAATACATCCATACATATTATAAAAGGCTTTGTCCTGCCTGACTGACTGACTGACAGACAACGCACAGCCTAAACCGCTGGTCGTAGCGACTTGAAATTTAGAGGGTGTATTTGTCCTAATGTCTAGAGGTGTACTAAGAAAGGGTTTTTTAAAATTCAACCCCTAAGGGGGTGAAAAGGGATAAAAACGATTGTATGAAACTTCTTTGTTTTTTAACTTAAAGATTTAAAAAATTGTTATGGGGTACTACTATAAAAATAAAAAATAACCTCATCAATATTTTTGACAAGGGTGGCTTTGGAAGGGTGAAATTGGGGATGAAACGTTGTATGAAAAGATCTTTATTTTGAAGTTAACGTCTTGCAAATTAGTATTGGGATAGGAACTTAAAATGTTGTTTTTAATGTTTTTGATAAGGGGTGAAATATTAAATAGACAGTTCTTTGTTTTTCAAGTTATATGTTTGGTAATACGCAATTAGAACTTCAAGATGTGAGTTAATGGGTTGTTTTTGGTGTTTGAAAAACTTACCCTAAGGGATTAAATAGGTGTGAAAATTATTAGAAATTAATATGGATGTCGTTTCCAAGGTTTTCAGGGACGCTGATTACGAAAATGTTATCTATATTGACGTAAAATGCAATTCAACACCTGTAGTGGGGTGTTGTAGAATTCATGAATTGCACTTAAAACAAAGATCTATGTAATATCGACGAAGTCGCGGGCGTTGCAAAGCTAGTGATATATAAATTTGCTTACTAAGCAATTGAAAAACTTACTTATTTAAAATTTAAAAAAATAACACCCCGTACTTTTATGGCATAGATCTATAGGTTCAACCATAAGTATTGAATTATCTAACAAATGTGTTAAAATAAATAAGAATAAAACCAAAATTCCACTCTGTATGTGGTCGTTATCCTACCAACAGCGCCACCTATCTCTCTCGAAATGATCCAATCTTTCAAGCTGAAACAATTTAACAGACTCATGAAATATCATTAAAATCGGTTGGATTATTTTCAAATACTAGTGTATATTATGATGAACATCGTAGCTCTTTTGCTGCGGAACCCTACATTGAGCATGATCCGACATGCTCTTAACCGGTTTTTTAACTTATAGATTTGAAAATTTGTTTTGGGGAACTAATATCAAAATAATAGTACATTTATGATATAAGTGCGGTAAGTTGATAATTACAGCCGAGGCGATATTGCTAGCCCGAGCCGCAGGCGAGGGCTACAAGAAAGCAGAGGCTGTAATTATCAAAGCGCACGTATGTCATACGACGTTTTATAACATATTTGCGAGGAAATAAATAAAATTCGGACTTTCTTAGAAAAAAAACAAATACAGCGAAAAGAAATAGCGCGCGAAATAATTTTTACTTGTCACAAATTATCGACGCGCGCATCAGCGTTTTTTTTTTAAGGCAAAAACACAAAAACAACCAGTATTACTAATAAAGTAAATTAATATTTTTGTGTTTTAGTACAGATAAATGGTTGTAATTTATGGTCTAAATTAATTAAATTAAAGAATTATATGTTTATTTTTTTTTTAAATTAATTAGTGGGCACTCGACATCGTCAGACGTCCGTCGCGCGTCGGCTCTAAGAGACGAAAACTATATCCACGCGAGCGACGCCGCTGGCAAAAGCTAGTAATAATATAAATATATCGTAGCACAAAACTCAATTAAATACCTTTTAACTAACCTTTTACTGATATCTCACGTCGTAAATGACAATTCACTGAAAGGATAAACAACACTTATCTTTATCTGCGACCTTCTGATGAGTGGCAACTGCACTGAAGCTTATAGATATCAGTTTGCCTAAGTCCATAGGTAAACAGGTAAATATTTATGTTTAATTTTATCCAAAAATCAAGTTTATTCGGCTTTTCATAAGTGACATTATACGGCGCGGTTCTTACAACTTTACGTAAGTGTGTCATTAGGTAGGTACACCTCGCGTATCCTTGTAATGTCAAATAAGATCAAACTTCGTCCGTCTCGAAAGCCCCTATGGATGACTGTGTATGTGCCTACCTAAATTGTAACTATCATATAACCAAAGCAACTCATAACATCTAAAGTTCCCAAAAATAAACCGCGTGGTTTCTACTCTGACCGCTAGGCTACAGCTAGGCTGGCAAACGTTGTGAAGTTTACCTATTTAGCATATACCAGGGCAACCAAGAATTCGAACATGTACCGAATAGTAGCAATTTAATATATAGTTTATCATTATCACGGCCAAACTGGCGAATGTGTACGTTACCTTACAAATAAGTTGTAGTGGTCATACTATAAATAGTCATAACTATCTACGAGTATTGATAATCATACAATAGTGGGCAGTGGAGTACCAGCGTCCATATCAAACACACGTAGGTACAATATCTATCTAATACATTAAATCAACATGGACGTTAATTTCACAGATAAAGTAGTGCTAGTAACCGGCGCCAGTGTAGGTATAGGAGAGTCGACCGCGCTCCTGTTCGCGAAGCTAGGCGCGAAGTTGTCCCTCGTGGGGAGGAACGAGGCGAACCTGCGCGATGTGGCGGCCAGGTGCCAGAAGGAGAAGGGAGTCAAGCCGCTGGCGATCGTCGCTGACCTCGGCACTGATGAAGGCGTCCAGAAGACAGTCAAGGAAACTATCAAACATTTCGGAAGGTAAAAAATTTTGCTAATTTTATATTGTTATCATGACTTAGTATCATAAGTTGCTGTTCTAATTTCTAACCTAATCCTATAGTGATCAGGTTCGACTTCAGACTGTACTTAGTTTCAAACTGACTAACGGTGTGGGGAACCGTTGGCTAAAAGTGGCCCAGAACGTGCAGCGGTGCATCGTAAGGGGTGATGATAATGATTAATGATGAACATATGTGTCAGTTTTCGACTGCTCGAAGACCGTTTGAACAAATGTATACGAGGTTAACACATAACACACACATAATGCTCACAAACTATGTAAAATAAATCTGCCAACACATTTAGATTGGACGTGTTAGTGAACAACGCAGCAGTGGGCGCGCGCAGCGGCATCGAGAACGCCGAAATGAAGTTGTTCGACGAGGTGTTCCGCATAAACGTGCGCGGCGTGTACGACCTGACGCGTCAGCTCGTGCCCCACCTCGTGCGCTCTCGCGGCAACATCGTCAACATCTCCAGCATCGCCGGCACTGCCGTCTATGTTGGCAGCATCCCTTACTGCATGACCAAGGTGACGAGTCTACAAACCAACAGCTACTTTAAATAGATACTCGGATAAACGAGTTAAAACTTCTAATGTAACTTGCAGGCGGCGCTGGATCACTTCACGAGACTGATAGCACTGGAGCTCGCACCTAAAGGAGTCAGGGTCAACGCTGTCAGTCCCGGCGTCACGGTAAGTAACACTACCAGCTTGTGGAAAAACCACATTTTTAATCTGTAGGTAACTGAAAAAAGAAATTAGGTTCCACCACTATCTTTAAAAAAAAAACAAAATCGTCAAAGGCTATCTATCGGTACCGCATCAATATTAGGTACCTTTGACGAATGATAAATTAAATTATTCATGATGGTTAATGAAACCCAGTATTTCGCAGGTGTCCAATTTCGTGAAACGTATGACAGGCATTTCGGAAGAGGAATACCAGGTGTGGCTGGCTAAGGCGTCTACCAGAGTGCCTATGGGTGAGCCCTGCTTGGGCCTGGACGTCGCCAAGATGATCGTGCACTTAGCCAGCGATAACAGCAGACTGGTCACAGGTACCATCGTGCAAGTGGATGGAGGTTCGCAGTTCACAGACTTGGCAAACTTGCGAGATAGTGAAAAAACGAAGTTCTAATACCAACCCAATATTTTAGGCCTGCTTAATAAAATGTTATATTTTAAATGAGTACTTACCTATGTATTGTGTTGTAAATAAAGATCAGTTGAATAAAAACGTTTTTGTCCAAATTTATTTATGACTTCAGTCGTATTTTAACGAACTATAAGGCCAATGGTAATATTATAATTTATAATACCGCCACCATCATCTTGATAGATATTTTACGATACTTTAAAATCAAATTGCGGAAACCTAAAGCTCTAAGTTAAAATATTATCTCTTCTTCTTTTTTCAATCTTTATTAATCTTATAACCCATGAACTTCAATGTACGTATCATCTCTACGCCGCGCCGATGACTTGCAGATTTACTCACAGGGAAGTATTGAATGTGTGGGTGATGCGGTGGACTTAATTAATTGTGACCTGAAGCGTATTAGGGATTGGTCTGAGATGTTTGGCCTCAATGTAAACGCTTCCAAGTGCCAAGCCATTATTGTTGGCAGTCCACGTATGATTAGCAGATTGGACACTGCCGCTGCCCCACTAATAATGTACAACGGTAACATTATCAACTAGGCCTAGTTCTTGACTTCACCTTAAGTTGGCAGGCTCAAGTGACCCATGTCAGCCGGAATGTCAAGGGATCCTTGCGTGCTCTATATTGGCTTAGGCATTTCCTTCCATCTCAGACTAAAACGATGGTACGAGTAGTGCAGGCTTTAGTCATCGCTGAGGCTGTAAAACTGCCCATGTTTTCACCGAATCAAGGTTCGTACCTGCCCGATGACCAAGGTCGAAATGAGTACAAAGAAAACTGTAAAAATAATTGTGACATCCTTAGAAGACTATCCAATGTGCAGAGTGCTCTCGCTATATTTGTGATCATCGTGGCGGCATGCGGCAGTACAAGAATTAAAACTTTACTATCACAATTTACGCCGGTTTTTTATTTAAACTCCGGCGAGTTGGAGCACTTTTCTCACAGTTTTCTCTCTTTAGACGAAACGCATTTTGAACATAAGTGTCAATGAACAAAATTATTATAAATACGTTAGAAATACATCAAGAGTCGCGTTTTAGCTAATAAACCAACTACGATTATCCAGGTCAATAATATGTAATATTTCCGAGGATATGTCCCGAACCCACGAGTAATGTGCGAGTAAGTTTTCTCAAAAAGAAATTCAGATTCGAGAGTGTTTACGTCTGATTCGGTCTGATGGTTCACTGATAGTGATGTTAATTGAAACATATTAATTTTCCATCTGTCTCCTTGCTCCCGTACTATTGTAGTTATATTTTTTCAATGTCTTTAAAGCGGCCACCCTGTACGTACTTACATAATATTATTATATCTAAGAGTTTAGGTAAGATTGACACAGCAGCGGTTGATAAGTAGTACAGTAACGTACCAGCGCCGAGATTAAACGCACGTAGCTTAGGTACGATAAAAACAATCAGTAAATAATAAATCAACATGGACGTGAATTTCACAGATAAAGTAGTGCTAGTAACCGGCGCCAGTGTAGGTATAGGAGAGTCGACCGCGCTCCTGTTCGCGAAGCTAGGCGCGAAGTTGTCCCTCGTGGGGAGGAACGAGGCGAACCTGCGCGATGTGGCGGCCAGGTGCCAGAAGGAGAAGGGAGTCAAGCCGCTGGCGATCGTCGCTGACCTCGGCACTGATGAAGGCGTCCAGAAGACAGTCAAGGAAACTATCAAACATTTCGGAAGGTAAAAAATATATGAAAATTTTGCTAATTATATTATTATCATGACTTATCATAAGTTGCTGTTCTAATTTCTAACCTAATCCTGTAGCAATCAGGTTCGACTTCAGACTGTAGGTACTTAGCTTCAAACTGACTAACGGTGTGGGGAACCGTTGGCTAAAAGTGGCCCAGAACGTGCAGCGGTGCATCGTAAGGGGTGATGATAATGATGAACATTAAATGTGTCAGTTTTCGACTGCTCGAAGACCGTTTGAACAAATGTATACGAGGTTAACACATAACACACACATAATGCTCACAAATTATGTAAAATAAATCTGCCAACACATTTAGATTGGACGTGTTAGTGAACAACGCAGCAGTGGGCGCACCCAGCGGCATCGAGAACGCCGAAATGAAGTTGTTCGACGAGGTGTTCCGCATAAACGTGCGCGGCGTGTACGACCTGACGCGTCAGCTCGTGCCCCACCTCGTGCGCTCTCGCGGCAACATCGTCAACATCTCCAGTAACCTCGGCACCGCCGTATTGGTCGGTAGCCTGCCCTACAGCATGACCAAGGTGACACATACACAGACTTACAGCTACGTTGGTTGTATACTCTTGTAAACGAATTTAAAACTTATAATAATCTCTAATGTAATTTGCAGGCGGCACTGGATCACTTCACGCGACTGATAGCATTGGAGCTCGCACCTAAGGGAGTCAGGGTCAATACTGTCAGTCCCGGCATCACAGTAAGTACCAAGCCAGTTGGTAGAACAACAACAATATGATCTTCATCGCTTTTGATTGGAAAAAAAATAGAGTATGTTTTCTATCATCAATCAATAAGATGCCAAATATTGAAACTCGAACAGTTATCTATATTCTATCTAATCAAAATTATCTTTAACAAATGATAAGCTCATCAAGATAAACTATATTTTCATAGGTGTCAAATTTCATGAAACGTATGACAGGCAGTTCGGAAGAGGAATACCAAGTGTGGCTAGCTAAGGCGTCTACCAGAGTGCCTATGGGTGAGCCCTGCTTGGGCCTGGACATCGCCAAGATGATTGTTCACTTAGCCAGTGATAATAGTAGACTCGTCACGGGTACCATCGTGCAAGTGGATGGAGGTTTGCAGTTCAACATGGCAAACTTCGCAGTTAGTCAATAGAAATAAAATTTTATAACTAAACTAATACTTAAATTTAGGGCTGCTAAATGTTACGTTCAAAAATAAACGTGAGTTGATACAAGAAAATGTCTTGATGTGTCTAATTTATTAGTCAGTAGTAATAAATAAGTCGATTCATCGTGGACCAGCTGACTGCAGGAGTTCGACATAACGTTATTAGCCGCGGTGTCACAGTAAGTTCCCTACATAATACATTATATAACTGCATATAATTTATTATATCATAATATTTTTCCAGATTTTTCAAGCCAGCAGTTTAGCTTTTAGAGGGGGGGACGCCCTACTGGAACAAAAATTAACTCTTTAAAGTTTAATATTTCGTAAATGGACCATTATATCGAAAAATAATGTTAGTAACCCCAAGTCATTTTAGAAGACCTATTCAACGATACCCCACACGATGGGGTAGACGACAAAAAAAATATTCATCCCCACTTCACATGTATGGGAGCTACGCTAAAAAAAAATATTTTCCAAAATTTTATTTTACCACTTTGTCGACGTAATTGATACCTATACACACTCCTACAAAATTACAGCTTTCTAGTACGAACGGTATCTTAGCAAAACCTCGGACAGACAGACAGACAGACGGACATAACGAAACTATAAGGGTTCCTAGTTAGAACTACGGAACCCTAAAAAGGATGTCGTATAACTGGCATCACGAGTCACGACATTGATGATCACTTTTAAATTATTTTCGAATATCAAATACCTAACACCAAACTGCGTTTCCTAAAGATAGAATATATCTAATCTAAATAAATAATAAATATATCGATAGAAAGAATCGTTGACTATGTATAATTTTCTTTTCTACTTCATTTTCTTTTACAAAATTTTGTTATAGGTAAATAGTAGGTCCGGTCTGAAACCCTCTAGGCCGAGCGGCCGTGGCATTTTGTCCACTCTGCCATTACGCCACTGTCAACAACCAAGTTTGCGTATAAGATAATAAACTTGTATCTATTGGTCTTAACTCAATACATAATATAAATATAGGAGTAGTGCGAGTGTATATAGTTATTGACACAGCAGTTGCCAGTAGCGTGCCAGCGTCCATATCAAACGCACGTTTCTCCGATAAAATTTATAAATATTAAATCAACATGGACGTGAATTTCACAGATAAAGTAGTGCTAGTAACCGGCGCCAGTGTAGGTATAGGAGAGTCGACCGCGCTCCTGTTCGCGAAGCTAGGCGCGAAGTTGTCCCTCGTGGGGAGGAACGAGGCGAACCTGCGCGATGTGGCGGCCAGGTGCCAGAAGGAGAAGGGAGTCAAGCCGCTGGCGATCGTCGCTGACCTCGGCACTGATGAAGGCGTCCAGAAGACAGTCAAGGAAACTATCGAACATTTTGGAAGGTAAAAAATATATCTTTTTATAAATAGCCCGTTCATTAAGCTACGAAATCGTCACATTATATCTACCTACTTGTTAAATTGTTATCATGACTTATCTTAAGTTGTCGCTGCTATTGTATAAAAGTACTTATGTACCTACCTAATCACAAAGATGCGTTGTCATGGTCGTCAACTGTACGATTATTAGGCACTTGAGTCTATTCTTAGCTGCACTCTAACCATTTGTGCAGCTACTTATTAGTAAGTTAGGTACTGACAAGTTGTCTTATATTTTATTCGTTGTCTTACCTATGTCTTATATATCTAATATTGTGGCCCTTACGGCCTCTAGTGACAAACTAGCTAGTATTTACATAGATATACTCTTACTTTGCCTCTATTCTAACCTTTAGATACATTTTTCAATATGAACCTTGGTACCGTCTGATCCCGAATGATGTCACACTGTATTTTGCGAACTTCCCTAGAGTGGACGTGTTAGTGAACAACGCGGCAGTGGGCGCGCGCACGTGCCTCGAGCGCGCCGAGATGGCGACGTTCGACGAGGTGTTCAGCATCAACGTGCGCGGCGTGTACGACCTGACGCGGCGGCTCGTGCCCCACCTCGTGCGCTCCCGCGGCAACATCGTCAACGTCTCCAGTATCTCCGCCACCGCCGTCGTCGTCGGCAGCTTGCCCTACGGCATGACCAAGGTGACGAGTCTACAAAGAGCTAGGTACACCATATTTATATATTCGGGTAAAAAAAAAATTAGAACCTCTTGTAATTTGCAGGCGGCGCTGGATCACTTCACACGACTGATAGCACTGGAACTTGCACCTAAAGGAGTCAGGGTCAACGCTGTCAGTCCCGGCATCACGGTAAGTAAAACTACCAGGTGAAGGAACAAAAATTGAAAACTTTTGCCCTTAAGTTCTACTTCTGTCTTTACTATTAATTTTATCTTATTTAATTATCACTTCTATTAATCAATGAAAAAGATACTGTGTCCTCTGGTCCTCATTTTCAGCTAACTATCCTACTAAAATTTCCTTTGATGATTGATGAATAATCATGAATATTTATTTCAAACTAATACAAGACTCATAAATCCATTATACATTAAATTTTAGGAGTCAAATTTCGTGAAACGTATGACAGGCAGTTCAGAAGAAGAATACCAAGCATGGCTAACGAAAGCTGGTACCGTAGTGCCCATGGGTGAGCCCTGCAGGGGTCTTGACGTCGCCAAAATGATCGTGCACTTAGCCAGCGACAACAGTAGACTGGTTACGGGCACCATCGTACAAGTGGATGGAGGTCTGCAGTTCGGTAACCCGACAAACTTAATAGCCAGTCAAATGAAGTGAATTTTAAAACTAAAATTAAATATGTAATAAAATCATGTAAATCTCTCATCTCCACAAATAACAAGATTTTACATTTTCATAATACAGTAACAGTTTGGTGATATACTTGCATGTAATTTGAGGGAGTTCTGTTGTCCAAACTAAGTCGAAGCCTGTATCTTAGAGCAATAAATAACCCCCCTGTAATAAATAATTTAAAGCTGCGTCCAAAAATGTTAAATGTACTATGTATTGTAACGTAAAAAATAAACTTGAGCTGATCTTTTTATTTTAAATTATCCACTATTATTTTTTTGTGTGCTCAGTTTATGTGTGATGTCGTTTTGCTTCCAATAAATCTGTTTTTCTTTCTTTCACTAGGTAGGTATCATCATATCTTCCGTAGCACGACCACAGTTGGACATAAACCTAAAGATTTTAAGAACTTTGGTTCTTCTACGACTCTTCTCTCCAGATTCGATCACGCAGAGAGACACCGAGCATTGCCCTCTACATAATATCGTTCAGGTCGTTGGGCTATTTACATCCTAATCTTTAAAAAAATAAAAAACGAACCATTTACTTACTCTATTCCTATAAATAGAATATCTGATTGAGGTCAGATTCCTGAGGAAACGTACCCAAAAGGCTAGCCACATTACTGCGTTGGATGGCAAGGCTAATGCGGTGCCCCAGGTAGAGGCCAGCCTTTGGGATACCTACCTCAGAAAAACCCTTACAAATTTCACGATAAATTTGGAATTGAAACACGAACATTTGGACCCCAAGATCTAAGAGGGCGTTGAGGTCCAAATGTTCACAAAATATATATGAAGGCCTTCTGCAGAATTGGCAGCAGATCCCGTCTTATTACCAGTTTTGAATTATTTTTTTTTAAGTAATTTTTGGTCTTTTTGAGTTATAGCTTTTCTACACGGTTATAAACAACAGAATAGATGTTATGATAATCTACTTGCTTCGAAAGTCGAAAGCGATGGTGGCCGAATGGATAAAGTGAACGGCGCGGCGCGCGTGCTAAACACTTTTCACTTTGCGGTGTTGTGTGTGCTATGTTTATGCGTAGGTAAGTAGGTACTCAAGTGACTTACCATCTGCTAAATGTAAAGTAAAACATCTTGAGGAAACAGAAAAAATTCTAAGGCTGTGTCTGATCCACCGACCCGCATTAGGCCAGCGTGTGTGGATTATGGCCTAAAAACCCTCCTCTAAGCTCACTAGATAGTGTATTGGCCCACTGCTGGGCTCGGGTCCCTCACCCGAGCCCAGCAGTGGGCCAATAATGGGTGATGATGTTAATCTACATAAACAAAAATATATAACAAAAGATAGTCCAAATTATCAAAACAAAATACCAGTTGCTTGAATATTTTGCATATGATTAAAAACTTAACCAAATTTAAGTTCTACGCAAGACTTATTTACGACAGTCTGCAAGTCAGTGTCAAGGATTTCAGATGGACTTTACAGACAAGGTAGTGTTGATAACGGGGGCGAGTGCAGGCATAGGGGAGCATACAGCTCTCCTGTTTGCCAAGTATGGTGCCAAGTTATCGTTGGTAGGAAGAAATGAGAAGAACTTACAAGATGTGGCGGATAGGTGTGAGAAATTGAAGGAATTAAAGCCGCTCGCGGTAGTCGCTGATATCGGTACCGATGAGGGCGTGGAGAAGGTTGCTAAGGATACCTTAGATCATTTTGGACGGTAGGTTTTTTTTAACCTTACGATCAGAATCGTTGTGTAGGTATTATACCAATATGGCTTTGCTATGTGTTAACAAGAATAGGCAAGTCATAAGTTTCTTTCTTTCTTCTCCATCTTACTTCCGATTAAATCTATTGTGGGTTTCAAAACACAAGTTAAGCTTTGGCCTGGGACTCCCGAGAGTCATTGTTCTGTGTTCGAAACGGTTCATCATTGTTAATGCTGTCTTAAAAGAGACACAGTAATGACAGTGTGGTGGAATTGTCCCGTACCTAAGTGATAAATATTTTCACACAGAACCATTTCAAAGATTTAAAAGCAAAGCTGCAAATTTATGTAGGTACCTACATACCTAGTATGAATAAACTAATCTAGCTTTTACCTAACTAGCAATACTCTGTGTAGACTGGACGTGTTAGTGAACAACGCGGCAGTGGGCGCGCGCACGACGATCCAGCGCGCCGAGATGGCGACGTTCGACCGCGTGTTCAGCGTCAATATTCGCGGCGTGTACAACTTGACGCGACTGCTGGTGCCCGCGCTCATCAGCGCAAAGGGCAACATCGTCAACGTCTCCAGCATCATGGCCACTATGGTCACCACGGGAAACTTACCTTACAGTCTCTCAAAGGTATGAAACCTCTATAAAGCTGAAGTTTCGAACGGCATAGTCTCAGAAACTAGCAGGCCGATAGAAAAATGTTATTGCAGTAGATAGCCTGTTTAATAAAATACTTCACCAAAACTATCAATCCAAAAACGAGGATGGACAGGAAGGTTTCGGAGTTGCGCCATGTTGTGAAATATTAAGTGATTGTATAAAGTAGATAATATATTCATTCGATATAAATACATGCACACCTGATTAAAACTGGTTTGAGCTATTTCAAGTATTTTAATATTAATGTTATAAACAACATTTTAACTTTGTAAACAAAACTAGCAACTGGATGGCACAAAACAATTTAGAAATTAACTTTACCAAAACCAAATTAATGTCATTTCACCCCTATCAAAAACCCCCTCTAGAAATTAATTACAGATTCGATGACAAAAAATTAGATGTTGTTAATGAATTCACCCTACTTGGCCTAAACATAGACACCCGCCTAAATTGAAAATCTCGTATTAATAAGATCAGAATAAAAATATCACAATTTTCGTACGCCTTCTTCAAGAAGACAACCGACATGCAAACCGCTTTAACAACTTATTACGCCTACGCTTACTCTTGGTTTAGCTATGGGATAATTCTATGGGGAAACAGTACTGACGTAGGTACATAGTCTTTTCATGCTCCAGAAAAAACTGATTAGAATTTTAGAAAACGTAGACGATACAGTTAGCTGTAAGTTCTTTTTTCAAAAGCATAATATCTTAACGCTCACTTCTATGAGTACATCCTAGAAATATGTAAATTTGTCAGAAAATACCCAAATTTTTACAGTAAACGTCAAGACAAACAATCTAAGTATTCTCTAAGACATAACAACAGATTAACCTTACCACTCTCCAAACTAAGTACCTATGCACTCATCTGGAGCTTTAGTAATGTTGTCAGTTAAAATATATAATAATCTTCCTGACATCTTAAAAAATGAAACTAGTGACACAAAATTTACGAACCGATTAAGACAAATATTAATTAATAAAGCCTATTACAAAATTGACGAGTATCTAAAAGATAAAACTATATTTTAATAATAACCATACGAATATGTACATAATCTCAAACAATAATTGAATTAATTTACCTATAAATTACAATTCACTTATACCTATGTACCTACACATAGTATTCATATAATGTATGTATGCCATTTTAAATTTCATTTATAATTCCAATTTAAGAGTTAATATTATAATTCTGATAATGTCTTCATTCTCTCTCCTACATTTGCCGTGCCTGACAAGGCCCATATTGAACTGTACTTATAATAACATCTGTATTACTATATGGTGTGCAATAAACGTATTGAGTATTGAGTAAAACACAAAGATATAATCTTTGTGTTTTACTCAATACTCTAACAAAAACACTAAATAATTATATGGATTCAATTGGCTTCTCACTTACCTATTATATTTTGAATATAGGTATATTATCTATTCGAACACAAAATTGGTCGAGTAGCTAAATATCGATATCATTCGTAATGTAGGTAGTTTTCCAAAGATTGACTAATTAGGGTTCCGTACCGTAAAGATATACAAAAAGAGTCCTTATGGTCTCGCTCTGTTCGTCCGTATGTCCTTTTGACACAGTGTTATAAAACGGAATCTACTTATGCTATCGACATGAAATTTGGAATATTAATTAGGTACCTACTTACTGATGATCCAACACTAATAAGATTAAAAAAATTGTGAAAATGTTTTTATTTTCTCTGCAAAAGCAAAATAATGAGGAGTTGAATAGAGAATATTACATCAAGTGGGGTATCAATTGAAAGGGCTTTGTTTGCTCATTCTAAAACCCATTTTTAGTTAGGATTAAAAACATCAAAAATATACCATTTCCTCCGAGGTTTGTGATGACAAAAATTTGTAATAATTCCAGTTAACTACTTACATGTTTAAGTTTGATTCGCAATTGACCGCTTTTATTTAAGTATTCATTAAAATTAACAGGCTGCTTTGGACCACTTCAGTCGACTCATCGCGTACGAGCTTGCACCACTAGGAGTTCGAGTTAACGTTGTCAGCCCCGGTATTACAGTAAGTACCTTCCCCACTTCTATAGATAACTAACTAATACCTACAGGTATTAGATAGAATATAAGAAACCCAATTAGGCTTGTTTTAAATACGAAATTCCAAAGTAGTTGATTATTAAATGTTAACTGTTTTATGATGTGTAGGTATATAAACCTAGAATAAAGTTCCAAGTACCTAATCATAAAAACTCACCTCTGAATAAATTTATACCAGCTCTCAGTTATTGGCTTATGCAGAACTCTTACTCGGTAAATTAGCATCGTGGGTACATCTTTAACTGATTCAAAAACAATCAATACATGTTATAATGTTTATGACAAACTGTCGAAATAATAGGTATCTACGTACTAATATTTAGGTACATTATTTAATTATGTTTAGTGTAAGTTACATGTTATTTTACAATTTTCTAGGTAAGTACATTCGTCCAGCGTGTAACAGGGTACACAGACGAAGAATACAGCGACTGGTTAAAGATGGCAGAAGGTACAATACCGTTTGGCTGTGCGACTACGGGAGAAGACTGCGCACATATGATCACGCAGCTAGCCTGCGACAAGGTCAGCAGGGTCGTCACCGGCGCAGTGGTACCTGTGGATGGCGCGCTGCAGTTCGCGGGCTCAGCCAACAGTCACATACTTAAAAGTCAAATTAAATAAGCGTGAGACACACAAGTTACTAATGGCTGGTTTTAATTTCTAATAAACGAATACTACAATACTTAATGTTGTCCGTGTAGTGAGTGACGGATTTTGTCCGTGCAACTTGGATGCGTGACGATATGTGTGTATTAGGTATTTACTTTAGACTTGTATATTATATACAAGCTATACCCGCGCTCGCACTAAAAAGAATCTGAATAACTAGCCCCGAATATTCTTTTCGCAGTCGATTTATAAGGTTTTATTTAAAACTAATCTAACTTCGCACTTCCTGCAGCAATGTATCCTAAGTGCTATGACATGTCCTTCTTCAAACGAGGTTTAAAGAGAGCTATCCTCTCTAGGTAGGCAGCGGCTTGGCTGTGGCCCTTGGCATTGCCAACGTCCATGAGCGGCGGTAACCACTTACCATCAGGTGTGTACCAAAACGTGTAATACTTAAGTCTATACACCTAAAGACGATTATTCAATGAAACAATTGTGTTGATTGACAGATTACAGATGACCAGTGATGGGTTTACGCCCGGGCAGAAAGGGCGGAAAAAAATAAGCGCCCGATATCCGCCCATTTCCGACCAATAAACGCCCAATGACAGGGCATTTACTTTTCTTTATAAAATTATACATTTTTATATTTTTTGTAACAAAATAACATAAGAATAAGTACCTGATTACTTTAAAAACACTACTTTTATTTATTCATGATAATTCGTAATTAAAATAATAAATGTATCTTTCAACTTTATGCAAATTTCTTAGAAATACTCTATAAACTTCATTTAAATAACTTGCAACACGATTTATATGAAAACTGACTAGGATAGAGATGTAAAATGACTGATAATGGTCACTATTGTCAAAAAGGATAAATTATTACCGGTCATGTAATATCAAATTGACTAAATGTTTTTTATTTATTAAATTTAACTTTTATTACTAGATAACATTATTCATAAAAAATATTTTTCAATAAAAAAATCTACGGACATTTATTTATGTACCTAATTAATACGTGACTTAGATCTTTACTACAAGCAGGTACTATTATTTACCTTATTTCTGAATGTCCGTAATTTTAAATTATGCCGTTTTTGAGCCGATTATCTCCAAAATCGATATTAAACTATCCCCCTCCGTATAGTGTATAATCTATGGACTCACAGACCTAATAGTAGAACACTAGCGTTTATGGACTATCCCTTCGACTTTTATACATATACATTTAACATAGTTCTAATGTCATAATTGATAACAAAACTATGCTAAGTGGTCAAAGAGATCGTCAGATATCGATTTTGGAGTCAATCATTCCAAAAACCATATTGTTTAAGATGGCGCGCAACTTTAACTACAAAACTAAGTCAAATAGTCAAAGGGATCATCTAATTTCGATTTTGGAGCCGATCGGATTAAAATTGGCAAACTTCAAGATAGCGGGTAGTTTTGCAATTTTGACTTCAGAACTATGTCAATTAGTTAAAGGGGTTATCAAATGCCGATTTTGAAGCAGATCGGCTCAAAATTCAAGATGATACTGATGATAATAGATAGATTTTGGAATCACACAGTCGTAAACAACAAAATTCAAGAGTTGGCCTCGTTGTAACTTTGATTTCAGAACTAGGTACTTATGACTTATTCGTTTGATAAATTTGCTGAAAAATGATACACATTGATTATTACTAAAAAAATTCATGGACGCCATCTCGGATCCCGAAATACTCTTCATATTCGTAATTACTGCCGTCGAAAAACCCCGAAAACAATGTCATCATCATCATCATATCAGCCCAATGACGTCCACTGTTGAACATAGGCCTCACCTAACTTCCGCCACAGCGAGCGTTTTATGCCGCCCGCATCCAAAGGCCACCCGCAACCTTTACTAGGTCGTGGGTCTATCTGGCGGAGGGCCGTCCCACGCTGTACTTTCCAATACATGGCCGCGACTCGAGATTTTTTTTGCCCCATGGGCCATCAGTTCTGCGGGCTATGTGGCCTGACCACTGCCACTTCAGCGATGCAATTCGGTAAGCTATGTCGGCAACTTTACTTCTCCTGCGGATCTCCTGATTTCTGATTCGATCACGTAGGGAAACTCTGAGCATAGCTCTTTCCATGGCTCGCTGAGCGACAGTGAGCTTTCTAATGAGACCCATAGTTAGCGGCCATGTCTCAGTACCATAAATCATCACTGGCAACACATATTTGTTGAAGACTTTTGTCTTCAAACATTGAGGTATTGTGGACGAGAAAACAGTGCGTAGCTTCCCGAACGCTACCCAGCCGACTTGGATTCGGTGGTTAACCTCTTTCTCGAAGTTGGACCTACCTAACCGGACCGTTTGTCCTAGGTATATATATTCGTCAACAACTTCGAGATTAGAGCTCCCCACAGTAATAGGGGTGGGTGCTACATGGCGATTAGACATAACTTTCGTGTTATCCATGTTCATTTTAAGGCCCATCCGTTGGGAAGCTCTATCGAGGCTACCGAGCATTGTGCTTAGGTCCTCCAGTGATTCTGCCATGCATGACCACAATATCGTCGGCAAACCGAAGGTGGGTGATATACTAGCCATTGATGTTGATGCCAAATGCTTGAAGACATCTTCCAACGCAGCTGTGAACAGTTTCGGAGATGTCACATCTCCCTTCCTCGAAAACGATGTACCCGTATATTATTAAAAAATTTGCAGGCGATATAAAATAGTTGTGATATTCGTAATCACCACCCCCGAAAACGATACCCATATTGAATCTATGTACATCAATACGAAATTGTATCAAATTTATCTGTATTTTTACCAATTTCATTTTATTTTGAACAATTAAATCACAAAAACTCTAAAACAACACTAACGTATCAGTAAAACTAAAATACTTATGTTTTATTTATTAATAAATACCTTTTTCGAGTATTTCTACTTTAAACACATATTAAAACGTTTACGCTCAGCAATTGGGTGCTTATTCGGACGTAAATTCGTTTTTGCCCTATTTGCCCAGTTTATGCCATTTATGCCTTTTCGCCTTTTTGCCCTCGCCCATCACTACAGATGACAGATTACTGCTAATTGACGTCTCTGAGTGCGGCAATTAGACACATTTTTAAGAATTTATTATTTAATTTTATTAAATAATAAATTCGTTTGAAAAAATACTAATTTTCATTAAATTTTCTGTTTCTAAAATATTTCTATATGTATAAGTACTGTTTTTTAATTACAAAATAATTAATAAAAAGTTAAATGTTTAAAAACCATTTATTTACTTTACCTGATCATTCAAAATGTTTGTACTGTCCACAATTCATCGAAAAAAAATAGGCCTAACTTAATATGGTTGATAAAATTTTATGCTTTATTTCTTGTTTTATGTTCAAGTTTTGAGAGACTTTACTAATTACACACAAATATGATGTTTGATAAGAGTTTGATCAATGTTTATAATGAATACATTATTATAAAATAAATGAGCAGTAAAAACATTTTGTTGCTGATTTGACAGATATCACGTGTGATTAATTTTTTTTTATGGGCAGTTTTATGAGTACACTTTATTGATATATGTTCCAGAACAAGGTCCCACACGTTGGAGCGATACACGACTATGCGCGCCAAGCTGACGTCAGTACCGCGTGTCCATGTCACTATCTATTTAATATATAATTGCTTGAGCTACACTTTTTTTCCACATAGGTACAGTTTAGTACAGTTTAAGTACACTTATTTGGTGCAAATTTTGTGACTATTCAGACAACTCTCACGCCATCCTGACAGACACAGCATATAACTTAAGTTCGATCAGGGTGTCGCACAGTGTAACGAATGTATGGGAGAAACATTCAAAAATCATAAGTTCAATGTAACGGCTTATTATAATTTGTAAACTATAAAAGTCTTTTCTATAACTATTCCCCTCTTCCCAGTTACAAACTAAGAAAAAAATATCAAACCATTTTAAAATTAAAATTAAACAAAAGTCATTCACTGTCTGATGAAGAAGTTTCTTTGTTCGATGAACTGCCTGACAGCGAAATATCGCGGTTTTCTTTAGTTTCGATGTAAGCCTCGACATCTTTACTAAATTTTCTGTTATTAGATGTTATTTTCCGATACTTAGCAATACGCGGATCAGATGTTAGTAAGAGCCATCATGATATCCTTGTTGGTATTGTGATGTTCACGGATACGCCTAAAATCTTTATGTCTACACTCCAAAGCTTCTTCTGATAAAATGCCGATTGGCACGAAAAGAGATGTAATGATAGCAGGGCCATGAATAAGTATTTTATGTAAACTCACAGGCATATAATACCAATTATAATTTTCAAGGTATATTTTCTTAATTTATTTCTCTGGTCTTCCTCTTTGCCGACATGTACCGCTTGTCCCAGGTCTTGGTTCCAACATATATTGAAGAACTGAATCTTTCAACTTCACTTCAGTCTCTAACTAATCACTATATTTACTTAAAAAAGTGTTCTTTGTTCGGTGACATTCATTCCACTTTGTGCTGATTTTCTTTAAAATAAATGGGGCCGATTTAAGTAGACTGATTTTTACATGATCGGGGATGTTATACATACCATAAACATCTTGTATACAATCGGTAATCACGTCTACTTTTTCATTTTTGCCGACATTTTCAGTGCTTTCAAAATAAGATTTAAAAGTTACTTTCGATATACTCGCTAAAAAAAAATATAACTACTATATCGGCAAGATTCGGCAAATATAACTAATGTAATATAAATGTAAGATAGTATTTCTACACGTTAAAAAAAATGTAGAAAAGTATAATGAGGTGTTTTTTTTTAAACCTTCGATAAAGTTACAAATTCTTTTATTTTTAGCCTACATTCATTAATGATTTATACTCACCCGTGGTAACAGATTTTTTAACAAATAACTAGGTCAAAGCACTGAGCAATAGATAAATATTGTTAATAAAATACGATACTCGTTATATGTAAACACAAGAATCCACAGTAAGCCACATTCAACAGCGAATTTATTTTGATGTCTAGTGAATGATACCAAAGTGGATATTTTGAAATAATATTTTGAACACCTACCTTAAAAATTGTATGATTTGGTGTTGCCATTACGTAGTCTGGATTCTGTCTAATGATATACCATACCCTACACATGTGTAAAAAATACTGTACTTTTATATTTTTGTATATGGGACGGCACACTGTGTGTCGCTTAAAACAAATAGCCCGTGAACCCTCGACATATATATACTGGAATATACACTACTGGGGTGTCCAGCTCTTCTCGGGGAGTCACATTCTTGTGACATGAGTAGCGATGTTTGATAGTTCCCGAGCCAATACTGTGCCTCTAGTGCAGTTCAAAATTTGTATATACACTACTACTGGAAGATACTTTTGCCCAACAATGGACCACAATAAGCTGAATGTATGTATGAATTTATAAATTTAGAATATTTTACGTAAGTGATAAATAATTGTTTAATGTATATGAGCTACCCTACAAAGATCTTGAGGCAATTAAGAAAAATATACAGATAAGATTAACACTATGTAATTTTAATTTAAATACATAAAAGCTATAAAATATAATACACAAAAATTTGATAAAATCAAAATAAAAATTATTATCCATTTTCTAATAAAAAATTCGATTCAATACATATTATATTATGCCAGAGATATAGGTCAGTCCTGCTTTGAAGGCAAGCCATAAATGCAATCGGTTTAAAAGATACCATTAATATATAATATAGATAAAATACGAAATAGGCAATAATCTATGGCAAGTCAATATATTAAAATATTACAAACATCAATATTCTAACTTAGCGGCATTCTGTGAGTGTCTGAGGTCAAACTTCGTAGTGCTAGTTCTGACTACGAGAAGAGAACTATCCTCACAGCATGCTGGAGTCATGTATAAAATTAGGAGACTTAACATACAATACATATTACTATACAATGGCACATAACAAAACAAACAATTTCGCACACAAATCGCATCTGTGTATGGTTTACGGAAGTAAACCAGTTCAGAAGCGCGCACTAGGCGCATCTGATGAGAAGGCGCCCAGTGCCCGCTTCTGATGCGCATGCGTCGCCATTTTTCAGAATTCACTTTATATAACTACTACTCATTGAAACAAACGTTTGTGAACCATTTCTGCTACCAGTATCGCCAATATTATATGAATATATGTTATACTAATTCGATAAGTTAATTATAGTAATCTAAATGCTAATATAGGCATATTGTGGTTCACACAGAAAGTTTTGTGACTACTTGTTTTCCTATTGAACACGCATTGGTGATTTCAACTGTGACTACACAAAAAGTGAGTCAATATCTATTATACCAGATTAACGAGAATTAAGAAGAATCATAGATAGATAAAAATAATTCTGTAAAAGGGATAATTACATAATGGCCATAGGAAATTCCTGACTCATTCTTTACATGTCTTGAACATGAACATGTGTAAAATAAAAATGTCAGTTTCCCAATGACCATTGCCCTACCTAATAACTGTTTATTTTGTTGTTTATAATAAATACATAATATATTATTAATGCTCACAATACTTTCTATGTGTCCCATACATAATGAATTTAACAGTATATGCTGATATAATACAATGTGCAATCTTGATACAGGCACTGAGCAAATTTACACAATTCTAGTATCCTCAAGCAATGGCAGTAGCACAGAGGCAGAGGATATAGTAACATAACTGGACTTAGTGATTAAATTACACATTGGACTAGGGAAAATATTTGTAATTGGGAATAGCTTATTGATTTATCGTAGTCCAATAAGAGTTCATAACAATTTGTTTACTAAATATTAATAATTGTTATAAATCTCCATATTTATATATATCGGACATACAAATTCATCAAGTCCCTAATCTAATTTAATCAATAAGCAAATATAACAATACCTGTGTGAATACTTCATACAATGTGTTTACACTCTACCCCTGTTCAAGAACTCTCCATCTACAGTAAAAGTTTAACTATTAAAGTTCAAACTGTACTTGAAAAAAGTAATTTTATGCACAGAAATATTTTCTTTGCTTCAAAGGTTCACTGTCATCATCACTCTCAGAGAAGCAAGCAGCAAATCCACTTTTGTCTCTTAGGGAGTCTCTTTGTACGCTTCCATGCCTGTCATTCACTTTCTTGGACCGTTGATGCCTGGTGATTCGCTTTTTCTTTTGATCACTGGGTTGTCCATCTGGACTGGCAACATTCATGCTCACCATGGAACTTACTTGTTCGGTGCAGTTGCTCAAAACTAGTACCGAGTTCTCAGGCTGTCGCAACACCAGCCCAATGTTCCTGCCACTTCTAGTCCTTGACACAGTGGATTCTTCAGGATTTTCTTTTCTATCCGAATTGTTAAATTCACTTGAATTTTTACTAATCTTTCGTCTCTTATCTGCTTGAGCAAGTTTGTTAGCCAGCTCTACTGATTGCTCTTCCTGAGTAACAGAATTGTTTCTATTCCGTTTAGGGTACCGTGACGTGCTGCTCCTTGACTGAAAGGAAACATTCTTGTTAACTTTAGTTTTAGTGCTGGCATCCACTTTGTTTATAGTACTATCTTTGCCAGTTTTCAAGTCCATAAACTTCAACAAGGATGTGGTTTTATTAACTCTGGCAGCTTTCTCAGTGCTGTTAGTGGTCACTAAATTGATCACATTGACCGATTCTGTGCTACAGTCGTAAACTCCACTTTTGGGGTCAGTGTTCATAGACTTATTCACACAAACTACCATTGTATTATCCTTCTGCACACTGTTCCGTGACTCCTTAACTAAGTTTCTATTATTTTTGCATCTCAATTTTCTTGATGTTTTAGTTGACTGTAATTTAGTAGATCTTATATAGTTGGCTGTGAACCCAGACACATCACTCAGGTCTTCAAATTGTCCATTAAGTTCCTCATTTTTAGAATGATTCACCTTGTTAACACTAGGGTTCTTCTTATTGTTCACACTCTGGTCCCCGCCTGCGAGTAACTCTGTGGACTTTTTTTTATCTGGAGACTTCTCCTCTATAACACTATGTTGTTTACTATCACCATTAACAGCCTTAGCATGAAATACTTCAAAGGAAGTATTCAGTTGGCTGTTGTTGTTGATACTTTGCTTGGCTTGACGTAAGCTCCTTCTGAGCTGGGGTGCTTTTGGAGTGGACGTCACCAATTTATTCTTTTTATGTAAAGTTGTCCTGCTGCTCTTTTGAAGTTTGGCTCTTTTCTGTTTACCCTTCACAGATGGTACTTTTATATTGAAATCAATTTCTGATCGTAGAGTGACAGATTTACAGCTACTTATTACAGTTTGCTTCTTGGTTTGTGAAGTATCAAAATATACATTTTGTTGTTTCTCAGGTGAGCCCGAATCATCATCAATCAATGATAAGTTTCTTTTTTTCTTCTTTTTAGGTGAAGGCACCTTAGCAATACTGGGAACACTTTTTGGCTTGGTTCTTGAAGTTTGAGCTTCTTCACTCTGCTTTTTGATAGTATTATCATAGTTCATGAGGCATGGTGCCCGCTTGGTAAACACCCAGTAAGTTATCTCATCCATGGTGTTCATAAAGGGATGGACACATCCATAAGACTTGAAGGAGTAGTGGGGCGAGCGGAGGTGAGGGAGTGCGGGTCCCATGGCGACAGTCGCGCCGTCAGCAGACGCCCCAGGCAGGCCAGCGGCGCCGTCCAGCCGCAGTGTGCGTAATCCGCCAGCGTCGAGCTCGTGGCCGACCCGCCCGGCCAGCACATGTGCCGGCGAGCTACTCGGTTCATTTTTCTTGGATTTGTCACATTCCATCCACCTGAAAATTCGAAATATTACCTTAGGATTTATAACCATGTAACAAATTTATACTGTACCGGAACATTGTTTAGCTAACATAAACTTACTTTTGAAGACCTCTTTTGTAGAGTCTGTATAACTGAAATACGTTATAACATAGAATTTTTCACATATAAGTTACTAATCGTGAATATATCTATGCCGAACGGTACCTACTGAATGACTATAGTCGTCGACTTAGTTGACATTTTAAAAGTTGAAGCTATCAGAAACGAATAAAACAGAAACAGCATCACAATACAGTCAAATATATTCTACAAAAACTCCCCGTTACGCAATATATTGATAAATATCAACATAAATTTTATTTCAATTCTCTCATCATCACAACAAAATAGGTAGTAAAGTCAATCAACGGCGCTTGGAATTTTTCATTGACAATGTTACCACAAAAGTCACTGAATTCTGAGATAACCAATCAGAGACGTGAACAAAATTATTCGTAAGATATGATTGGTTATAATTTCGTTGCAGTAGCAAAATAAAGGCAAGTAAAAACACCAAAAACACGATAACCAAATTGACCATAAACAAAGTATCTACCTACTCTACGAATACCGGGCGGGCATAAAAAAAAACTATAGACAGTGTAGACCAGACAATAATTTTATTTATTTCATGAAAATTAATACATTTTTTTTCCTACAAATGAAACTAATGTGTATTGATAGTTTATTGAACCCTCTGTTGGATAGTGAAGTGAAAAAAAAGAGCTCGTCAAGTTTTTATGATAAATGTAGGTACGTAAGAGTGAAGCCCCGCGGCGCGGCGGCGGGGCTTTACTTCCGTCGTTCTTTGTTTGGCTCTACCCTATTGGTCGTAGCTTGATCTTATAATATAGACTATAGCCTTTCTCGACAAAATTAAATGGCCTATCCAACATTAAAATTATTTTCAAATCGGACCAGTAATTCCTAAGATTATCACGTCTAACCAAACAAAATTTTCAGCTTTATTATAATAATTATTATTATTATATATAATTATTATTTAGTACCTATAGGTGTGAAAGGAGCCTTATACTTTTAGACTCAACTATATATATCAATGTTTATTTATTTTAATTTTTAATTTATTAAATTACTATTTAGTTTCAATTTTTTTATCTACTAAACATTTACTTTTCATTTCAATTAAATACCTGTATTCTTTTTTTACCAAGTCGGTCACCGGTCCATCTGGCAGGGGGCTGCCCCACTCTGCGCTTTCCAATACGTTCAAAATGTTCAAAATGTTAAATGTAATGTTCAATGGACCGATGACCTGGTAAAGGTTGAAAAATCACTGTGGCGGAAATTGGGTGAGGCCTACGTTCAGCAGTGGACGTCATTGGGCTGATAATATGACGATGATGATGATTTTTTTTAATCTGTCTTTCATAAAAAAAAACTATAATGTGACGTTCAAAATGTCAATGTCAAATGTGCGTCACTTCACTGATTCACGTTTCACTCACTTTTGGCGCCTTAATTTCATGTGACTGACTTGATTCAACTTGTCTGTTTATTTTCTGTGGAAAAATATATTATTATAGTTCTTCCGCGTCAGTTCTGATTATTGGTGTTATTAATAATGCTTGAAAATGAATGATATCCAGTGTTTGATCGATAGACAGCTCGGCATTTGTAAGTATTTTATTGAATTCTTGTAATCTTTTGTTGTTTTGAAAATTATCAAATTAAATTGTCACGAATGTATTATTGCATTGCAGATTGTCGACTGAATTATGACAATATTTTAAAGCGGTTGGTGGTAGACAGTGAGGAATCATTCTACGGGCTGCAAAACGCGAACATCGCGGCTAGTTTTGACCAGGATCCGCCGATATTTGCATGCCGATTCTCGGAGGCTCCCGGTTATGAACACATCCTTGCGCTAGCTAACGAGGATGGCAGAGTCGCTATTCAGGTACTTTAATTATTTATACTTATCATGAGTATATCATGCCAGCTTTAATAAAAAATCTTGCTAAAATATAAAAAAGCGTTATTGACGTATCATAAACAATGAAACAAGTTATGACTTGTTCACCTTTTGATTCAGAATACAACTAATTTGTCTACTGCGAGCACGTTGGAAGGGTTCCAGTGTCACAATAATGCTGTCTTTGATTTGGCGTGGATGCCACAACATATGAACTTTGTTACTGTATCAGGTAAGACTGGTTTATTATGTGTCCTTCATACTTCATACAGATTCAAGATATCTTGAATATTTTACAATAATAATTATGCGCCAATGGCACAAACATGGCATAAACAAATAAAAAAAAATATGAAGGAGGCGCGTCGGTACATTTACTGCCTAATTGTCTTGGTGGGCCACTGCTGTGCCCCCAGATTTCCATTCCGAATTTCATTTTGATTATTTTTTTTAATAAGTACCAGCCTTACCTTTGTCTAGTCTAATCCAATTTAATCATCAGGCAATTAGAATTTTTATAAAATCTTTTCTGCCTTTATAGGTGACCACACAGCTTGTCTCTGGGATGTTGCCGAGGGCACTCCAAAGCGCATCCTTGTGTTCTCTAGCCACACGCGATCTGTGAAAACAGCAGTGTTTCGTCCCAAGGAGCCCTCGGTGTTCGCCACGGGAGCGCGGGATGGTCACATACTGATATGGGACATACGCGCTAACAACCAGCCCTCCCTAGTCCTCAAGCCGGACAATAGTCTCATGAACTGTCACTCCAGCTTTAATCCTAAGACCCCCGGCTCACATGGCAAACGACCACGTATAGACAATCATCGCGCGATCAGTATTACAGGCCTAGTGTTTCAAGATGACATGACTCTCATATCGTGCGGCGAATGTGATGGCAACATTAAAGTATGGGACCTCCGCAAAAATTACAATATTTATAAAAGAGAACCACTTCCGAAACATTCTATACCTTATTGTGGCAGTTCTACTAAAAATGGTTACACAAATCTCATAATAGACGATGCAAGAATGAGGCTATATGCGAGCTGTATGGATAATGTTATTTACTGTTTCAATATATCTACATACAACGCCCTACCAGAGCAACGGTACATTGGTCACGAAAACAGCACTTTTTATATAAAAACTTGCCTTAGTCCAAATAGCCAATATTTAGTGAGTGGCAGTAGTGACAAAAATGCTTACATTTGGAATGTGAAGTACTCGGAGCCGGTCGTGAAGTTGACGGGGCACTGGGCCGAGGTCACGTGCGCCGCCTGGTGTCAGAAGGGAGACATGAAGATTGTTACTTGTAGCGATGACGCGAGGCACAAGATCTGGAGAATCGGCAAAGAGTTCCCAGATTCTGATATCGAGTTCAAAGGCCGCGCCGAATTGGTACCTCGCAGGGACATCGCAAGTTTGCCTCAGTGGGGCTCACTCGATAAAACTCCTAATTCTATGAAACGTAAAATGATAACTACGCCCGGTTCATACAGCGCCAAACGCTTGCGGTCCCAAGGCAACGCTTCCATTAGAAAGACAAAACGATGCCTCACCGATTTGATGAACGCTTCCAAAGATGCAGACGAAGCCGAAATATCTATAAAAAGACTGAAACTGGATACTGTAGAGGAAGAGCCCAAATTGTTGCCATCTGGGATGAAACGTCATGGAGATGTTTTAGAAGACAGTCCAGCCAAAAAATGCCATATAGAGAGTTCGAGTGACTGGTGCTACATACCAAAAGCAGGGTCATCATTCATGACTCCCACAAAGAATTACGAGGCTAAACATTGCAAAAATTTGTCACCGAAAGGCCTGAAGCCACTTTCACCAAGTACCGTACACAATAGGTCGCCTGTGCACGTGTCTCCCAGCAAAGTTAGGATACTATCTTTCACTACGCCGACTAAGAACCTCCCAGACTTCGTGTTACACGGTGAAGCCCCACATCACAAATTAATGTCACCCGTTAAGAAAAAAGATACACCTGTCGATTGGCTAACACTTATGGTTCGCGAAAAGAAAAGCAAATGTTCTGAAACACCTGACAGTTGTAATTTACCTGCTCCCCTTAGTCCAAAAGAAAACTTTCCAGCTCGTAGAAACTCGATTACAGAGAGAACACCGAAACCTAGTAAGAAAAGTAGAACATTGTTTAAATATTTTAATGTGGCTGTAAAGGAGAGAAAAAGTTAAAAATGATCACAAAATGGACTGGTTTATTAGAATATTTGTATTTTAAGTAAGTATAAGTAAAACGCGGCCTATATTCAGCAGTGGACGTCGTTGGGCTGACATAATGATGAAGATAAGTGATCTTTCATGAAAAATGAATATTTACAAACCCATTGTGAAGACATCTTAATTCTAAATATTCAAGTTATCACGCTCATGGCTTTTCTGTTACAGCTAATCATGTTCCTAGTAATAATGTAATTAGATAAAAAACACAGGTCAAAACCTGAGTGCATAGACAAGAACAAAAACAAAATAATTTTGGATATTTCTTGAAATAATCGTACAAAAATATTGTTGATATGATCTTAAACTGATATGATCATAATATTAAATTATTCCATAGCTTTTTTACTTGCACCTTTTAGTTTCAAGACATACATGGAGATTCAAGTGAAATACATATTTAATCTCTTACTGCATTAGGTAATCATATTTTAATTTATTGCATTTATAATTGTATTTCAATCAATTAATAATAAATTTTATGAAATTATAACGATCTTATTTTCAACTACAGACAAAATATGTAGGTATGTATAATATCATATTATTTTTTGTTCATTCTACTATGTTCTCTACTACGGTAATAATTGAAAATATGAAATTATAAGGGTTATGGTTTAACTGTTAGATCAGAGTTTTTACCAAATTATTTATAATGCTCCTAGACTATATCTTAAAAATTTAACTTCTTATATCTTATAAACTAAGACCCGACCAATGACCAAATGATGTAATTGTGTATGTCTAGGTAAATAAGATCTGTGTGTCATGAAATGCGAAGATATTCAAATTTCCGATGCGACGTTTGGCCATTTGCTAGAAATCATAGAAAACGCTTTTATAGAAATAAAGCTTTGGATTTTTCTATACATTGTTTTGAATTTGTTTATAATGTTTGCAAAAACTAATTTTGATAATAATCATACCTTTCAGATGAAATGAGGTTATTGGGTCCTAGTACTAAGATATACACTCAAAGATCTAGTTTATTACGTTTATACATACCTTGTTAGAACCTGCAACATCCTGCCATGTATCATTGATGTACTCTTAGTAATTAATGATCTATGGAATAATTTACCATGACTGACTACTGTTTTAGTCTAATTGCTTGAGATTTTAAAAGAAATGCCCAATAAACTGTTTTCCAAGCGTTAGTGCATAAGTTCAAGTAGGTATTCACATGTAAAAAATCATTGAATTACATTCAATAATTAATGAAATAAAATAATAAAAATACCAATAAACATGAGAGTCAAAGTGGCGGGTGTACCATTGCGAATCATGTTGTACCACTTACCAAAAAAATGTACCCAAAAAGTACTAATTAGTACCTCGGTCTAAAAAATGAGTACCTGATTCAGAACGAAATTATTTCTGAATTAAAATACACCCGCCATATTGACGTCAATACCGCGGGTGTACTGTAATATTTTATTACTGAACCATTATTCATAAAATATAATTACACCAAAAAAATGTACCTAAAAAGTACCTCAAGTAAAAAAAACACACACTTGATCCGTTGGATAGTTTCTGAGAAATAAAACAACCGTGTCTAGTTTACTTACGCTTATTATTATAATGAAATAATTATCTAGGTAGTCCAGTTTTGGGCGCAGTTAACTATTTTTGTGTAATCAGATTACTAACTACAACGAAAAGTATTTAACAACATGTAGTTATGATTACTTGTAGTTTAACTACATTTGTTAATTTGATTACTGCAATCAAGTAGTTATAATTACTGATTACTTTGATTTATAAGAACTTAAATTTTGCAATTAAATAAATTATATATTGTATAGGTATTGGTACTTGCAAAAATGGCCCCCATCTTGAACTTAGCTGTTTTTGGGCATAGTGACTCCAAAATCGATATCTAACGATCCCTTTGACTGTTTGACATACTAGTGAAGTTAAAATTTTGAAAAATGGCCCCCATCTTGAACTTAGCCGTTTTTGGCTTCATGGACTCCAAAATCGATATCTGGCAATCCCATTGACTGTTTGACAGAGTACTGTAGTTAGAATTTGGAAAAATAGCCGCCATCTTGAACTTTGCCGTTATTGGCTTCATGGACTCCAAAATCGATATCTGGCAATCGCTTTGACTATTAGACATAGTGCTGTGGTCAGAATTTGGAAAAATAGCCGCCATCTTGAAATTTGCTGTTTTTGGGCTGATTGATTCCAAAATCGATATCTAACGATCCCTTTGACTGTCTAAGATAGTTCTGAAGTCAAAATTTGGAAAAATGGCCGCCATCTTGAGCTTTGCTGTTTTCGGGCTGATTGACCTCAAAATCGATATCTGACGATCCTATTGACTGTTTAAAAAGTTCAAGATGGTGGCCATTTTTCAAAATTTTGACTTCACTAAGTATGTCAAACAGTCAAAGGGATCGTTAGATATCGATTTTGGAGTCACTATGCCCAAAAACAGCTAAGTTCAAGATGGGGGCCATTTTTGCAAGTACCAATACCTACAATATATAATTTATTTAATTGCAAAATTTAAGTTCTTAGAAATCAAAGTAATCAGTAATTATAAGTACTTGATTGCAGTAATCAAATTAACAAATGTAGTTAAATACTTTTCGTTGTAGTTAGTAATCTGATTACACAAAAATAGTTAACTGCGCCCAAAACTGGACTACCTAGATAATTATTTCATTATAATAATAAGCGTAAGTAAACTAGACACGGTTGTTTTATTTCTCAGAAACTATCCAACGGATCAAGTGTGTTTTTTTTTACTTGAGGTACTTTTTAGGTAAATTTTTTTGGTGTAATTATATTTTATGAATAATAGTTCAGTAATAAAATATTACAGTATACCCGCGGTATTGACGTCAATATGGCGGGTGTATTTTAATTCCGAAATAATTTCGTTCTGAATCAGGTACTCATTTTTTAGACCGAGGTACTTATTAGTACTTTTTGGGTACATTTTTTTGGTAAGTGGTACAACATGATTCGCAATGGTACACCCGCCACTTTGACTCTCCATCAATAACCAGCTCAATTAGTACATAACCCGACCGAGTTCGGATGGCTACAAAAAAGCAGCCGTGCAGTTTAAAGAGTTGACGTTCTTAAATATCCAGTATAGCATTTAGTAATTTCGTACAGTTGCATACAGTTTTTGTCAGCAAAAAAAAAATAACTTCGTTTATAGATAGGTACGCCCTCAAAATATTTATAATAATGAAAAAAGACAATCTACGTACGATAAAAATAAATCAACATCAATAAAGTACCTACATTTAAAATAAATTATTGATATAAAAATATATTTTTATTAAATTTTAATAGGTACTAAGTATAGACATACCTACGATTTTTTGTACACATTTCATATTTTGGTTCACTTCAGATTTTAAAAGAGAACTCGTATCCTTATTTAGTTGGCGGGCAAATATTATGTAGGACAAATTCTGAAATTTTGTAAGATAAAGATATATCCAAAGTTATATCAATGTAAAAGTGGCTCATCAATTCATAAATATCTTGTATTTGATCTCTATGAAATAAAAATTAAGATGATGACTATCAATCTAAACATCTTAACTGAGGATTCACCTGGATCACGGAAAATATATAATTGCAGTAAATGTATACTACTAAAAATCTGAGTCCAGTACTGTAGATATTCAAGATACACAACAATTTTAATGTAGCTCCTTAATCTATACACAAGAGTACTTAAATTCCATGAAAGTATTTGGTCAATTTATATTCCACCCCAAAAACGTTTAGCAAAAAAATTACGCATTAATTGAAAGGCTGCTTCTTCGAAGAATGACAAGAGTCACATATAAAATGTATGATAACTTTTTTATTTTTAACACTACCGAGCACAGGCTTTGTCTTTTAACTACTCTTAAATGCTATAAATAATGATACCTATTATCATTATTTTATATGACTTTATAGCATTTAAGAGATTTATCATTATTTTATATATAGACATCCATCATGTTCCTAGTTCCGACATGGCTCCTCAATCCAAACATTCAGATTGAGGTGCCACTTTTATGTTCATATAACTTTTGAAGATTATACAAAATCGAGGATCGATCCTACAAAATATTTAAACTTACTACTAAATAAGTAGGTATATTAATTTCATTATGATACGAAAAGTGGCTCCTCGATTCAAACTGACATAAACAAACTTTAAAAATGTATTATGGTGAACAAAATACATGTTCCCAATTAAGTAGGTAAATTCCTTCTCTTAACGGCGAAATGGGATGATACCGTTAGATTTTTTAGGCTTAGGTAACCAATAATCAAAATAATCGTATTCCAATTCGTAGATCAAATCAACGCTGGGTGTTACATTCGAGGCGGGACATGTCTCGGTATAGTTAATTCTACGTGTGGCTATGGACTCGTTGGGCTCTAGATCATTTACAGAGTTGCGTCGTGTGGGGCATGCTATACCGTACGGTATTCCGTCGTCTGCACAATCTACACATGCCTCGTAAAGTTTTACAAAACAGATCGGAGACTTCGGTTTTTTGACATTTTCCACTTTGGGAATTGGAGCTGCTTTCTTCTTTCGGGCTTTTGGCGCCAGTGATTGACTTCTTAAAGGTTTTTCCAAGTACAATAAGATGTCCATTTTAATTACCTATTGTATTTTCTCTTCGTTAACCACAATGTATTTTTTTAATGGCTTATATTATTGCTAATGGAAGGTATAAATTATTATATAGGCTTTCGATTTTGTGATTTTACATGTAAGTTTACCGTTTGTCAATGCCAAATAGAAGAAGGAATCAAATAGAATCTTCGTTTCAGTCAATGCCAATAATAGTAGACAATACTGTTTCATCTATGAAGGAAGATATAAACTTTTTGTCTGATAACTTTTCCATGGAAATATAGTATTATTTAATTATTCATAGAATAAGGGCTGTTATAGCCTATAAAAAAAGTTGCTGTCGGCGACTCGTTCATGACGCCAACATGACTGTGTTGTGTTGTTAAACGTTGGCGGGCATTATAGGGACTTGTCCAGTGTGTGTATCCCATCCCGCCTGTATTCAAAACATCGGTGTTCATTTAGCTGAAAGAGGCTGACGTCAGCGCTTTATGTAAATATTGGTATGTACTGATATTTTTTAGACTATGAAGAAGTACGAACCGTCTCTTAAAAATAAAAACTAGTACTAGGGAAAATTCACTTTCGGTACCTAGAATCCGCGTGCCTAAAGGTGATTTTCTACCAGAGTGGCGAGGCGAGGAGAGAATTGAATTTTGTATGGCAAATTTTCAATCCTCGATCCGCGGATTGACGAGAATATACGAGGCGTGAATTGAAATATTTGTTTGTGTAAAAATGAACCGTATTGCTTCCGAAATAGAGAATAAATTAACTTTGCAACAGAAACACGCTTCTCGCGCTTATTGTTGTTCGTTGCTACTTATTACCGTGAACAAGACTTTTCTACTAGAGGTCGGCGGTCACGCGCGAGCTCGCGATGGCTATTTTTAAGTGGAAAACGGTCAGTGCGATTTCAATTCTCTTCTCGCCTCGTCTCGTCTCGCCACTCTGGTGGAAAATCACCTTAAGACAGATACAAGGTAGGTACCCATAATATGTATAGTCAGCAAAGCCGATAAGTATTGAGGAACCTAGCACTATGTGTTTTTTTTAAAATAAATACTGTCTAGCGTCTCCACCGTCCCCTCCAGTGGGCGCTAGGCAAGAATATGGTAGTAGGTAGATCCGGCTATATATGGGGAAGGGTGTGGGGCCCTCCAAATAAAACACAGAACTTATCTTATAAACATATTAATTTAAATGACAACAAGAGCGTGCACTGCACTAGAAATTAAAATATAGTAATGAGCCTCAAGTCTTCGACGGATGCTCCGACGAAGACTCGGTTCGAATTTGAATTAATTTAGGATTTTGAATTTTAAATTATTAAAAGTAAATTATAAAGAAATCAAAAGAGATCCAAAAGTTGGTCAAAAGAGGTGCATTCGTGCAGGACGTAGGGTGCAACCGTTACAATACGGCGGGGGGGGGGGGGGGGGGGGGGGTAAAAAATCTGCTTTAAAGATTTTTTTTATACAAAATATTTTAAAAATACATCGATATATAAAAAAAAGGTTAATTTGGCAATAATAAGCCAAATATTAATGGGTAATGGATGATAATAATTTAGACGATGAGCATTTAAACTTAAGACCATCCCTCAATCATAAAAGTTCATACAACCTGTCATCCATCCACTAACAAAGTCTATAATCCCTCAAGGATCGAAGACAACATACATAAGAGAGGAAACTATTTTAATATATATAGTTTTCTCATGAATGGAACTTAAGAAGGGCTGCAGGTAAGATACCTACAAAGATACTAATAGCTTAAGGCTTATTTAAAGTGTTGCTAAACCCGCACGATCATACTAGCCTGCAACGGGTGCAACCGTTACAAATATGTATATTTTAATGAGATTTTCTATGGATCTTACATAATGCTTCCTCGTGTGGGGTTTGACGTCACAAACACATGGGAATAATGAAACATCGATATAAGATGTGCTTTTGCTCACTCTTTATTACGCTTGTTAATATATAAAAACATAATATAAATTATTTTGTAAAATATCACCACTGATTTTTGCAAACAACTTGACCGCGAGCTCCGCTAGATGTCACGCGCTCTACGACCTGCGCACACGCACAATACCTGATTCTGATTGTTAATCAATAAGTAAATTTATTGCTAAAACAATAAAGTCACATTATATTGTTAATCCATTTTTTGAGCATGAAGAGCGTACCTAAATTAAAGAAATTATTGCCATAAATTGTACTAATAAATTAAATATTAACTTATTGCATTCAGGGCTAAGTTAGTTCGTATCAACCTGACGGGTCATACATTTAAAGTTCCCCTACAAAACCCCATACAAAACTTTCACTATTCACAATATCTCATGATCACTAGTCAGGCAGATACGACAACGCAGCTCTCACAATCAGATATCGAGATACAAAATTAGGAATTAATATGACACAAGTCGTAGCAGCGTGACTCGGGACGAACAAATCAATACAATATCTACAAAGAAATATTGAATAATCATGTAAAAATATGTATATTGAATATTGGCGACTGGCGTTCCGAATGCAGTAACATTATCGACATTTAGCACTCGTACGAGTATGTTCGCTAAACGGGAGATCGACATTCGCTAGCGGCTCAGCGCCGAGTGGGGCCCGCGGCAGGCCAAGCGGGCTGGGACCGATAACAATGACAATGTCAGTAACGAAACTATAGCAGAAATAAAAAATAACACAATTAAAAAAGACAAGTCGTTAACAATAGATCGGGCGCCGAGCGCCTCCGCCGTACAATTTGTTATACCTACTACATCTAATTCTGCACTTACAACTACGACTTAACACTATGTACATACAATATCTTTAACCAAGCGATCTTTAAAAAAGTCTTAGTACTTTTTATCATATTAATTTGAAAATTTGTTAAATGTCTTTATCGTTAAATTCACTGAATCCACTCGCACCACATATCATTATTATGTTTATTTTTTTTTTCGTTTTCGTTTTATAACACAATACAAGTAACAGAATGTTTTAGCCCCGCTAAAAAACTACTAACATAAGTTTACAACTAGAGTACAACCGACGTAACTTGTACGAACGACGAGGCCTGCGCGCCGCCACGTGGCACGTGACAGCACTCGCCATATGTCATGGCGCGCGCTACGCTCGTCTTCATATCAATTGACATTTTAAACTGGTAAAATATAAACGTTAATCTATGAAGGAATCACGTTTTGTGTCGCCGACGCGCGTGCCCTCCCGCCGCGCGGGGCCCCGGGGAGCACGCTCGTCCAGCGGTTCAGTCGCAATTCGAGATCAAAAACTCGAGGCGATAATCGAATGTCACACCTCTAACACGGAGCGGCCGCGCCGCTAGCTGCCGGGACACGACGCATGTCGCATGACGCATGTCGCATGTCACATGCCACATGATCAGCCGGCGGCGCACCGCTCGCTTCAGTCCATTGAAATATCATAACAATACCATTTTATCACAATAGACAAATTAAAGTAATTTTGGGCACAGCGTTACCCGAGCGATGGCCTCGTATAAACTTGTAGTTTCGTTGACATTATTAACTAAAGTATTCATTCAAAATCCCGCATTTTGATATTCTAATTACCAAGTATCAAACAGTCAAACTGATAGATAAAAACACAGTATTCAAAACGAGTAAATTCTTCGAAAAATGTTAGTGTCGTCGCATCGGGGGCCGTGGGTTCGACTCCCGCGCGCTTTTTACTACGTAGTTAAGTAAGTTTGTACTTTGATCATTATTAGAGTGCAATTTTACAAAGGAACTGGAGCGTTGGGGGCCGAGACCGGCGGCCATGTCGGCTGTCACCGGACATCACTCACTCAGCAGTAACAACACGGTGAGATACCACTGCTGAGTTCAGCGACCCAGTACCCATAACTACGTCAAATGAACAGTCCGTGTAATACAATTAAATGGGATAGTAAACAAAAGCTTTCCTGTAAGCCAATAGGAACAGTTAATTTAGTGTTGAAGACAAACCAATAGAAGTTGTATGAGTAGTGGGCAGTCGAGAGTCGACATGGCCTCGCGTCCGCGGAGTGTTTGATACGACCGGTAGGTGCCGGGACATGTCACTAGAAGAAAACAACGTTCCACAATATGGCGTCGGTCGCGGCTCGCGTCCCGCGCCCCGACCGAAGGTACTCAGCTCTAATATGCGGATAATGGAATATACGGGGAATTTAAAATTTTCTTATTGCACTAACGGGAATTGATTACAGACAGTTAACACTAAGACATAGCGAGTGACGTCACGGCGGCGGGCGCCGCCGGCTGACGTCACGGACGCGCCGCGCTCCCAGCCGCGCGCGCCGCCCCGCCCACAGCCTGCAACAGACACGTGACGTCAGCACTCAGTCCACAGTACACAACAGCGGAGCCCGAGCAGCGCCTCGTACCTGGCGGCGTGCGAGGCGCGGCATCACCAACAGAAGACGGAGAGCTCGCCGCCGTGCGCGCCGCCCACCGCGCGCCACGAGCGGACGCCGCCGCCGCCCACCTTCAGCTGGAAACAACAAACAACTCCGTCACTAACCACATTCACATTTATACATTACGAGATAGGGCGCAGCTGGTATTCCCCACTCAAACTGAGCCTGAGCATGGGAAAGTTTCTTCACCCTACAGAAGAGCATACATAAAAACATTGTTGTGTTCCTGCCGGTGCGCAGCGTCCAGAGCTCATTGGGGAGGGAAGGGCACGTGACTCTGATGTTGCCAATCTTTCATAAGCTACGGTAACCTCTTACCAGTTTGCTACCGTCGTGAAATAAAAAAAGGCGGACCACATGCTTCTCAGTGACATCTAGCTCAGTGGTTTCCGTTTTTCACTGATGAGCTCTATAAACTTGCATCAGAATTTCATCATTAACACTTAACTACTGACGAGGCGTTATATGGCTGAAGCGACTCACACACTACGCAGATACAGTAAGACGTTATCTGCATATACCAATATGTTGACATTGGCATATAACAGCATCCGCAGCACAGAACAGAGATAGGATCTGCAGACTGTACGGTAACAAATATATTAACTGCGTAGTGTGCATTGCACATATACCAATCATCATCATCATATTATATGCCGTAGGACTTCCACGGTTGAGCATGGGCTTTCCCAAGAGGAAACCTCTTAATAGAATCTGTTGAAATATTAACCCACAATAGGTTCCTGTCCAGCAGCGAACTGCTTAAAGCTCATGACGAATCAACAAAGCTTGATTTAATCGTTTCGATTAGTGGTCAAAATGGCACTACTACTAGAAAAAGTAAGTTTCCGCAACGAAAAGAGTGGCGACGCGAAAGCAGTTACTACCTCCGTATATAGTTGCACTGGATGAGAGCGCACAAAAACAGCGGCTAAGTATTCCACACAGCGGACATTAGTATTTAGTTGACAATCAGTATGAGCTCCACACGTCGGGATATGGCTGACTTTTTTGCCTTTCAATTTGAGAAGAGTCGGCTTTCTAAGTATTTTATTTATTTCATGTGCATGAAATTACAGATTGTTAAAGTTTCTAGGTTTCATATCGTATATTCATGATAATTTCAATTGTCAAGTCAAAAAAATAAAATCCTATCTCTGTTCTATAGTCAAGTCCAATGAAGCTGTTCATTTTAGATGTTTTCTCAAAATTACATTTTCTGTCACTTCGTCAGACACATTTATTTTCCGAGAATCAAAAATCATAATAGATTGGGATTAATAGGAACGCAATGTATATTGAGAACTTAAAACTTTAAAAGAAAAGCTTATTTTTGTGTTTAAGCAGTTTCACAAATGGTTACCCTATCGGCAAGCATCAGCAAAAAAGCATAAATACGTGGAGTTTTAATTCCTCGCGTATCCATATAGGGGAGCTGCGGGCGCGGGCCGGGCTGGTCTGCGCGCGCAAGGAATGTCGCCCATTGATGCCTGCGGAGAGCGCTCCACACGTCGGGGACACTCAATGGGACAGCAGAGCACCCATTCACTACGCATTTTTTCTATAAGTGCGCGCGTTTAAAAAACCAACAACATTTTGTAATCAAATCAAGTAAGTAATTGGATGAAAATATCTAGAATACAACACAAGGGGCAAGAAGCTTCTTTTGTTTGAGCGTAATAATGGGTTTAATTTGCAAAAATCCCCTAAATTACTGATACTTAATCAATTTTTAAAAATGTAGTATTGGGATATGCATTTGGGAGTTTTGGCATTCGAGCTAACATTGTAAATTGAATATTTCAATAAATAGCTCGTTCTAGACTTTTAAATAATCGTTTGGACTAGATTTTTTTTTTCATTCTGCAATAACAATTTAATAATTTTTAAATCACATCCCAATTAATCTAATCTAATAATTATCCGTATAGTGACGGATTAAGAATACGCAATTTCACATTTAGAGTTACAGAATAAATGTCATTATTTGGTTGCTCACGATATGTATGTCGGTAGTCGGTATATAAACTCGGATCAAACTAAGTACTAAGAGATAGATTAATTTTCTTTGGATGACGCTCTTTGCTTCATTAAGTAATAAGGGGCCGGATGCGGCGGCGTGGTAACGTCCAAACGTGGAACAGTTCACGGCCGAGGATGACCAAAAACACTGAACTTGTACTAAGGATTAAGTACGATTGACACATTCGCAACATTATCATATAATTATAACAATGTGATCTGTTGTTTAGTTGACAACTGGCTGAGTAAACGGTTCTCAACCGTAGTGGAAATTTGGCTTCCAAAATTAGTTGTTTCACTATAATCGTAAAAGAAATACATATACCAAAGTTTCAGTATTAGGTACGTGTTATTCTAAACTGCCAAATGTTGTTACAATATTCACCACAAAATATAATACTCATAAAACGCATCTGTCTGTAAATATTTGTGTAACGCACTACACCAGATGTATGCGCCCGCATGCGCGGGGTCATTGACCCTGCGATAAGGGCTGATAGCTTATCAGCAAAGGTGCAACCACGGACGCATTATATAGGTAGGTACCGAACTTATATACCTATGCTATCTATATATATAGGAAGCAAGTATGATGATACCTAATCGTAGTTATATCAATAAGATAAGCCATAAAATATAGGTAAACAATGTGTAAACAAATATTGGCTGAACATGTTCCCATACAAGGACATATTTATTGTTAACAAAGTTTGATCAGTCAACATAGAATTAAGTACTAACAAATCGTGACTGAGACGTATTCTGAGAAATCAAAAGTAAAATTCTGCAAAATCTATACTAATATTATGAAGCTGATAATTTTATGTTTGGTTGAACGCGCTTATCTCAGAAACTACTGAACCAAAATGATTTTTTTTATCGAAGAGGGCTATATGTATAACATCACGCTACGACCAATACGAGCGAAGCCCCGGGCGAGCAAGTATTTTCTATTATTGGAGAAGAGTTCATGTGATTTAAAACTATTAAAAAAATTCGTAGAAATTCATCTGAAAAAACCTAGAATATTGTAATTTGGCTGGCTTATAATTAAATTAGGGAGCGAATGGCAGTCTTAGTTTTGTCATCGTAAAACAGACATCGCATACCTACCTGTTGTGAATTCTGTGTACACACATGGACTTCAGCTTTATTTTTATATATTTTTATTACAGACGAGTTATGTTACAGAAACTTTTCTAATTATATAAATATTTGAGCACGTCTGTTGTGTATCGTCACAAAATATACATAAGGTGGCACATCACGATTGAATGATGGCAATCACGTGTGGCGAGTGCGGAGTGGTGCCGGGTCACGTGACGCGGGACCGTGGGAGCGCGCCGCGGACGCAACACACATGTGCCCCACCCCGACGTCACCCACCAACCCAACATTCCGACACTACCTATACTACTTATAATTCTTCTTTATTTCACAAAATACATGTAATAAGTAATAATAGTACAATCTAAATAAATCACATAACTGAGTACTCCTTGATAAGCCACGCTAACCACACTTATGAAAGCCATACAAAGCTAAAAAAATGTCAGCAAATTTTGACGCCTAGTCGCCTACTGATATCAAAGAGACAGTGTACTTCTTGCAAGAAAGTTTTATGTACGACGTACTCTGAGAAATATACTACTAGTACAACTACATTTTCGAATCTTACGCGTATTTAGATACTGTTTAGATAAACTATTATTTTTAACTAGGTAGTATTTCCTGTTTTTACTTTTTTGTGAGCAGTTCTCCAATAAACTGCAGAAACAGACAGAGAACAGACTAGGTAAGCAGAAATTAGATACCACTTATTACGAGATATTACTTCCAATAAATAGAATTACTTAGTATTGTTATTGCGAAAAAATATTTATTGTGTTATATGACAAAAAATACAAAGCTTAGCTTGTTATATAACAGGTTGAGACCTAAATTGGTCAGAGTCCTAAATCTGATCACTTATCAATATTTGTTTATTTCTTAGCTAAGATAGGCGTAGCAGGCAATCGATGTTATAATCTCTATTGAAATAATAATCAAGGTTGCGCCATTCTCTGTGGTGAAAGAGTAAGAAAAGAAGTTGTTACCATATATTTTCATACCCAGAATAAGAGCCACGCCTTTTATCACCGCAGGGGTAGGCAGAGGTAACACACCCTTTGCCGTGACGTACGTCTTATGTAATAAGGAACGAGCCTATTAACAATAATCGGGCACTTTTCTAATCTCTGAGCTGATAGAGAGAATTTCGTAAGAGAAAAACACAATACCGTTTTTGGCATACCGAAAATCGAACCTGGGCACTTCCGAAGCCCCACTGAAGCAGTAAGAAATGATAAGAGGAACATTTACAGGTACTATACCTACGTAGACATCTCTATAACGTGAAGTTGGCACTTTAGTTAAAATAAAGTGTATGTAATCCGATAAAGGCAGCGGCTTCAAGGCCACGTACTTATTATACAATACCTTTCGGTATATTTTATGTGCATGTTACTACTACACAAACTTGCAACTACACGTGAGGGACTAAACACCAGACGAATATGGCTATTTAAGCCTCGACTTGTACTTATTATATGAAACACTGGATATGTGCACTTAGAAGACAGAAGCCATTATTTGGATGCTCTGTCGGGTTGCAAATATCCCATTGGTTTTTTTAATTGATAAAGAAAAGCTCATTTTAACTGAACATCCTGAACATAATAACTGAAAAATGTAATAAACGGTCATTATTTTATATTTATCTATTAAAAATTAACGTTTTATTAAACTTATATAAGAATAATAATGTGGTCGTTGGTAGCTACAAAGCCGCAAATGGAACAAATATCCTTTCTTTTTCTTTTTTTTTGAAAAGACAACGCCCGCACTAGGGAACAAGCCCTGTGTCGCGGGGAGCTTTACAAACATGAAACTAACGGACACAAAGTACACCCAGACTAGAAACAAATATCTATGAATCACACAAATATTTGTCTCGTGTGGGAATCGAACCCACGTCACCCAGCACGGCGATGTAGTGGCGAGGCGACCACCTTAACCACTGCGCCACGGTGACAGTCATTTAAAAGAAGAGAGAGAAATAAAAAAAAGTTAGAGAAATTCTGAACTGATGCTAAAAGTTGGACATAAATACGAGTGTACATTTCAAACTCATCAAGCTCATACGTAAAATAGTAATCCCTAGAGCCCAACTTTAAAAATTTATTCATGGCTATATTCAAATCCGCGTTTGAGCCACCCACCGCGGCTGACGTCGATTACTGTGCCAAATCACGCAGTAACCATGAAAAAACCGATCCGTATTCCGTAACTACTGTTAGACACCAGTTTTTCGAGCAGAACCAAACATCGGCGAACTGTGACTAAATGTTAAGTGTCGTTTACCATCTGCCATTAGCACAGTATCACTACACCGTACACCGGCCACCTCACCTGTGCAGCTGGGTGCTGTGCCTAAACTCGATGAGCAATTAGACAAGCCGTATCATGGAAGAATCGACCGCTAACCGCTCTAATTATTGGTCAGTTTATTAGTAAGATCAAATCGTTTAAAATGCTTGCAACTATTTTGTAAGATTAGGACAAATTCAAATCAATTCAAAGCTTAGACGACAGAAGAGATGTAATACACGCTACCAATAGATGGAATCCGGTAATCGGTGTGCGCATTATACCAACTCATAAATCTAAGTATTGAAATTCTTTTGGGTTTTCACAACATCTTTTCTTGTCTAGTTTCCGAGAAGGCTATGTTTTGTTTTGTAAGTTGGCCGAACTAGCTTGTTGAATGTTGCTGTTGTAGTCATGATAAACGTACAAGCCACTTCACGTTCATTTTAAAAGCCACTAACAACGAAAATTTTAAAATATTTCTTTTTTCTTAGAAAATACACGGAGTATTTCGATAAAAAAGGGGCTTCCATATTGGAACTAGTATTAGATTTGCACCGCGCGCTGGGCGGGAATTAGATTTGCACCCGACGCAAAATTGATAACATTCCCCGAGCTTAAAGTGTTTTTATAAATTTCGTCATGTAGGAAGTGCTTATTTCATGATTTATTTAACTAAAAATGTTTATAAAAAACGCCTAGAATATTGAGAACTAAAACACTGACACTTTTCAAACTTTGGCCTTGAATATTGATAATTGTGCAGGGTTCAGGATAAAGACGACAATATTGGGGCGTTGGTGACTTGGCGAGAGGTCAACCCAGACACATTAGTATGCGAAGCGCGTGAAGCATGACCCAGTCTCCTCACGCCTCAAGGTAGCCCCGAGCCAGGCCATTCAAAACTACCACTATTTTCTGTTGTGGTTTATATGAACCTAACGTGTCGCCAGAAACTAAGTAGGTAGGCTTTCTTTCTTATTATTCCCAAAAACTACTGATTTCAAGCACATAGGCCTATTCAAACCTACCAAACCTGCATGCGGCAGATTGTTCTGTGATAGTAATACTTGCACATGATGAGATTAGAAAACCGGCGGAAAAGTCAATACGTTGCTGCAATACTATCACTCTAGATAGATATAGCTTCAGCGAATCATGAATACGACACGGATTTTGTTTAGTTTGATGTAGAAAAGACACACATACCTGCTGCATCTTATCAAAATCGAGCGCAGGGCGGTGGCGGCGCGGAGGCGGCAGCGGCTGGCGCCGGCGCCGCGGCGACAGTGGCGCCGGCGGCGGCGCGCGCTCCGACACTGTGTCGGCGCCGCCCGCCACTCCTGCACTCACTAGTCCTGAACTTAGCCCTGGCCCACCGGCGCAAGCGCAGGCTCCCGCCCGTTTTGGTTTCAGCGCTTCTAGAGGTGGCGATGTCCTGAATCGCACTGGAGTCTCTACCTGAAAAGTGATTAAGTCGAAATTAATTTAAATTCCAAGATCAAACTTTTAGAAACAGAGAGAACCGAGATGATTAATAGTCGAATAAATAGCACTGCTAAGTGACCGAGTGGACTGAGTGGCTAACTGTGTGGATCATTTATAAATTAATTGTATTATGGAAGAAATATTTTGTGTCCAGATACACATAGGTAGCAAAGATAAAGAAACACAAAAGCTCGTAGAATGTTAGCAACGCTCACACGAGGATATGGCGACTAATGGTGTATGTTGGTCGATGATGGTTAATATGGGGTACCTTCGTGTCGTCATCGTCTGATGAGGGTGCGCGAGCTGTTAGCTCATCATGGTCGGCGTCGAGGTAGGGCTGCGCTGGCCACTTGCGCTTCTCTGGCGCGGAGGGGGGAGGGGAGGAGGCCCCTCGGCGCCGGGACTCTGCCGCGGCCGCAGAGCCGGAGGTGCCGCTCCCCGCGCCCGCGCTGGCCACAGGCGCTCCGTTGATAACCTGCCGCGACCATCAGCTCAGGACATGCCACCCCCAAGCAGCCTCGCGCAAGCGATTGACGGTGATGGTTACAATGGCGACAGTGACATTCTACGTTGATTTTACAGTTTTAGGCGTTTATGAGGCTGCATGGAGGCGTCATGACTTAAATAACAGGGCAAAATGTAGCAGATTTCTTATGTTATATTGTATCTGTCTAGCAAGCATTTAATCTAATAAAGTTACTTATACTCTACAAGTAGGACATACGCTTTTTTTTGTAACTAGTCTTCGTTAAATTGAGCATATTTGTGAGGAATCGGCGTTATGACATAAATAAGCCATGATATGGACCGACCATGCCGGAAATTCCGGTATCAAAGAATTGGTAACTATTTATGTTCCTTCAAATGAATTACATCTTATAAAAAATAGCTGATGATAAGATAGATTTGGAAGCAGTAGTAAAGTAGGGATCACTAGTACTAGGCGACTAAGAGTTATCGAATGTCTTGGCACAGACTTAAACTACTAACACAAAATATGAAAACCGTAGGGATTGTCTCGGTGGCGCAGCGGAAACTGTATACGACTGCTGTGCAAGAGGTCCCGGGTTCGATTCACGGGTCGGGTGGTAATGGTATTGGGTTTTTTTATCATGAAATTCCAGTACTAAGATTTTCCCGGAGTTTGGTAAACAAATGTTCCCGATTGATGACAATAGGCTCGCCTCCTATTTCATAGGACCAAACATAGCTGGCGAAATGTGGGTGTGAAACACCTCTGTTTACCCCTTCGGGGAAAAAGGCGTGATGCTATGTATGTATTTAAGGTTTCTAAAATATCATTAAGTGCCATAAAATTCCAAAAATCAAAGACACGAGGTATATTCCGTTCCTTTGATAAAACTTAACACATCAAACATGACATGTAGATGGAGAGTGCAGGCCACGCGACGCACGGCACGCGGCGTCGTCTCGCCTCACCGTGTTCACACCTCCACACATCATTATATTGTTACCTAAACTTACACCGGCGGCGTGCATCCGCACGGCTCATCACGGCACCAAGTTACATAGCCGCCGTCAGATTCATTTACACCTAACCATGATTCCTTTAGTACTTGTTTGCGAACAACATTGAAGTTAGAACAATCGTATGTGTCAGCCAGTTCCAGCGACTAAGTCAGCTTGTGCAATAACTTAAACACTAGCCGGTTGTTTGCATTGTGCAGCGTGCTAAGAAGCTAGCCAGGGGCCTCCTCCCGCCGAGCGACGAGCGCCGCACACACTACTGGCAATGCAACCTCTCGACTATTACCAGAACAAACAATGCAGGAATGGCGTTACGTATTTAATATTATCACACGACGTTTTTCTTTCTTTAGAAAGCCATTTCCGTTTCCTTTTTGCAATTAAAAAAGTGCGGAGACAAAAGAATTTCTAATTTCAAGCCAAGCGCAAGATAAACAAATGTTATGCAGCCGGCAGACGGAAAAAAATGAATAAAAACTCCGATTGTTTTGTCTTGTTGGTGAAAAAGCGAGAGTCAACTGAAGACGGGCGCGCACGTTGGCGGGCGCGGAGAGACCGCCAGCGCCTCTATCGATCCGCAATTTGCGCGCTCCACATACTCGTGCGCGTTATAATTGAAAATAATTATATTGACTTGATAACCTAATTTGTGTACAAACCACCAGAGCGGTAAATCTGGTTCGCAATCTAATTAGAAGCCGGTCGCCTCGCCCACTGAATATTAATTGTCCATCGAGTACGTACAGTACGTACACTACACGCTAGACACCTACGCTTATATAATCGGCTGAAACTAACAATAGTGTATAGGTTATTACCCCAGCGGAGAATAGAATGCACCGACGACGGCGGTGTTTCGGTCGAGGTCTGCGAGTGAACAGACGCCGCGCCCCGTATAGAATGCGATGTACAAGTTGTCGACGAGTTGATGGCTCCATTATACTCGCGGCAGATATACGGCACGCTGTGGATATAGACAGAGGACCTCTTCACCTACAACGCAAGACGACAACCGCCTGGTCGCCGCCACTCCGCTGCGCAACACGCACATTTACCAACTACTTGCACACCACGTTTGGGTTCGCATTATCCACACTACAGAAACAGAAGAGAACGGTGACCCTACAGTTACCCTCTAAACAATTATTTTTACCTATACTTAAATATGGTTCTAGATATACCCATATTTAAGTATAGGCAAAAATAACCTACTTACTACTTACAGGTAATTATACCTATATGGGTTACTAAATATGGGGCTTGTCTGTGCCTGAAATATATGACTTATTTAATATAATTATAGTTTCATCGGATTTCTAAGCGTAGCAATTCTGCAAGTAGCTTTCATCAGTAATGCTACAATTCAAGCCTTGGTAATCGTAGATCTTGTTGAGAAAATATTTCCAAATACACTATTCGGTAATATTTTGGACAGTCGATTCATTTCCGAGCACAAATTAACTACGTGCTTACTGTTAGGTGATAATTTCTTCTTTTCAAAAACGAGGTAATTAACATCAAAACTGCGACTGCAGTCTTCTCGGTATCATTACATAATTGGTCGGTGTAGAAAAAGTGCAGTAAAAACGTCAAAATTACTAGAACGTATGGCGAGGTCGGTTTTTTCTCGTGAATTTTCGCTCGCCGCGGGCGTTCACCTGCTCTCGGCATATCGTCAGTCGTCACTTTTTAATCTGTTCGCTACATAACTGCATCGCTGTCGACACATTTCATAGCTTGATCAAATTTTATTTTATCACTCAATTAACCTAAACGGATTCAACCCAAATTTACAAATAGAATAGAAATTTGCTTACTAATGTTACAGAGAAATTTCACTAGGATGGAAGTCTTTGTACTAAAATTAAAGCCTATAAAATGAATAAGGCAATATTATTTTCTTATCGACACACCAGCCGCAGCCTTTAATAGAGTCGTGCCTGAAAATATTGAGGTATACGTCAAGTGTCTGCCTAATAGGCCCCGTGACGGCCACTGAGAGCATGAAGGGAGGATGAGCGGGGACCGGGAGGGGTGACAAGAGGTGAAGGGGGTTGTCTACGGCTGTAATTTAGTAGCGGCGTGTCGTGGCGAATTAATGCGGCTAGCAGAGCTGGACATTGCCGAGGGATGCGAACCAGGAATTAGAATGGACATTGAAACATCTTTATTTCACAATTGCACGAACAGGAGCTCGGAGATAATTTAATTCAGAAAATAATAATGGTAATTAATTTGCCAGAAAGATACTTGAACTACAATTTAACTTTCAGGAAAGTACATCATTAATTGTTAGAAAACAGTAGAAATATCGAAGATAAAGAACATAGCTGTCTTTAGAAACACGTTGGAAAGTAGCAACTAATAAAAATGAGCGACAACAAAGCATAGAACAAAACAAGTCCTTATGGACAGTGAGAACAACTAGTATAGAGATGATAGAATGGATGCGCGTTTAAAAGAACAGCTTGCTGAACAATGGCGCTGCATCAGCAAAAAGTTACAGCGCTTAGCTGGACCAATTACGTCACTTGATAGCATTGTCTTCCCTCTTTTCGAGGCATATAACATGTCTGTTACGCTTGCTTCAATTGTTTTACGACCAATATGGGGTAATTAAGATACCAACTTGATGGATCACAAATTAACGTAGCAAATGTGGTGTAGAATAAAATTAGGATTTTGCAATTTGTTTTTGGGACTATTTACGTTATGCGAAAATAAAGATTACTTATGCTCTTTCTTAGGACGGACTCCTGGCTCAAAAATAATTATTGAAGCTGATAAAGCCACGAACAACTACGAAGTTGTCATCTTTTCCATAAGGTGCGGTCTAAGAATCCAAAAAAAATTTTGCTCAAGAATCTCGGTTAATTTAATTTAACCACAGCGCATGTAATCATGCATTTTGTAGATGCATTACATTTAATTCCGATGTGCAAACTAGTACAAAGTTAAACCGCTAAGAGACTGATCTTAAATAGATTGTATAAACAAGGAAATTACTAATACGAGCTCACAGAGCCGACACTGAAAGCATAATATTCCGTACATCCCGTCGTTACTCGCTCACTCCCCGGCGGCGACGGCGACGTACGCCTGTGCAATCAAGTGCAATATCCCTCGTGTCGTGTACTAAACCTTACATCCCGTGTCTTTATTATGTCATATTTTAATAATTAATTATAGATAGCGGAAGTGCTCTTCGTTCTAAGAATTAACTCTTGCAAGCGTTGTTAGGTTAAAGAAACAAATTTATTTTACAAGCCATTAAGGAAAGTGAGTGAGTAGTAACCGACACGCAAAATATGAGCTCTGAATAGCATTTCTTCCATTAGTACAAATGTATAATTTCAGTATTTGGTATTTATATATTATCCGTTAATAGTGAACGATTACATTATAAGAAACCCTAGGAGTAATTCAGATTATGTCTGAACCGGCAACACGCATAGGAGCAGTATTTGAAGATTTTGCCGAAACACCTTGTTGGACAAACAGATTGGACAACTGTTTTGCTTAGTAAAACGAAATTACACCCTTGCCCAGCAGTGAGGAATTAATCGATTGTTGATTAATTTTTACTGCTCAAGCTAAGGTCAACAAAACTTTTGATTGAATTTTGATAGTTTCCCAAAGTTATAAATTTATACTTTATTTATTAAGGCAAGTTTTCAAATATTCTTGTTGTTGTTCACTTCATGTTTTAAATAATTTCAGTAGATTTTGTTGTAACAATCTCCCGTTAAAATCAATCAATTCAAATAAAGTTCGTTAGCTAACTTATGCTCTTTGTAGGGCAATGCATTTTATGCATTTTTAGCACCAATTTAAGTCATAATGTTCTATAATTTAGATAACAAAGACATCAAAGAATATTAAATAATGGGTATAATCTATTTTTTAACAAACTCTTTTTAGAAAACTCTTTGAAGTGACGCTTTGAGACGATACTTTATTAAATTTTGCTGAAGACTTTTTGTTTGAGGCCATTTACTTTTAAACTTTAGTGTAAATTTAATTAAGCATTTTTTTTTGTAAGTATTAAAGTTTTGATGAATGATATTATGTAAAACTGCCTTAAATAGAACACGTTTAATGAAGAGAAGGAAAGCGACGAGAGGGTTACTACCACAGAACAGAGATAGGTTTCGTGGGTACTACTAAACACTATCTAATTAGCCGGTCAATTATTATTATAATTAACCGGTTATTCTGTCACCCAACAAATTGGTATAAATGTACAAATAAAATTCGCCTTTTTTTAGAAAGGATTGATTTTTAATTTTATACTTAGGTCTCTTCCCCGGCAAATCGGTTATTTTGTACGAATTACGAAATACCCGCAAAAAGGTTTCGCTTTGGGAAATTTAACATTACTCTACTATCATAACTATTTTTGTTCAGTGCGAGAGAACCAGAAGAACAAGTTCGTATATTAAAATTTTGTCTTAATAATGGAGTAGGTACTTAGGTTAATCACGTTCAAGTTGGACTGTCATCTCTCAGTAGGAGTGTTGAGAAGTTCGAAATTGAGATAAATACTAGATTAGTGTAGATTACTTTTATTCGGTGCATGTGAGGCCTAGATCTAAGCTAAATTATTACTTCGCTGGAACAAAATTGAAATGTATTAAGCGCCTAGCAAGTTGTAGTCGAGTCTAGTTGACACGACGACGCGTACGACAGACAACTCATACAATAGGTATGTGGGAAATATTTTGTGTATAAAAACTTCAATTCTCGAGAGGCCTCAACATATAACAATTAATAAAATTATGTAAACAGAGAAATAAAATAATTGTTAGAGCTATATTTAGTACGTATTTTTCTGCCAGAGACACTAGTTAGCCAAGAAATCTGAATTTCGTGAAATACTAATCTTCAGGGTCGACAGAGCGCGTGAGTCGTGTACAGTGAACCTAGTTTTCCAGAGCAGCCGTGAAAACATTGTCAGTTAAAAAATACATATCATATACATATTTTATTTTATACATTAAGTTTACCAAAATATTATTACATATTATTCATATTAAAACTTTTTGTAAAACTACTGTTGGTTTGATGAAAATAAACTATTATAAGATTCGATACACACTGAATATATATATCTAAGGTCTTATATTAATAAGGATAGTTGCTAAAGTAAAACCTGACAATGAGCAGCTAATCTTCATAATGATGCTAATTCTCTACCAAAACTCATTTTACTCGGTCTATTTTCTAACTTTCCATCTATAAGTAAGCCCTTAGTTGCCTCGTAACTACTACGTTTATTAAATTAATTGATATTAAACCGGTTTTGTTTATTATCCTGCCTTATTCACGTGAATAGCTTCAATTAAATAGTAAACTGATGAAATGTAGAATTAGATTGTAAATGACAGATAATGATTCATTTAAATCACTACAGACAGGCGAGTCCTCCTAACTACATACATATTTTGCAATCGGTACAAGTATATTTATTTTCAAACACAAGGCTTCTTCTGCCATTTTGGGTATAAATTTGCGACTCTTATTTAAATTACTATTTACTTCTTTTACTATTTACTACAAAGATAATGAGTGAGACGCTCACTTTATTTTAAGTAAGTACAAGAAATGATTCGGCAAGTATACATGAGTATATTATGTAGTTAATTAGGTACGACTAAATTGTACTAAAGTTAGCTTATTTCAGTATAATATTAAGTACATTAACTATTTTGACTATTCGATAACAATAGAATATTTAAGTTTTTATTCTCTACGGAACGACAAAAGATTTATTTACTTTTAATTTGACTGAAAATTCCTATAACATAATGTAAAATTTATTTATGTTTTAAAGAAACGTTTCTCTGTTATAAAGAAACTTTTCGAATATAATAACGATAAGGAATCTTTTAATTGCGAGAGGTTTGATTAGATAGGTACTATGGAGTATGGAAAAATATGTCAGAATGTAACTTCCACAATATATTCGGACATTCGGTAAATAAAACTGTATAACCGAATATGTAATATTATATATATTGTGAAAAGACCCATTATTGGCCCTAGGTAAATTATATTATTTAGAACTATTACTCAGCTCCTATTTTTCGTAACGTAATGTCATCCTATGGCCTATCCAACACTCCAACACAAAAGAAACGTTCGTTCAACCAAACAAAGGAGCTCTACAGCTTTATAATTATTAGTAAAGATGTGTGTTCTACCCGCAGCGCAGTTAGGTTGAATCGTGCTACAATCACTTGTGCCATTCTACATGCAACACTGGTGACGTGCTGATCAGAGATGATCAGTGACGTCAAGCGTACATACCTCTAGTTCCTCCTCCGAAGAGTGGTGGTCGTATAAGTGGTCAGGCTCGGGGTCGGGCAGGAGTCGCGGGGGCGTCGGTGCGCACGCGCATGCCTCGCCGCCCATACCTGTACAACAAAATAACACAATCTTTACAAATATACCTGATTGATTATAAATTTCATCACAATATAAATATAATGTCATTGACTCGGCGACGCAGCGGGTAATGTATACGAATTCTGCGCAAAAGGGTTCCATCTATTCGGTCGGTCATAAATGGAATTGGATTTTACTGTTATAAAATTAACAGGTACAGATCCAAACAATATTAATGAATTTACTTTTAAAAGAAAACAAAGTAGTTACAATAAATATAAAAGCTTCTACATCTGCATAAATCAAGATTCTTATTATTAATTGGACATTCTAATGAGCAGTAAACAAAGTTAAACAAACATTATGCTTACATGACCAAAGACATCAGAGACAATAAATTATTTTAATGCCACACTCACACAATCGTACACAAAACACAAACTATAACAAAATATATGACAAAGTTACAATTTTCCTCGCCGCAATGACAATTAGCGTCTTGTTACCTGACCAATTATATCGTCCAATAAGTATAACATATTATGCTAATTTCATACGATTACGTTTCATTAATAGTGTACTATGGACAATGATACATTGTTTTGATATAGGTACGCTGTATGTTGAGAAGATAGACTATCATTGATGTATTTATTGAATTATAATTACTAATTAATCTATACATGAACCGCAATAGTCAAAAAGGAAAGCCGGACGAAGAAAGTCCTTTACAACAAACAATTGAATGATCAAATACCGCAGGCTGACAGAGGCTCTGACAGAATTTTCTAAAATGTTAAATAGAGAGACTTGAGCCAACGGCGTGGGTTTGACAGACGCATGTTACTAAATGATAAGGGTTCTTTGTTTGTACACAAAACAAAGTTTCGTAATTATGATAGGTTTGAATTGAGCAAATGTTTACCGTTCATTACGTTCAACAGTCGCTATCTGCGGCATCAAAAACATCACCACATCGCCTTTGTTATGTTTGCCGATTTATTATTTGTACAATATTATCCAATTAGAGGTCCGTTAAAGAACGGGAGTTCTTACTAAGTTCTCGAAGGCCGACGCACGGAGGGACGCCCGGACGGTTACTTGCCATACGAAATAGTTACCTAAGCCAAAATAGCATTAGAATTCTCAAAAATGACAAGACCATAAATCATAATTATTATATCTAGGTAGAGTGACCGATTAGAAAGGCCATCATGAGAGGGCCATGAATGTGATAAGCTGAAAACCCTTTGGGCGCATAACGTTCAAAGCGCAAAATGGTAAGCACTGGTAAAATGGTAAAAGAGCAAAATGTTAAAGGAGCAAAATGGTAAAAGCGCACAAAGTTAAAAGAGCAAAATGGTAAAAGCGCAGAATGGTAAAAAAATCAGTTGCATCGCTTATTAGCTGCTATGATGATAAATAATTTAATTTTGGTGAATTGTGACTCCCTCATAGCAACAATATAAATAAATCAATTTGATTTTATTTTTATTTAATTACTTTCATTAATAGTACGTTTTTTTATTCTGATAATTATTATGTATACGTTACGTAGTAGTAGATGATGTCATTATGAACATTGTTTCTATTAGGGAGTCACAATTCACGAAAATTAAGTTATTTATCATCATAGCAGCTAATAAGCGATGCAATTGATTTTTTTACCATTCTGCGCTTTTACCATTTTGCTCTTTTAACTTCGTGCGCTTTTACCATTTTGCTCCTTTAACATTTTGCTCTTTTACCATTTTACCAATGCTTACCATTTTGCGCTTTGAACGTTATGCGCCCAAAGGGCTGAAAACAAGTCACGATATGACAGGGGGGGGGTTAGAGTGCATTGTTATAGGCTGATAGTACTAAATTATTTCCATACGCTCAGTACAACTAGTTCATGCTCTTGGTTTCCATAACAAAGCTAGGTATACAATTACAATCAGATGACTCTATATTTTAAATATGTAATAACATCTTTATGTGGTAGGCTAATCAGGCGACATCCGGTGACCGATACACCGATACTATGGTTAGCGGTAAGCTACACGAGTGACGACAGGACGCAGAGCTTGTTCAGACCTGTCGTGACAAGCCAACACCTGTTATATAGTCCTGTCGCACGTTTTAACCTTGAATGTTTGTACAAATGAGTCAGACTATAATATAGAGCTTTGTATGTGCGCTATGTAATAAAGTTAGCGTTATTTAATAAGGTCTTCCCCAGACCTTACCTGCCAGCGTCCTCTCTACATGTTTGTGTTATAAACGACTAACAGATCATTAATGAAGAGCTTCGGTGTTATATTGATACGTATCAGTGATGGTAGGAATGATACTACTACTAACATTATGATTTACAATTGAGAAAGAATCGAGTTGAATCTGGGTGTTGATATCTATCTATACCTACATATATTCGCATTCAGCTTGTCAAAGCATTTACAAAATTATCAGAATACCATTACCGATCAATGCACGGAAGATCTTCACTTGAGGACACACGGTACAACCGATTTGGCTAACTTTTTGGTGTTGATTTGTTGAGTTGTTGTTTGTTAATTGGAACATTTCAATATTGTACTTGTGCGAATCTCAGGTGGGTAGCCACTTACTTAATAATATTTTTTTTTGTTTTATATCTCATTGTTACGTAGGTACTTTGGATCTAAGAAGGAAAAATTATAAACAGTTGAGAGCTCTTTACAAAGTTGTAATAAGCACTAGTTCACGAAGAGAGGACGGAAGCTGGATGCACAGACACAGGAAGGGGGGAGGAGGTCCGAGGGGACGCGGGGAGGATGAGAAGTGGGGGGAGCTGTTCATGAACTTGCAGCGAGCGGCCGCGCCCCACAGATTATGTGCTTGTGAACTGTTGCTGCTTTGTTGTGCATTATATTAATGTACATTTTTATGCAATACTAGCTTCTGCCCGCGTGGTATATCGGTACATGATACCCTATGTGCTATTCCAGACTGTGCTAAAATCTGTGTGCCAAATTTTGTATACTTAGATTCTTTCAGCCATTCTGGCGTAATTACGATACAAACAATCATCCCTCCAATCTTACTAATTTTCGCATTTATTTAGTACAACTATGAAATAGAAATGTTCATCTCTAAATTGTCTTATATAGGTATCTACCTAATAAGGTAAATGTGGACTCCTTCTAAAAGCAGTCGCTCTTAATTTCGAACACTATAATGTATTTGGTTTCTGATAACGTGACCACTATTTAAAGTTTTTCAACAACAATAAAACCAAGTTTCTTTTCCCAATATGTAATAATATGGATCGACTTTAAAATAACCTTCTCATTTGTGATTGTGTATTGGTATCCTATTGTATCTGAGATATCAACAGACAGATAAAGGGGAGCATTATGGATTATCTTAAACAAGTATCTGTCGACAGTGAACCATTTTCCGTATAATTGACGATAGCGGAAGCAACAAACATCCTCAGAATTCGATAATGTTTGCTCCTGCGCTAACCTTCTGATAGATGTATGTGTGGGACACATTCATCACTGTAATGAGTGGGTTACGGTCGAGTGACACGCATCAACTTTCAACCATTGGCCTTGGCCATAAAATAGCTATACAAAAAAAAAAATTACCTACCTACGCAATGTTTTGCATTTTGTTAAAACTACGCACTGAATTTACTAATTATTTACAATTTAGCTTCCATCTGCTGTTTCATCGATGACACACAAATGCATTATCGTAATAAAACATCAGACATTGCAGTCTATCTATGTATATGCCAAGTTTCATTGATATCTAGTAGTTTTACATATCAGCACAGACGTCCATCCTCTTAAAATTTCCCTTTTATATTAGTAGTAGGATTACAAATCCATGTAAACGTGATCAAAGCATCTACTAGAGGCAGTCAGGAACTTGAGATGACAACTGATGCGTGAGGTTATTAACGTTGCACGATTTGAGAGTAGTACAGATCAGGGACCTCTTGACTAGCTACTAGCAATCTTATACACAGGGCGACTTTTGATTCTTCCGAATTTGAGTTATATTTCAATTCAAACTTGCCTGGTTCGGTTTTTAATTTCGTTATTATCCCTATATAATAGCTTGCTATGCCATTTTTATGTTCATTCATTCTAATGAACAGGCAATCTAGTGCAAAAAGTACTGGAATGAATACGCTATGGAATTACGATTTTGAAAAAAAATTAAAATCACTATCTTCGGGATTTTTTTAAAGAAGACAGGTACTGAGCTGGTCTGATCTCGAAGGAAATATCAGTGGACTTGTTATCTATTTATATGTATAAATATAAATACTGCGTAAGTGCGTATATCTCACTAGGTCACCAGGCTTTGATAATAACTTTAATGTTCAAGATTATTATTATATAAGCCAATATTTATCAAATACCTACTTAAAGATATACATTAGGTACATATTGACAAGTCCAAATATAAAACAGGATTGTTTTCCGCACATCACAAGATGGTCAGATAAAATCAAAACATTGTCGAAACGGTCCATAATGTTATTCAAGTTTTTTGTGTTGTTTGTACAAAGTGGTAAGAGCAACAATAGTACGGTGCTGTTAGCCTTATTGCCAACTCGTTTGACGAGTCACAAGTCGCGTAGTTTCAGTCACTCGTATAGTCGTATCGCTTTGTAGTTCGCCTTCGATAGATCAACTTATTTTAGTAAACATTCTATTCTATATTATTGAATTCTACTTATTATACCACAAATATTTTCAGTGAATACTTTGGCGATACCAAAAATAAACATATACTTAGAAGCAATTCGATTGTTATTAATATACACCTACAAGAGGCAACATTTTAATGATTCAAATGAAATAGCTCCCAATAATTGTATTCTCCGACTTTCAGAGAGCAGTAATTAAATACTTACTGGGAATATTGAATTTGATTTCGACTTACCTATAAGAAGATTTGATCACAGACATTTATTATTATTAGGTACATCATGCTTTCAGTAGGCGTAGTACAAATGGTTTTTAGAATGTTCAAATGTCAGAAACTGACTGACAGGAACGTCAGAACAATAATATAACTAGTATAAAAATTATAATAAACATTTAGCTAAAAGCATTAACAAAGCCGCCCATACAAGTATTGTACAAATAAAATTCATAATAGACCAGTTGTTCACAACAAAACTATCAGACAAATACAAAATAACAATAATAGAATCGCAGTAGTCGAATACAACCATTACGAATCAAAGCACGTCCACGTAACAAATATTATGGCTTCGGAATTAAACGCCAAATTGTGGCCAAACCGGTCTAGCCAGCTCCGCGAGTAAATAAACAGCTCGCGGACCTCATACACACTCTCAAATACTACTTTATAACTAAACATTATTAATAGATTTTGTTAAAATACTATATGTTTATAGAAACGTACTGGCATTGTGATGGATCAAACGATGGATTCCTATGACATCTGTGTCTTACAACGTTTTGAGCCAAATTTATTTTCTATTGAATTATGATTCTAAGGTCATCATTCATAAATAACAATAGCGCGGATGGCTTTTAACTAAAACTTGTTTTTAAATATTGCCAAAGAACCTATTATTATGATCAACTTGAATAAAACTGTATTTGGACAAAAGAGAAAGTCGAAAAGTGTACAATTATGTTTATAGATTGTCATTTTACGTCTTTTGATGAACATTTAAATAATAAATTGTAGTATCGAAGTGAAGCTTTGAAGCTATATTACACAAGTTCGAACTACGCTACACGAATCATATAAATAAGTTATGCTAAACAGCATACGAAGTGGTCAGAAACATGCAGTGGCGACGGGACAAGTTAAAAATAACGATAAAAATCGTTACAAAGGGATTATTTCCAGCGCAGTAGAACAAATTAAAATAGACGGCGGAATCAGCGGCTAAATTAGACGAGCCGGGGGAGGGTTCACATGTCGAGGGTTGTACCGTGTTCGCTCTAATCTGACTAATGAACTGCAAAAAGTATACGGAGCTCTCCCGACCATAATGTTGCATTGTTTGGTCGATGTATTTTTTACTATAGAAAAACGTTAGCAAATATGTAAAAGCTACTTTTTTTTTAAGTTACTTTTTATGTTACGACATCACCATTTCAACCCATAAACAACATGCCACTGCTAGGCACGGGTCTCCTCCAAAGAATGTCAAGGGAATTTAGCCTACTATACCAGGTGGGCCAGACGGGTTGGTAAAGGGTTTGTTACGACATATGCATACGGTAATTAAAGCATTTGAATAAGTTCTTTTCGATTAGGACTAGGTACAGTGTAGTACTTAACAATATACAAAATTTAAAAATAAGGCAGTATTATACAGTAATGGTAAAAATTGAGATGAATATAAAGAAAGAGAATAACAATGAGCGGTATGAGCGGGCGCTGAAAGCCACGTCGCAAGTCAACGTCCGTCAGCGGAGCATACAAAGTGAAGTTCGCATCGGAGGGCAGCAGCATACACAATGCTGCGCTGTGAATAATTGAAAGGGCCCCGACGCGAACGCACCGATCTCATCTTATCCCACATCCATCACCGTGCCAAATGTCCCACTGCTTACGGTTCAAACTAGGGAACAATACAGGCAAACTTATCGCTCTCCGCGAGATCCAGCGCGCAGGACTGCCAGAAAACGAAAATAGACAAGTCTCACTTGGCTCACGGTTGCACATTAGCTAAAAGCATGATTACGCGAGAGTACACAATAAACTTTTTTTATCGTGGACATCCGTGTTAACTATGTACATACGCTAGTAAAATAATTTTAAAACTATTTTTTCTACTGCTTAAATGTACTTGTCCATTTTTTACAAAAATCTAAATATGAAGGGAATAGCTCAAGTAAATATTGGGCAGGGGAAAGTTGTCAAAAGCTTTTATAGCGTCCATTTCTCAAGATTTGAGCGGGGCATTAACACATGCCAAGCCTGCCGCCTGCAGGAACAACCCTAGATCGTTTGAGGAGACGGGACGTGGCCGTGCCGGGCCCAGTCACGAAACGTCATGGCCCGTCGTCGTGTGTCCATACGTTTGTTCTCTCCACAGTTTGTTTATTCACTCGTCCGTCTACTACTTTGTCCACAATCCCGCATTCCTCTCACACGCACGTATCTTATTAGACGCGGTCATCAAATTGATCGGTTTATTGTTCAACCTTCGAATAAATTCACCAAATGTGTTTTTTGCACAAACTGTACAAATGTATGCGTCTCGTTCAGTGTGGGCGATAAGAAAACTAAAGATAGTGTTAAGTTACGTAATAATAGATTAAACCTAGGGTCGTATTATCGCAAAGGTAGGCACATATAATATGGCATTGATTTTCCTCTCATCTTACTTACCTAACTATTAATAGATGAAGAAAATGATTGAGACATATTTATTTATAATATATTTTCACTGCCATTTATAATACAATTATTTTGATAGAAAACATATCACTTGGTAACTTTGGTAATTTTAACATTTGATCCCTAAAAGAAATATTCATATCGGACTGTTAGTTTCAGATATAAGTGGGTTTGAAATGCTGCAACTTGGTAATATTATCTTAAAGACGTGGCCGTAAAAAGCATCGGAAGCTGGCCTATAATAAACTGAGGAACAAAAACTGTGCACTGAACTTGAACCTTACAGCATAATGGTCAATGTCAGTTGAACAGTTACGTTAGCCTTGCTGGCGGTCACGGCTCGACACCTGGTTACTTCATTATATATCTACTTATTTCCATGTAGATACATTACCTACTCCGTACACTATTAACTTTTTGGTGAAAAAGAAATAGATCGCATTCTTAGAAAATATTTCCTTCTATAAATCTCAGTATATCTTTTTAAGTCAATGGATGTATTGACTTAAAAAAATATACTCATCAAAGTTAAGGGCCTTCCCTCGGTTTTGCACCAAAAACGGCTTTTTTCTGAAGCCTACTCCTCCTAAACGACTTGTTCGAAAAATTTGAAAAAAATATATTTTGATAATTGATCTATCTACTACATTTTCAACATATGAAATTTTCGTACGACTAATACTTTTGCCTCAAAAAATATTTTAAGTTGAGATATATTTTATCTTAAAATCCCTAAAACTTTAAAACGGCTTTATAGTTTGAAATTATTTTTACACTGATAAATTGGTGGTAAAATTTACTTTAATCTGAACATAGCATATGTAAATCGATCAATATTTTCTTAAGAAAATAGGCCATAATACGATTTCTGTACGTTAGAAATTCAAAGGTGCTCTGCGCGGGCGCGGGCGGCAGACAGGCGTTAGCCTTCAGACGGGAAGGCTGTGTCGCTCGTTGCTCCATTTTTACTATCGACTGAATATAGTGCTTACAGGTATAATATACACACAAACAGCGAGCGCGGCGGGACGAGTAAATAAATCTAAGGTGTCACGCAGAGCCGTCACGTCTTTCTCGCTGTGTGCCGAAACCTTTTGTGCAAATATTTATGAACTTTAATATTTTTTTTTGAATTTTCTGATGACTACTCCTCCTAACCGTTTAGAAGGAGTAATCTTTTTGCCCCATCGGCCATCAGTTCTGCGAGCTATATTCTCAAACAAAATATTTCAAATGATCCAATAAAATGGTTTACAATTTATAATAGTGTCTGTGACTGTCACCGTGGCGCAGTGGTTAAGGTGGTCGCCTCGCCACTACATCGCCGTGCTGGGTGACGTGGGTTCGATTCCCACACGAGACAAATATTTGTGTGATTCATAGATATTTGTTTCTAGTCTGGATGTACTTTGTGTCCGTTAGTTTCATGTTTGTAAAGCTCCCCGCGACACAGGGCTTGTTCCCAAGTGCGGGCGTTGTCTTTTTAAAAAAAAAAAAAAAATATATATAGTAGTTTATAACGTAATTACAAAGTAAGTGTTGTAAACAAAACATTAAATTCATCAATGAAAATAGGTAAATATTTTTTTTAATACAAAAGTAAGTTAAAATAGTTATTTATTTAATTATAATTTACAAGATAAAATAATTATCTTCGATACTAATAATAAATAAGTACCAATAAAACTATGTAAGTATTTACATAAATACCGAAAGCAAAACATTTAAATTAAAAAAATCTCAATACATAAAAATATTGGCAAACAAATAATTGTGTACACGAGTCCTTTAAACTCTCTATACAAAATAAAATACCAATTTTAAAACTGTTATTCCGGAATCGTAGGTAAAAATGCCGAGCTAGAAGCGCATGTCTGCGTTTACGCTTATTCTGTGACCATTGTATTATAGTGTGCGCGAGTTGGCAAAGGAGCGGGGATATGCAGTGAAATAAGCTAAGCTCCACCCATACTCTCAAGGTCATTGGCGACTAGTTACGCCTTAATCATAACTGGTTACAGAGTAAGAGATGTATGCATGGTGCGTTGAATGAGTCCCGCATGACAGAGTTGTGCGGTGTGCGCGTCAGCAGGTATCGTGCGCAAGCGCATGCTGCAACTATCTGCACGTAGAGCATCTCTACACGAACTTCATTGCACAGTCTTCTAACCGCAGCACGTACAACATCTACTATTAGTAGTCGAGGAACGTCGACTCCTCACTCACAAAACATAATATTTTCGTGTTACGTAAGTCGTCTTAATTTTGCCAAATTATAGTTAGGTATATCTATGTAATTGATCATATATAAATAATATATGTTGATCAAGAAGCGGTTGTTAATTCTGATTTATTGTTGTATTCAAAATACAATAAGTATGAACAACAGACATTAATTACCATCATGGCTAGATACATTCCTACATAGACATTGACGAACTATTTAGATGAACATTTTGGCAGAAACTACCACCGTAAATTCTATATTCGTGATTCAGAAATAACTGATTGTATAATAAAATAAATGATTCTGTCAATGTACTTATACTACTCAAATTCATACAGTTTGTTTTATTTCTCTGAATTCATCTAACATTTACATCGTATAATAATAACAATCTAAGTACGTGAAAGCAAGTATGCTGTAAAAATCCAAAGTAATTTCGTATGTAAATTTAGAGAGGTAGGCAACTATTTGGTAGTAATTAAATACTGTGTATTTTAATAACAATTGTTTGTTCGCATAGCTTACCGGTCAAGTTCAAGGTACAAAATATAACAATATAGCCGGCAATAGCTGTTGGCCATTAGCGAAACAAAATGGCGACGATTAATCATCGCGCGAATCATTACGGCGCCCATTAGAAATGTAAATGAAAGGTCACGAAGATTAAATAAGTTTAGTTATTTATATGGAATTTTAATGTTATTATTTGTCCGAAGAGTTATATAGGGTGTCTTACACTGTAGTACTTTATTATACTCATTTATGCCTGGTAGAAGAATTATATAAAAATAAAACCCGGATTGAATTTTATCTAGATCCAAAACAATATATTTTCCATTGCAAAACAACTGATTGCATTATCTTTCGCGCTTAAACTACTTGAAGATAAAAATAAAATGTTTAATGAATACAAATTACTTTAACCAAAGCAAATTACACATTCTTAGTACATATCCAAGGATCTCAATTTAAATAAATTTGTAGTTTCTTACCACATTTGAAAACCTAAAAAGCTGGTCTTGAGTACACGTTTGGTTTTCACCAGATAAATGTGCGCCAGCGTTACACCGCGATAATGACATCTATAAATATATCGTAAAGTTTGTACGTGGTGGCAGTTTGTCCATACGTGGTGTATGCTAATGAGCTGGTGGTATGTGTTACCTTCACAATGGGACGGACGTGATTGGCATCTCCACACCCAGCAATTTAGACGACATGATGAGCATAGCTTAAAATGATTGAATACATAGTAGCCATAACTCACTTCAAATGTAAAAACCTATAGCATTTATGACTCTGTGACATCTTTTATTTAATTGAATTTAAGTTATGTTATAAACATAACTAGCAACAATAAATGTCAACAAGAGTGATGGGTTAAATTGCACCAGTTTCACACAAAATATAGAGCAGATAGCAATATTTTTGCTGAAATTTAATAGCCTGATTAGAGAACAACCTACAAAAACATATTACTCCTAAGGAGTTGCTATCTTGTATTAGCAGTAAAATGATTCTTCTGGTGAGGATTTGGAGAGCTCATTTGAGAAGCGCTGTTTCGTCAACAAAAAGAACTAGGTTTCATAGGTTGTTAGCAAGGCGCTTTCTCTTGTATTAGGTGGTCATACAGACGCGTATGAATTTGCCAGTATCATTAATTGATATATAACCATAAACATTAGATATAAATTAAAGTCATGCTAGTCGTAAATAGATGTTAAGCGAGATATAAGCTGTAATATCGATTATATTATATTATAAGTTGTAACATTGTAAACAGAACGTGAATCTTTACACATCGCGTTGTGATATTTGTGATACAACATATAACTGAGTCGGAAACATTCGAGGTGATTGATATTCAATGAAGTAGTGGGCAAGCGCCCAATGCCCAACGTTGGACAATAGCCAACGCACACACGCACTCACACAAAATGAAGAGTAACACCGCAATGTTATAATTGTGTCACTGTACGTAAAAGAATTGCCTTTGTGCATTGTTGATTACTTAGCGTTGATTACATTTCGATAATGAAAATGTTAATTTAGAATTTTACCTAATCATCATTACCGTACCTACATCATTCATTAACTATATTATTATTAGTAACTGGTTGTAAGTAATAGAACATAACTCTATATAAATAGTGTATTATTAACAAGAATTAAAATTAGCGATTGCATGTGGAAAGTTAGCCAATGTTAGGTACTAATTCACTAATATAATACTAATACCTATTCAGAATAATGCAATGATAATAATAGCACTATATCACGCAGCAAGATCTGAGATTGGTTTAATCATGTTTTAAATATACATAGATAGACGATAAACTTATGCATTGACAATTTTACCGATATCACTTTGGATTCCGATAAGTATAAACGAAAAAGGTACGAGAATATAACTGATCTTCTTCAAGAACTATAAAGCTAAGAACTGATTTACAAAGGTCCCTTAGTAATTTCGTCACCAATTATATCTTCACCCGAGACTATTCTTTATGAATAAATATAATGTGGAGTTCAAACAGTAACATGCTTAAAAGTGCTAAGTTTGAGGTTTCATTACAGAACCAGTTTGTATAGTATGTACACAAGTAATACAGCACGTTGTGTTGGTTCACCCACTTGACGATGACGCGTCAAGTGCCAACCAAACGAGTTACAAGCACGCCACTATACCATACAGTGCAATTTTACATCCAATATCGATCTATGAAATGTAAGGCAGCACGCAATGCATTACGTTTGTGAGTTCCTAGGTGTAGTTAGTGCGTGTGTGACTGTGTACAATACAATTATATCAGTGGTCATCGGTGCAGCGGTGCGGTTATGGGAAACATCTCATTGTAGCGCAGTACGAAGTGTGTGTGCCGGTAGACTGGTGGGCGCATGTATAATTACGGTATAAAGTTGAACGCTCACCTTGGCCGCGGCCCGAGCAAGGCCAAGGTCGTTAAAGCGTACCGCACCTCCTCTGCACACCTCACCGCACCTCTCCCCTCCCCCTCTGTCACCCTCTCAACCCCTCCCTCGCCGAGCGCGCTCCTCCGCGAACTGCACGCGCACGCGATTTTTTTGCGCAGTGATGTAATCTGCAATTCGGCGCGCGCGCAACATGGCCGCCCGTCACGCTCAGATAAACATTTCTTTACGAAGTTTTAAACACCCAATTCTGTTATTTATACACAAGTCGTATTTAAGATTGTTTTACAAATATTCAGTTAATGCTGAAACGTTACACATAACCCAGTTCTATGTGAGTATGTTTGAAAGAATATCTCTGTATCGCCTACGAATTACATAGTTGCTTCCAGCAGAACTAAAGCCGGCTGTCGGCCACATACTGGACGAGTATCTGCTTAGTGAAACGTTGCTCTAGCTACAAGCACCTCGCTACAACACCGATGCGGAATAAAATGTGGCCTTGCTGTTTGTTTACCCATCCTTTCATAATTAAATACGTTTCTTTTCTTGTTTATAAAAATATTTCTAGTTTCATTGAAGCACGTACTATGAATGAAAATAGAGTGGCAGTTCTGGAAGATATTGCGCAAAAATGCGATGCAACTTTATCCAGTATTGAACGAAGATTCATACGCCGTCAAACGAATGAACACGATTTCGTCACGGGTACAATAATTTCCATCTCCACAAAAATGAGTTCTTCAAACATTGTGACGGTTTTAAATTTAGAGACATCTAAAAACAGCTCTGCGTTAGGTACTTCTATCCAACGAGAGCCATTTCATCGGTGTTTTTTCTGACACGTCGACGTCGTTCGTGAAACGAGTTTTTTCTACTGTCGTTTAGAGTTAAGAGATACTTACCGAAGCCCCCCAGCAATGGACAGAAACAGAAATAAAATTGATTGATCGATTCGAAATGAATATTAAAATAACCTTGGCCGTAACCCCCGTTTTCTGTCTGCTAATCTATTGCAGAAGAAAATAGAACCTTTGTATAAAATATTTAAAGTTTTAGAAACTGAGTAAAGTAACTTAAAAATCTCGGTTTTTTTTTTCTTTATACCACGACGGTGGCAAACAGACGTACGGTCCGCCTGATGGTAAGCGGTTACCGTAGCCTATGGGCGCCTGCAACACCAGGGGCATCACGAGCGCTTTGCCGGCCCTTAAGAAACCTATTCACTCATTTTTTGAAGCACCCCACACTGTAGTCCCTTTGGAAAACCTACTAACTACTATACTATTTACAGCATTGTCGATTGTCCATGCCCACAGACAGAAGTTGCGTAGTTCGACGAGGACCGCAAGCCGCACGCTCAACCGCACGAATAAGTGTTCATTACACGAACGATTACACCGGAATGTACTTTCTGTACACGACAATGCGTATGTTTACTCCACACACCATTAGTACACTTCTAGAAGCCGTCTTCAAATAATATCTGTTGTATATCCGACTCTAAAGGCTCGTTTACACAAATACAGTAAACGTAGCAATACTCATATGTTCAACGCTGCGAGAAAGATAAAGACAATCGTCGTATCTATTAAGCCCTAGCAATGAATTCATATTCAACAATTTTGCTGGAAAACATCATTTAATGGCTAGCTAGACACGATGATGCTATCTTGTAGGAAATTTATGATCAAAACTTCAAAGAGCATATTTTCAGCAAGTCAACTACATAGTCGACTTGTCGAGAATATGCCCTATATATAATATTATATATCATTAAGTTGATCAGTGAAACTAGTTGACAAGTCACATACTTGCCAATTAAGAGGGTTCATACAGAAATCCATGAAATCACGAGATTTCCACGTTCGCTACAGAATATGTCTTTATATGTAGCGAAGTAATTTTTGGCATACATAGACAACAGTTTTCTTGTCTAAAAAGTGTATTAAGAAAAACAGAGTATTTATTATTAGTATTTTAGTTAGAACAGTTCTTTCGCACAGCGTTTTAAGAAATTCTACGAAACAAGCCTACTTTCAGATTCGCCAGGGACTAAAGTAATTGAAATGCATAGAAAAAAAAGCTTGTTTTAAGGTCTACATATAGTCCTTTAGTTAGTGTATTGAAAAAATATTAGAAATATTCATTTTTTTATAACTAAAACTTAAGAACTAAAATTTTTAAGAACGTTGGACTTTGATCAAGTTTGATTAGAATTTTGGTACACTATATGTGTTTAAAAAGTCGATTTTTTTACATTTAATTATTAAGCAAGATGTTGTCATTTATAAATGTCCATAATATTTTCGAAATCCCTTTAGAAATATTTTAAAATGATTTTTGAAAAGAGCCTAAAAACGCCTTATATTTCGGCGCACAGGCCGTGAGAAATCAGTACCGGCTGAGGCCTTCTAGAGAGAGGACGTAACGCTTTGCTTCCCGCGCTCCCGGTCCGATGTTTACGTAATATTTGTATATTTCAAGAGAGTTCAATACCAGTTGATACTTTGTTATGGAATTTTTTTTTTATTAAAGATCAAATTATTAACTTTGCTGTTTTTGGGCTGATGAACTCTAAAATCGATATCTGACGATCCCATTGGTCACTGGGCATAGTTCTAAAGTCAAAATTGTAAAAATGCCCGCCATCTTGAACTTTGTTGTTTTTGGGCTGAGTGATACCAAAATCGATATTTGACGATCCCATTGGTCACTGGGCATAGTTCTGAAGTCAAAATAGTAAAAACGCCCACCATCTTGAACTTTGTTGTTTTTGGGCTGAGTGATACCATAATCGATATCTGACTATCCCATAGCTCATTGGGCATAGTTCTGAAGTCAAAATTGTAAAAATGCCCGCCATCTTGAACTTTGTTGTTTTTGGGCTGAGTGATACCAAAATCGATATTTGACGATCCCATTGGTCACCGGGCATAGTTCTGAAGTCAAAATTGTAAAAATGCCCGCCATCTTGAACTTTGTTGTTTTTGGGCTGAGTGATACCAAAATCGATATTTGACGATCTCATTAGTCACTGGGCATAATTCTAAAGCCAAAATTGTAAAAATGCCCGCCATACTGAACTTTGTTGTTTTTGGGCTACGTGATACCATAATCGATATCTGACTATCCCATAGCTCATTGGGCATAGTTCTGAAGTCAAAATTGTACAAATGCCCGCCATCTTGAACTTTGTTGTTTTTGGGCTGAGAGATACCAAAATCGATATCTGACGATCCCATTGGTCACCGGGCATAGTTCTGAAGTCAAAATAGTAAAAATGCCCACCGTCTTAAACTTTGTTGTTTTTGGGCTTAGTGATACCGAAATCGATATCTGACTATCCCATTGATCTGCTGGGCATAGTTCTGTAGTCAAAATTTGTAAAAATGCACGTCATCTTGAACTTGAATTTTGACTTCAGAACTATGCTCGGTGACCAATGGGATCGTCAAATATCGATTTTGGTATTACTCAGCCCGAAAACAACAAAGTTCAAGATGGCGGGCATTTTTACAATTTTGACTTCAGAACTATGCCCAATGAGTAATGGGATAGTCAGATATCGATTTCGGTATCACTCAGCCCAAAAACAACAAAGTTCAAGATGGTGGGCGTTTTTACAATTTTGACTTAAGAACTATGCCCAGTGAGTAATGGGATAGTCAGATATCGATTTTGGTATCATTCAGCCCAAAAACAACAAAGTTCAAGATGGTGGGCGTTTTTACTATTTTGACTTCAGAACTATGCCCAATGAGTAATGGGATAGTCAGATATCGATTTCGGTATCACTCAGCCCAAAAACAACAAAGTTCAAGATGGTGGGCGTTTTTACAATTTTGACTTAAGAACTATGCCCAGTGAGTAATGGGATAGTCAGATATCGATTTTGGTATCATTCAGCCCAAAAACAACAAAGTTCAAGATGGCGGGCATTTTTACAATTTTGACTTCAGAACTATGCGCAGTGACCAATGGGATCGTCAAATATCGATTTTGGTATCATTCAGCCCAAAAACAACAAAGTTCAAGATGGCGGGCATTTTTACAATTTTGACTTCAGAACTATGCCCAGTGACCAATGGGAAAGTCAGATATCGATTTTGGTATCAATCAGCCCAAAAACAACAAAGTTCAAGATGGCGGGCATTTTCACAATTTTGACTTCAGAACTATGCCCAGTGACGAATGTGATCGTCAGATATCAATTTTGGTATCACTCAGCCCAAAAACAACAAAGTTCAAGATGGCGGGCATTTTTATAATTTTGATTTCAGAACTATGCCCAGTGACCAATGGGATTGTCAGATATCGATTTTGGTATCACTCAGCCCAAAAAAAACAAAGTTTAAGATGGCGGGCATTTTTATAATTTTGATTTCAGAACTATGCCCAGTGGCCAATGGGATCGTCAGATATCGATTTTGGTATCAATCAGCCCAAAAACAACAAAGTTCAAGATGGAGGGCATTTTTACAATTTTGACTTCAGAACTATGCCCAGTGATCAGTGGGATTGTCAGATATCGATTTTGGAGGCGATCAGCCCAAAAACAACTAAGTTCACGATGGCGGACATTTTCACCACTTTGACCTCAAATAGTCACATTCATCATCATATCAGCCGCAGTTATTATTGAGAAATTAATTGTTAGTCTTATATAAAATTAATTGTATTTTTCTTTCTTTCTAATAAAATTGTATTTTAATTGTTTATAGAATACAATACGATTAATAACAATTAATTATTGATTAATTTAATTTGAAATTTTGTCCTATCCAACTTTAACAAAATACGAGGTTAGAAAATACCAAACTCATTAGTACGCTCTATATTGTTGTACCACACAGCATTAGAGAAGTGTGCATGTTTCGGCTCTGTGTGCGTAATTTAAAAACCTATTTGCGAGCAACTTGAAAATGTATGAACCCTCTTAACTTGAAATATAATATCTAAATGTGTAGTCTTAAAATATTACAAATAGAAAATCATCTACCAAATTACTTTATAACAAGAATCAGACAAATCACATGCCTACGTTTTTGGGCGACAAGTTCATAGGTAGCATAGATGAGAGATGATTCAACTGATCTAAATCCAATTCGCAGTGAAGGTCATATCAGTGTCACAACTCTGCGAGTGTTCGGATGTAATTCATCAAGTGCTCGGCTCGACTGTTCCTAAGCTTGCTGTTACGATACGACTCAACAGACAGTTCACAGTTCATGTCTTAATGTAAGTCTATAGTAATGTCGTAAGCTATTTTACAATATAATGTTTTATTGGATGAATCCTAAATTATCTTTATACTCCTCAAGAAATTTGCGAAAATATTTTAATCATCATTACAAAAATATGGCACCAAGCACTCATCAGATCAAGTCAGTCTTTTTCAAGTGCTGTTCGATAAATAATATACTAAAACGTTGTTACATGTAACAAATAGTATTGTAATTACGAAATAAGATAAACTAAACAGTAAAAGTACGCGTGGCAGCGCGGCGGCGGCGGCGTCGGTCTCGTTGGTCGGTCAGGTTGTGGCAGAATGAATGGCTAACGTAACATTGTTGACGCGTCTTCCTGCGATCACTGCGAAAAGATTGCCACATCACACCATGCTGCTATATTATATACAAGCACATCAATAATATTTTAAACGACACATTCATCTGATACAAGTGTTTAATAATTTGGGTAAACACAAGCCATGTTTTCTAAATTAACTCGTCTCGCGTACCATTCATAAGTGACATAAAAATATAATAAAATCAATCCATTGACTTTTTGTTGAATTCATGCCTTAATGAAATAAGATTGTTATCCGAATTAAAATTTCTGGAAATAGACACTTCTTGCTTTTAATTTGAGTGCTTCTTCAAGGACAGCCCGAAACTTCTTCGTAACAAATTCACAATTATGTATTTCATCTATGTTAGTTTTATTTGCTTTGTGTATCCACTACTTACTTAACTCTTTGCATTATATACTATTCATTATTATTTATATCAAAGATGGTATCAATAAAAGTGAAAAGTCCATAGCAGAAAAACCACAAACGCACGACATCATTGCACAAATTACATGTGACATCACATCCAATTTCTACACTAATGGTAATTGACAGGAGATAATGTAAAATCCATTTGGTGCATTCAGAGCTAGAGGCAGCGGCAGGGTGGTCGGTGGTAGTGCGGCCCCTCGATAAGCCGGACTAAGCGCTTCTGAAGTATTGGAGCTGACAACAGGTAGCCCCTTACCGTATTAGGGCCAATCCTAGCCCCGGCGCTGGGGAATGAGATTATTGTTACTGTTGTCTATTCACTTTGCTTATTAATTAGTGCACTTTTAATGTAGGTACGTTTGTTCATAGTATTGAGGATTAAGGAACAAATAACAATTAAGCAGAACTAGATGATCCTGCAAGTAATTTAAACGAATCAATAAAGTACGTGATATGATTTAGTAATGACTATTGAAGCTGAATCTCCCGGAAGACAGACAATAGTAAGCAAATAAGATACATTACTTAGAGCTCCAAAAGCAGGTATCGATCAGTACAGCTGTACTGTACTAGCTGATCAGAACTTGTTCGGATATGATTGTGGGCAGTAGGCACAAAAGTAAAGATGAACAGGAAGTGTTCACACCTCACGACTAACGCTCGTTTATGGCGAACTTACGTCACTGACATTTACTTTAACGTCTAATTGTATGTAGGTTTGTATGCCAGTAATTGGCGCTTGGCAATAGAACACATTTCGATATTCCTACTATGTATATTAACTTCCTGGTCCTATGTAGGCACGAGTGTTCATCCTAAGATTATCTAGACTTCTAGTAAAAATATTTCTCATTAGACCTTGTGATTTCGTCAGTTTATGATACCTTATGAACACCAATGAGGATGAAACGGTGGTCCCTCCGTTTCATCCTCATTGGGTGTTCATAATAGTATTAAAAAAAAACCAGAAATATAACTAAAGCAAAATCGTAATTTTTCCTGTAAGGAATTTGTAATACTAAAGATAACCACGTTAAGGTATTTCATTTATATCAGACATTAAACATTCCAACATAGATCCGACGAATAATATGTTTATTTCGTATCAACGCCTGAGAAAGAGGAAATACTCAATTATTATGATAGAATTTAACATTTTTCGTCAACTGTTCGTTGTATATTTCTACATTTCTTCCGCGTTCTATTTAAATAAAATCAAAAATCATTGTACATTGCAGCTTTCTTTTGCCAAAAACAACAGAAATGATATAGGTGACACCGACAGGTGTATCATCAACATCTAAGGTGTCTATATTTATATAGTAATTAACTAATAACGTCAATACGTCACTCTTACACATAAAGATCGACAAAAACTTCCGTAAAACGTCGACCAAAATTAAATGATCATTTGGTAGCAGAATCGTCGCACGGTGCATCAAAGTCCTCAGCTAAATCATTATAATATATCCGACATTATAATACAAGCGGCTGACACTCGAAAACAATCATAAATACCGGTGACGGTGCATTACATAAATAAGACAACGGTAGGGCTGCCAAGAGATCCAATTGAATACAGAATCAAGGCTCGGTCCGGGATTTTATGGTTCGATAAAAATTGTCATTATGCGGATTGCTGGCATTCATTTGATTGCAGAAACTCTAATATAATTCTTGCCAATTTGAACCGATTTGTGAACGTGTGAAAATGTAACTTCAAGAAACGTCATAAGCTGCATTAATTGTAACAAAAGGTCAGAAAGTCGATGACAACTAATTGGTGTAGAGCCACGAGGATAATTAGTATAATACTCAGGTTTAGGTAAGATTACGTAATTGATTTTAACAATAGTTAAATAGAGTGATAGTCTAGTAGAGTCGGGTGGAATAGATTACAACTCGTCTATCGTCCGTGTAGTGACGGATTAAGAATACATAATGTCACTACCCCATCTCAACCCGTGGTTGTCAAGAGCACTACGAGAAAAAGAAAAATCGAAACAAACCCTATACCAACCAGTCTGACCAGCGTGGTATAGTAGGCTAAACTCCCTCCATATTCTGTGGAGGAGTCCCGTGCCCAGCAGTGGTGCGTCTATGGGTTGAACTGATGCACTGGACAAGAGAACTTGGTAGTGGTCAACTTCTTGAGTTAAGAACGACGTTACTGTCTCCGGTTGTATAGTACTCGTAATTTGAAATAGTTTACTCTTGTTGCATGAACGAGAGATTAATTTGAGGATGCAACAGCAGTGTTTCATCCCCTACATTGTAAAACTACAATAGATTTAAGCTGAATATGTGTAAGACATTCTACATCACTATGCCTAAAGCTGGTGCACCAAGGTATCAACACTTCAGGCTAGACACGATTTTCATCAAGGAAGATTCTGATTAAGAAGAAGAGGGACGCCACAGAGAATGCAGTCACCGGGAAGAAGTTCTGGGCTGGTGCTGTCTAATAGACGCGACTGCACATTATTGTATACCAATGATTAGAAAGAAAAAGAGGACATGTGTTTATGATAGACATCCCTGATCGTTGGCGGTTGTTGCGCGGGCGCTCTCTACGCTCGCTACTACGCTAGTACGAGGTGGCGCGCGGCGCATGCGCGCTGCGAGCCGACCGTACGTACGACAGCGCGTAGGCGATGCGCCCACACGTACAATAAACAGATCTTGACTTTTTAACTTGTTCGTTGTTAGATCATCACATTATTTCATATAGGAAACGCACACATTTTGATTTTAAGGACTTGAAGAGTTATAAGGTATTTGTGTTTATTTAGTTTTATTTATGATTCTAAGCGGTTGCCAGTTTGCCACAGTCTATCTATGCCACATTAAGGCATCACGAGCGCGTATGTTCAGACTCATGAGTCTGCTGCAAATGTAGAATTTAAGAATATTTATATTGTTATTGCAATTTATCTCCGACTATTATCATTTTATTTCAAAATATATGAGTTGTTTTTTTAGTACATTTTTAGATAAAAGTATGTGATGTTAGATAACTCATAATCTGTAAATATTTACTCTGTTCTTTTGCCAAAGTTTACAGTAAACATTGGCAAAGAAATAGAGTAAGTAATGCCTAGGTATTTGTAATATTAACCAGTTTTTGTCGTAAAAACAAAAGCTGTGGTATTATGTAGTATCACTACTATGTAAACAAGGTTGGTGCGAACCGGATGCAAATAAAATCAGAAAAAACTTACATTCTAAGGCCTAAATTCACATCTAGCAGATAAGTGTCTCGTAATCTATTCTAAACATGGTCGCTTGACTTTTCATTCATTGCAGCCCATAATGCCTAGGACAAACGACGGGGCGGCGCGAGCCGGTCATTTTTACTGCGAACTATGGAACAAAGGGAAGCCTATCTGATAAAGCACACGACGCGTGGCGGAAAAAAAAACCGCGTCGTCTGTGCCCGCCGCGGGACGCGGCTGACGACGGCGCGCGCCGCCACCACGGTCAGAAACGGCGCGGTCAAAACGTCCTGGTGCTGGGTATGCTTTGCTTTAGTGCTTCTGAATGATCAAATGTTTCTGAGGTATCACATGACCCAAGGGCTGGCCTCTACCTGGGGCAACGCCTTGCTATCCAACGCGGTAATGTGGCTAGCCTTTTGGGTAAGTTTCCTAAGGAATCTGATCTTAATCATAGGATTAATTATAGGAATTTCCTGTAATTAGAGTATCTGGTTTTTTTTTTCTTTAATACGTAGGTTAGCTGTTTATATTTTTAAGTTATTTGTAAATATTTTATTGAATAAATGTAATTTAAGGATTATAGAAATAATTAAATACAATACAAGTACAAAAAAATGATCAAATTCTAATTTATTTATATAAGCATAAATTGCAAAAAATTTACTTTTTCAAAACATTTTCAAAGCAAATATAGCGAACTGGACTTAGGAAAATTCTATGACACCATTTTTTGGCTTTGTATGTGTTATGAGATCTTCATGATTAAAGGTCTCAGATAGTTTATCAAACATTTATCTACCGGAGGTGAAACAGGATCTTAATGTTACAATAAACTAAACTTACTGATATCGGTGACGTCGTTCCACTTCATGATGACGTCAGTGCAGAAGTCACCTGAAACAACAATGCGTGTTGTAGCAAACATGACCTGAAATATACTTTATTTGTACATAACTACATACGACACCTTTGACGCTATTCATTTTACTACACAGCCTTCAATTTGTAAAAATTTATCAACGCACAGCTCAAACCACTGTGTCTAGAAACTTGACATTTCATACACATATCCTAATTGTGGCATAGGCGCGCACTAAAGAGTTTTATTCAATTATATTTTATTTTCGTTTATTATATTATTTAGTATTAATATATCATATTATCTCGGAAGTAAGGACAATCATGGGCGATTTACAAGTGATCACTGATCAGGGACCAGACAGCCCGGGAAATTTAAATATGCGACCATTTCTATTTTCTCACATTTGGACGAAGATTTGGATCCACAGTGAATCACGCATGTGCAGGGCTCTAATCGGTTATCTAAACTAATATTATAGAGCTGAATAGTTTGTTGTACGCAAGTTTTATTTGTTTGGTCGTACGCGCTAATCTCAGGAACTTGGAATTGAAAAATGATTTGTGTTGGATAGCCCATTGATCGTGGATGGCAGGCTACTTAACATCACGCTATGAGAAGCTGAGTAGTGGCTAAACAACAGCTAGTCATCGATATAGATTGAGCGTAATCGATAGTTGCCAGTTGTCACTATCACCACGATAGTGACAACTGGCAACATTGGCACATTGAAGGAGGCTACCGATGATGCATGCTAATGGACAGTTCTCGTTACGAGTCAAGTTATGAGACTTACTCGTATTGTGTATCGTTGTGCCACAATAATGAATGACGAGGTTTGTTAATATTGAGCTTACAACAAATAACACTGACCATGTGCTAGTAGAACAAGCGTTCTAATTATCTTTTAATTTACAACAGTACCTATGCGTTTACAGGAGAACTACCTACTTAATATTTTCTACACAACGATAGATGGAGAACCTAATCAATACCATCGACATTTCGACTCAATCATACAAGTGGACGTTGGTTTACTGGATAATATTACGTAATGTTGCATTAATATAGTTTATTTTTGTGTGGAAATAATGCGTTTTGTTTTTATTACAAATCCATCAACCTCACTGGGGCAATTCTTCAGCATGTTTGAATACTAAATGACACATTCACGTTTTTTCACCCGACGACGTTTGTGTTAAACAAAGTATAAATAGAAAATCCCGTTATAATATCTCTCGCAATTGAATCTAGAATAACAAAATTAACATATAATGTTATTTTTTTACCTGTGAGAGTGGGAATTTTCACAATGGCTGCTCCTTTAATTATAATGAAACATAATGGCTGAATTCGTAGTAAAAAAATGTTATATTGCATACAATGAGTGGTGGTCGGCACTCGGCAGCGTTTAGCTAACTGTGTGTACACACGCGAGTTGACGCACTAGCGCTTAGTGGCGGGTACACACGGAACACAAGCCGTGCCGCACACGTTCATAACATATAACTGTTTACGCGCCGCGCCTGCAAACCATTTCCCTAGCATTATGTGAACTCGTGGACGACTCACGATGCACGGACTATGTTGCCAACCTCAAAGACGCTTATTTTCAACTCTGTTGCTCACAAATCCTCGACATAAAGCAAGCTTTCATGCCTACGTGTCTTGTGTTAATAAATATTTCAAAAATATATAAGCAGTAGTAATCTTTAGCTAGCACGTTCATGGCGACTGTTCATTGTAGGGTGAGTGATATCTGTTTACAACCTTATATTATGTAAGATGAAGAACTTCGAGCGAACTGAACTATTCCGAAGGAAAGTAGGCTATGAAGAACAAATAATTAGATGATATGAGGTCTATATTTCTATCAGCAATTATACAATTATGTTCCACCGCGAAGTAAATCTAAAATTTAATGATGATGACCGATTTCTTAATGAGTGTTTCCCAAGAGTCTCGTGATTACATCTGACGAGTGGAATTAACTGCGACTGTGCAAGATGTGAGTAGTTTTATCTTATAATTTAGCAATAATCTGAGAAACCTTCTAAAAACTGTAGAAGTGTATTTATTGCTGTTGATTCAAGTAAATGTCGGTAATGGACGGTGTACCCCACACCTAACGCCCTGCTCTGCTCTATGCGTTCATTCGTGCCTATTGCGATTTGCGACACGCAATAATAATGATAGAATCGATTAAAGGCCGACTCAATGTAGCGGGCTGTTGCGATTTCGCACATTTCAATTATTTTCATTATAATACTCGCAGTAGTTTTACTATGTATCTCTGTTACGTTTGCGCAATGATTTTCTGAGAATATGATGATGATAATGCAAGTGTTCTATTCTTTTCTCCTCTGTCAAAATAGCTGAGAATTAAAACATTTTCCTTTATGCTAATAATAGAGTAAAAGAAACAAGCTTCTTTCTAAAACAAAAGTTAAAATGAGGTATCAGTATTAACTCTAATTTAATTCATCGGCTGAAATCTATAACAGATTTCAGCCGATGAATTAAATTAGAGTTAGATAAACGGTTTTATATATTTTTGCAAACCAAATACCTAGCTTGAAACCTAACCAGATAGGTCAGAGTTCAGGTTCTATCATTGTATTAACGTTATAGGGAGTAATCTGATAAGTTATAATTAATCTAATATTAGGATAGGATATAGGAACTAACCTAAAATCATAATAAGCCAGTCATAGTGACTAGGATATTCTCTCTCTAGAGAGCAAAGAAGCCGTAAGCCACAATCTACACGCGGTGACCCAATGCGGATATAAAGAGATCCTTTCAAACATGTATCTGTATAGAAGTCTTCTCCAAAAACGTATTATTTTATCCACCTAGCATTTTGAGTTTTTGAGGCAACTATAAAGTTCTTTATCGTCACCGTTGTTTGTCAAGGTATAAAAGTTCAGCTCTCAGATAGTCATAATTGAATTAATAAAAGGTAGTAGGTGTGCCACAATTAATCGCATGTACAGCGAGGTGGGCAACAATCTTTAGCTAGTTCACGACATGCACTCTGCGACCTCTCTATTTGTACAATTTGCAATCCAATGTTCTACTTCACTCTATGTACCGGCACTACCTGTATCATTGCAGCTATGTCTTCACGTATCTTAGAGCTGAATGTTGTTTGTAAGGATTTAAGATAGGGAACAACCGATTGTACTTATCTTATCGTTTCTTTCCTTTAACTAAATGTAAGGAAATGAGATGATAGTAAGGGCGTGATGTATTTATGTACCTTTTTTTTACTTTTTAATCCCAGGTACCTACATTCTATCTGCAAATTATTACCTACTTTACATATATGTAAACGGCACTAATTTATAACATGTTATTTCTTAATGTGTGTATATCTATTTTTTTTTTTAAATCCATGTAGAGACGGATTAAGAATACATTGTCATAAAAAAGAATCTCAACCCGTGGGTGTCGTAAAAACTTAAAAAGCAACTAAGGGAGTACCCAACCTTATGCAGACAAGAGAACTGCAAGAAAAAGAAAATTCGAAATAAACCCTATACCAACCCGTCTGACCAGCGTGGTATAATAAGCTGTGGAGGAGACACGTGCCCAGCAGTGGGACCTTTATGAGTCGAAATGAATGAATGAATGAAAAAAATAATAAGACAATTACAGTTACAGCTGGCCGATCTTATTATATTATCCAAAAACCAAACCGTTTCCATTACGAACAGTTTTAAATGTTGAAATATTATTTTCTGCGGAAATTACGTCATAATTCAGTTAAAACGGATCCGAATTGTCTTCTGGGGGATAAATTTTCTATGTTAGTAGCATTTAAAAAAATATGTTCTTTGAATTAGCTAGATAGTAGATACCTATACTTACAACCAATTGAATCGTTAAAGGTTTCATATGAATTTATGTCATCAAAAAATTATTTAAACGAAACAATCACTTTATTATTGTTTTGTACCTACGCAATAAAAGAAGGCTTTAGATTAAACATCACGCTGGAACTTACAGCATATAGGTGTGGAAAGTAGTAGTAGTAACAACTAATAATAAAAAGCACAGCATCACAGCTTACCGTTTCACGACATCTTATTCTCTCTTTATCTCATTTCCTCCAGTCAAAATGGTCTCAGTTAAGTAATAATCATTTGAATTTATGAAGTTTATGAAAGTCATTTTGTAGACATGCAGTAGTTACGTTAATTAGTAGAATTTCTCGTTGGGATTCTAAGGTTTGTTGCGTCTATAGATAATATGAGAGTTGAACCTACTTGAGCATAGAAAAGTTTAGCACAGATCTCTAAAATTATCGGAACATAGGTTATATAGGTTTTTGTTGAAATTATTATTGGGATATAATTATGTTATTGTTCATCATTACCACTATTTGATGCCTCACCCTCCAACACTGGAACACTCAGCGAATGGAATTAACTATTTTATAGATAGTACTTGTACCCTACGCGATGTGTGCAGAAAATCTCATTAAGCCCTACCTCTCCCTAAATACAACCTACAAATTCGTCGCGCAATGTCACAACACGAGATACAGTGAGACGAAGCACATCTTAATAGAATTGTGGTTTGAATGATAGAGTGAACAGCGCATTGTGGGTCATACATATCGTTCGACGAGCCACTTGCATTAAAGATTGGCCGAGCCTAGAACCCACGTTTTCGCAAAGTTCAGCTAATTCTAGGATCGTTAATGAACATAGCCAGTTGTTTATTAGTTGGTAGCAGACGCGGCATGCTATGAATAATGAATTGTATCGGAGAGAGTACATCGCGAGTTAATTGACTACTTGTATTCAAAGCGATTTCCAACAAGTTACAAGGTTTCTAGCGGAGCCGGCTAAAGTATAGTCTATCAATTACTACGGTTTACCTTCCTAAGTAGTGATCTAGCTGTTGGCTAAGGCTATCTAGGTGATCGCACTACCTACGAGCTCTGTAAATTGAGTTACTTAGTTTTATCTAAATACCTAAGCCAGAATATTGTAATTAATGAATAGATATTTATAATTTTAAACCTATTATATTGAAGCAAGCAACCTATTATTATTACAATGTATCTGTCTAGTCTACACAGAAAAAAAAAGAGTCACGTTAGTCATATTCTCTCGGCATATAAACGCCGAGTGTGACTAGGTTCACCGCGTTTCGTTACAGACTAAATTCATGCCGTCTCGGCATTCTATTTGCACAAGCATCATTCAAAAACAAGTGGCCGATTTTAAATGGACATTCACCTTAGCCGAGAGAAGTCTACTAGTTTTACTAATCGTATCGCCCTGTAAGCAAAATAACCTAACTCATTATATAGAGCTGTAGCTGTTTTTCTTGTTCAATAAATGAGTGCGACATGTTGCAACGTGTATCAGAGCAGCTGTCACAGCATGTCGTAAACAGAGAATCAACTGGTGCAAAATGCATTTGAATCTTGTTGTTACCATTAACCGATTATTATAAAATCACATCGTACGGATAACGGTGCAAGTACATCATTCAACATGACCAATATTGACAGTGTCATCTACTTGCGTAAGTAGAGCGAGTAACGGGAACCTAAAGTCAGACCAAGTTTCAGGCATCTGCATCCCTGACGCCGCGCCGCTTACTAAACTAAAGAGAATAAGTGAACTTATTTAGTGTCAAACATTAATTTATTTGCTAACTGAATTGATGACAATGAAGCATATGAATGACAAATAAATTCTATGATTTGGAAAAAAGTCTATTTTCAGTACAGAAGATAGTTTTGCTAGATAACCAAATCCGTTGGTTGTGAGTTCAGCATAATTAGTAGGTATTATTTTTAGAATGATAGATAAAAAGTTACAGTTCAAAGATAATGTCCAAATGTCAATATTTCCAATGGGTTCAATACACAAAATCTCAAAATGTCCCGTTTTTTATAAACATATTTAAAAGCACGTTGCAGATTGAAGCTTGTATTTGAGGGGTATCTGTGAGTTGCGTTTCTGTAGTGTTATAGTGTATGCGGTGCGTCGCGCGGTAACCTCCTCGACCCGGTTTCGGTTCAGAGTTGAACGGCCGCGCAGTACCTACTGTGGCCCGGCTTGCACCTCCCGCGCGCCACTATCGCCTCGCCTACCTTTGCTGATATACCGCTCACTGCACTCTTACTTGCCAATATAAAAAATCTAAGCCTTCAGCCACAGAATACGTAAAGTACCTACCTACTGTAGCTGACTTGATTTCAAAATGAACTCGTTCATGCTAGGCATACCGCATATCTAAGTTATTAATTCTGTACATTTCAAGAAACCATTTTGTGTATTAACACAAAATGTTTTCTTAAAATGTGCAAAATCTCTCAAAATCCTATTAATTATAATAGGCAGGTTAGTAGATTTATTGAATTGAAAACTCAGCAGATTAAATCACATACAATCAACAATCTTATATACATTAAGGTTTTTATGATATTATTATACACAATGATATTGTATGTTAAAAAGGATTATACCTACCTAGTTATAATTTTAATTTTGTCATGAAAATCCTTATAAGCTTTTATCTATTTTCGCTATCTTATCAAGATTGGCATTTTTTCTGATATAAGTACTTTTAAGAAAGAAGGCAGTGACCTAGGTCTAATCATCAAATTTAATGATAGCAATAAAAAAATTAAATGTGTTAATTCATATTATGGTAACAATTTGAACAATAAGTACATTTGCACTATGTCAGTTTTAGCATGAGCACAAAAATGTCACCAGCAGAGCCATCTCCAAAATACTGAACGTTAAAACTCACTCACATTTAATTTTGTGAATGATTTCAAATTGTCTTAAAGTTTTTCAGCAGGGTGTTATACAGTAATACCGCAGCACCGGACTGCTAAATCATCAAAATAAATAGTTTGTCCACTCCTCACCTGAATAAGTGATCGCAGCAACTAATTGAGTAATACACGTTGTTTTATAGTCTGCAATGGAGGCTGATACAGTCTGTGGTATTCAAAAGACTAGCGCGACATCTAGATTACAATAGTCTAGTGATGTAGGCATATCTAGGCATTAAACAATCATAATATTATAATTTACCTAATGAAAGTAAAATTCAGATCTTTACAAATAGCCTTTAGCAGTCAGGTAATAAACTTGTAATAAATTAGCAAAACGTTGCTATCACAATAATGTCGTCGAGTGTAATAAATACTAAAATGATTACAATCTGATGACTAATCTACAGTTCACAAGTCAACCGACGCTTTATAGCAACAAAGTAATAAGTCAAGATAACATCAAATTATTGTACAAGTAACAACATCACAAAGCTCACTTCAATTGGCAGAACGTGATAGTTCATTCACTTCAGCAAATGTCTTCGAATGCAAGTCAATTTAGATTTAATATAGTGGCTGTGCCTGCAAGCGGCATGCTTTGTACCATAACCTAACATAAAATTACACAGTAATGCTGTACCCTAGCTCCAATACGTGCTAAGTCACCAAGTAATGATAGCACAATCTCGTATGTGCAATACTTAAGTGATATTATTATTATTGATAGTGCACAGGATCGCGACCTACGACAAACAACTATAATCATCGTTTATGTAATGAAATGACTCGTAATTATATGTAAAGTGCACGAGTTGAACATAATGTGACATCAGGTGATCATTCCTCGATCATCGCACTGCCCTGTGAAATATCACGTAGTACGTACCTACCTACAGCCATGCACTGGCGTGTCACGAGAACAACCGGTTCTTGATAGATTTATGTAGAATATAATAATTATTCAATTATCGTGCACAACACATAGGTATCTACTTCATAATATCTATTTACAAGTTATATGTAAGTAAGTAAGTACCTATAATGATTCGTGTTGATACAACTAGTCTAAGAGACCATTAGACAGACAATTCAAGTCACAGTTCTCACAAATTAATAAAAACTTATTTAAATGTAGCTGGGCAATAATAGTTCACTATGAGTAGGTAATCTGTTGTTTGGATATCTGCATAAACATGGTGTGCACAAATCTCAGTGTAGAGTAGGTACTAACAGTTTCTAAACAGCGCCAGCAACTTTATTATTTAAAATAATTGTGTTTCTCTCAATTAAAGTAGCAATTACCTGAGTAAGTATATCAAGTGATAATGATGACGTGAACGGACGAAACAAACTCACGCCGATCAAATTAAACAGGTTTCAAATTTTATGGTTCCGCCACTTAAAAAGTAACGATTTAAACCCTCCAGTTGGCGTAGAGTTGCTCATTACTAGACAGGCGCGCGCAGGACGAGTCTCGTAAAAAACGATATTCGAGTAAAAACCGGCCGGACCGGTGCCGGCTCATAACTTACATTAATAACAACCTCGTCGAGATATGTTGACGGAAATCACGTATCATCGGCACCGGTCCGGCGACAACGACGTTTCTTATTGACTCGCGAATTCGCATTCACACGAGGAAATCGCCAAGACATAAGGGGCTTAACAACAAACTACTAACGTTTACCGACTTCATATCGAAAAATATCAGTGCCATTAACTTGAATTAGCTACTTTGAGGTGTAATCTTGGAGGTTTGTTGGCGGTTAATGCAGCTACATATCATACGAAGAGGGCGATGTAAAATTGTGCAATTTAAGCAATATTATGCGCTAGCCATCACAACACCGCGACAGATCGGCCGGGCGGCCCTCATAAGTGCACCACATCAGTTACTCGAGCAGGCGCCTCTATAACGCTAAGGGCTATCTTAAGGACATGATCGCTTCCATTAATAACATCCAGTTGTCCTGGAAAATGTTTTGTTTCCAGAAAATGTAAAATGATTTTAAACTCTTTCCTCGTACCAGAAACAAAAATATAATTTTAATAATTTCATAACTGCATTAGAAAATTGCAAACAGTAGGTACTGGTACCTACTGTTTTTATTTGATATAATTCAAATCATAATGACTAGTTTGCCAAGAATTCAGGATATATAGTATCTAGATGAATAATGGTTAACTATACCAATAAGGGACATTGCCAGTGCCAAAGGTCGAATAAAATCTAAAAGTATAAGTGATATATTATGTAATAACAAAGTACAAAAAGTTATTTTTTCCTTAGTTACCTAGCAAGTTTTTTGATATTACCCATCACAATTTATTATCTGACATCGTACAGAATAAAATAGTTTGACACACTATGAAAAAGCCTCTATCGATGGTGTACGGTCAGTGCGGTTCACAAAAAGCGGCGTTTACAATAGCACCACGTTGATGTCTAATGATATAACGTAGCACAAAAACTTTGTTACTATCAGTTACGTAACATCTCTCATCGCAACTCAGGATGTTAGCTGATACTATGAACTTTACGAACTTGGTTAGAGCAACTTGCTGGGTGTAGTCATTTTATAGACCAGCTAAGTGTGCTCCTCGGAAGCCTAGAGCTCGGTAAAGTTTCCGTGGGAGCTCCGCTAAAATACTGCTCATAATAAGGTTGCCGAGGAAAATAAATTTTTGATTATTTGGCTTTTTTTTTATAAAAATACGTGACGTAGACCCGCTACGTCACGTATTTATAATGTGTACAAGTCGCAAAAGTTTAAAAGTTTTTATTTAAAGCTTCCTTAAAATACATATTTCGCTTTTCGAAAGGACTCTACCGCCAAAAAAGATTGATAACCGCTGCATTGCTGATGTTGTGGGCAATTTCTAAGAATCCTTGAGTACACCCGCAGGTATATACATACTATCTACGGAGTATACAAACGAAGTATTAGCATATATTTTCTTAAGTTTAAGTTTGCCGAAAACTTTCATCTCAATAAACCTTGTTAGCAAAATTAATTAGTAACAACCTTTTCGAAATTATACCTAGTCATCAACATCAGGACAGGATATTTTGTGGTTATACTGATAATTCAGATAAAAGCGATTCACTTGAGTGCTATGTCCAGCAGTGGACTGCTTTGGACTGATTGGTTGATTTATCTGTATCATTTGCAGGACCGGGAGGCAGGGACACAATAGTTCAACAAATAGGCAATGTTATTATTTAAGAGCTATCAAGTTTGCTACATTGCAGTTAGAATCTAAGCAATGCTTTAATTTCAGTAAAGAGATTGATAGGTCAGTAAATGGATCAAAACGTATTTACTAAAGACGTGGACAAAATATGACAGCAAGATTACCAGTTGTTTACCACAATGACAATATCCCATATGGAATGGCTGGACGTTGGACGGAAAAAAAACTAACACTGTTACTATATTTCCGCAAGTTTCAGGTAAAACAACCGAATGTTACCAGTTATATGAAAGAATAAAACCTTTATTATAAATGACCTAACAAAGCTAGTAACGTTGGCGTTAGGAATTCCCCTCAGCTGTTCATGCTGATTTATTCGTGATAAGGAAACAATCTTTGCTACGTGTTACACTTGGTAATATTTTACATACGTTTCTTTACTTTCTAGATAGACCAAATGCAAATCTATACTTGTCGTCATTGTTATTTAAACGTTAGGAAGAGTGCATGAATGTGTATAAAGCAATAAGCTGTATATTCTCTCACCACGTTGCCGCGTTGTTGGTTGTCGGCTTGGCGCTCACCACGCAATATGGTTATCACTCGTATAAGTTTTGATTATGCGTCGATTACGAGCCCAGCTGATTCGGTGCGCGGACGCAGAGGAGTGCAGGGGGGCTGTGGATATCGCGTCCTCCTATTGGCCGAACAGTTCGTAATCTTGTGCGAATGGGCCGGCCACTGCGCACGCGACTTTTATTATTCTTCGTACTATTTGCTTCTTGCGACTTGAAAATGTTCATTTTATGCGTCGGTTAGTAAGTGGCCGAGACGCGTAATGTGCTCCTAGTTTAATGCCACCGGACCTTATAAACGATACGGGTTTCTAACAAACGAAACAGATTTGCATTTTAGTATCTTTGCTTGAAACAGATTTGCATTTACCTCACACCTAATTGTAGTAAAATTTCTACAGTCAAGTTTTTGGTTATGATTAAAAAAGACTCAATACTTGAGATACCTACTTCAAAGTGCAAGCTTGTCTATGTACAAGTAAAACAAAAAAACAAATTTACCTGCGGACATCGTATTAATGTCGAAGACACACAAAACATTCTGATTTTTCGGACGATATTTTAGCTTATTATTGTTTCTCTCATACATAGTAGTTTGATAACATAGAATTAATTAATTAATAAAGTACATATTGGCACAGTTGCGACTGAGCTGAAAGGTTAACAGAAAAGGTTCTATAAAAAAACCTAAGGGCTAATTGTTATTGTATATCCTGTTGTTATTAATGTACCTATCTAGCAGTAAGTCATCCATGTACTAAATAAATAAAAAAATAAATGTGCTATAAACGCAAAAAAAAAAAAAGATAACAGTGCACACCTAATTCTTTAGCCAATGTCGTTGATCGTCAGTTAGCCGTGTGCGGAGTAATGATGACCGAGATAATCCCAATGACAACAAAAATTGACATATTTGTATTCTAAACATGCTAACCCTGAATTCGGCATTGGTTCATTTTCAGAAAGGAACAACACAAGATTGATCAATTTTGCAATACGTATTTGGCATAGAGGACAGGAATTTCAACTTGATATGAATATATTAGAGTAAAATGTAACAGTGAAAAAAAAATGTGAAGGATAAAAAAGGTACCAACGCGCAACGGAGCAAAGAACTCTGAACAGTGTTCACGTGACAAGCCAAAGATATCGTTCAAACAGAATATGTATCAGTGCATTTTTTAATAACATCGTTGTAAACGCGTCACTGACGAGTTTGGGCCGCTAGCCGATCACCGTGCGTTAGCAGTGTTAGCACCTATTTACTAAACAAGTCAGTATAAATATTTTGTAATACATTTATGAGTTACAATAGAGCAAAACATAAGCCAGCCAGTTGGGTCACTGCATTGTTTGTTAGAATTAGTTATCGGCGCTATTGTGTCGACCTCGAACCCTGGAATCATCGGTATGCTAATGATACACCGATCGATTGGGAACGAATCAACCGAATAGACGGTGTTATGCGATCAGCAGGCGCGAGTTGCAAAACACCCTGCCGCAGCCACTAAACTTTGTTAAACTGGCGAATACTGGCGTTCTTATGGAATGTAGCCAATTATAAACTAAACATTAGTGTACGCACTGTATCTAATGCCAGAGTAATCACCGTCGGCGGACATTCGCCAAATTACCCGCACTAATAGCGAGTTTGATGAATTTATAAAGCAATTTTAGTAATCATATGGCTGGCCACGATTTTCCTAAATAGAAACATTGTAGATAGCTAGACGGCTGTGTAATTATTAAAGCAATGCAGGTACGAAGAAGTAATACGTTCCTAGTTTAAAAAGAAAAAACTGACATCAAGAAAGTATCCGGCTCCATTGACATGTCTCTAAAATGACCACCACGATTTTCCATGGACGTAGGAGATACAGTTACGGATAGCTTTTTCTGTGACAGGCGTGCAGCCGTGGCAGGGGGCAAGTGTACGTCGTCGTCGGCGCAGCGTGCTTTTTGCGTGGCACGACGCGACGCGCGCGCCATCTTGGGAACATGCGCGCGCGCAGGGGGCCCATTCACTGCGCAATTGTCAATTGATGGGCGAAACACGATTCACGATCCATAGGGTTAACAAGCACACTTTTAAAATTCTAATTTTTAAAACTGTTTTATATTAAGCTCATGACTATTGGTAAAGATGTAGTTAGATCTTGGAAATACACATAATAAAGTTACACCCTAGATTTTTTTCCAATATTTTGCCGGATTGTCTAATCTATAACAAAGTTAAATGTCTTCCAGTATAGGAATTAAGAACTTACCTAACCTATACACGAACTTCACCATCTGTATATTGTACAAGATCCATTAAAAACTATATTTGTTTTCGTTAAAATTCCATGTATTAGACAAATTGATTGTTCAAACAATCATATCAGGTTTATGGCAGTGGCAGCCCTGTAACGAGCGCATCCGGCACTCGGCAGCCATCTCCTCAGTACGGTGAGGTTTCGGAGAAATGCCCACCAATTAATTTATCCAGTTTTGGACATATGTTTTATTCATAATATTAACGACACACGGCACACACGATTCAATACGGCTACTATTTTATAATCGGTCTCACAGGACTTCTTCGTTTTTGCGTTTGAGATTTGTGCTGGCTTATAAAAATATGATAACACCTAAAATTTTACGTTATTATAAGTTGGGCACTTATTACTAATTGGATGGAGAATGGTGAAATGAAATGAAATCTCGTTTATTCATCTAGGTTACAAGGTAACACTTATGAAAGTCACAAGATAAGAATGTAATAGGTTATCCGAAAAGTAGTGTCAGCAAATTTGCCTACGACCAGTTCGCTGACGGGGTGGAGCTATGAGAAGAACTGGCAAGAAACTCACGCCACTCTTTTTAATAAAATGGATAGTTACAATCTTTTGTAATTTACAATTTTGGTAGCGTGTAAAGTGATGCAACAGAGCACCACACCGTTATATTAACGAGTTATAATGAATGTTTACAAACTAAATAATAACAGAAAGTAAAAAGTAAGGCTCTGTGGTTGCATCACTTTACACATTGCTATGCAGCCATTAGGGACAGTCTATGAATAAATATAGTTTTAATTATGTAAAAACATAACTTAATAAAAATAAAATTTACTAAAAAAATAAAGGAAATGCAAGAGAAAACTGACATAAATATTCACAACGTGCCCCCACGTCACAAGTGTCATTCTACACAAACAAGATAATTATATCAAATCAATGATAACATTATTCCCAAGACATTTTATCATCTAAAAACTCATTAATTGTATAATACCCTTTACGAATAAGATGATCTTTAATAATGGTTTTGAATTTAAGTAAGGGTAAATTCATAATGCCTTCGGGAATTTTGTTAAAAAATCGTATACGGAGTCCCTCAAAAGTATTATGAACTTTATGTAAACGATAATATGTGCCTACTAACTTATGTTTACTTCTAGTGTTAACACAATGAATGTCACTATTCATGGTATATAGATGAATATTTGGTTTGACAAGCATAATATTTGCAAATATATATTGGGACACAGTTGTCAGAATACCTACCTATTTCTTTGAATCGTTCTCTCAGGGAAACTCGTGAACCTAAGTTATAAATAGAGCGAATGGCTTATTTTTGAAGAATGAATATTGTTTCAATATCAGCAGCCTTGCCCCAAAGCAAAATACCATAGGACATGACGCTGTGAAAATAATTAAAATAAACTAATCTCGCGGTTACCACATCAGTAAGTTGTCGTACTTTTCTGACTGCAAAAGCCACAGAGCTAAGTTTACCTGCGAGACACGATATATGGGCTCCCCACTGAAGTTTACAATCTAAAGTTATACCCAAAAAAACTGTTTTGTCAACAAGGGTGAGAGTTTCATTGTTTAAATTAAGATTAATATATGTTTTTATATGAAACTTTTAACTATTGGCATTGTAAATCTGACACATTTTGTTTTTTTTTGAGTTTAGCAGTAGATTGTTTGCCGTGAACCATTTACACCGTCAAAATTTGTTACTTTACGATCAACTTTGAAAATAAGAGACGTATCATCTGCAAATAGTACTATGTCGGAAAAATCCTGTACGTAGAATGGCAAGTCATTAATATGAATCAAAAATAGAAAAGGACCAAGAATTGAGCCCTGAGGGACGCCCATTTCTACAAGTAGTCCTGAAGAAGGTAAGCCCTTTTCAAGTTATTCCCAAAAGATATGAGTAAAATGTCGAGATTTCTAAATTATTTGTCTTATTTTAATTCTTCTCTAACTTGCCTTCAAAACATATCTGAAATCTATCAACTTTAATGGGACCGTAAATATCTCAAGTAGTAAATCTATCTCACAAAACGTTCAGAATAGGCCTGGCTAGCCATAAAATTGTACGCATTATGTTTGACAAAAGAACTATCCAAAAAGCCTACGCGCACAGCGTACATACAATACAGATACATAATTACAATAATGAGACTATTTGTACCGATGATGTCACGGCGCACAATATAAGACAACATTTAGTAAGGCCTGCGTTTGCGCATGGCTACGTGGGCGCGGCGCAAACGTACGCGGCGCATCCACCTGAACAAACACTAACACACCCTGTACATGTACACTATTGTACACTGTCAAGGACACGTTATTTTATTGTTAATACTAGACATTAACTACGTTTTCCGTCGGTACGTAACTATCGAGTGGGCAGTGCGACAAAGAGGTTTGCAAATTGATCATGAATATTAGAATAATATCGATTTAGTGCTGGCTAATAGGTATCGAGAGGCAACTACTAGATTATTTATTGAAGTGATTTACATTTAAATTATTTGCTTGGCATGTACAAACGATTAAGTTTCAACTGTATACTTTGTGTATTTCCTAAATAATCAACATTTTATCAAATTACAGGCTATAAAATTATGGCTTCATAAGTAAAGTTTAATAACTGTTAGGTATAATTGAATATGAACATCTAAATATAACCCACAACTATGCAACAAACAATTTGTAAGTCGCAAGAAAGAATCACGAAGGTGAATGGTACTTTTGTGTACCCAAAGGAAGAGATGAATTCCTCGAACAGCACCCAGACGAAAAGGAAATCAAATTGATCTAATTCTAATTGAATATTATAAGTCAGACGTAGATGTTAGTTATATGTTTTGTGAGGCCATTCGGTGATGGACAGTCTCGGTGGCTTAGAGGAAGATCCTAAGACCTGCTGCGCCGCCGGACGATCCCGGATCAAGCAGCAAGATTCTTAATAAGTAGGCAAATTTGCTGACACTACTTTTTGGATAACCTGTTACATTCTTATCTTGTGACTTTCATAAGTGTTACCTTGTAACGAGATTTCATTTCATTTCAATATCAACCCGGTATCTGGAAATTGCCCGGTAATGACAATAAGCTTGCTCCCTATTAAATAGGAACTAACATAGCTGGTGAAATGTGCGTGTGATGCACATCTTCGACATACTTTCGAGGAAAGGCGTGAAGATATGATTCATGTTTCATTCGGTAATGGAATGGTGAAAGAAGAGCCACTTGTCCACCTGGGATTAAGTTACATCTATCCAAGGCTCTATCGGCACTGTCAAACACACTAACGATAGCTAAACCGACCTTTAAAACGTTTGAAAACAACATAGCTGTGCCTTACTTCTATCCAGCTCTGGTTTAAATGATTTTTATGTGAGAAATGGAAATAAATAAGGATAAGTTTTGCTATTTGATAGGATACGATCAAGCTGTTTGGAAGCCACGTAATGTAATATTTTCTAGAATCGATTACAACAGCTCTATATCATCACAAGTGTAACGAATACGTACCACCCGTTTATAAAAACAAATTAGAATTACAGATAACTATATCAATGTAATAAAATATAATGTTAGTAAACAACACTGACGCTTGCAGCCGGCTATTTTTGTACAGATACGGTAATCGGTACCTACAATGTCAGCGGGCAATACCGCGGGTCATGACTATCTCACGATTGTTCTCGCAAACAGTTCGCTTATAACTAACGTGTGTTTTTTGTGACATATATGTTTGGGTAACAGATCTATTATATTTGTAGAACAGATAAAATAGCTCACTATTACGTGTCAGATTATCTTTGTATGATGGAGAAGTGATTGACACATTTACAATTTGTAAACTATTATACTGTATTTTTACGACATTCGCACGATTTCTATGAATTATAATAATATAATATTGTAATATGTGTATTGTGTATGCATAATTAAATAATAATCTACTTCCTCTGTTACATGTTAGTACAAGTATGTGTATTAGCCGATATGACTCGCTTGTGGTCTTCCTTATTAAAATAAAATTAGTAAGTTCTAGCCTCAGATAAATTAGACGGGGGTAGACAAGCGTATACTTCCCCTCTGTCAAATGAAATGAACAAGCCGTTCGTGTCGTTTTATTTGTGTCACGATATTATTTGGTGTGTGTTTATATAAAAGCCTGAATTTTTTCTCATGTGTGTGTGGCAGTGCGTAAATGTGTACTGTACCTCTACCTACGTATATTCCTCACCTCCCCCAAATAATGTCAGAAAAATTGTGTAAAGTTAGCGCAAAGGCAACTCCCGTCTGAGGTCCTATCCTAATAATCATCCTAATACTGTATACTTTTGTGTCCACTGCCGAACCTAATAGGCCTATCCTAATGCACCCTCATAATTCAAATATTTCACTCATAGTTCCGGTCTTCATGAATCAATAGGTGGTTTGGAGTCGCGATGAAACAGTCTTCGGCGCTCCCAGCTTTTACTATTTAATCCTTCAATAGGAAGCATACCATAACTTTAATTTTAAAAACAAATAAATTTCGGACACTAATTTTACTAATTTTTTAGGTTTAAGTTAACGATACAACAAGAACTACTCGTATTTTTGGATGAAACGCACGACCTCTAAGGTCAGTAATCGCATACTACGACCAAACCTTTGTTCTGTGCTAACTGATACGACCAGCGAGGCAGTCGTTTTAGGAATATAATTGTGAAATTTTATTTTAATTTACATAGCTGCATTTGTCTAAACCGCTTACTGCTGTATCCCTATTATGCTTAGTACATTTGCCAATATATGAATATCATAATCATCATATCAGCCCACATCACGCCTACTGCTGGACATAGCCCTCACCTAATTTTCGCCACTGCAAGCGATTTTGTTTCTGAAAATCCTACTAATCCTACTAATATTATAAATGCGAAAGTTTGTAAGAATGTTTGGATGTTTAGATGTTTGGATGTTTGGATGTTTGGATGTTTGTTACCAGTAAACGAAAAAACCACTGAATAGATTTCAATGAAACTTTGCAATAATTTACCTTATACATCAGAATAACATATAGGCTATATTTTATCTAGATATCGCGTAAATTGGCTAAACCATGAGAACAAATGTAAAGTAAGTCGGAGAAAAATCTGCCATCTTATAGCTATTTCTGATTTCTCTACGTAAACCGTTAGTTTTACATAAGGACAATGTATGGAGGAATTGTTACTCTTAAATAGTTATAAAAAAAAGTCCGCGACAGCATATGCCTATCTTTTATGTGGAAGTCGATATAGAGAGAATAGTGAGCAAGAAATACATTTAAATCGGATACTGCATTTAAAGTGAAAAATTTCATGGTATTAAACTAATTCCTAGGAATGTAAATACCTTTATCACTTTTGTCATTTAATGTAGATAATTTTTGTCGTTTACAGTTAGTTATTTCGACAAATAGTTTAAAAGTTATTACGATATTAAATGAAATGTATATAATCCCAAAAATCTTATAATAATACTGTATGTCACCCGTGACTTCGCTTACCTGTTATTTTGTTCCTGTGACCACAGCAACTTTTCACTTTTAGAGGGGAAATTTCGGCCAATATTTTCTAAGCACAGATAATTACTTCAGATTAAACATAACCAATATTACGTGATTGATTAGAATATTACTTATCTTTGTAAACATCCATCCCGTGTCTTTTTGGTTAAAATTATCAAATATACAAACAAACATTCATCCTTTCAACTTTGTGTATGTATATTACTATATTTATCAACGTCAGCCCTAATGACAATTCAGTATGACAGATTAAAAAGAAATCAAAGATCTCTTTGTTCTTTTTGCCTACTATACAACCTCATTACTTGAATATATTACTAATTATTCACCAGTAAATTCAAAGAATATTTATTATGACAATTGTGTAGTAAAATTATCAAATAAAGTAAAATATGAAATAAAATATTTTTTGTAGAAAAGTAAATAAATAATTATATTGCAGTATCAAGGTAGTATAGTAGCAGAATACAAATACCATAGACCTAGGATCCGCGCGCCATTTTTATGTATTCGCGCCATTTATTTTCGGTCTAAAATTTGACATTTGACAGTGAATTATCATTGTATGTATTTATGGTCGCTAAAGTCATAAACTAATAAAAATAAATGGATTTTGTAAAATATGAAATAAAATATTTTTCGTAGAAAAGTAAATACATTGCAGTATCAAGGTAGTATAGTAGCAGAATACAAAAATACCATAGACCTAGGATCCGCGCGCTTTTTTTTTATAACGATTTTTTTTATTTATGGCGGTACGAAGTACGCCGGGTCAGCTAGTATGTATATAAATTATGTTAAATTTTAAAATCAATTCAAGAAATTCTACTTCCTACTAATATTATAAATGCGAAGATTATAATGGATGTATGGAATATGGGTCTGGGTGGAATTTCGTTACTTAATCACGCCAGAACGGCCCAAAGGATCTGTATGAAATTTGATACACAAATAGATTATAGTCTGGAATAGCACATAGGCTACTTTTTGGCCGAGTTGCCACGCGGGCGGACACTAATAGAAAATAATCTTACCAATGTCACTAACAGAAGAGTTATAACCACTTTTATATTAAATAGATGCACCAGAGACGTATAATTACAATAATGATATAATGTACATGTCTTAGTCCCGACACAACGGCTACTGAATGTTGTGCTGATAACGAGACGGCAGGGGTTATCACTGCGAGATAGCGAATTAGTATCAAAAACGTTCGATAACGTTCACTTGTTTACCGCACGATCTGCCCCTACCTGCACAGTGCACTGCTGATATAACAGACAAAGGAAATAATAACTTTAAGGAAATATCACAAATATATTATTATGTAAACATTTTATGTCCTTTAAGTACTGACCTATTAAATTATTAAGATAGGGACCTAAAACATTAAAAATATTATAAAAGTAAGATACCTGGTAGCTAAATTATGTAGACAATTCAGTTATCGAGTAGGTAACTATTGGATACGGATCTACCCTCAGAGGATGATAAACATAGGTCTAAAGTTGCCACAATATCCAGTACTTACCTATATGTTGCCAGTTAAAATTAAAACATCATTAAAATTAGGATAAAATCAGCAAGCATTGTAACTTAACTTGTAACGGTAACCGCTTACCATCAGGCGGACCGTACGTCTGTTTGCCACCGTCGTGGTATAAAAAAAAACTTAAATCCTGAGACGAGACGGAAATCTGTCCTATAGCCAAACAAAATAGTTTTTATAGAAGCAATGACTATAATTATCATTACATTTGCAAAATATTTAATCTTGTATTGGCCTGATTTTGTCTCATCAGCAACCCATTAATGTCTCACTGCTGGGCTTAGGTGTCCTCACCTCTATCTATGATTTTGTCTAGTACTATTTAAATAATATATCTCAAATAGACACCAAAATTTGAATGTAAATTGGTGAATTATAGCTGTTCTTAAACCAGATATGGTCTGTCTGGTTCTATGCAGTCTTTAGTCTACTTTGCCGCAAATGCTGGTATTAATTGCTGCCACAGGTAATATTTACATAGTATACACTAATAATACTGTAAGAGTTCAGATATAACTGGTCTAAACTAGATCATGTCGCATTAAGCTATTAAATTGGTTATCGAGGTGTTTCTGAGAAAACGAGCCCTAACCTTAACTACGTAACGATTATTTGTAGTTGGTTATTATATTACTTAGTTAAGGTGATGTTTTCATTACAAACATCAATAATGATAGCTAGAAACATACAGCTATATGTTTATACATGTCCATTAATATAATTCCCAGTGGAACCAACATCTCCAAATCTCCAAAAAATCAATACAAAATGAATTTAGACTATGGTTCTAAGTGGAATAATTCTATTGTTACTTAGGTTCACTGTAAAACACTATGTTCTTGGCAGTCAAGTGGTTGCTTGCCATAAGAATAAGAACGACCACAGCAAATCATTAAAAAAAAATTAGTGTATTACACTACATGATGTTCAGGAGGTGCCTTAAAGGGACCCTAGAGATCGGGTAGTCTAATAAGCCTTTTACTGCTTATGACATTAGCTATCCGCCTGTGAAAATCCCGTCGAAATCCATTCAGTCGTTTCGAAGTTTACCTCGAACAAACAGACAGACAAAAAATTTTAACAGTATATTTTTGTTATAAGTAACATAGGTACATACTTTCATATGCCCCAACTTTAAAAGTCTATTATTTTTATATTAACAACAGATACTTAATTTTTAATGATTTGTATAGATTTTCCTACATACTTATAAAACAATACTTATTTCACAAGATATCAAGTACTACGTACATAGTAGAACGTGTAACTCAACATGTTTGTGTTGATGATGACTATTGTGATAGTGATGCGGCCGATACGGACGTTATCACACAATCAATCAACCTGGTAGTGCACGTTGTTGGTGCCAGTGACCTCATGCTGATACTGCTATATCTATATATATATAAAACTAATATAATGGAAAGGAATTGGGTGGAGGAAAACATCGCGAGGAAAGCCCAATTACCCTAGAAGAAATTATATCTTGAGCGAGGGACCAACTGATCCCTGTGACAAGAAGCTAAGAAACAAAACTGTATCAAGAACTATTTGGATACGGGATATGCTGAATTGCTGACACTTACTAACCAAAAATTTAAGCTTATTCTTCAAAATAAAAACATTTGGTGAGAGCGAGTATTGAATAACCTGATCGATACCTGTTGCAGCAAAGTAATTGGAAGTTTTCATAGTATCACGTACTAGGTATGATATGACCCTCATCGCTTGATATTTTTGGACAAACTTGATAATTATAATTTCAAGGTTAGAAAGTAAATTGAATTAGTTAAATAAGCTGTATTACTTTTAGAATTTTCCTTTACAAAATTACATCGCACATTCTAGGGATGACCATGTGTAGCATGGGTATTAACTTATAAATTACAGGCCAAATTGGGACAACTATTGTTGGACATATTAGGCCTCCTATGTGGGTATAGAATTCGCAAGTCGCAACCTCGTTGTTAGCAATTGCATATGACCACCACGACCAGTAAACCAACGTAGTCTACTGACTACGTTGTTCCCCTGTTCGATATTGAGCTTTCAAGAATAATAGCAGGTAGATATTCTCCCCTCACACGTCATCAAGGTTGTTATGACACAATGGTACAATAAAAGCAAGTTTCGTCCACCTTTGGACAATACCCTTATTGTGTAATATAAGGTTCACAGGGTGACACTGCTGACCTTGACAATATTTAAAACTGGATTGGTAACAGTGTCATTTTTGTTGACAAGTTTTTAGTTCCATCATGATAGGAGACATTGTAAAATCCGCTATTATAGGGTATTGTGAAAGTGAGATATTTAGAACAAGCGCTCTAATGAATAGTATAGATTCAAGTTACTGGATCGGAAGGCCAGATGATTCCAGCTGTATTCTAATGGGCCATTGGATAATTAGGAATGTTTCTTTTATAAGAATATGAGAAATGACAGCTAGAGAACTTTTAAGGCAAATTAGAAAATTCAGACAATTCAAAAACTTTTTCATATGATTGCTGTATGCGCTTGCCATAATAAACAACTTATATTTTTAGTAATTTGGACAGGATAAAGTTAACAATAATAGTTCTATACAAACTGCTCCAATCGAACGGAAAATTACTTCAACTATTTGGGCCTAGTTGTAGATATCGCACGTATTTACACACCACTTTAAAACCCTAATAAAGTGTCGTTATCATTAATGGAAACTTTACTGACCACGTGGCCAGTGGTCTTTTCAAATCTAATTATGTTATTAGCGCTGCGTGCCGAGTGCCGACACGATAATGCGAGAGGTCTGGCAGACTGCGCGGCCACACATAATAATATAGTGATAAATAAAGTGCGCTCGAGTGCGCACACTCACAGGTGATTTAGAACACATATGAAAGTATCTTATCGTGTTTACCACATGTTTGCATATCGATCGGTTTATCAAAATTTTCCAATATGGATCGATTTGTCATTGCTATTAATAAATAACAATAAATACAAAAGAGAAAGACCTATCATCATCATAATTTTAGCCTATTGCAGTCCACTGCTGGACGACCAAAGACTTATATTCGCCAGTAAATATATAAAGAGTAAGGAAGATGATGATGAACTATGTACCTCAATATTTAACCATAATAATAGATAGCATCACCATTGATAACTATAGTTATTACCCAGATGGAACCTTGGACATATGAAAAGGAAAAGCAAAATCAATCTAACACTATCACTCTATATATCTAACACACACTATCTCGAATATTGAATAACCTAACACCCAAATATTCACCAAAAAAAATTACCGTACTAATCGACTATAATACAACATTACGAAAGGCTTCTACAGAAGTTTAACAATAAAATTATGGTGACTAGGGGACAGATTGCGTAATATCTCTTATAAATTTTCAACCATGAATAATACATGTGTGTGCGCAACGAAGATGTTTCAGTGTATTTTTAGGGTTCAGTACCAAAAAGGTACAAAAGGAACCCTTATAAAATATGGTCTCGTTCTGTCCGTCCGTCTGTCAGTGTGTGATAACTGGGAATCTACTTATACTATGGACATTAAATTTTGAATACGAGTTTAAAAACAGTTGATCCAACACTAACACGATTTAAAAAAAAGTGGCAAAATATTTTTATTATCTCTGCAAAAGCAGCCGAAATGGGTTGTTAAAATTTTAAATTGAGACTATTACATCAAGTGGGATATCAAATGAAAGGGTTTTGTTTCCACAAAAACTTATCTGTTTTGTGGTTTCCATATTCTTAAATCAATTTTTTTGCAGTGGGATTTATGAGTTGTAATGATGATGAATACCTGATAGCACGGAACCCTCGGCGCTCGAGTCAGTCTCGTACTTGACCGGTTTTTTAAAGTGTTACTCGCACTGACCGTATAATGTCTAGATGTTAAAATATCTCGAACATCACACATTAAGCTAACAAGATGTGACATCATCGATGACGTCATCACATTCAAGATGGTAGATAACATGAATGGCACTTGTCTTAGCTATCAACCAGTGCCACAAACATGCCAGTCGACAACTTAAGTGTCACCACTTATACGTACTTATGAAATAATAAGTGTGGATCTGATGATGATGAGTTATGACTAAATGGTGTCAATTGTTACCGGAAGCTTAGTTGGGTTGGAGACCAGCAGGCCAACCACCAGGATTGATGTGAAGGGGTCTTTCCCCTTTGGGACGACGACACTTTGGGACTATGGTGTAAATCGCGGAACGGCCTTTTTTGAATTGGCTGTTTCACACCAAAACCAAACGGACCACGGTTTGGTCTCCCATGTGAAGGCAAGAGTACATCGATATTGTTTGAAATTAAAAACAATTTGACTGACATAGGTATTCTACATAAATGATCTTCTTTTTTCTCGATTTAAAATAAAATCAATAAAAAAAAAACTAAAACAATTGAAATGAATTAAGCATTTGAAATTTGAACCAATTAGTGTTCTTCCGGTGCTCGAAAAACCACCGATTTAATTATTTGCACTAAGTGATTTTTTTGACAGATCCGGTATTGAAAACAACATGCCTGAAATAGGGCAGCTAGATTTATTCAAGAGTCTCATTATAACCACAATTCACTACGAATTCCGGTTTCGACACTTTCTGCAAAAAACTTCATACTTTTTGCCATCTGCTACGTCATTAGACTCTTACGATAACTTCAAGTTGTGTTGCTTATGATTAGTCAACACAAAAAAATATAATCACCAATACAAGTCACAAGGTTTCCAGACGATTGGCGACCACGTGGAGTGACATGAGCACAGATAATTCCCTCCAACATATATTATATTATAACTAACTGTCGGATAGTTCCATAACAAACAGTACTATCTGTATCACCGATACGATACTCGGTCGGTACACAAAACATGCCACTTATCTCCACTGATTGTGGTTGCGTAATATTCACTAAATGTCACTCGTATCATTTGTTATTTTTAGAAAAATATATCGGCTTTAAGAGCTGAGTATGAACTATATAGGGAATCGACTAGAAATATAGTAGTCCTTAGTGTAACTGTTTGTTGTCCTAAATAAATTTAAAAAAAAAAAGAAAAAAATAATGTTATATAAGAATGCATCACTCTATATTCAGGACATAATAATATTATTATTATTGTCTATTTATTATTTTTTATATTATTATATGGGCTAAAACTATTCTAATGTAAATATAAGTTAACGAGTGTGCTTTCAAGGATTTAATAATCTCGATAATAATACATATAACATCACATACATTTTTTAATTACAATTTTTACAATAAATAAGTCAACCTAAAATAAAATGCATTGCAGTCATTAGATTAATAATTATAATTTAGGATGTGAGTAGTGAAGTTGAATGTCAATTTGAAGTCAATTGTCTAACTTACAGTTTAGTGTAGGTACCTATTGTATGTTTGTAAAGACGCCCCGCTACCCAGGCCTTGTTCGTACAACGGATGTTGATGTTGTCATTAGACGAAAAATAAAATATTTTGGCAAGACAAGCAGCTTGAAATATTTAGCGTTACTTGGACAAAGACTTTGTGCCAGAGAAAAAGCACAGCTGCCTTGGACAAGAAAAAGTACCTTGATCAGAATTATGTATGGTCTCAGCCATGGACTCTGCTAACCCTGGCCGTGTATTATAAGCATTCGTAAACGTAGCTGCTGGCCAAAGGGAGTGAGTTTCCGACCGGCAGTACCAATGTGGATTTCACTATGTGGAATTTATATATGTATCTACTAGTCAAATGACCTATGATCTGCTGCTGACGTTGAAAGATATCGATATCGTGAGGAAACCCACATACCCTAGAAGTAATTAAAATAGATCAGATGTAATTTCGGTCGATGCGGCGACGTAGCAAACAAGCCTCTCGTGGCATCTAACCCAAAAATAATAATAAATAAAACATAGATACGTTGCTGGCAGCAACGAAGACTTGCTGCATGGCAAGGCATCGGCTATAGTAGGAGTGGTTCTGGCTCATAGATCCATAATAATGGTTAGATCGTAGGATCTAACCATTATATAGGTATTATGAATGCGAAAGTTACAATGGATGGACGTTTGTTACTCTATCACCTCAGAAAGGCTAAAAGGGCATGTATGGCACACAGACTTTTTACAAACATACCACGCGGGGAACTAGTTTATAATAAAACTGAGGTTCTCAAATGCAAATTATTAATTGTTGTTGTTTTTTGTTTTCAGCAATATGTAAAAAACTGAAAGATAATTAATTGTCGTTAATAGTTGAATACTGCTGGATGCGGGCTGTTTCCAGGTTTAGGTCTCATAGTCATTTATCATTTGTATCTACCGAAACTAGATCAACTTTTAAAAGGCCTACAAGTAAAAGATGTGCCTACCAGTATATTCGATTAGGCAAGACACGAAGCAATTAAGATAAGTAAATCATGACATCCGGCCTCAAACAGGTTGGAAGCCGCATCAAAATATGTATTAGGATAAACCACTCAAGAACCAGGACGATGTTACAAACTACTGTAAATATCAAGTACCTACCTACATTTAAATAAGTGGAATAATAAGCTGTCCTCGTGTGCCATAACGTCTCTCATCCTCCCGTAATAGACATATGGCATGACTGCTAATGTGACAAAAACTACTATTGATACCAAAATGGTAACTATTTTGACGTAAATAATGTAGGTAGACAGACAACTATAATGAATTTAGGAAGCTGAAAACCATGTCCATCCACGATATTCGTTTAGTTGAGCAATGCTGTACCTGACTAGGTACTTGTGACTTTTTAATGTTCCACAATGGTAATCTACAACATATTCGCCATAAAACGGTTTATATATTCGCTATCGAACTATATTTTAATAGATAACATCATATTAAGTATTTCAATTTGTGTCGGATAATGTCGATAAAAGTTCAAGGTCGCACGCCAAGGTCATATTATAGATTAACAAAGAAATAGGCCTTTATCAGAATGCACAGCCGGTCGCGCACACAACACGGAACACCCTGTCCCTTCCGAGTAACCCCTGCGATCTACGAGCCGCGGAACCGGGCACAGGTGGACCGCCAGGAAGTCGATAAAAGGACTAGGCGTTTCTGGCAATTTCAATACAAAATAAACAAAACGAACATCACACCTGGGTGGGTCAGTATGCTAATAAGATTCTAATAATACTAGCGATTAACATACATACAAGGTAACTAGGTACCTACCTACAATGTGTATTGTTTTTATTCCATGACATTATCACCTGAGCGTTATCAAACACGGATTCTACGTTCCGTGTGACGGATTGCGAAATCGATTTTCAATTATTCTGGACTAACTTGCTAGCCGACAATCTCACGAAGTAAAACTGGGTGTTATTAAAGTAAAAATTTTAAGAAAGTAGGTATTATGAAACTGTCGAGCCGGCCGGCTTTTGGCGTTAGAACCGCTTCGTGTGAGCGTGCCGGCTGTGCAGAGTACGAGCTAGGCAGGGTCTGGAGAGGCACTCACCAGGGTCGACGCGTTCCGCCTCGTCGTCCGACTCGGTGCCGGAGTCGCGCTCCTCCACCTGCAACAAATAAACACCGCCTCAAACATCGGATCAATCGTCGATGTCGGCCATCATAAACCCGGCACACTGCCACTTTGACCGCCGATTACGTCTGGTTCAACATAAAATAGAGACCTAAAAGAAGCCTAGGCCGGCTCGGTAGTTAGGCAGGCACGACCCGGCACAATATTTAGGCTAGGCTCGGTCGCGCCACGCGCCAAAGAGCCGGCGATCGTTCCGCTTCTTTGTTCTCTCGGTCGGCGGCCATTTTCTGGTGGCGGTGTGTGACCTTCACGTCGTTCGCCGGCTCGCGTCTACACCCACCTTCTCGGAAACGCTCTCCTCATTCAACGAATGCGTTCGCAGCTTGTGAGTCAGGAATTTGAGCATTATTGAGCCTCGGCTCGCTCCGATCGTCCACCGCGGCACTCACTGGCGCTGCCCCGCAGCCACTCGCACTCGATACTTCTGATATCTGTCGCGTAACTCAACGACCCGGACGCGATCTAGTCGCCCTCACGCCTATGGGAATCGTTCCAAAAACATTTTAAACCTCAATAACATATCCGCATATCACTTCCGCGCGTCCGCACCCGACCGTCGCCTTTGAACGCCGGACTACTACTAGTTTAGTTAGAGTAGCCTTGCGTACGACGCAGTCAGCTGAAGTGGGCTCGTCTCATTAATGCCGAAAGGGCGTAAGAGCGATCGCGCTAAATATTGCACCCCGAAATGAAATTTGTGTATGAAACGACACGTAAAATCATCAGATGGTTTATTAAGCTTTACGTGGGTTATAGTTTTCTTTAAATATAGCGTAAAACATATTCGAATGGCACTCTAAATGGACTCGCCCGGCAACCCATTGATGACAAAGAACCGGAACACGCAGAGATCGGACGCGATTGGACAAAACATTACAGAATAGGATCGAAATTTAATGCAATATGTTACATCTCGCTCTAACAGAGGCATTGAAGTCTCGTTTAGTATCGTGAGTGTGAGAGAGATGGAGCATACACACACCGCCAGTTATATAATACAGGGCTGATAATAAATCGCTGATAAAAAAGTTGCGCATGTTAGCACAGTATGGATATTCCAATCTCATGCGAATACGGCACGCAACAGCAAAATATTTACGTTTTATTGATGATAAATAGCGGACAAGCTTTCTGCTCACATTTATCATTATAGGCTCTTCAAGGAACCAAATTAATATAAATATTATTGGTAATGTGGGTAATATTTAAAGAAATCGACGATTACACTTTTATGAAAACTTTCTAGGCGTTGACCGATAAAGGTTTCAGGTAGGTTTTATTTCATCACCTACGGTAACTCTACCGGGTAAAAGGGAAAACTAAATAACCAAAATCACAAACGAATTTATGAACAAGCAAGATTTATAAAACTAAAAATGTAATAACTATTTTTTTAACTATTTGTCCTTTGGCAAATGCCAAACTAGTGAAACAATGGTCTTATGACTAAATGTATAGGTACTTACTTACAACATACTTCCTGGGTGTCACATCCACAGCATGCTGTCTCCGTGCAATTTACATTGGTTGCCATAATGAATAGCGCGACGCCATGTCTGTTACCTGTAAGCGCGGCCGCCCCGCGCATGCGCTCTCTCTTTCTAACAATTTACCCGCCAACATTTAAATACAGAACACGTATAGTATTTTAAATTTTTATTAATTATATTATTAGAGATAAGTCTTGTCTTGTCCGCCGTTCGACAAGCTGTAGAAAGGTAGGTACAGCACAGTTACTTTATTTCATTTTTTCTTTTTCCTTTTTCAAATACAACTTCCAAATCCCTAATAATATATTAAACTTAGTATGTTCACATAATATTTGTTTAAAATGGAAAACATTGTGAAAAACCAGACAAATAGATTATTTTGAGGTCACAAATTTACCGTAGTTTAAATACAAAGTTGTAAAACAAAGACAAAATATTCCCAGCGCCTTTAATATGCAGTACGACTTTTGCAATAATTTCAATTGTCAGGATATAAATAAAGGTTGACAGAAGTGAACTTTATTTTTATTTAAACTGAAAGGTAGGTAAGTACTTACTTACCTACTTAAAAAAAAATAACCTTAAACTTACGAAAACACCTAGTATAATATATTAAATATATAGACGCCACAGAAATAATAAAATTATTTAAAAACAACACATTTATTGTAGAGTAAGATTATTTTCTTAACAAAAATATGAATTCGTTGGTTCACATAATATTTACAAAATCTTAAATTCTATCTTACAAAATAAAACATTGGCTGTGTTAAACTATTTACTTGTCTGTATACATGAGATGGTGAGGCCTATGTCCAGCAGTGGGCATCATTGAGCTGATATGACGCTGATACATGAGATAAGAAATTATTTCTGTACCTACCCAGGTATATTCTTTTGTTCTGCAAAATTCAAAGTGCTTTTTGTGTCTACACCTTCGTCGTATTTAATTAAAATTGTACTATAAAGTTTATAAAAGAGTTTAATATGGATTATAGTCATGGTAAGTACATTAATTCGTTTATAAATAATAAAATAACATACTATGTAACTTGAATTGGCGCAAGTAAATTCGCATAAAAGTACTTATATTTATCATAATGGAGAGTCCTCTGTGAGAGTGACAAATTCTACCCAGCGTACATGGCAGCGAACTAAACATTCTCTTTCGAACAAAACTAATAAGAATCGAACATTAAGCTTTGAAAATTTGAATACAATAAATGTCATTAATTTCAAAATGACGAATAGAGCACATAATATCTGAGTATTCGCTTTCGAGCGTTTTGTTTGCGTCAACATTCGAATGCGAGTCATGTATTTTACTACTACTTTATTTCGCTCGGCTCAACGTCCACACCACTCGAATATTCGACGCCGAATGCTCATTACACGCGAATGCTCTCAGCGAGGACGCTCATTTACTGTATTTATTATTTAGATCATGTTAGTGTTTAGTAGTAAGACTAGCATTGACATTTGTATAATAAGACGGAAACTGAAATTTATATTAGATATTTATATATTAAACTTGTACTTGACGTTTCGACCATTACAACGGCCGTGATCATCATGAATAGGGACAATAGTGCAGGTTGTGACTACGCGTGGAAAAACAATAATCTGAGGGTAGATGTGGAATCTACTAACCGGCGGGCGGTTCACTACGTCTGAACGTATGAATAATATATACAACAAAACTACATACAAAGATAACAAACAAATCTAACATTCATTATAATTATGTGCTAGCAGTAATAATAGTGCGTACAAAAATAATATATTTCTATTTACTATAGAAATGTTCTTACGTACGAAAAAATATTTTACAATGTTTTATAAAATACTATACTTTTTATTACGTAAGTATACACATTTAGTTTTATACTTCTGTGACCACTCTTCTCCTTGGAAACATATTCTAATAACACACCTCTTTCGTGAGAGAGAAATTGGAAACTAATAGCTGTACCAACCGACTGACCAGTGGCTCGATCCTGTTAAATTACACAGGTCGATAGCAGGCCGATGGACAAATATCGACCAATCACAGGCCGGCCATATGGCGCGATTGACTTAGTAAGCCAATCAAAGCTGTCGAATGAGACGTCTCATTTTGTGTTACGATTGTGTTAGCAGGATCAAGCTCCAGCTTGGTCAGCAACAGTAGGCGAATTTGTTGTATCGAGAGAGCAATTGTTAATGAATTTAGAATCTCAGCCTTGGAACAATACATATCTCCCGTGGAAAAGCTATAACAACATCAGGTGTGTAATAAAACATTGTAACAAAATAAACTCTTAGATATTCAACTAGGCAAGATCGTTAGTACGAATTTACACTACAAATTAAAATTAGATTTTGTTCTGCTGCACCTTAAATCATTCGATCAAGATATGACATTTTTTTTTAAAAGTACTCGATATTCTTTTAATAATATTATTGATTTCTATAAATATATTTCATTTTAAAATGAAGGGTTTTAAGTTAAAATAAATAATATTAGGTAGTTGGGTACTATGTATGTAATTATTAAATTCATTAAAATAAAACAATTGCAACAAGGCACTTATTGAGTATTGAGTATCTTCTTATTATGGTTATTTTATTAAAAATTAGTGCAGGTAATTTAAATTTTATGAAGTTTTCTTATCTCTTTGCTGTTTCGATAAAATACGTAATTGTTTAAATTTCCTACGTCCATATCGTTAAGATGCAGAGCCAAACTTAATATAAAATAATATTTACAAATAGAAGTATATAATAGCCGCCTAGTGCGTGTAATAAGTAGCTAACAGTTTATTTACATAATTATATATACGTTATAACTACAATAGTAAACTAAGTGTATACATGATGTTATCTTATTGACGTACTTAACAGGATGTTCTTAGTCATAACTTGTTGACTAAACAAGTTAAGTGTATATAATTATGTAACTGTGACTATGAGGAGGATCAGGTTTGTCTATATCACTATAATTCAGAGCACTAAATTATAAGTCGTAGGCGAACCTGGGGGTGATTCTAAGCCGTCGGAAACTGCCCTTTCTGTATCCGAGTGGCAAGGTTTACGAGCCTAAATGCAATTCAGAAATCCGACGTGGGAAAATTTTAGATGACATTAATTGTGGCAAAAGTTCCAGCTTTTGAGTCGCCCTCTTGCAAGGTCTTCATGAACCTGCAGGAAACTAAATAGTACTATTAAAATTTACACAATCAATCCCGATAAAAATAACAAGAAACATTTAAAAACATAAATATGTTACAGTACTTACAGCCATAATTATTCATTTGAATTATTAAAAGGTTTTTGAATAAGTAAAAGTCACTTTTCAAACAAATTTCTAACTTTGATTTTTGTTTTTAATTTGAAAACTCCAAATATTTACTTCGTTGACGTTTGCGAAGCAGTGTTTACAAAGTTACCTACTATCAAACTATTAGTATAACAAAAATAAATGTTTTATATTAAAACAATAGTAAATACTAATTAACGTTTAGCTCTTATTAGGTCATAGCCATTACATTTATTTGTAAAAAGAAACAAATACATATTTTTTATTTGATACTAATAGCTTTCTACTACTTTAGTAAATTTTCTACCATTTTGTAACGTTATCTCTAAACACATCCCTTCCGAGGAGTATCCGTTCGGATCTATGAATAGCATTTTTGTTTCCGTCGGATCGAGTTCCTGCCTTGTGTCAAGCTATCAGTTTCCGATCGTAAAACTTTCGGACGGCTTAGAATCAGGGGGCTGATCCCCCATGTAACTTATCTTTACGTATTTTATCTATATATTATTATGTATGTAATACAGGAGTACTGTAGAATAACTTACAGTTCCTTTATAGTAAAATCTCTTGAATCATAATCTGAGGACTGAAGTAACCTAAGTCGAGTTGCTGGGGTAGCTACACTAGCCACACTAAAACTATGTGTATAAGCTTCAAAAATTTAAAATTGAACTTATATTCCACAAAAATATAGCAAGGTATTATTTCATGACAATTTACTTTGTCTATATTTTCATCGTACAATTTCCCTTCCAATTTCCACCACGTGCACAGCAGTGGGACGTTCATGGGTTATGATGATGACGAGGATAGCTAGGTTAACCCTAGCCATATAAAGTAATTTTAACAATGTTTTCTATACAAAAAGAACTGCTTAAATTCAGTGCGAAGATTACACTTATGTTACACGACATAGTAATGACTCAAAAATGACACTGATCTTAACCACGACGTAACAAACTTTTGTATTAATAATAAGGCACGCATTTTCGCTTAGATTACCGATACGCCTATACTAGTTTCGTAATCCTTAGATTCCTTAGATTACATACATCAACATATTTAAGTAAGAGATTCCATTCACAGAGCTTATTTTCCTATACGCCTATGCGCAATTTTAAAAGTATAGTCATGGTACGTCTGATTGCCACCGTCGTGGTATAAATAAACAAAAAAATATATATTTCTGATTGTTTGAAATGAATAGCCAATGAGTCAAATAAAGTTTTATAATTTTAATTTGTAAAGTGGGATTTTTACGATGGGATAGTTGATTTTACGATTAGATTATTTGGTGTGCGATGTTTGTTTACTATTTATTGTTTAACATTTTAAGTTTTCATTGCATTGTCAATACATAATAATGGTTTTTTAGACTAGTAGCTATTAATAATTTTACCGGGCTTTTGATGTAAATGAGAATAGATAAAGACAGATTGTTTGAATAGTTTCAACTACTCTAAATTCTAGTCTTGTTGAGGATCTGATTGGATATCAATGTCGTCAATGTCTTGACATTAAAGAAGGCACAATTTCATAGATACAAGCTTTAAAGTTAAGCGCACAAAGTTGAATGTAGCACATGTTGGAGCGCGACAAACTGTCAGTATAGGATAGTGTGTGTATGTTCACATAATGATGAGTTCGTCCATGAGGTAGTCGGGGTTGGCGCGCACGTGCGTCACGAAGTCCTCCACGCGCTGCGCGAACTCGTCCAGCGCCGCGGGGTCCGGCGCGGCGGGGCCGGCGGGCGCGGCGGGCGCGGCGGGGGCGGCGGGCCCCGCGGACAGGTCCCGCAGCAGCGCGCCGATGGCGGCGGGCAGCACGTAGCGGCGGTACGGGACTAGCGCGGGGACGATGTCTGTCTCCAGCGTGCCGTACCTGCAAATTATTATGTTTTACATTAAATTACAATCTGGTATTCGTGTCGTTCTTCGGTTCATAGTTTTCATGAGTTTAGAATTATGTTATTTAATGTAGCCATTTAATGAAACGGCTAGGCAGTTAATTGAATGGCTGATTTAACCAGTAGGCGGCGAGATATATATTTGATATTTTTGATATTGGTAATTTGAATAAAATCGAAGAAGATATAAATACTAACCTAGTTTCGATAGTAGAATGGTTAAATGTTAATAACCTAGCCAAAACTAAAATAATTATATATTATATAAAATAAGAATATGCCTATTGGCGGCGGGAAGGCGACGGGACATGGTTTGTGCAATGCTTTGATAAAACACCTGTAATCTTATGCTTTGATAAAATAAAGAATTTAGAATTGAATTTGAACCAAAGAAACGGAGTTACACTAATACAAATTGCGATGAAACATGAATTGACTATATATAATTATCATGACTGCATAATGTTCCATCCCGGTAATGTGTGACCCGCGGGACAGGCAGAGTCACAGAGAGAATTAGCATCAATAATTATTGAAAGATGAAAAGTATGAGGTCAGCAGTATGACTCACGTGGCGAGGTAGTACTTGGAGTAGTCGTGGTGCGCGGCGGGGGACTCCGCCACGAGGCGCAGCGCCAGCTGCAGCAGCTGGTCGCCGAACTGCGGCCGCCGGTACATGGCGCGCCGCCCCAGCAGCGGCTCGCATACTGACAAGTTACAACACACGTCATGTACACCCTCAACTCTAATTCTTTATTGACATAATTATACTTAACCTAACGTAATATATAAATAACTAATAACAGTTTCGTGGCAGGAGTTAGCGCCTTCTCCGTTCGATTGGATCCGGTCATACAAGGACAGTCAAAAGTGTATCCGTGTTCCTGCTGGTGTGATCGCTTATTATCAAGCAGGCTGTAACCACTATAGTGTAATGAAAAAATTAAATACTATTTATAATTATTGACAATGGAAGGAAAACGCTCACGGAAAAGATTTTTTGATTTTTGCGGTCGTGTAGTACCATATATTTAATTTGGCTATTTTTGGTATAGTGCTTGTGCTGGTGATAACAAGAATTTAAAAAAAGAATTACATACTGTGTGTGTTTACATTTTTATTCATTGTTTTTCTCTAGCATTAGGTAGGGACCTAAATAGGGTAAAGACAATCCTTTTTACCTGTTAGTAACAAATCAAGTGTTTTATAGAAATGATTTCTATTAATGGTTGATTAGCGAAAGCGATGGTGGTCAAATGGATAACCCGTTGTTCTACTGGAGCGACGCAATGCGACGCGACGTGTGTCCTTCGTGAGCGACGACAGGATTATTAATCCTGTTGTCGTAATATTTTATTATGTATGTGTACTTATAATATAATTTATTTTTACAATTAATTTCAAATGTCTTGATTTTCATGTCAAGCAAGAAACAAGTAATGTTGAATATAATTAGGTATGTATTGTTTATTCTTATGATCAGCAGAAACTTTTCCACATTGCTAATATCTATAACATTAGGGAAAAGTTTATCGTTGGAAAAAATATTACGTCAATATTCAAAGCTATATCTTCAACTTGTCAATATTTACGTCCACGAGCACATAGGACACAAATACACACGAGTATTTGATATTTACTAATGGCGTCGCGTTGCATTGTCGCGTTCGTCGCAAATTATGAGTCCGAGTTCAATCCCGACAGGTAGTACCAATGCACTGTGATTCACGTTCCATACAAAGGCGGCCATAAATATGCAACTCCGAAATGAAATGTTTTTTTTTATTTCACACGTTGTAATATGTTTAGGTAAACGTAAATTATTAAAATTTTAACATATTAAATACATTTAAATAAATATTTGACCACATTAAGGTTTAAAAATGTCTCGCAGTAATTTTGTTTAAGACGTGATGTATCTAAAACATTTTATTTTGGTAGTTTTAATGGTAAGACTGTGTAAAAAATGATTATTTATTAATAATAACCGTAGAGGAATAAAATAAAATAGCAAAAGTACAAAAATAAGTTTTTTACAAATACAAACTTAATCTCAACAATATTAACTTTTAATATACATATAATAAATCTAAAACGGCTTCTTGTTTATATTCAGAATGCCCTGTACTGCCATCGAAACCCCATTTTCTTATCAAAGATATCTTATCTAGGGACTCATTAGGTACCCTATCCAAAACATATTTTTGAGACTTGAGAATCCGATTGGCAGCATGATCTAATAAACTTTGGAGTCCGACTTCGGCGGATGATTCAGTAACAGTTAGATCAGAAGGATAACAGTGTTTTTTAAATTCCACGATACTTTGGTAAGATGGTAAAATATTCTTTGAAAACTTATTGTCTTTAAATTTCTTTACTAATAAATACTGATGTCGAGTTAACTGAGCCTCAACAATAAGCGATAAAGCTTCACTAGAATCAATTTCAGGAAAAGTTATTGAGCTGTCGGAAGCATTGAGCAACGAATGTACAAGAGAAGGATCTTGTTTAGACAAATCAGCTAATCTTCTCCTTTTTGTACTCTTACTAGCCTCGTGAAAGTCAATTTTCGGACGGCCACGCGATGAAGAAGTTGATGGTTCAACTTCGTTAAAGTGCTGAGATGCACGTAATTCAGTTTGAATTACATCAATTCTCTGAAATATATGTAGCCAATCTGAATTTTTTTTAAAGAAGTTAAGTTTAGTAAATTTCGACTTTGCCCAGTAATGGACAATTCGTTTACATACATTCTTAATTTTAAGTTTGAAAGTAATTAAATCAATATTTTGGATGTCACTAGAAAAGCATGATTTTTCGATCAGTGTTCAGTTTTCCTTTTGATTACCTATTTTAGAGGCCATATGTCAAAAATAGACATCCTCGATATAGAACATTTGAAAAATGTACCTAAAACATAATGAAAGCTGAACTTAAAAATTGTTTTTTTTTTCTATACTATGGACTTGCATACTTTGACACTCTTTTATGCTAAGAAGAGGTCACAAGGAGGCGATGAAACTTATAGCTCATAATAAGGACATCCTCCTTATTCGAAAAACATGTACCTCAAGTGCAGCCAAGAGCAGCGAAAAGTTGTAGGTCGAAAGAAATAAAAGTAAAAAAAAAAAAATTACCAAAATACTACTACTCAATATAAAAAATAAAAATAAATTATATGTGCATGAAAATAAATAAGAAATGGTTGATAATAAGACGTACACACCATGTTCTTCGATTTCCATGCTTTCACAATACGTAAACACTTGATTTTAAATAGTGACACTCAAAAACAAAGTGATTGAATTTTGATGACTCAAACGTGGTGATATCTAGTCTCGCGATGCGCTTACTTCCGATACGCAAAAGTGAATGATAACTTGACTTAATCACGTTGATATTTGCAGTTTTTGGAAGCTCCTTAACTAGTTAATTACTTAGTGAGGTGATCTAGCCGGGGTGAACCAATGAAATTTTTCGATTATTGGCCTATGGCGGAATCACAGTGCAATGTAGATTTAATCAAATGACGGTATGTACTAACGGTGAAGGAAAGCAAACCACATATCCTTGATGTGAGCATGAGTACGTACAGTGCAGCGTGTCGGCGAGGCGCGTGCGGTAGAGCGCGGCGGCGCCGGGCGACTGCAGCAGCACCACGCGCGTCTGCGGTGACGTCACGGCGCCGCGCAGCCATGATGTGAGCATGAGTACGTACAGTGCAGCGTGTCGGCGAGGCGCGTGCGGTAGAGCGCGGCGGCGCCGGGCGACTGCAGCAGCACCACGCGCGTCTGCGGTGACGTCACGGCGCCGCGCAGCCATGATGTGAGCATGAGTACGTACAGTGCAGCGTGTCGGCGAGGCGCGTGCGGTAGAGCGCGGCGGCGCCGGGCGACTGCAGCAGCACCACGCGCGTCTGCGGTGACGTCACGGCGCCGCGCAGCCATGATGTGAGCATGAGTACGTACAGTGCAGCGTGTCGGCGAGGCGCGTGCGGTAGAGCGCGGCGGCGCCGGGCGACTGCAGCAGCACCACGCGCGTCTGCGGTGACGTCACGGCGCCGCGCAGCCATGATGTGAGCATGAGTACGTACAGTGCAGCGTGTCGGCGAGGCGCGTGCGGTAGAGCGCGGCGGCGCCGGGCGACTGCAGCAGCACCACGCGCGTCTGCGGTGACGTCACGGCGCCGCGCAGCCATGATGTGAGCATGAGTACGTACAGTGCAGCGTGTCGGCGAGGCGCGTGCGGTAGAGCGCGGCGGCGCCGGGCGACTGCAGCAGCACCACGCGCGTCTGCGGTGACGTCACGGCGCCGCGCAGCCATGATGTGAGCATGAGTACGTACAGTGCAGCGTGTCGGCGAGGCGCGTGCGGTAGAGCGCGGCGGCGCCGGGCGACTGCAGCAGCACCACGCGCGTCTGCGGTGACGTCACGGCGCCGCGCAGCCATGATGTGAGCATGAGTACGTACAGTGCAGCGTGTCGGCGAGGCGCGTGCGGTAGAGCGCGGCGGCGCCGGGCGACTGCAGCAGCACCACGCGCGTCTGCGGTGACGTCACGGCGCCGCGCAGCCATGATGTGAGCATGAGTACGTACAGTGCAGCGTGTCGGCGAGGCGCGTGCGGTAGAGCGCGGCGGCGCCGGGCGACTGCAGCAGCACCACGCGCGTCTGCGGTGACGTCACGGCGCCGCGCAGCCATGATGTGAGCATGAGTACGTACAGTGCAGCGTGTCGGCGAGGCGCGTGCGGTAGAGCGCGGCGGCGCCGGGCGACTGCAGCAGCACCACGCGCGTCTGCGGTGACGTCACGGCGCCGCGCAGCCATGATGTGAGCATGAGTACGTACAGTGCAGCGTGTCGGCGAGGCGCGTGCGGTAGAGCGCGGCGGCGCCGGGCGACTGCAGCAGCACCACGCGCGTCTGCGGTGACGTCACGGCGCCGCGCAGCCATGATGTGAGCATGAGTACGTACAGTGCAGCGTGTCGGCGAGGCGCGTGCGGTAGAGCGCGGCGGCGCCGGGCGACTGCAGCAGCACCACGCGCGTCTGCGGTGACGTCACGGCGCCGCGCAGCCATGATGTGAGCATGAGTACGTACAGTGCAGCGTGTCGGCGAGGCGCGTGCGGTAGAGCGCGGCGGCGCCGGGCGACTGCAGCAGCACCACGCGCGTCTGCGGTGACGTCACGGCGCCGCGCAGCCATGATGTGAGCATGAGTACGTACAGTGCAGCGTGTCGGCGAGGCGCGTGCGGTAGAGCGCGGCGGCGCCGGGCGACTGCAGCAGCACCACGCGCGTCTGCGGTGACGTCACGGCGCCGCGCAGCCATGATGTGAGCATGAGTACGTACAGTGCAGCGTGTCGGCGAGGCGCGTGCGGTAGAGCGCGGCGGCGCCGGGCGACTGCAGCAGCACCACGCGCGTCTGCGGTGACGTCACGGCGCCGCGCAGCCATGATGTGAGCATGAGTACGTACAGTGCAGCGTGTCGGCGAGGCGCGTGCGGTAGAGCGCGGCGGCGCCGGGCGACTGCAGCAGCACCACGCGCGTCTGCGGTGACGTCACGGCGCCGCGCAGCCATGATGTGAGCATGAGTACGTACAGTGCAGCGTGTCGGCGAGGCGCGTGCGGTAGAGCGCGGCGGCGCCGGGCGACTGCAGCAGCACCACGCGCGTCTGCGGTGACGTCACGGCGCCGCGCAGCCATGATGTGAGCATGAGTACGTACAGTGCAGCGTGTCGGCGAGGCGCGTGCGGTAGAGCGCGGCGGCGCCGGGCGACTGCAGCAGCACCACGCGCGTCTGCGGTGACGTCACGGCGCCGCGCAGCCATGATGTGAGCATGAGTACGTACAGTGCAGCGTGTCGGCGAGGCGCGTGCGGTAGAGCGCGGCGGCGCCGGGCGACTGCAGCAGCACCACGCGCGTCTGCGGTGACGTCACGGCGCCGCGCAGCCATGATGTGAGCATGAGTACGTACAGTGCAGCGTGTCGGCGAGGCGCGTGCGGTAGAGCGCGGCGGCGCCGGGCGACTGCAGCAGCACCACGCGCGTCTGCGGTGACGTCACGGCGCCGCGCAGCCATGATGTGAGCATGAGTACGTACAGTGCAGCGTGTCGGCGAGGCGCGTGCGGTAGAGCGCGGCGGCGCCGGGCGACTGCAGCAGCACCACGCGCGTCTGCGGTGACGTCACGGCGCCGCGCAGCCATGATGTGAGCATGAGTACGTACAGTGCAGCGTGTCGGCGAGGCGCGTGCGGTAGAGCGCGGCGGCGCCGGGCGACTGCAGCAGCACCACGCGCGTCTGCGGTGACGTCACGGCGCCGCGCAGCCATGATGTGAGCATGAGTACGTACAGTGCAGCGTGTCGGCGAGGCGCGTGCGGTAGAGCGCGGCGGCGCCGGGCGACTGCAGCAGCACCACGCGCGTCTGCGGTGACGTCACGGCGCCGCGCAGCCATGATGTGAGCATGAGTACGTACAGTGCAGCGTGTCGGCGAGGCGCGTGCGGTAGAGCGCGGCGGCGCCGGGCGACTGCAGCAGCACCACGCGCGTCTGCGGTGACGTCACGGCGCCGCGCAGCCATGATGTGAGCATGAGTACGTACAGTGCAGCGTGTCGGCGAGGCGCGTGCGGTAGAGCGCGGCGGCGCCGGGCGACTGCAGCAGCACCACGCGCGTCTGCGGTGACGTCACGGCGCCGCGCAGCCATGATGTGAGCATGAGTACGTACAGTGCAGCGTGTCGGCGAGGCGCGTGCGGTAGAGCGCGGCGGCGCCGGGCGACTGCAGCAGCACCACGCGCGTCTGCGGTGACGTCACGGCGCCGCGCAGCCATGATGTGAGCATGAGTACGTACAGTGCAGCGTGTCGGCGAGGCGCGTGCGGTAGAGCGCGGCGGCGCCGGGCGACTGCAGCAGCACCACGCGCGTCTGCGGTGACGTCACGGCGCCGCGCAGCCATGATGTGAGCATGAGTACGTACAGTGCAGCGTGTCGGCGAGGCGCGTGCGGTAGAGCGCGGCGGCGCCGGGCGACTGCAGCAGCACCACGCGCGTCTGCGGTGACGTCACGGCGCCGCGCAGCCATGATGTGAGCATGAGTACGTACAGTGCAGCGTGTCGGCGAGGCGCGTGCGGTAGAGCGCGGCGGCGCCGGGCGACTGCAGCAGCACCACGCGCGTCTGCGGTGACGTCACGGCGCCGCGCAGCCATGATGTGAGCATGAGTACGTACAGTGCAGCGTGTCGGCGAGGCGCGTGCGGTAGAGCGCGGCGGCGCCGGGCGACTGCAGCAGCACCACGCGCGTCTGCGGTGACGTCACGGCGCCGCGCAGCCATGATGTGAGCATGAGTACGTACAGTGCAGCGTGTCGGCGAGGCGCGTGCGGTAGAGCGCGGCGGCGCCGGGCGACTGCAGCAGCACCACGCGCGTCTGCGGTGACGTCACGGCGCCGCGCAGCCATGATGTGAGCATGAGTACGTACAGTGCAGCGTGTCGGCGAGGCGCGTGCGGTAGAGCGCGGCGGCGCCGGGCGACTGCAGCAGCACCACGCGCGTCTGCGGTGACGTCACGGCGCCGCGCAGCCATGATGTGAGCATGAGTACGTACAGTGCAGCGTGTCGGCGAGGCGCGTGCGGTAGAGCGCGGCGGCGCCGGGCGACTGCAGCAGCACCACGCGCGTCTGCGGTGACGTCACGGCGCCGCGCAGCCATGATGTGAGCATGAGTACGTACAGTGCAGCGTGTCGGCGAGGCGCGTGCGGTAGAGCGCGGCGGCGCCGGGCGACTGCAGCAGCACCACGCGCGTCTGCGGTGACGTCACGGCGCCGCGCAGCCATGATGTGAGCATGAGTACGTACAGTGCAGCGTGTCGGCGAGGCGCGTGCGGTAGAGCGCGGCGGCGCCGGGCGACTGCAGCAGCACCACGCGCGTCTGCGGTGACGTCACGGCGCCGCGCAGCCATGATGTGAGCATGAGTACGTACAGTGCAGCGTGTCGGCGAGGCGCGTGCGGTAGAGCGCGGCGGCGCCGGGCGACTGCAGCAGCACCACGCGCGTCTGCGGTGACGTCACGGCGCCGCGCAGCCATGATGTGAGCATGAGTACGTACAGTGCAGCGTGTCGGCGAGGCGCGTGCGGTAGAGCGCGGCGGCGCCGGGCGACTGCAGCAGCACCACGCGCGTCTGCGGTGACGTCACGGCGCCGCGCAGCCATGATGTGAGCATGAGTACGTACAGTGCAGCGTGTCGGCGAGGCGCGTGCGGTAGAGCGCGGCGGCGCCGGGCGACTGCAGCAGCACCACGCGCGTCTGCGGTGACGTCACGGCGCCGCGCAGCCATGATGTGAGCATGAGTACGTACAGTGCAGCGTGTCGGCGAGGCGCGTGCGGTAGAGCGCGGCGGCGCCGGGCGACTGCAGCAGCACCACGCGCGTCTGCGGTGACGTCACGGCGCCGCGCAGCCATGATGTGAGCATGAGTACGTACAGTGCAGCGTGTCGGCGAGGCGCGTGCGGTAGAGCGCGGCGGCGCCGGGCGACTGCAGCAGCACCACGCGCGTCTGCGGTGACGTCACGGCGCCGCGCAGCCATGATGTGAGCATGAGTACGTACAGTGCAGCGTGTCGGCGAGGCGCGTGCGGTAGAGCGCGGCGGCGCCGGGCGACTGCAGCAGCACCACGCGCGTCTGCGGTGACGTCACGGCGCCGCGCAGCCATGATGTGAGCATGAGTACGTACAGTGCAGCGTGTCGGCGAGGCGCGTGCGGTAGAGCGCGGCGGCGCCGGGCGACTGCAGCAGCACCACGCGCGTCTGCGGTGACGTCACGGCGCCGCGCAGCCATGATGTGAGCATGAGTACGTACAGTGCAGCGTGTCGGCGAGGCGCGTGCGGTAGAGCGCGGCGGCGCCGGGCGACTGCAGCAGCACCACGCGCGTCTGCGGTGACGTCACGGCGCCGCGCAGCCATGATGTGAGCATGAGTACGTACAGTGCAGCGTGTCGGCGAGGCGCGTGCGGTAGAGCGCGGCGGCGCCGGGCGACTGCAGCAGCACCACGCGCGTCTGCGGTGACGTCACGGCGCCGCGCAGCCATGATGTGAGCATGAGTACGTACAGTGCAGCGTGTCGGCGAGGCGCGTGCGGTAGAGCGCGGCGGCGCCGGGCGACTGCAGCAGCACCACGCGCGTCTGCGGTGACGTCACGGCGCCGCGCAGCCATGATGTGAGCATGAGTACGTACAGTGCAGCGTGTCGGCGAGGCGCGTGCGGTAGAGCGCGGCGGCGCCGGGCGACTGCAGCAGCACCACGCGCGTCTGCGGTGACGTCACGGCGCCGCGCAGCCACGCGCCCGGCGCCGCCGCCGACAGCGACGTCACCTCCGCTGAGAACAAGTCCAGCACCTGCGGCATCGACAACACCGCACTTGTAGCAAACAGTCAAGTCCAACACTCCAGAATGCAATACTTGAGAGCTTATGTGAATAGAGGAGATTGTTTTGTTTATGTTATAGAAATTGTCGGCAGAGGGCAGAACACCGGCCCAATAGTATAACGATGTTATCAAAACGGCAGGATCTCACTGGACGTAACTAGCACGAGACCGTGAAAAGTAGCGCTGTAGACGAGAGGCCTGTACCCAGCAGTGGGTGGATGTGGGCTGATGAAAAATAATGATGAAATTGTCACTACGTAATCTGCGTTACGGTAGATAAAACTAGAAATTTACTCCAGTTTCATATTTTGATGATGCTTGAAATGTCAGTCTATTTTTAGTATATCGTGGTTTAGGGTAAACATCCAAAACACACAGTTACAGTTTCAACTAATGAAATAAAACTTGGTAATGTGTTATTATTAATTACAATTTGATTTAAAAAAAAGTTCCAAATATTATTTCATATTAGTAAGCATTTACCCTCAACATAACAAGGTAAATAATTTATTAACACTTCTGGAAAATTTTCCTTGATCCATTTTTGCGTTAACGAAACCCCTTGGTTTTTAATGCAATTCTGTTCCTTAGCAATAAGGAAAATAATATTGAGTATAGTAATAAAAGCGCCCACAAATATTTTAAGCGAAGAAAAGAAAGAGCGTATGTCAGACTTTAGATTAGTCATCATTATACCTGTTCATACATATAATATTTAAAATTTATTCTATTCTGCTTTTTAGTTAAGTTTTTTTTTCATTATTAAAACCTCTGATGTATATGTATCCTCAAGACCACTGAAGCGAGTTCAATGACTTTGTGTGAATTTATTTAATTCTCTTCAAAACTTGAATAGTTTTGAACCCAATAGATGTCGCTCATGGCAATTCAAGATCTGCCATTATTATTTATATACTTATACTATTATTTATTAATACATAATTTTGTGCGAGGAAACAGGTGACTCATTGTGTACCTACTTCAGTAAAAAGTATTAAATTAATTTAACTAGGTATTTCTAACTATTTAGAGACTGATAATAGCAGAGATTATTATAAACAATGAATTTAAGCATTAATGCTATTATAAAAGAATATTAAAATATTCAAGCAAGGTCAACTTTTTTACACATATTTTATATGTATAAAAAATAGCTATAGAAACCAATTTGTTTGACAGTAGACATTTAATAACATGTTCGCAATCCGTTCAGATTTAATAGTTTTGCTAAACGTATAGTTAACGTATGTTCAAGCTTGACTTGTCGTAAGTAGGTAGAACAATTTGCGTGGAATATATTTTAGATAATTAAACATTGTAGACTTCTATTTAATACTTCAATCTTTCAAAATGAAAAAAATAAAATATCGCATCTCGCAAAGAGTAAATTGGGATTATAAATTTGTTTAGAACTAAGAATATTAGTCATAATAATATATAATACATATATATTTTTTATATTACTTATATCAATAGGTATAGCTATAGTTATGTTTATCCTTATCTAAATAATTAAACTTAAACCAGTTCTAAAACGTCTAACCTTGAATCCGGTCACGATCTTTTTTTTTTGTCGTCTTAAATTAGTAAGCTAAATGAGTTTTGAAAAATCTTATCGACTGATATTTCCCCAAACTTTTTTAGGGTTTCTAGGGGTTCACAAAAATATCAAAATGACGAGAAATTGTAACAAGATTTCTTGACATACTAGGCTCGTCGCATATTACGAATAAATGGCATTAAAAATACATAGCTGGGCAAATGGCGGTGTGCATTTCTACCTATCACATCGCGGAATAAGGCGTGTTGGTATGTTTAGAATGGACTGTAGCGACAATACTACTTCTTCTAGTAACAGTTACTACAGTTAGATAATACATAAAACATTGTATTCGTGTCTATACTAATTTTATAAAACTGTAGAGTTTGTTTGCTTTGTTTAACGCGCTAATCTCAGGAACTACTGAACCGAATTGAAAAAATATTTTAGTTTGGTTAGCCTATTTATTTGAGGAGGCTATATAACATCATGCTATGACAAAAATGAGCTGAACAGTGGCCAAACAAAGGTCTACGGGAGCGAAGCCCCGGGCAATAGCTAGTTTTTATAAATACTCGTAGTTCATGACTACTTAACATAGCAGGTGAGCTGCAACCCGCATAAACGAGGGAGCGTGCCATAACAACTATCTAGTCAAACTGGATGTTTCGCCAATATGTATGCATATCTGCTACACTTTCACCTTGTTTATTAAATATTAGACATAGTGGTGTAGCCTTATATTTATTTTATTTGTGTTTCTAATTTTAATGTACATTTGACATTATATATATCTTTGTTGTTTTAAAATTTAGTTTATGAAAGAATCTAAATAGATGCTTTACGTCATGTCAGAATTAACACGGTAAAAATGACCTGAGTTAGTTCCGATATTGGTTTGACCACGCTAAGATAAGTTACAAACAAGATTACAAGTTTTACTCTTAATGACTCATCCTCTCGACGAGGGCTCGAACCCCTAAGATATCCCCCAATACGGTACTGGTCTAATACAACAGTACACTATATTATAATTCTATAAATTCAATCTGTAAGTGACTTGATATCCATACTCAAAACGAAGCCAACGTCTAAATTGGCTATTACTACGTCATCAAGAAAAACCAGGCCAGTTAGTCCAGGCAATTGTAATTTATTGACTTAACTAAGTATTAAGTTGGCATTCGTATTTAAATGTTCTCGCCTACGACATTTAGCTAATTATGGCCACTTTGGACTACTCCTAGTCAATATCTTTACGAATGCACGTAGGGTAAATGCGTTAAATATCGGCCATGTCAACATTTTTCGGCATATAACTGCATGTTTCTTTGATATTCCTGGCCTTTGATACATACTTGATGTATTTTTATGCTATACGTTAGTTAATTATTCATTATTTTGTCTTAATTTGTTCAATTTATTTCCAGTTATTTTTTTATAATTTTTTTTGTGCAGAGTTGTCAAAAACCCCTTAAATCGGCCTTTCATGCTAATTATCGTCCGTTTGGTTGCCTTATATCGGCATATCGTTACTTAGGAGGGAACCAAGCAGAATTTTTTCAAAATAGCTAAAATATGTTAAAAAACTATCAGCTATTAAATAACAGACTTTTTCTTTTACTAATTGAATATATAAATGAGAAATTTAAGCCCTCTGGTAATAATAAATCCATATAGCAATTCTAAAGAAGTTATTTTAATTATTGCCGAAAATTTTGTTAAATTCTAAATACTGGCTGATGCACGAGTAAGAAACACATCTCTCATAAATTGACCGCCATGGCCAGAACAATAGTTTGTACCTTTTATCCACCACAGCTGGTGAATGTTGGAGTAACGAAGAGGCCGAATTTAGGCAAGGTTCGATTAAAAACGTACCGGCCACTAGGCCGGCTTAACGTTTTTTTAGTTCATTTTAATCCCTAGCCTCGGCCGGGCTTATATTTAATAAAATAAATAAAATAACAATATTATTTCTTTCTCACACGTTAGTAAATTAATCAAATTAACGATATAAATATTCATTAGATATTGAAATAACAAAAATATGTATAAAACTTACTTCCCACCCATAGCTGATTCCGTGAATCTGACTACGAAATGTCTCGAAATTTGGGTTTTCGTACAGGACTACAAACATTTTCTCACTGAGCGTCCAAGCGACGTTTGACAGCAGCCATATTTAATAGTCTTTTGCTCAATGAAATAAGGTATCATTTCGCACGAAAATTAGGCTAATAAAGTACAGATTTTAATAAACATTTCAAAAAGAGAGTAAATGGCCGATATTAGGCGACTTTACCCTATGTATTTAGGTTGTACAAACAAGTCCACACCACTTCATAGTATATCAGGTTTTGTGTTAACAGTTAGCGTCTGTTATTTACTATAGGTTTTACGCGAAAACATATTTAATATTATTTAATTAGCGAATATTTTTGCTTCCTCTGGCGATAATATGTAGAATTTATATGTATGCATTTTCAGAATTAGTTATTTTGTGTTTATTTTATAGTTTCTGCCAACGAAATTAAAATAGATCGCCATGGCTTTATCTATATTTTTAAAAGTCATATAAATATATCCTGAGGTATCTTATATTTAAAGTTTATTGTCTTTAAACGCCCAACGGCCAGAGTGGTTACTGTTGATCCAAAAAAAATGTAATTGACCCTGCTGGCGCCGCGTTCATTAAAAGCTTATTCACAAGAACTGTACAAGGTCGAGCAATGTTGATAATGTACATCCAATACAAAAAATGATGTGTGGCCTAACTGGTTTTATAAACAACAAGTACCTACATAAACTTAATGTTGATTCTGTGAGACTTCGGCAAACACGAATAATATAGACGTCCAGGCAGGCGCGTCCACTGTTGAACATAGACCAAGCACTTTCATAGGGAATCTTGCATGAGACCACTACACCAGCAGTGCAAGAAGTTTGAAATAATAAATGTTAAAAGTTTAGCAGTGGAAAAAGGTGTAATATTATGGTGATTCGATTCGGGATATTATTTGATTTATTTAATTTATTGAAGATCTATTGTATTATACAGGTAATAAAAAAAAAATTGTAATAGAATATGTATGCCAAGTACCTACAGTGAAAGATTTTTTAATATTTAAGCATCTTAATATCTGTATTTTACAAAGAAATGCATTGAAAAACAGGTCAGATCAGGCTTGTGTATACACTACCTGATATTAATCGAAACGATCTCTCCATCTTACTAAGAACCAGAATTGAATATGTTGACGTTCTCTAGTGTGTAACTACTTGGAATGCGTACAAGTGGACTTACAAACACACATACATAGGTACTCAATGTCTTCTAGAGGAAACACACTGATGTCTCGCATATGTACAATTCAAGGGTACACGCGATATTACTATTAACCACGTTATAACTAAAACATTTTCCCTCACAAAATTCTCATTTACATTTTTATCGAGTAGGTATGTCCCATTCGCCAATTAGCCTTTTTAAATTACGTTTTTTAAAAGCACTTTTTAAAAAACAATCGTTTGTTATACCAATACCTACACGATAACAGTTATCTTCTGTTTAATATGGTGGATCTCAAAGTTCACGTGAAACTAAAAAAAACAAATAAATATTACGAAATTTAGAACGGCACTTACCCAATAATAATAACAATAGGACTTGATAAGTTATCGGTTATTTACTACACACGTAGTAAAAAGTGTTATTACTAATCATCGTAACAACAATAATATTATGGGAGACGTCTAATTTGCATAATTATCAGGATATAGGTATAATAATCTTTAGCAAATTGTTTTTATCATTATTATCCAGCAATATAATTCTTGATGACGTGTGATAATGAATCGTTACTATTAAAAATACCAAACATACCTACTATTAATGAATCTATTCAGTTTCCACACTTGCCTACATATTGAACGCCTAACAGACAGGCCAAAAGTACATTGAATGAATTTGACTATATAACTTAGTTTTCATTACATTTGACCAAAATTACGAAATATCTAGAGGAGATTTGGTCCTCTGCTATATATAGGCCATGTAACGTCCTACAGCTGAGAAGATGACGATGAGAAAGTGAGTACAGCTCCTCGCTCTCAGTTCCCACTAGTAGCAAGTTCTGCACGTACCTGACAGCCGGTGTGTTGCGTCAGCAGCTCCTTGAGCTTGTCCACGGCGCGCTGCGCCAGCTCGCCCTCCCGCGCGTACAGCACCAGGATGTTCTGGGCACGCGCCTCTAGGGGACGAGGGACTTCACACTCACTGGAATATTACATGATACATATTACATACTACACGCTTGTGACAACTTATAGATGGACTACTGAGTAAAGTAGATTATGTGGATTCCATACTATAATCTAGCTGTATAGCAAATTTGATACAGATCCGTTCTGGTATGACTGAGTAACAAACATCCATGCATACATCCGAAGTTGCGCATATACAATATTAGTAAGATTAACACATATTTACATGTAATACATATCAATCTATATATGACAGTAAATGTCACAATGTACAACAGATATAAACAGCTTTGAACGCCGCCATACATTAACATATTCATAATGTACGACATGCTCGTAGTTAACCATGTGGTTACTTCTATATAAAGCTAAAGGATGTCATTAAGATGCTATTTCAATAAACCATCATTGTCTGCATTGTTAAGTGGACTATCTATTGCCTACCAAACTGTAACAAAGACAGGAAAGACCACTGACCATATTATATACTAGGAATACAGGGATTTTCTGGATGACGTGATGACGAATCATCATCCTCATATCAGCCTAATATCGTCCACTGTAGGACATAGGCCGCACCTGATTTCCGCCACAGCGAGCGATTTTGTGCCGTCTGCAACCAACGGCCAATGACAAATTATACAGTAATTTAAAAGCAGTAATCTATTCATCCAGTATATTTATTATACAAACCCTATGCACATATGTACACGCGAAGTGTGCGAACACACGCATTTCAGACAGAATAAAATGTTTTCTATAGAATTTGACAGTTCTTGTCGGTGACGTCTGTGCGGCCACGTTACGATAGATATAAACGGGTTTATACAAAATGAATAGAAGAATATTGTTTGTCTGATACGGCACGCGTCTGAAATGTTTCGTCTAGGTAGTTATGCTAAACGTAGGTGTGAAGCACCTCTGCCTGCTTTTTCGGGGAAATAGGCGCGATGCTATGTAATGTAAACAATAATTATAATCTTACTTTTTGTGAAATCATTTAGCATATGAATGAGAAACTAACGCAATTGTTTGCTTTGTTTATGTTCATCACATTTCTCAGACGTTTTGTTTGGAAATAACAAACACTTATTCAAGTTGCTGAGAGTCAATTTTGGTTTTAATTATCATGTTTGTGCTAACAACTTATTAAGTTATACCTACCTAGATTTAATACTGCAAAAAATATGATCTTCGTAAAATGATCAAGGTCATTTTTAAAATATCAACTTGTATATCAAAATTCATAAATATTTATTAGACATCAGCACAATAACACCCACGGCTAAGATTTATATTATGTTTAAATTATAATATCGCAATCACTGAGTTTCGCTTCGCGGACAATAGAACTGTGGCGGTAGGTACTTGGTTTACTTAATTACCAGGGGTTAAATAAAATACGCCCCCAGTCTAGGTGGAGTGACGATCTTCGCAGGGTGGCTGGCAAACGCTGGATGAGAGTACCTGCAAATCGTACTCAGTGGCGTGCAATTGGAGAGGCCTATGTCCAGCAGTGGACTAGTACAGGCTGATGATGATGATGATGAAATAAAATATTCCTAATACTTTGTGTAAGTTTGCGTTTTACAGAAAATACTATGTATAATGCAGATAAAGCTGAAACGAAGCACTCAATCTAATTATAAACTTTCATCCAAATCGTTACAGGCGTTATCTAGATAGGTACTATTGTGTAAACTCATTTATTAAAACATGGATTCTAAATTCGGCTTATAGCTTAGAATTTAATTTAATTTCAAATTTTGTTATGAATTAAAAATAAACTAGCTTGTAGGTATTATATATAGCTACTATAGCTAGCTAACTGTCTACCTCTATGTAACACGTGACAATTACATATAAATAGAGCAAACGATCAAGGAAACAAATAGTATCGATGTAGTACATTATGAACATATATATACGTTGACAGTTTCTAATAATAAAGCCTCTATTATATACAGTGTGAAAACAATACTATTCATTAGATAAGGACAACCGACGGTTTGCTGCTGTTACTATCATAGTTGAGAGATGTGACACGCTTGCACATTGTTCGCTATTCTTGCACTGGATCAAAAAAGTTATAATAAATACTTAGTTAAAATCCTAAACGATAGGCGCAATAGGTATACTACCTTCCACTGGTTGCTATTATCTGTGTCATATGAAGTATTTGCAACCAAAATAAGCACCGCGCAAATTAGTGACATGAGAAATGCATTCTAGGTCCTACTCTACCTTACAAATTAAAAAAACATATAAATAATAGCATAACACATTCAAAGGAAAATGTATCCTAAAGTTATATATATATATATATCATAGAAGCGATTTTCCGTAGCTAGTCTTGTGCAATTGCATCAGTTTCATTGAGAAGTAGCTTTAGCAGACATATAGACAAGACATGATATAATAGTAGATAAGAAATTGACGCCAATTATGATGTGACTGGAGTGTCACTCCACAATTGGCCTAACTGCAGTTTAAATGAAACAATCAGTTGCAAAATCTTGGTGAGTTATTTATAACACGGGCCTTGATCATCATTTATGTTAGCTTTTGATTATGTCATCAGCATTAGTCTATAAGGGTATCTGTTTGCACCGAATCAATGACTCTCACTCTGTATCTCGCTCTAGTATAAACAAGTGACAGAAGAAAATAATAGAAACATAGGAAATTGCGATTCAGTGCGGACAGGTGTGGTCCATCACTAACATGCAACTGGCCACACACACATATCAAACACTAGCTTATTAAAGGTATACTCCCCGAATAATCGCTATGGGGCCTAGACCTCAAATTGTAACTATATAAACTGTAAGTGAATGATCTAAAAATATCGTTACTAATATTATAAGTGCGATAGTGTTTATTTGTTCCATTTTCACGCTACAATTATCTTAATTTCTAACGTAGGAACTGTTGGAAAGTAACATGCTGATAACGCGTTGCCGTAGGTCATACGGGCGAAGTCGCGGGAGAGGGTAAGTCAAATATGCAATGATTAGAAACTACTAACGTCGTTCCGGTGTTGTTCAATTAACTGTGCCCCTGCATCGTTAAATACATATTGAAGAGCTTTCTAAACGTCTAACATACAATATATTCTAGAACATACAAGTTAAGGGTGTCCACATAACAAATGTATTCATACAATATTCATCTACTAAGTGTAAATGAGTCAGGAAATTTCCCTAAGGCCAGTTCGCTGACAAGACTTTGACTTGAGAAGAACTCAGGCCACTGACTGTTTTAAAAAGCCAATATAATTACAATTTCAATTCGTTATAATTTGAAATATCATTGAATTGTTTGTACAGAACCAAAACACCATACTTCGCTAAACCAAATTAAAATAAATATTTTTTTTAAAGAAAAAGTTAACCTTTATAATTGTATCAAACAATAATTTGCTTTGGTCTAACAGAATGGTATGTGGGATCATCACTTGGTACTAACTACTTACTTTACCTGTTATCCACAGCCATCCAGAGCAGCTTGAAAAACAAAACCAACATGGTCAACGTACAGACAAACTTTACTTTAAATTAAGTAAAAAATGTGACACACAAGTTTCTACGTTGATTTTTACTGGGGATCAAAGCCATAATCTTTGAAAGATAAGTATTAACTGGCAAATAAGTAATGGTCGATCTAACAGCAGGGTTTTAGTACTTTTAGTCCCGCAACAGATTAAAAATTGTCCAATGTTTGTTTAGCATTTAATTAGTTGTAATTAGTTTCGAATTTCCATCACGCAACTTTGCCAATTTCCGTATTTATTACGAGACAAATATTTGAGGAAATCATAACAAATAATACAATTTCTGAGTAAATCTTTGGATTTTCCTCCATCAGGTCAAGAAGTTTATCATTAGAAAATTAATAAATGTGATTACGAGTAATACGAGTCAATAAATATTTATCGAACGGTCTGTCAATTAATTTTAACTTTACTGTACAGTGTACAGCGTAAATGTAACAATTGACTTATGTGTTTAGCATTTTATTCCTATTTGCTTATTCCAACTTAGGTTCACGGATCAGGTGCGGGTGCAGCCTGTAATTTGCAAGGTGGGGGTGGGGGTGTCCCTTACTACGCCGATAACGCAATTTTTTTATTTTTGTTGTTTTTTTAAATATTTTTCAATTTGATGTGTAGATTTTGAGAGGGACGCAAATGAACTTGAACATTGTTTCCAATACAAGGAGACACTTATTAGAAATGGATAAACTAATTTGAAGCGTTAGATCTGTGTGACTTAATTAAGCAGTATAGTATATATTTATGTATAAATGTGTGGTACATGTGTTAGTGGCGTCTAAAGATAACAATGTCACCCGAGTCAATCGAACTTGCGTCACTTACATGAATTGTTTTCGCTCACATATAGATAAACGACATGCTGTGAGTAACTCCATGATAATCGAATATCTGTTAGTAATCCAACCGTGACGTGCTTTTGTTGAGAACACTATCAATACGTTATAACTAAGTATGTAGTTATTTTATTTCATAATATTTAACATTCTTTCGCACATCTATATAAGGTTTTGACCTCGTTTGTTTTAGTGGTCTTTCACTTGATGCATTTGTTATTTTTTCAGCTGATAAGTTCAAAATATACAATAGTTTAAGCATCCAAGGTTAATTTTGTTTGATTACCTATTTGAGGATGAGTATATTGTGGTGGCAATTTTTTCGCCCTAATGTTTACAATTTAATGCAAGTATATTTTACTACAAATTACAAGCTATGACGACTCGTGAATGTATAGATATCATTTTAAGTCTATAAATTAAGGGCCCCCATACACAGATTGTTAAGAGCAGTCGAGACCGATTGCAAAGCCAATAGCATAAGCGGTTCGTGTATTGAGAATGTCAATTTTAGCAACAGCGATGTGCGAGAAAGTTAGGTGTGTAGAGGTACTGACCGCTGCGTGCGCCACGCCTGCAGCACGTGCTTGTGGTAGGTGCGCGTGCGCAGCGCCCGGCGCCCCAGCGCCGCCGCCACCAGTGACGTCACCAGCACCAGCGCCGCGCCGCTCGCCCACCACACGCGCGCGCTGCCGCCCCACAGCGCGGGCGGCGCCACCAGCGAGTGACCTACACAGTACACCGACCTGTCATGTGCGACCACACCACTTCATGGTAAACCATATCCATGATCACGATCACGGCAACAGACCTACGTATCGTTGCCTACGTTAAAGATTTCTATTGGTATGATACGCTACGAAAGTATGAAAACGAGCACGTGATCCTTTCCCAAAGCTAGGTATAGATGAAAGAAAAGAACACTGGAAGTAACCTCACCTGAGGAGTTCATTAACTACGAAAAATTATAGTAATGTGTCTGGTTTAAGATATGTGTACCTATTACATTATTTCATATTAATGTACGTAAGTAGATCTTTCCGGTACAGAAAACTAATGATAATGCTACCAAAACCTAATGCAATAACAAAAAAAATGTGATACAAAATGTAGGCATTATCATTTTTAAACTTGGAAATCTGAAGAAAATCAGCCGATTTGCGAATTGGAAGGTCATTAACCCTCCGCACAATCGTCAAAGTCATCGACCTCAAACTTGTGTTGTTTAAGAATCTGTAACACTATCTCCAGTAATCGGTACCTAGAGGACTATACTTACACCCTTTATCTTAATTAATTAAAGTATAAGTAGTTAAGTACAGTAATAAACTTACAGAACGTAAAGTCGACGCTTGCTTGTTCGTTGAATGCCGAGGTCCATATGGAGTGGTGCTGGAAGGTGGCCTGGTAGCAAGCCTCAGCTAGCTGCAGTTGACACCGCACCTCATTCAATCTTACTACTGAGCACTGATCGGTCACTTTGGTTTGCTCCTCTGAGTACTAAACACACAAATAATAATAATAATAATGCCGAACTTTTCGAACGAGTAGTAAAACGCCAAAAACATCTGTCTAATCAATTGATATAGGCCTATCGAAACTATCGATAGTATAGTAATCATCATCATTACAACCCATTAATAATTATTTAGAGCAAAATTATCGTCAAACCAAAAATTCCTGTTTCTAATAGTATTACACTAAAATAGAAATCGAAACCTAGTATGGAAACTATAGATAGTCTATCGATACGATCGTTTTTGCGTTGCCTATTGATAGCGGACTACGAAGAACACTACTCTGAAGATATATTTTAGTCATTAAGCTATAATAACCATGTGTGTATCTATTGATACAAAATAAAAATATTAATCAAAATAATAGAAAAGAAGTATTATTCGTACCTCTTCACTGTTGTTCTTCTTAGGAGCGATCATTACGTCGTAAAATGTGACTGGTATGCCTAAATACCAGTGCAGTGTCACCATATCCCTATGGAACAAACATTTTCTTATAGACTGAAGACAAGAAAATTCTATCTTTGGTTCTACAACATAACTATTGTATTAGGTTTAAGTATCCATAAGAATAGTTGTAAGTAATTTGTAAATAAATAAATACATAAAACATTTAGGGTGGAACATGTTGGGATGAAAAAAATAATTTCAAATTGAAAAACCAGGGAAAATTTGCCTTATAGATATAATTTTAAAGTTAAAGGTAACACTTTCATCTCACTCCATAGTAGATATTTTGTAAGGATAATAGTATTTTACGCACACTAGAATAGAATTTAAATTTATGATTTGTTATCCACTGAATTCAAAGGAGTTTGTTTTTACATGAACTTCATAACAGGAAAATATCTTAAAAACATTTTTCTCTCTTTCATAATATGACATGGAGACAGTTTAAATACAAAAAGTAAAGGTAAAAGTAACTCACTGATGAGGTATGAAGCTGACATGAGGCTTGTTGTTTTCATACATATCCATAGTAATATTGTTAGTTATAAAGACAAAGGTGTCTGTAGGCCGCGGAGGCAGCGGCCGCGTCGTACGCCTCTTTGCTTCAAACTCACTGTGAACATTGTAGCACCCACCGAAGATCAGATCAAAGTCTGCTGAATAACATACCTACAAAATATACAAATATTTATTTTTTTAACTATTCACATTGGTACATGGGCGAACTTAATGTAGTAGGAATTCCCTACCAGTCTACCTTGGTTCTTGAGTAATGCATGCAGTTAGGTTAGGTTAGGTTAGTTATAATTAATTTATGCTACTTTCGGAGGTTTATTTCTGAAAATATTCACATGATCAAAAGGACAGGTTAACAGCATGCCGGACCATGCTCAATGTAGGGTTCCACAGCAAAAAAAGCATATCATCATAGCTCTAACGTCCTTTGTTGAGAAGTGCAGTTTTTCGGCAATAAAACGGTACATCTGATCATGTTCAAAATAATTTTAGAATATAAAATTGGAAAAGAGAAAAATATGTATTTAGGTTGTACGGTTTAGAAAATAGGGAAGGGGGACACAATTTATGCTACTTTCGGAACATTTAATTCCGAAAATATTCACATTATCAAAAAAAATTGTAAGAAACCTTAGTTTTTTTATAAGATCTGTCGAAGTTTATTCTTCAAATTTCATAATTATTAGATCAAGTAGTTTTTGAATAAAATGCCTGTGACATACGGACGGACGGACATGACAAAACTATAAAGGTTCCGTTTTTGCCATTTTGGCTACGAAACCCTTAAAAGATCTTAAGAGATTTATTTTACAATTTAAACCTAAACGAGGTTTTTACTTCTGCTTATTAGGGATACTTATGATCCTGGAGGTTTGATATATGGTTTTTCAATATGTGTATTTCAAACTGTAACCAATTGAAATTGCAACCATATAATTATGGCGCTTAAAAAGAACTTGCCAAGAAACTTTTCAGAGCTCAATCTTGTCACCGAACTAGCCTTAGGTAAATTTGCTCACACCTTTTTTTGGCTTTGTATGACGTTCATAAGTATCTTGTATTTGATCCAAATGAAGTAAATAATAATAATAATTTATTTCTCTCATAATGTATTTTTCCATTAATAATAATTATTTATCTAAATTGCTATTTACAGAACTTAATATCCAACATGCTATAAAAAAACTCGATGGACTGAAGGGTGCTGGACCCGATTTGATACCACCAATATTTGTTAAAGCATGCGGTAAAGTGCTCGCGTTACCACTTTCATTATTATATAACCGATCCATTGCCGACGGGAAATTTCCTGATGAGTGGAAAAAAGCTCGAATTGTACCGGTTCTTAAAAAAGGAGATCATGCAAACGTTAAAAATTATAGGCCTATATCCATACTTTCATGTTTTTCTAAATTATTTGAATCTATCATATATCCAACAATTGTGAATTTAGTAAACAGTAGCATTTCTGACCATCAGCACGGATTTAGAAGTGGTCGTTCAATTGTGACAAACTTGGTCTCTTTTGTTTCTGACATATCTCGGGAAGTAGATGCTGGATCGCAGGTAGACGCAATATACACGGACTTTAGCCGCGCTTTTGATAAAGTAAATCACACCATTCTTTTGCAAAAGCTACAGGCTTATGGCGTGGGAGGATCATTTTTGACCTGGTTTGGATCGTATTTGTGTGATAGACCTCAAACTGTAGTTATCGATGGGTTTGAGTCGCAGTCTTATTATGCTATTTCTGGTGTGCCTCAAGGTTCTCACCTGGGTCCAGTACTCTTCCTAATATTTGTTAATGATATAAGTGCTCGTATTAATCACTGTAAAATATCCCTATTTGCCGATGACTTAAAGATTTACCTTCCAATTAAAATAACTAATGACGCTAGACGAATCCAAGACGACCTAAATGAAATTATAGACTGGTGTAACATTAATTGTATGTCCCTCAATGTTAATAAATGCTTTCACATAAAGTATACCCGCAAAAAGAAACCACTTGCCACTAAGTACGAGATTGGCGGAACCTATCTATTGGAAGTCAATGAAATCCGCGACTTGGGCGTTATCATAGATGGAAAATTAACTTTTGCAACACATATTGATAAAATTGTATCTAAATCTGCCCAAATGCTCGGATTTGTAAGAAGAAATTCAGTAGGATTTAGGAATCCCAATACCAAATTACTCCTGTACAATGCTCTTGTCCGCAGCAATCTCGAATATGCAAGTACTGTATGGTCACCGTATTACGCTGTAAATTCACAGAGGATTGAAAGCATTCAACGTGCCTTTACCAGGAACCTTGCTTACTCATGTAGAGGCTTTTCTCATCGCAGTCCGTATGACCAGCGGTTATCCAGGTTTCACATGACAACTCTTTCCGATCGCAGACGTATCCTTGACCTTTGTTTTCTTTATAAGTTAGTAAATGGTCACATACAATGTAACTGTCTTCTAGAAAAAATTCTATTGGCTATACCTCACTCATACCCTAGACATAATATCACAAAAATATTCCACATACCGTTTTCAAGAACTAATTTAGGTCGGCAATCACCCATAAACAGAGTCCTATATCAATATAATAATATTCAAATTCGCGATCCAAACATTGACATCTTTCATCACTCGCTTATCGAATTTAAAAGCAAACTGTTGACTTGTTATGCATCAGTTTAAACCTATTTTATTTAAGTAAATTTTGTTAAATTTAAGTTATAGTTTAGTTTAGTTACCATATTATAAACAAATAATGTAATTTGCACTGCTACGTTATAGTAAATGCTATGTACACCGAAATTGTCATACATATCAGATGCAATATTATGTACTTATATATATACCTGTAAATGTTATAATATGTATGATGTGGTTGTGCTAATAAATATAAATAAATGTACAAGAAAAGCACAGCCGAAAAAGATTATGAAGAAGAAGAAGCCGTAAAGATTATGATTACCGAACTTTTACCAAAAAAACATACTAACATTGGTGCAGTTTGTGGGGGCAGTAATGTCTTCTTTGATCACAGAGTGTACCAAGTCGGGCTTTGGTATATTGTGACATCTTGCTGCTGGCTTATTGTAATACATCAAATTAACATTCCATTTTATAACATTTGGGTTTTTTTTCATGCACAGTTCGGCCGTGTACCGACCCTCGATGCCGTTCAGCGCCGGGGTGAACGTCACAGACGACTCCGTCCCGTTAACACATCTATATCTCACTATGTCATCACCATTCGTTTGACACAATAAAAACAAAAACACCACAGCCACAAACATCGCGGACACCTATTGCGAAATTATGTAAATATTTTCATGACGACTTCATTTTATAAACACAAGTTAGAAGCTAAAAAAAGTAACGAAAATGTAACAATTAAACACGCACAGCATTACTTTAAATGGGTGCCGTCGATGTAATGAATAATTCAAAGTTAAGAGATTTACAGATTCTTTAAAGTTATCAAGCACCCTAGGTCATCACAAATAAATTATTATGCTATTCTCCTTGCTATTATTGGTAGGTACGCCATTTTGCTGATTTTGACAATAGATTCTGACAACTGACAATAATGACATTTTGTTAAACTTTCAGAAAGTATCTGACAAATCAAGAAAAGAAAGACATTCTTGTTCTTGGCACCGATCATTTAATTTGGAAAATGCGATAATATGTAATAGTTAAAATGAGAAAATTATTTATTTTTGGCTTTGGGAACTAAATAATGACGCACAAAAATATTAATGAGATAGTATTGGACAATGCATTTATTAAACAATTATGAAAATCAAACGTACACTAAGTTTCGTTACACGTTAACCTTTATTTTTGTCGGTTATACCTATTAAAATAAATATTTTTAACCATGGCCTTTGTGGCAACACCTTTTTAGGGTTCCGTTCCGTACTAAAAGGTACAAAAGGAAACGCAAACATAATTCATCATCATCAGCAAGTGTCAGCAACCCATTAAGTCCCACTGCTGGGCTCGGGTCTCTTCTCCTTTAACTAGAGAGCTGAGAGGGTTTAAACGCGAACACGAAGTCGCCAAATATTAGAAGTAGTCGGTCAAAATAGTTCCAAGCGTTTTTAGTTGGCCGATCTTCTGCTTAGTGTTGTGGCTGAAACTGGCTTGGCCACCATTAGGGATTTTGATAACACAAAAATTTTGTCGCTAATTAGTTGCCAAATATTAGGATTAGTCGGTTAATAGTCAGCGATTTTCGGACTAAATTTGACATTAGAATTTTATATGACACTAGTAAAAGCGTTCAAAGAGGCACTAACACCAAGTGACAGCACCCGGTTGCACCGGGGCGAATGCTAACCCAACTTGGAACAGTACAGGTGACGGAAGATATTTTGATATCTTTACCACTGATGTTACAATAAAACCAGAATAACTACTGAACCACACAAAATATTTAATACCATTGATATCATACAACCAAAATTCATCAACACTTACACTTATAATAATAACTTAAAATGCAGTAAATTTATCAATTTATATTCCGATCTGCTGAGCTAAAACTGCGTACATTCCCAAGGCGGTCAAGCCGACAGCTGTGGCGTGGAACGCGCGGAGGGCTAGGAGGGCCCAGGCACTGAGGGAGAATACACTGCCAACGGCCTCCTCCATAAGGCTTCTATAGGGGGAAAGCGCGAGGAGCGTGATGACAAGAGGGGAATGTTTACGGGGAAGATCACTACGGGTCCAGAGCCAGACAAGAGCGGCAGTGGCGGCTGTCTGCAGGAGCGACACGTTGGACTCCGCACACGAGCGCACGTAGCGCCAGTCGAATTCTGAGCCGCGGGCGCCCACCCACAGAAGCACGCTCCTGGTTACCACCACCTGGAACCACATTAATTATGGTTATTAAGATTACAATTTTATTTGTATTCACCATTCCCTGTCAAAAGTATCCAAGTCATTACACCAGCGCGGTTTAGGCTTGCCTCGGCGACGATGCCCATCTTCAGGCACCCACTGTGTTACGACTCGTGCCCACTTATCCGCTTTCCTTCGTGGGATGTGACCCGCCCACTCACATTTCAACTTGTAAGATTGCAATAATTTGTCAAAAAGGTTGAAGTTCCAAAATGAACAGAGCGATGAATAGCCAAATTATAAAATGGAGGAAGATACTTGCAAATTATTGGTCAAATAAAATATTACAGAACCATGTCAACAGACTAAGCTAAAGTATCAATTTTCACCACCATGTTTCTCCTAAAAGCATAGTATTAGCAGTAGGTACACTATACAATACATATCATACTCGTAAAATACGCACTCTCAGCGACCAAAGAACGGCGCTCAAAAAATATTTAAAAATTAGAGCAATTGTCACGCAGTTGTTGACTAAGTTCCTCCTTGTGACATTAGTAGCTATCCGTCAGTAAAAGTCCCTTCGAAATTGGTTCAGTGGTTTTAGAGTTTACCTTGAAATAAACTCTAACTTCTAATTGCTTTCTAGTCTATTATTATATAAAACCAAATAGTGAAGAAATAAATTTCAAATTAATCTTTACCTCAGCACTGGCCCACCCAATGGCAGAAGTGAGGATTTTTGCATGACCTTTGCCGGGTACCGAGTTCAAAGCAAAGTAGAGGCCCAGCAGATCTGCAAAGTCCACTGTAGCTTTCAGGATTTCCTGGAATTTGAAAACAATCTTGTCTCCAATGGTTGATAACAACATTCATTTACTTATATACTAACTTTAGTGCAGCCCATGGGAGCATCATACATCAAAGTAGTTGTTATGTCCATTTTTATTTATAATACATAGTAAAAAAGTTATTTTGCTTAGATTAATACATAAAATACATACTGTAGCCACATACATTATTATAAATACCTATTTATTTTGACAGTATGTTGGAGTTAGTGAGAAAAGTTTGTGATACCCAAGCAAGAGATGACTGTATACATTGATGACCTACATTGTGCGATAGTCATCATGTCAACCCATAAGCGTCTCATTGCTAGGCACGGGTCTACTCCAAAGAATGTGGAGAGAATTTACCCTACTATACCAAACTGGCCAGATGGATTGGTATAGGGTTTGTTTCGAATATTCCTTTTCTCACAGTGCTCTTGTCTGTATAAGGTTACTCCTTTAGTCGCCTCTTACGACACCCATGGGTTGAGATGGAGTAGTGACATAATATATGTATTCTGAAATCCGTCATTACACGGACGGATTGTGCGAAAGTATCAGGTTATAATGTATGTAGAGGAAGTTGATTTATTTGTATAGATACGTACCAAAAATATATTATATTCTCCAGGTATATGGCTATTGTCTGTGTCGGGGAAAAATGTTGCTAGTAGCAGCATCTTACACAGCTGAGTGAAAATATACAGCCCACCGGCATAAACACATTTTGAAAAGGTCGCATACTCTGATCTAGAAAATGAAAGAATACAAATTACATATAAACAAGAATTATTCTTAAATTTATAAGTAAATAACCTAGAAAAAAGTGACTTACATTCCAGAGAACTTGTATGCCATATGATATGGCGCGTATACCAGCGCAAGACAATTTCCAAAATGATAAAGAGTCATTTTGATTATTGTTAATTACAATACTACTAATTACTTAAATTTAATTAAAGATTGTAGATTCATAGGACATCGAACTTTTTATTACTTTATCAACAAGCGTTCCAGTGCTAGGTATAATTGTTTTTTCTTCTTCGAATCCATAGACTTTTATGACTTTGTCACTGTCTATGATGCCGAAGATTAAACTATTTTAGTAGCTGGAACGAAACACTCTCACATCAAATTTGACAAATCCTTTAGTTCCTTACGTCGTCGTATAAAATACAGCGTGAAATGAAACAAGTATTTTAATAATATTACTATTTTTATATGTATACATAGTAAAATAATAATCGATTTAATTATCAACATAATGTAGTCATGATGGATAGTTATTGAATAACATATTATGATCGTGAGATTGATTATTATTAATTATGTAAGAAATATAATTGACATTTGAAAACATTACGTGTCATGGATTTTTTGTCGTTCCGTTATTGAGGATAGGTTAACAAAACAATAGTTTTGTTTTATTTATTTATTAATGAAAACATTATTTTATGATACAAAAATTGTAAAAACACTGTAATGTACTTTTTACAAAAAAATTTATACGTCAAATAAATATTTTTTTTTATATTGAGAGTGTTATAAAATTTGTCATTAGAAAGTATTTCTGCGTAATATGGATTGTAGCAGGGCGCCAACAATAAGTTCTAAGTTGTTTTGTGCTAAATTTCCTTTTTATTTTTAGGTGACAAAAAGTTAATGAAATTATTCTTGTAATGAACTAGTTAATGTATGTTTAAAACAACATTTTATAGGTATTAAACTGAAATGCTATGTATTGGAAGGGAACCAGTTTTATAATCAAGGAATAAAAAGTTTTTCCCAGACATTAAAATATAATAATAATGGATCTAAAATAATATTAATGTTGTCTAATAACGTGGTGTGCCCATGTATATCTTGTATATTTAAATTTATCATTCCCATCATACTTGTACTGAAAGAGATCATTGTTAGAAAGAGATACAAGATAAGGGGAACATTTAAAAAAGGGTTGTTTTTTAACCCTTTTATTTTTTAGCACACGCGCAAAAGGGTAAGGGGTACGTTGTCCAATAGCAGAGTAGAGGCAGATGAATTTTGAATGTTATTCGTCCGAGGAGATGTCCGGGCAACATTTGGTGGGTGCTCCGCACAACATCCCTTACCAGTCTCTTGTTAGTAGTGCTCCCAACAACCTGTTTATTCAAATGAAGGGTCTCAAGTGTCTCTGTGGCCTTATCAGAATGTACTATCACATGAGATTATTTGTGTATTAAAATTTATATGCGTTTGGTGAAATTGATCGGTGAAATATATTTTAGAATTTATTAATAGTGACTGATTAGTGGTAATTGTGAATTATATTTAGAGTCTTAATGGATGGTTTATTTGAGTCAAAACCCTAGGTGAGGAAATTCATCTGTTTTGGTATTTAATTTTTTAAATATGTACTATTTTAATCTTATTGATTTGATGTTTTTTATTAAGTAAGTGTTTTTAGCTACCTATTAGCTATGGAAATCTAGCATTGCCATATTAATGGAATAAAAAATTAAAAAAAACAGTAATGAGAGCAGGGTTGCCCACCTTGTTCTAACAATATTTTTCCCATTTTATTTTAATAACATTAGGTTTAGGATTTATTAAGCTAAGCACTAGTTTTACACAAACTTTTGATTTATACTAATTAATTATTTCTTTAGCCATGCTACAAGAATAAAAAAAGAATTAAACTGAATGGCCTATTTATATAAATATATACCTATATAAATTATGTATCTCTAGTTTATTATTTAGTACCAGACTATTCTCGAGAGCCGATGACCTTAACACTATCATACCCCCTGCAGCTACCTAGAGATCATAGTTTGTTGCCTTCATCAGTTCATCAGGCTTTATGTACCAAGGTTAGTTTCTGAGGTTCAGATTTATCTTCTACTTGCTTCTTAGTCACACGTCACGCGTCGAGAGGTAGCACTATAATAAAAAAAAATCGGATAAGAGCATGTCGGACCATGCTCAATATAGAGTTTCGCAGCAAAAGAGCGTATCTTCATAGTGCATCTTTTGTTGAGAAGCGCAGAATTTGGGTAATAACTCAAAAACGGTTAATAGGTATGTTATATGATAGTTATGAATGTTATACAAAGCCAATAAGATTTCAGCAATTTTTGAAGCCTTGAGAAGAGGTATCACGAAACTCACCCCTATATCATTCATCAGGGTTATCTTTACAAAGATCACAAAATACCTATTTATTACTGCTTCTTTCACTAGATTGAAGGTTGATTTATTTAAAAAGCAAGAAACATAGATCCGTTTGCTTTACTTGCAAATTTTTCACGTAAAAAGGTAACTCGAACCCGGTGTCGAGATGTCAAGAGCCGAGATGACGAATATGTTTTTGAAAGATCGTAATCGTTTAAGGAAAATATATACATATAGCTAGTTAAGGTTTAATAATAAATTGAAATGTGCGTGAACGCTTTACGGCGAGGGACGATATTTATATTCCTAAACAAATCGATGAAAACATAATCATGACATCACGCCTTTTGCCTGAAGGGGTAGGCAGAGGTGCTTCACACCCACATTTCACCAGCTATGTTAACATTACACTTAAATTGTGGACCACGCAGTTGTTGATGGATTCAAAAGTAGATTATAAAATAAAGCACATTTTGAAGTCAGTTTCTGTTCAAGCATGATGATGATGATACAGCATATAATCGCTGACACGGCAAACTACACGGACGGGACACAGTTAATAGTTTTAATGTGTAGGTAAATAAAGTAATTGTTGTATATAAGTTCTCTCCCTCTATAGTTGCATTAAGAATACACCATTAATTACGTTGAATTCAACTTTGACTCATTACCCTCCCATCTAACCGCTCACTACGGCAAAGACACCTTTAGCCCTCAGTAGGATCGGTCTTGTGTGTCTGCTCGACCGGCGCGGCGTGGCGGCAGTGAGAAAACCATTCCAAATTACCTAATTCCGTCCCACTGTCCTTCTGTTGCCTTAGGTCTACTGCGAACAGATATCCAGCACCTATAGATATACGTATCTATAGATATATATGTATCTATAAAGAAATAGTCGAATTAGATTTGCACATACTTATATAAAAACCCCGAGTTTATGATTTAAGAATAGTAAATAGGCACTAAGCAGGAATTGTAATACTTCATATTCACAAGTAAGCACGAACATTTGAAATAAAATGAAAAAAGAATAAAAGGCATGTTGGCTGGTGAGGAGTCCACTCACGTGATCCCTCCATTACAGCATTGTCCGCGCGACAATAGCGATGGAGTATAAAGAATCGCGGCCATTAGGTAAATTTCCTCATACATTTTTTTGCGTGACACCCTCGTCGCGTAAAAAGTGGGGAAACGTACATTTGTCATGTGGAAGAGAGTAGTGATCGCTGTTCTCGCGAGATCTCAATCTTGGTATGGTGGCGTGAAGTTTTTGTGTACCTTAATCGAGTGGGGTGGCTCAGGTACACAGGTTTTTGTTTTGGACGTTTGTGGAAAAAACTCAAGGACCACCATACATTATATTGGTAGACAATTAACTGTGAGACTACTTACGTCCTATACAGTAGGTAATTCATTTACTAAACATTTCATATCAAACATTCACTCATTAAATTGGATTATCAGTTACATAGTTAACTTGTCATTTTCATAAGTCACATTGTAACCTAGATAAAAAGTACTTTTTCATTTTTTTTCCAATATTTATGAAACCCAACTCAATATAGAATATCTCGTCGTTGGGTTAATTAAGAATTGCAAGGTACACAATGACAGATCGCTGCATTCATTTCTCCTTATCGGTGAGCGTAGACGTCACAAAGTCACAATCAATAATGTATTATAGGAAAATAATTTCAATTTGGTGTGTGAGTGTTGGACAGACGAATGCATTATTCAGCTCACGTACATTGCAGGCGAGTGTGGCACACAGATAAGCGAGTATTGAGCCGAAAATGCCGAAAGTCCGAAACACTCGGTCGCCAGGGGGCCTTATCGGAAACGGCTTACGGTGACCCCATGCAAACTCCCTAATGCGACATCGCTCACCGGTCCCTCCCGCTCTGCCCTCCGGCGATCGATCTCGATGCAAAATTGCCGATAGGGGATGCTAGTTTTGTTTCTTGTGCGTAATTTTTTTATTGCGATATCTCGATACGATCTAACTTGGTACTCGGACAGCAGGTGGTCTGTCCATAGGGATGCCGATGTAGGTAATTCATTTACTAAAACATTTCATATCAAACATTCACTCATTATGTAATGAGATTTTACTATATATTTCTGAAGCGCACATTGGTCGAGTCACATTCCATCTTTGTGCTAAAATAAAATTTATCATAACTTTATGTATTCGTGTTTGTGATTTTTAGAGGCTGCTCATAAAGTCCGATAAGATTTTATATGCCCCTGAATATTGAACGGTGGAGCTATATACATATTTTGCAATGAAATACACGCGATGGGTCTCAGCACTCTCACCACCGTGCGATAGGGTAGAGGTGGAGGGTGGGTTCAACACAAAATGAATAATTCTCACAGATTTGATAGCATCACGAGAAACTACCATTACATATTCATACTATATTTAATGAAATAAATCTGTGATAGTTCCAAAAATATAGACAAAAAGATACGTATGAGAAACCAAAAACAGTTTTCGTACAAAATTTATTGCTTCTTTTGATAATGTACCTAACCTAATATAGAATAGTAGATAGGAACTTAAGATCAGAATACAACTTTATTAGTCTTTAATGTCGTATCTACGATGTGCACAACGAATAGCATAAAAGTGTGCACAAATTGCAACCACTTACAAGTAAAAGTACCTAAGTTCATTTAAATTGATCAATCCTAAGTGTCTGAAATGTTCAATAATTTTAAGATGAGATGAGAATCTAATTGAGTGCATGTACATACTAAGACCATTGAACGATCTCATATATTGAACAGTAGACTTCTTCATGTCATCAAATTATAATCTTAATTCTTAGGTATGCAAATTTCCAGAAGAGTTTAAAAGTCGACCCTATTCCCATTTTCTGAAACTTAAATATTTAGTATTACCTACTTAGATATTTGGTATCTGTATCTGGTATTCTAACTATATGCATTAAACGCAAATGAAGTAGAAAAAGTTCGATTTATATGTATGTTGTTGGTGGGTAGAGTCGGTATTAGTCGGTGAGTTATTTGCGCACCCTCTGTGGGCATGTGGGCATATAGCACCTCCTCCGCCGACACATCGCGCATATTTATTCATAGACCCGTGCGTATTTTTTACTTGGTCATAAATATTAAAGGCGGCTCGTGCCGCTAGGATTTTCAATTCGACAGCGACGTCGGATCCCCTTAGATTTTAGGCTTTCTCTCTTTCCGCGGATTAGAGCGGTTTGATGTATGGCCGCGGGTGGCGGTAAATCAAATTTTGATTGGTATTTTCTTTGTGGAAAGTCGGAATCCTCCGGTGCGGTGGGGACGAGCGTCGTGTAACGTGGGTTAACCGATCCCCAGGCGCGTCGCCGCCGTCTTATGTGGATTGTATGTACAAGACGTACATTTCGTATTTCTTATTCTGGGATTGACGTAAAACCGATTTCATTTTTTCACTATTCTTACCTACGTTCCAGTATATTGAACACTTACGAATGTCCCGGTGGAGGTTTCCACGTAGCTATCTGTGCTTACGTATTTAATGACTTACGTATCTGGCGTACCTACCAATATTGCATACCTACCTATTGATTGTCCTCAAATTCTACCTATTGATATTTTCAAATACAATCATAATGTATACAATAGATATAATATCACTTAGTTTATAGTAGATATCAATAAATTTAACATTACTCTAGATACATTGTGAATAGCCACCACTTACAAAGTATTGATACAAATTTAAGTTTACTTAGGGCTATTGAAATCAAATTTGCTTTGGTAAGTTGATTTTAGTGAAATAACTCGTAGCCCGGGGAGACGGGCCGCGTAGTAACCGCTTGTGTGATCCAATTGCGGACCGTTCTAGAGCCGATCCAAACGGATGGAATCAAATTCAGTCGCCCTTTAAATATTTGAACTGATGCTGGAGGCGCAGCGAGGGACGGGCCCGCGCCGCCGCCACCAGGGGGCGGACAGGGATCTACACAAATCACAAATTGCTATCTTCAATTTGTTTTCGTTTGCAACATCTTACGATGCATTTAACTAAGTTTGTTCAAACCAAGCTATGTATTTGAGGTATCTATAATATTAGCCAGTTATTAAACCAGTAAAGGGAAGGGCACTGCATACGTAATAGAAGTATATTCGAAGTAGTTAGGTTGAACGAGCGGCCGGCGCGAGGCGGCCGAGGGGGATGGGTGCCCACCTCCGGATAAAAAAAGGATCTCGAAAAATTCTCGACCCTTTTTATACTAAATAGATAGCTAACACGGCCTGAGTGGAGTTTCAATAGATGCTTTCTCGACGGAAGAAGCGACCTGTAAGGAATCGAGGGGCCCAGTGAAAAACCGTGTTATATATCTACCGTCGTGTGTAGTGCGTGTCACACAGTTTTTCCTTTTATTTTTTACGCGTGCCCTCCTCAGAGGGATAAGAGGAATTCTTTTTAAATTGGAAATGTTTTCTAAGAGGATTACGATTTGCGGAGGTGTGCGCCGATGTCGGGCGCTGGGAATAAGGGATCGAGTTACTGTTTTGTGTTTAACATTCTTCAATATTCTCTATTATGTGCACGCATCAAGTGGGATTAGTGCACATGTCGGCCTTCAACACACGTTTACCCAATTTCTACTTTCCTTCCGATGTATTCATGTGGGATTTAAGTATTTTATTTCATAATCGTAACATTTCACTAAACAATTTGTCACATTTATCCTATAGGTAGTTTCAATAAGCCTACTCAACAAAACTCCCACGTTGGTATAAAGAATATCGTGTAACTTAAACTAACAATGGGGCCGATATTCCAAGTGACCATTACTTGTGTGAAGTTGATGTAAGCACAAAGCGAGCTACGTTTGCCGAATAAGGAATATTTTTTTTTCAATAGCAATTCGTAATATGCTATTTAGTTAGTCTTTGTTGTGATAGACATAAGGACTAAATTTCCATGAGTGACGTTAGACGGTGGGAACCCAGGCGATTATCCTGTGCAGTTGCACCATTAGTAATGGGGATTCAGTTTAAATTTTCACATCGCCCCCGCCCTCACTGCTTATAGTTTGCACAATTTGAAAGCTTTTTTTGTGAACAAAAAATAAACTACGAACAGTAATAATATTTATTGGTCAATTCACATTCAAGTAATACAAGCTTTTATATGCAGTTGATTTTTACAGTGTAACTCTGATGTACTCCAAAATATAATTAGGTATAATTCAATGATTACATTGTTAGGCCAGTGTGAGTGGATTATGGCCTAAGAACCTTAACCATAAAGAAGAGATAGAGACCCGAGCCCAGCAGTGGGACTTAATGGTGATAATGATTACATTGTTTTATTATTTCTGAACATCAAGTAACTAACTTAGATCTATATTATATTCAATGTTGAATTATAAACATTTAACTCGGCTAGTATTGAATTTTGATAACTACTGTACCTACCTACTAAGTAAAATATTTAAAGTAAAAGAAAAAAAGAAAATACGTAAAGTACAACCTACAGTTAGTTACCTTTTGCGAGATTGTATCTTTTTCTAATTGAAATTTGTTGAGGCACAACTTAATACATTCATTATTATTCTATAGGTACTTACATAACATAGTTTATTGCCACGTCACATAGGTAGGTATTTCACTCTACCACACGGTTTTAGAACGACTTGTGAATGAAAATCTAGAAATAGTAACACTTGTGGTAGGTTTTACTAGGTATATAAACATATACCTAGTAACACCTACCAAAAAGTGTTCTAAACTCTGTTTTGTAAACACAAAACAGAGTTTATAAAATACAAAGCCGTAATAAGGGCACCAATTCAGATCGTTTTTAAGCCGCTACGTACAAAATCCAAATAGACTGATACGCGAGGGTGCGTGGTCAAATTGTGAAGCAAAATAAAATATTTTTGTTACGATGAGGGGTGCTTTAAACTGTGACCGCCTTCAATAATTGAGTTTTATAGTCGCACAGTGCTCTGCGTTACAACAATACTTATTGTGACCATGACAGGTGGTCACGTGTCCATACAACAATGATAGAAGGTGGATTATTTAAAAAAAGCCGATCAGGAAATGTCACTTTAAAAAGGTAAACTTAATTATTGTAAAACCATACAAGGATGCAAGAGCGACGTAAATACCTTCTTGCATTTAGCTTGGTAAATAATATAATTTTTCATTTAATACTGGTGACTAACTTCTTACAAAAAAAAAAAAACATTTATATAGATATGTTTGTTCTCCTTAGAAAATTACTATTAATTGTATTCATAGAAAATTATCTATAAAGACCACGCACTGCTACTGCAATAATAAAGTCTACGGAAACCTCTTAATAAGTAAGTGTTAGGTAGTTCTGTATAAATGTTACGATATTATTGCCCAAAATAGCCATTATTCGCTAGAATAGCTTTCAAATGTGCGCCATATCCATAACCCACGTATATTATAGAATAACGTCAATTAAAATGTTTAGTAAGTGCAATATGATGTGGAATGATGTCGACTGAACGGCTGAACGACTGAACGTAACTAAGACGAGTAATGTGCGGTTTATGCTGTATTAAGATCACTTTAGTATTAGGGCTCCATGTTGGTCGCACATAAACCGGCTGTAACCGACCGCGACACCGACACTGGTCATTACACAAAATGTCGCTAAACAAAGAAATATTATTGCGACATGTCAGAGACCTATGAACGCGCAAATCATTTAAAGCTCATATAAACATAGGTACATGGTTTTGTTTACAATCGATGTTTGTTAGTTGAAGACTGAAAGACTTAAAAAATTTCCATCTTTATATGAAACATCTCTAAAAACTTACCTAAGTTTAAAGAAAACAACATCAGATTTTACGTGGCTTATGATATGTGACTTATGTGGACTTCATATATTATTAATTTTAAGTTTAAATAATAATCTCAATTTGAGCAGTGTTTACTTATTTCGACTGGCCTGTTGGTCTAGTGGTTAGTGACCCTGACTGCTAAGCCAGAGGTCGTAGGTTCGATACCCACCCAGGACAAATCTTTGTATGATGAGCATGAAGGTTTGTTCTGTGTCTGGGTGTAATTTATCTAAAATATGTATGTATTTACAAAAAAAAAAATTTAAGTAGTATATCAGTTGTTTAGTACCCATAACACAAGCAAATATAATTGCTTACTTTGGGACTAGATGTGGCTGTGTGAATGTGGTAGAATATTATTATTATATTATATTAATTTATATATATTTTCAGTTATTTTATCGTTATTGTGTATGGCTATTTTACGATTTTTTTAAGATTAGAAATACAAGCAGAGCTGTAGGTATACTTATGGATAAAGTTTGAGCAGGTTGTATCTAAAATCACAACAAAAAGATGGAATTAATTTTGGTTTTGTACGCTTGGTCCGGAAATATTTTTAATATCTATGTTGTGGTAAGATATGGTATAAAAACATTATGGCGACAGTCTTTATGAACGTACAAATAAAAATATACAAGCGCAATACATAAAGCGAAACAAAACGCTAGCTTTCAAATAATAAAACATTTTAGAGTGGTGGGATCAGTCCGCCCGTCCGTCCGTCCGTCCGTAGCGCCTCCGCCCTATGGTAATAAAAGAGATACATTATAAATCGTATGGGATATTGTCCACGTTGTTATAGGTTATAGTAACAGCGGGCGCGACGAGCGTCCACTACTTAAATGTTTTATTGTTTTTTCACGGCGACGTATAGCATTAGTACTGCGTTATAATATTTTGCTTAGTACACAATAACGCGAGGACATAAACTACGTTATGTCCTCCCTGTTCCACGGAAATTAGGCTTCGTAAAACGTTTATAATACATCTCTTTATACTTATAACTATAAAAGGTATATGGTGTTTTAACTACCCGTGTATACACACCTTTTGTTGATGCTCGGGTCTTTTGAAAAGGGATTTATCTACGAGGCTTTAACTTATTTCCAATAATCAAAAGTTATTTGAAGTGTAATGTTTCGTATCTCGATTGTAAGGATGGTTGGCTTCGCGCCGGTGCGGAATTGTATCAGTTTACGATGGCTAAGCGGTTTCCGTGCCAACACTAATATAATGATGAATGATTGATTTAGGCATTGACACCGGAGTGATCCTCAGTAAAAGGGTTGTGGAGTGTGTTCAGCGCATTAGCCGTAAATGATGGATGAACAGTGTGTTGTCTCCTCGTGACTCGATATCGCCATTAGCACGATGATGCTTTATTTACTAATATCTGCTTTGTTCACCCGATTGTGTCACAGATAGCTTTATTATCAAAGTTATGAAACACGGACCTAACAGTCTTGAGAATGAAAAATTATCTATTTTGTCACTGTCTACATAGAGTTAGCAGCTCCGATACTATTAATCTCCCTGTATAAACTCTCGTATAAACAACATATTTATTTTATAAAACCATTCTTAGATATTGTATCTTAAATATATAAAATCGAATAAACTTTGTTAGAGGTACTAGAACTCGAGAACGGCTGAACCGATTTGGCTAATTTTGTTAATACACGTAATAGCTGTCAGTCAAAACCCTTCAAAAATATAGAAAAATAAATAAATTAAAGTGGTTATACCATGTAGTCCCAATATTCAGAAATGGGCGTATTGTAAACGAATCATCCGTGTAGTAACGGATTAAGAATATATAATGTTACTAGTCACTACCCCATCTCAACCCGTGGGTGTCGTAAAAGGCGGTTAAGGTTACTCCTTATGCAGACAACGGCACTGCTAGAAAAGCATCTGGCCAGCGTGGTATATATAGTAGTAGGCTAAATTCTCTCCATATTCTTTGGAGGAGATCCGTGCCTAACAGTGGGACGTTTATGGGTTGAAAATCATTTCAACCCATAAACGTCCTACTGTCACGACAAAATTGTTCGTTTACAATTATCATCATCAGATGATTTTTGTCTCCTTTTTCGGTCATTATTTAATTTTTATTATATATTTTTCGGCATAAATAGTAAAACATGTTTTTCAGGTATTTTGAAAATATTCACGAAAATTAAATTATGGCAGTACGAAGTTCGCCAGGTCAGCTAGTTGATACATAAATACATAAAGCAATGCCAATTGCTTTCAGCTTTGCATTTAAATTTCTAGTCTCATAAGTTAGCTCAAAGCGCTTTAAAACTAGGTATACCCCATCACCTGCGATGACATCGGTGAAATACGTCAGGCCACGTCTATCTAATAGGTACTAAGTTATAAGAATAATTGAAACTATAGTTTATTACTATAATAAGTAACGGTGAATAATACAAGTATATATTATCAAGATACAAGGACTTTTTTTGTTACACAAACAGATACATTTTTTATCTGGTGTTTGACGTGGAGCCACCGACTATCTGACTCGCCATGACTGTGCAGCGGAGGCAATCAATTTATTCTATTAACATATAGTTTCTTTATGAAATTTCCCGCCTTCCCGGGGCCTGAAACGGCGGTCATGATTAATATTTCAACCGTGACTGGCCGCGCTTAACCGACCGGAATATATCGCTTATCTAATATACGTATACACAGTTTTGTGTTTGTACACTATGCCCTACATACATAAAATATTTTTGAGCAAATTGATTAATGGAAAATATTGGCATACATAAGGACAACCTTGCCGCTTGACGTCGCGGTCAGTCCGCTACGTTCTGGTATCGGCACTTAGTCACGTATAACTTGTGTAAGCTGCTAATGGTGATTTGATTCGCTTTTTATGTTGTTCATTTGCGAGGTTATTTACCTTAAAATTAAGTGTGTAATCGCATTAAGTTTTAGCAAGTCACCGTGTCGTGATGTACAAAGTGATAGAATATTGATCGGAGTGTTGTTTTAGTTTTAGCTAAAGTATTTTGAGCGTAAGTTATTTTGGGCATCATTTTTTATGTTGTCCTGCTAGGGGTGGAGGCGGCACACAATCCATTAAAGCTGAAAAAACACTTGAAATTCAGTGACTCATACAATAAACATGGTGGCGAGGCGCGGGCGCCGTTTTTGTCGCGGAGACATGGCCGCGGTTTTTTGTCAAAGCTTCTTGTGAACTGTTTTTATGTACACAACTACACACCACGAACCGGGAGCCGCTTGCGATAAAACTTTTCTTTGGAATTGACGTAATTGTATAATTTTTTGTGTAATTGTACAAATATGATTATGGAAGCTCCGCTATTTGCGCAATCACCTACCAATATATTGCGTCATTATCGATCAATTCAATTTCAATCATTTATTTATTTATGAACAATATAAGTTTACGTTTACGTAAAATAAAATTTTGGAAAATATTTTTTTTAGGGTAGCTCCCATACATGTGAAGTGGGGATGAATATTTTTTTTGTCGTATACCCCGTCGTGTGGGGTATCGTTGAATAGGTCTTCTAAAATGACTTGGGGATTACTAACATTATTTTACGATATAATGGTCCATTTACAATATATTAAACTTTAAAGAGCAAATTTTTGTTCCAGTTGGGCGTCCCCCCCCCTCTAAAAGCTAAACTGCTGGCTTGAAAAATCTGGAAAAATTCATGATGATAGTGCATTTCATGAACTTTAAATGAAAATTGTAGCGGTTAAGATAACTTTATTAGTTTAGCAGTAATAGTCGTTGAACTTGGGTGTTGGATAATTTTGTACCAAATACAAAATCCTTAGCATTATTGTTGTTATTATAACCATTAACTCCAAATATCTTTACCATTACTTATATTCAGATTAAAAGAACAACAGAATTATACTATATTGTGATAACGGGCTACTACGGAACCCTACACTGTGCGTGGCACACGCACTTGGCCAGTTTTTTTTAAATAGGTTAGCTGTGTAGGTATATTTTTAAGTTATGTGTAAATATTTTATTGAATAAATATTTCAAAAAAATCATTCACAATAATTTACGATAGAAAAGCGTTGATTATAATCATAAAATGTTTTGGTTTCCAGCGCAGAATCTTTTAACATTATGTGAAACGAAATTGAAGCTGTGAGCGTTATAGCCAACTATTTATTTTTATTTCATTCTTGTGGTCAGCTCCCGTAGTAAGGGCCTTATTATTCAGCGCATAAACTGGGGAATATTTTAGCGTCGGACGACGACGCGAGGACGTCGAGGGATTTTGAACGGGCGCCGGCCGAAAAAATTGATGCGACTTATCTCACCCGCGCGGGTTCCCACACCGCCACCACCGCACAGCCACCGAGCAACCACTAGCCACCAGCCACACCGAACAGATAAGCGTATCAAATGTTTTATGTATGTTCGGATTTAAGTTTCCACTATACACTATGCGGGACGGAGTCATATAAAAATTGAGATATTTGGTTGGAATAATTACGATCTCTAAACTTTTCTTCTATTACTCTAGTTTAATCTACTGAATCCATTCTTGTTTAAATCTCTGTCATTGCCAATGTCAAACTCGTAACGTATTTTAAAATGATCATAATTTAATAGTAGGGTACCTACCTAATAACGGTATGCGGTCAGTACTTTGATACTTATCATTTCTGTACGCAGGACTCATCCATTAAACATAAAATATATTATCATCGTTTTTTCTCTACTGTATATTACAAGTTTCACAAGAAACGTTCTTTATTGTAAAATGTGTAAATCTTTACTTTTTGCGAGTAATGAAATGAATACATTTATACAAATGTGACTTCACCTGTTAGTATATTTACATACACATACATTTTATTGTAAGTCCGTCAACATACGGGTGGTGTTAAGATATTCTGGTTGGACGTTTGTGAAGGAGGGTCATGTCTCGTGAACAGTATTGTCGTCACCCTCCCGAGTCTCGCTTGACCTCACGTCTCGAGCTCTCAGCTCTCGTCTCGTGCGGGGGTAACTTAACATTCACTGCATTGTTCTTTTATTGCACGTCCCGGTCCGATCAACCTACTGTTTCTATAGGGGAGGGGAGACTGTGCCTATTGATGACGTATTTTATCGATTAATGCACAAATAAGACTTTGTTGTAACTCCATTGATTACTTATCAATATACGAGATAAAATCGAGACGAACCATTTACCTATATTTTTGCAACCCTGAACTACTGTTTGTAAATAAATAAAGAAATTAATAAAAAAACATTCTATGACTAAAGGATTCCTTTTTAAATTATTACGATTTCATAGTTTTATATTTTTTCATGGAAACCTGATGTATTATTCAAAATCAAAATAATTCAGTTACCTACTCTTTGTGACATTAGTTGTCCACCAGTAAGTCTCGTCGAAATCAGTTCAGTAGTTTCGGAGTACCTCAAACAAACAGACAGACAAAGTTTTACAAAGTGTGATTTTCTTATAACAACGTACGTACTTTCATATGCTGGCTTTAAAAAGCTGTTATTTTGATATTACAAACAGACTTCAATTTTATTTATTTGTAGAGATAGAAAAAAAGCCGATTTTTAACACAACAATATAATTAATTATTTACAATACAATGGAAGATACACTAACTTATTTCAAACTAAATATTATAACTCTCATGTTCTGTTTAATCTCAATCATTTCTTTATTCAATAAGTTGTTGTTCTTGGTCCCGGTGTGGGTTCAGACTTCAGCCTGCCGGCTGCCGGCTGCCGCTGGCGTCGCGTCGTCTTACTTCATGCGACGCGATGATGCACATCTGGGAGGTAGCTACAATCACGAGTGATAGCTTATTTGGATCAGTTCTTACTCGCCATATTTGTGTAATGTGTTTCGAGTGAAATATCAGCAGTTTTTATGAGGCAATTATTAGCATATTGTGTGCCGGCGGGGGTCCGCGGCCGGCGGGATGCCCGGGCGCGGGCGGTCCGGGCGGCCCGGGCGGCCCGCGGCCCCGCTGCGCTCATAGATAAACATGTCGGTGCTTCCGAATACTTGCTCCGTGCACTCTCATATTGATTTTATTTTTGTAATAACAAAATGTATGTTGTGTGAGGCACAATCATTTGTATACTGCTTGCTTTGTCGGTGGAACTAATTGGTTTTACTTTTTGCATTTTTAGTATTCATTAACTGACTAGACGGTCTTTACATTATGAGAGCAGTGTATTTGCAAAGTTTTATATTGATTATTGTTTCTTCGTAAGTAATATTACTTATGTATTATATAATATATTATGTATACTACCTATCCGTGAATTCCAAAGTGTTAAATACTAACCTAATGAATAGACATAAAGCGTAGAGACAATACGTACACATAACATTTTATGCGTTTATATCGACGTGTAAAGGACAAAGTGAAATATTTTTATTACTTTTCTAAGTACAATAAAAATCAGTTGGTTGATAATATTGGTCTATGCGTATAAGTAATGCGTAGGTGCATATATGCATGTGTTGCATGCATAGTTAGTGTAGGTGCGTGCTCGCGAGCCGCGCCGCGCGCCGTGCCGCAGATAAACTATAGCTTTAATTACTATTAAACACAATTAAACCCTGCATGACTCGTATCAGGACTTAGAATGTAACTGACGCGTTCGAACAGATTTAAAATTAGATTTGTTCATCATCATCAGTTAAGTAAAATAAGTTTATTTATTGACAGTTGATTCTCTAATTATATAATTTATTAGTCTATACGTCGATTCGCACAACGGATTGTTGTCAATTGTACTTACAATTGTTATAAGTAATTTGGCTATTATTTTTTCAAATCTATCAAAATAGCTTTATAAATTGCACCTATAAAGTGTATAGTCTTCAGATCTGATACTTTTATGAAATGAGTGCATGATGATATTATATTATTCATCTAGGTTACACAATGTAACATGTTATCCGAAAAGTAGTGTTAGCAAATTTACTTACGACCATACTATTCATATCTCTTGAATTGTTCTTAATGGCTTTTACTACCCCCTTTCGGGTTAGATTAGGTTATTAGGCTGATGTCGCGGACGGTGTTCCTGCGCTCCCGTGACCACAGCAGAGCGCGACGAGAGGAACACCTTGGGGTTTTAGTGGGTGCGAGCCCCACATAACCCCTCGGTTCTTTCCCCAAGACCGAAGGGTATGCATGTAAGGCATTACCCCAAGTAAAAAAAAAAAAAGTTATTAGGTTGATCGCCAACTTAGCCCAGCGTCGCCACAACTGGCTTATTAACTAAACTACATCTATACTAATATTATAAAGAGGTAATGTTTGTGAATTTAATCTTCGAAACTACTTATCCGATTATCATAGAGATAGACTTAGACATGGAGAAGGACATGCGCTACTTTTTACTTATAAAAAATGTCTTGATAAAAATACACGCACTAGAGCTATTTTACATAATTTTACTGTAGGTAATAACACTGGGAGTTCACAATACAATAATATTCAAGTGCAGGTCCTCTTTATAAAAATCTCGAGCTGTAGTTGAGTTACGTTCTCTGTCAACCTATATCCAAATTCCTCGCAGCGATTTATGATCGTTGAGACGCGCACGCGCAGTTTCTCAGAACATCTCCCCCACCCCTCCCCCTGTTACATCGCGGTGCGGCGGTGTGCCGTGCTGGTCAGCACCGACGCAGCTACGCTAGTTTATTTCACGACCTTATGCGTGTTATTCCTTACTTTTAATTATGGGCACACATTACTTGGTATTAAGCACTATAAAATCCCTTCTCAATCGATCAATCACGTTGATGCCTGTCTCCCATCAACTTATTGTATTTTTTTGCTGATTTATACAACAACTACACAATCGTTTTTTTTAAATATATAAATTTATTTATTATCTTTACAAAAGTTACAATATTTATAACTTTTGTTTACTAACTATTAAAATGTGTCTCTGTAGGTATGTTGAAGCGATGCAGATGATGGCTAACATACCAATCATGCGGTCTGAGTCCGACTGGCAGTACCAGTACCAATGTGGGTTTCACTTTGTGGAAATTATAATTGACTTACTATCTGCTACCGGTGAAAGAAAACATCGCGAGGAAACCCACATACCCTAGGATAAATTCTATGAGTATTTCTGATCCACCAACCCGCACTAGGCCCTAAAAAACCCTCTCAGCTCTCTAGATAGAGGAGAGGAGACCCCGAGCCGAGCAGTGAGACTTAATGGATTGCTGATGATGATATCAGTATTCTAGTATCCATATTACAAACATTAGCTTAGTTTGGGACTAGATGGCGCTGTGCGTGAATTTGGGACATTCATATTATTATTATTATATCTTATAAGCTTCCTCGATAAATGGGCTACCCAACCCTTAAATAATTTTTCAAATCGGACCAGTAGTTCCTGAGATCCTAGCGTTCAACCAAACAAAATTTTTAGCTTTAGAATATTAATTAAAAGTATAGACCAGCAAATATGTCACTCGTCATATCAGCCGTAGTACGTCCATTGTTGAACATTGGTCTTACCAAGAGATTTTCACCGCTGAATGCAAGTAGTTTTTTGTAAAAAAACTTATTCTATTTATCAGTAAGTCAATCATCATCACCGTTTTAGACGTAAAATTCTCTACTAGATGTGGGAGATTTTGTGTTCATTGTTCGAAATTCTCCATTACTTTTGGAAATTTAGAAGTTCTGATTAAAAAGGCATCTTCCCAATAAGTCTTCGATGTAGATACAAGAGTAAGGCCTTGTGTCAGTACTGGCTGATTAGTGATATGATATGAAAAATAACACGGTCAAAATTTGTCATTGAATTATCAGCAAGTGGTGAAATAGGACGTTGTAGTAGTAAATAATTGAAGTCATTTAATACTTACCATACTAATGATTGATCATTTGGCAAGTATGGAGCGGAATTACGCTAAGTGTGTCGGTGTGTATGATGCGGTGGAGATTGCTCGGGAGCTGCGGGCGGCGCGCTTTGTGCCGCCGCACCGCAGGCTTGTGCCGGCGACCGGCGACCTCGCCAAACGCGCTCTACGAATGTCTAATGAGCTCCGCAACCACCAGGGCTACCACTACCACTATCTACATAAATTCTCCTTTATTTGCTTAGAATTTAGATGATCGCAAATCAAATCATCAACGATTAGGTAGCCTAATCATTTCTTTGAAATTATTAATTATGGTCGTGAACTCGTGCCGAAATGTAATTTTTTCTACTCCAATTTAAATACTTCGGAAGCTTCCACTTGCTAAACTCCATGAAAAGTAACACCATTCACAGTGGATATAGCCCCATAAAATTCTATGGCTTCTCATTTAGAGCACTTATTGGCGGTCGCAATCTTTGAAGTAGGGCTAATGAGTAGTGGCGAGTAGTTGAAGGAGGAATGAGAGATGAGTTTAATTACTAAAGTCATGTAACATTCCGGCTCGGTTCTAGGTTATATTTATTATTTTGTGTGAGCGGACGGCCCTGGTCCTTTGCGGCGCCGCCGTCACATGTCATCCATCAGTCGGCGACAACGCGCATGCGCATACCGGCGCAGATTGCACCGCGCCGCGCCCGCGCCGCTCGCAGATTCAAATTTAACGGTACAAAGCTGGTGGAACGCAACAAAACAGTAGCGGGCCACATTCCGACTTCGATCGAGTTAGACTAGTTCTGATGATCACTGTCACAAAAAACGGATGCTTCACTTTGACTTCTATCGCTAGAGGTCACATGTTTTGGCAAATTTTGTGTAGCAGCATTTATGGTGGATACCTATCCTACCTATGTGGGTTCAACATTGAAATTGACTTAAGTGTACCGTAGCCATTTAGTTTTGACGTTTATTAGCTGATGTCTTTTTACATTTGTGACTTTTGGACAAATTACCTTATACCTAATAAGGTTATTGGTCAAAAATGTAGGTAATTACTAAATTCATGTAAGAGTTTTATATTGAATATGGTAACTCATTACAGAATTATGTTGGAGATGAATACCTATTACTCTTATTCGATTACTTAAGGAAAAATTTGTAAGTCATTGTGGTTGAATGCTCGAATCATAAAGTATTTTGATTCATATTGCAGGATATTGACAACATTACCTTAGCAAAATTTATATTAGGTGATTCAAATATCGACTGTTAACTATAGTTACTGTTACTATCTCTTTCAACTCGTTTAAATCGAGTAGTCCGACTGGGATTTTTTTTTATCTCAATACTAAATAAGAGTGTCTTGAAATAGTATCTGCTAATGGTTCAGGTACTGAAAAGCAATTAGTATAAAAATACTGACTACTTTTTATCTATGTTCGCCATAGTTAACTATTTTTATTCGCCTCTGTTAACTAAGTTAACTATTTATATTATTATTCGCCTCATAATACGGCGATTATTTTTTAACGTTTCTATGTAACATTTGGTTGAGATTTATTCAGTAGTTGGCCAAGAAAAGATAAACTAACTTGCATAATTTTATAATTCTATTAGTCAGGACGATTCACATAGAAGTTGTTTGATAATTAACTCGTCAGCTAGATGCGTCTTTGCTATAAATCTTTGAGAAGTCACCGCAGTATCTAGTGTTGTAAGGTCCCGTCCTTTTGCGGCAGTCAATAGACTAAATCGACTGAAACGATGAAGCAATTAAAGCTATTTAAAGGTGGACAACTTTCTGTTCCTGGGAGAGTATAAGAAGCTATTATCAGTTGATGGAAATCTATTCCTTTGTCAATGAATGAGGTGCAAAAACTGCGCTGTATTGCCTATTTTGCCGATTCATGTACTAAAATCTATGTAGATGGGCGCTAATGACTACTTAATTATTCTCAGAAACAGCGTCAAAATGGTCACGGAAAAAGCATCACGCCTCTTTCCCGAAGACTATTATATATTTAGTACTAATACTACCTATATCTAATGAAAGTATTTATAAATAATGTTCACTTTTAGTTATGTTGGCAGAACTTGAATATGTTAATCTATGGAAAGTTAGTCTCGTGTAAGTACGTGTAGATTTACCCTACTATCTCAGATACACTACATGTATCTTAAGTATAACTAACACTTGAGAAGACACAAGTTCGACTGAGGTATTGGCGCTTTTGGTCATAGTAGGTACTATGATCCGATATTGAAAGACAACATAGGACATAGAGTCTCATCACAAAGGACGTCCTAATTAAGTGTATGGTGGACACAATTGAATCATGACATTGAACGGCTATCTCGTCGCGTGTGACCCTTCTCTCTGCCCGCACCTCGCCCGAGCCGCTAGCGCCTAGCATGTCCGGCCCGGGTCGAGGCTAGCATTATCCTCCAACATCAGTATGCCGACGTCCGCGCGCGATCCCAATTGCCTGAATTAGCATACTTATGCCGAGGCGCCGCCGAATTCGCCTTGTATCACTACTATCAAAGAAAATACCGACACCGCACCAAAAACCACCTTGCAGCCCCATGCTAAAGCCCAAAATCCTTCATCAAAGAAACGAATCTTATTGGCATGTCTTTTAAATAAAAAGATCCAATTTGAATCTTATTGTCCATTATAAAAGGTGTTTTTTAGTATGCTAGTAAGAATTTAAAAGTGTATGTATTAGAATCGTCAGACATCGAACTCTGACCCGTTGGTAATGGGCGCAAATTGATCGCGGAGGCAAATTTTTCTACTGATTATGCGGCATGATCACACGATGAGCCGCTCGGAGCTCGGATCTCTGTGGACGTTGTTTGTTCCATGTCGGAATGTTCCAGTCAAATTACCGTAGACTTGAGTCTGTCGGTAGCTCGTTGTCTTGTTCCAATTTGTATAATTTCGTTATGCAGACTGATACACAAAACATGCTTGTGTAGAGTTTAATCAACATAATATTATACCTCTAAACAAAATTATAAATTAAGAAATAGATACCTACCAAGTTTTTTAATACTACGTGAGTTCAACGCTTGATCGATTGTTTAAATAATTAGGATTGATAAGAGATATACCTACCTAATGCTTGATTTTTTTTTACACCCCTCTGGCCGAAATGGATTTGTACCTGCTGAAAGGTCTTTCTAAGGATGTATTTATTTTTTAAACTCCCGCTCTCTCATTTCACTTTGAATCTAAGCTGTGTGGAACGGAAATTTTAATATTCACCCACCTCATTACCCACTAGGTATGTAGCAAACACGGGAATGTTAACGATATGAAGATCGCAAACAATTTGTTAAAAACTTTTTGTTAAAACATCGTTTGTCGGAACTGAATCCACCTCCTAGAACAAAATACTTCACAGTATTATCTAATTAAACGTCTGATTGTGATATTTCCGTTAATTAACAGTTAACGATGTATAATTATTAATATAACGCGGCCCTGGCACCGATTTGTATAATGGTTGGTTTCCCCCCCCTCCCTAGATAAGTGGCAATTCGCTAACTCTAGTTTTAATTATTTAAATGTCACTTCAATACATTTGATATTTGATTTCATTTGATCGATTTCCACTTGTCTAGCCCGGCTTCATATCCTATTTAGAGTTGGCGAATATTTCGTCTAACATTTCATATAAGTACTTCTACATTTGGCGGTTATTAGTGATTGGACTCTACTTCGTGTAAGTACCTTTTGCACACCTCGATACTATGTGGGCTGTGATGAAGTTAGTCAAGAATGTCTAAAACTAAGAGTAGATAGATACACGCAATAACGCAATAACACAATGTTCAGGTGCAACTTGCAAGTGATGTGAGCTTCACCGAACACAACAATAATAAAGACGTAAAACAACGAATAAAATTGTATAAAGTTAACATTGTTCTAGCTGATTATGCTTTAAGATGAACAGTGCGGAGATAGATGCGTGTTGGTAACACTGTGAGTGTTGGATAGTTATTGGTGTAAAGCAGTGAAAGGCGTCGCTCGTCGGTGCAGGCGTGGCCTCGCGCAGACCTGCCGGCGGCCGCCGCGCTCCCACACGCGAGCTGCTGCTACAATGCATGGCGCGGAATGCCTTTATCATTTGCAATTTAATCGTCAACCATTAGTTCAGAGAATTTGATTTTAAATAGCACCGTCTAAAACCAAATTATGACACCTTCTACACTATAAATTACGCCAACAATGTAATGTTCAAAACAATGTTATGAATTTCGTGTCAGCTCCACATCAGCTCGCAACAAGACTTGTGCCCTTTACGTGCTAACAATGGACACGTTTTACCTTTACGCTATTTTTTGCGAGCAGTTCATCGCCTCCTACTTTCTCCTAATTAATGATAATTTAACTCACTTAACTGTAGGTGAGTTTTATTGTCTATATAATGAACTGGGAAAGACTGACTCGGTGAACCCTTGTCCTTTAGCGGTCAAGGGCAAAGAAAGGATGTTCACTTTCTGCCTATCTGTATCTATCAATTAATGTTTTACACATAGCTTGTTGAGTATCGGATGCCGTTGGACTTTGGCATTCTCAGATACCATAAGCTTTTTTATTTTCTTTATTAGTGGCTGTTCATTTTTTTTTTTTTTTTTAATAGAAAAGCTTACAGTTGTAAACTCAGACTTAAAAACTATTTTATAACAGTAAACCATACAAATAGTTTTCGCATTTTATATCGAAAAATACAAATTTGCTTGCCATAGAACAGAAGAATAAAATGAATAATTTTCTTAATTAACAGAAACCTGAGGCCTACGTCCAGCAGTGGACAGAAACAAAAAAAGTACATCAACTTGTAAGTACCTACAATAAGACCTATCCTGGAGAGGAGACCAGGGTATCCTTCACTGCACGAATTTTACGTTGTTATGTATGCAATTTTGCGTGTTACGTATAACGCTAGTATGTGTTGCTTTCTACATCCCGCCTCATAGTTATCATCGACGGTCTTACACTTGTAGGTAAGTATCTCATGAACCTAAAATTAATAAATACTCATAAAATGTATTATATTAATGTCAGGTGTGTCACATTAATGTGTTTAAAAGTAGTAGCATGAGTGGTTGCGCTCTAATATGTTGTAAATGGCATTGATCCATTTATACCATCTGCCACGGTTGTGCACAAGCACCTATTGTGTTGCGTGACACGTTGACCTTTCAAGTTTTGAGTGACTATTGCCGAATTCACTAATTTGTGCAGTTTGTATAGAAATCAATATGCTCTTGATTGATAGTACACTTTTCGTATGCGTTTCTAAGGCAGTCAATTTTAATCTATCTATACCTACTTATATAATTTTATTATTTATATACCACATGGGCGACGACGCGGGCGGAAGCTAGTTACTTTATAATTAGTTGACTGTATGTTTTAAAATACTATGTTTTATATATTCACTATGTGGCATGTATATTTTCTAGCTGCTATTTAATAAAACCAGATTTGTAGAGTCCAGAATACGAGTAGACACCATTATCCCGAATATAGAATTCCTACTTCTGCTAAACTTTTGTCATATTTTCAATAGAGTGACACTGCTGCCTGTATGCTGTAGCGCTTTGTGGACAATAGACGACATCTATTGTACTCGTTGCATTGTACATGTACCCACTGGTCTATTTACCTATAGTAATATTGTAACAATCATACATTTAAGTGGTTATTTCTATTTAGCCTGATTTTATATGTTATTCCTAATATAACTTGCGAATAAAGTTCATGATAGGTACGCCTCGTATATCTTATGAAATAAAATTCAACGACTATTATTTTCCCGTTGTTTGTATGAAAATATTATATGACAATTAATTTGTGTGTTGTACAACAAATAAGACTTGTCACTCTTCCAGCTCGCTATTGTGTGACCCTCATCTCATCGTCTCATAACAACCAGAGGCCTGTTTACTCTAGAATAAAGTTTAAGTCGCCATTTCGTTCATGTTATGAGTTTAACTTTAACCTTCGGCAGGATAGGCTTTTCTTGTATACAGGTAAGGATAGAGGGGTGACCTATCACCCCATAATTTGTTGGCGAAAAAAAAACATGTTTATACACTAAAAAAATACCATTAATTTTTTTAGACAAGTAATATAGTTTGAAATGAAAGTATATAAGCCAAGTTTAATAAGTTTATGCGCATATATCTATAAATATTTAAGATTTAATACAGTTCAGACAAATATCTTTACGATGATCAGAGCACTCAGGCAAATGACATTTTGAACAAAAAATTTTAACTTATTTATCTTTTTTTCTTGGGCACATTGAACAGTGAGCTTGTTATTGTAATTTTAACGGGGGTTCACTTCCAGCAGGTTCTTGATTCATGTTTAGAATATCTCGTATATTTTGAGTTATTTCTCGTGGTAAGTTCGTGGTCAAACGACGCTTCATATGCGGTTCCGCTAGTTTTAATGCCAATTCTTTTAAATATTGGCTTCGAAACTTATTGACAGGAGTCGTAGGGCGTTTAGCAGAGACATACAGAATCATAAAATTGATACCGGCTTGATCAATCATGCCTGCATCAAAAATAAACACACACGTAAAGGAATAGTGGGGTGATCGGTCACCCCAGCAAGGTTAATATCGCAAAATCCACGAGTGCCCGTAAATGAGTCGTGTATGCTACTAAATACTAATGATGAGATATGAGAATACAAAAAACCACAACTACCCTCAATTAAGGTATAAAAAGTTACAGCTACTTTTTTGAACGAGTGGGGTGACGAGTTACCCCCCTATCCTTCCGAAGGTTAATAATATAATATTAGTAGTAGAACAGAAATACCAGTATCGTCAAGTTTTATATTTGCTGCGCTTGTCTTGATAATAAGGGTTGCGAATAAAAAATTTGCAGGCAATTAAAGTAAAAGGCAAATTTTACAGCTGTAGAAATAAAACTATAGAATTTTAATGGACTTTTGAGAGAAATAGTGATACTAAAAGCAATCAAAGTAAATAAAAATAAAAATTCCATGTCGTTATACTAAAAGCAATCTAATCGGCGTTTCTTCAACAATGAATAGACGAATAACTACATACTGACTTATATTTTTATAATAAAATTCGAGGATCTGACGATGTTAATAATGACCGTACTAACGTTTATTCAAAAACGATGTCATAATTTCAGAAATATGTTGGTAGTTTCGAGAGATATAAAACAGTAGTACAGGTACGAGCATTGAGCAGGTATATAAGTATTATATAGTAACAACAATATCATTAGCGGAACAAGGTTATATCAACAACAAGGACAGTCGACTGACGAGCAATTTGGTCAAAGTAGCAACATTTATACAAGTAGTTTCGCTGGGGCCATGTTTGCTCTTTAAGTTTGCAGTAGCCTCGGGGCACAATTTAATTACCAAATGGACCGTTTTTTTGTGATCCCTGGACCGTGTAAACAGAGCTCGTAACGATGTGTGTGACTCCCGCGCCCGCGCTACTGGTATTCCTTTATGTGCGGACCAAATTCCGCTTGTTTCCTGAACAGGTGCGTCCGTCGTCCGTCGGTAGCTCCATGCTCCACGCTCCGCACAGACGCTCATTCGGGATTATTTAATTGCCATTGTGTGTTTTGTCAATCATGTTCTTTTGTGAGCGTGCTTCTTCATAATTGGGAGGGTTTTAATTGAATTTTATGTTGATATTTGCGCAGGACAGCTTTGTTTATAGAATTTTTATTGTAATGGGATATAAATTGTTTATTGTGAATTAGATTAATTTGGGCCAGTCAGATGTATAAAAGTGATAGTTTGATGTTGTAATGGGTAATAAACATTGACTTATAACAAAAAAAATCAGAAACGCTCAATCAGCGAATAAAAAACGGCTCAACATAGAGCTTAAAAAGAGTTCAATGGTCATACAATTGTTTTGCTGTCGTGAGCTGTGAACGTCGTACTAGGTATAAGAGACACTTTTGTGGTGTAAGAATAAAACTTTTTTTAGGAAGGTGGCCTAACATAATATATGTACGCACACAAGGACTCAACTAACAGGCAACACAAACGAGTAGTCCCTCGTTATTTTAAACAATTCGATAATGGCTCCCCCTGGCGGGTGGCGGGCGCGGGCTCTGATTGTGGTACCTACAGCCGTACACCGTGCCGTAGAGCACAAAGGGCGCTGTCCCCTAATGAGTCCATAGTTCGAACAACTAGCGGCCACCGCCGAGCTCGGCAGCGCCGTGTATGCCGCCGGCTACACTTCAAACTACCTCACGTACTGCTTCTAATGAAAATTCTTCATTTTATTTTTTGTATTTAGTTTTGTGTGTGTTTAGATTGAATCGTGTAATGTGCTGAGATAATTACTATGATATATCTAGACATAGCAGATGTGACCTAATGGTAAAATGAGGAGGTTGTTGTAGATTCGGACGCAAATATTTGAGTCTGCGACAATTGTCGTTGATGTTTATATTGTATAAACATTAATAATGCCAATGTAATGAAGTAGGCATGTGAAATCATTTGAAAAAGTCTGCTTTATTCGTGTGTAGTGTAATGAGTACTAATGAGATATAATCCGTATTATATTATCCGTCTCGTAACATAATACCTAAGAAACGCAGGTGTGACGACATAAATACCTTTGAGAAGGAGACTGGTGGAATAGGGCTGGAGATAGACAACAGTAGAAAGTTCAGGGGAGGCCTTTGCTTAGCAGTGGGATGATACAGATTAAAAAAACATAGTACCTAGGTTCATCATATAAACAATGGAATACGAACAATGGAATACATCTAACTAATGCTCTCGTGCTCTAAGTACAACGTTAAACATAACAATATGTCATCTAATCTACATACATGCAAATACCTAGTACGCTGTATGACATCGCGGCAGCGAATCAAATGCGTCGCTCATAAATGTGACACTTTAAACAACCTGTGTGCGTCGTTTTTGCGCACCGTGCGCAAGCCCGCGCGACCCGCCGACCAATAGCGTTCCTCCGCGCCCTCTATGTAAATGTTCTATATTCAAATCAGTTTAAAATCAAAACGCGCATGCACGCACCGCAGCTTTTTATTGGCGCTTTGCATACAAAGGGCCCTTTTGATGTCGCAATTTGAGACACACGCGTGCTGAGAAAAAATAAGGGTTAAATTTAGGGTTGTAACCCTTCCGCAACCCTTTGTAGGTTGCAGCTGTTTTTTAGCATCATGTTTAGTAGTGGCACGCGACGTTTGGTTTTAACACGTTTTTGCTCCGCGGCCTCGTTTGGAGTGTCATAAAATTCAGTTTTAAAAGTCATGTGTCGCTCGCACAGTGGGTTACACACCTGGTGTTGGTTTTGTCCTCCTGGTGATTTATTGTACGCGCGTGTTCATTGTTATGTGTCAAGTTAGTGTTGGTAACGATCTGCTGATACGGAAAGGTGGTACCTACTCGTCATCTATTACTTACATTTTTTGTCAATTTGTTTCTAAAGTGTTTTGAAATTTGTTAAGCGTTTGTAAAACTCAAAAATGTTTCAATGACGTTATTAGGACGGACGGACATACATCACCCGCACTCAAATTATAAGTTTACAATTCGTGTCTGAATCGATAAACAGTTAAATTTCGCAACATTTTGAAAATGCCAAGACAAAACAAATTCCGCAGTTTTAAATACACCATTTATGATAGATATACTACCTACACTAAATGGCCATCTTTGGTAATGATTTCGGCATGAGTATTTTTCATAGAGAATGTTTGAAAATAACAGCAACCCTATTTAAATTTTCAAACATTTGACAGTGATATCAAAATCGACTAAATAAATATCAAGATTTCGAGTAGGCTCCTCATGCTTATTGTAGACCCAAGATTCACAAACACAAGCCCAAAACGATGTTTTTTTATAGTAACCTTCTGATTTTCTAATTTAATTTGAACTGTTAGCTATTGCAGTGAACAAGGCGCTGCTTACCTCTTACAAACAAACCATAACTGTCACATTTGCGCTAGTATTAAAGACACCCACAGTGTGTACACTGAACATAAAGGCGCGGTTACACACAGTGAGGTGAGGTGTGACATATCTATCAGCTAATGTAATGTCACACGGTGTCGGGTGGTCACACCGACACATGACGTATGTCGTCGACAAATAGAGGGCTAGGACTATAGGGTATGTGACAGGAAACCTATTCGCTATAATAAAGATATATATCTGCCGTTTAGTGAAATATATCATTTAGAGTTATGACCTTATTTAGTAGAAGTTTCTCACGCTTAGTCTATTGTTATAATGACCAATGAGTAGAAAACACCTCTGGTGCAGTCTCTTTTTTATAGATAGTAGATAATCTATACTTTGAAAACTTTCCAATTCATTTGATTAAAAAAATAATATTTGCAGCATAGGAAACTATACTCCGCGACACTAAAACCAAAATTTTGAAAACTAACATTCGCACAAAAAAAAAAACCACAAGTACAAGTGAACCGAGTGTCTTATAATAGTATCTACATAATATAATGTAACGTACTCTGAAACATATTATGTAGGTACTACTAGGTACCCACTGTTAAATCACGAAATCAATCACGTGAATATATATTTATACAATACATTGTCCTCATGTAACACTAACGGTTTTAGATAGAGGAAGCAGAAAGAGCTATAAGATGGCAGATTTTTTTCCGACTTACTTTACATTTGTTCTTATGGTTTAGCCAATTTACATGATATCTGTATAAAATATAGCCTATATGTTATTCTGATGTATAAGGTATATTACTGCAAAGTTTCATTGAAATCTATTCAGTGGTTTTTTCGTTTACTGGTAACAAACATCCAAACATTATTAAAAACTTTCACATTTATAATATTAGTAGGATGTATTTCGTACCTATTAAATAAAAGGAACCCAAACAGTAAGCAAGAATAACAAAAAGGCTTAGTTAGTGCGTGCCGGGCTAAATATTAGCAGACGCGTATCGTGTACACATTCGATAATTGCCGCCATTAACGGTCATATCGGCGATATGGGCGCATTAAGCGCGGTTAATGTAGGAAATGAAATATCCGGCGCGGACCGCTCCACGCTCCCAACGTCTCGCACAAGATCATGCACGCACTCGTATTACAAAACGCACCTGTTCATTCGCAAAAACATCTAAATGTGTACAGATTTTTATAGGAAGTATGATTGCCGGTTCGGTTGTAATCTAGACTTTGTGTTGGTCGAGTGATAATTATAGGCTCCTCCTATACATGTATAAGTCTGACAAATCTTTGTGTCATCCGTTCATAGTTCTATTTATTTATACTTTATTGCACACAAAGAAAAGAAAACAGATACCTACATATAATCTTACAATCCAGTAAATATGTACCTCATATTTGATTTCTCTGACGGCAAACCTTAGAGTGGTAGAGGAAATAAGTAAAAAAGTTATTTCGAATGTAGGTGTAGATTCCTTAGTCATGCATTGTATTACCTGCGACAGAGTGCTTTCTAGCGTTTTTATTGCCCAGTGCGTAAACGTTCCCGCGTACGTTAAGTTACACAAACATCGGAAATGTCAGCCGGCGCCGTTTTTTCCCAAAACACGATACAAGGCAAATATCCCGATTTCCTATTTACCTTCACTTTGCTATATTTGTCTGAAATTATTTTCTTTTCTAAGTTGTCTCTTGTTACGGCGGTGTTGATTTCAGGAAAAACCAATGACGTTTAGTGCGGTAAACGTAACTAGTATCGTTTAGCTGCGATGGCGGATTTAACTTACGAGTTTTTCCTTATTGTGCGACCGTAACGTGGCGTCGCGCGTCGTCACGATATAATACAACTTTATTTACGGGCTGTTCGATCAACACTTGAGGAGCAATCGTTTAATTTGTGCTTTACTAAGGAGATAAAGATACTTCTCTTTATTTTTTGTATCGTTTCACTCGTTCGCTTTATGTTTAGATGAGATAGCATTACGTATATTGTATACGTAGCGCGGTTGCCCGAACGTGAGATAAACCCTCATTTGCTTGCAAACGATCAATAAAATTACCCATTCATATACGAACTTACCCTATCTAGAGAGTGGCCGGGGAGGCTGGAGCGGCCGCGGCGGGTGGGAGGGGAGAGCAACCCTTTCCCTCCCCGGTCATCCATCACCGGCGACTAGCGAAATGTATTTTAATCCAGTGTGCCCCGCACGCCGCCGCTTCATGAAACGTGAAAAATGATCCCACTGCGCACACACACATACACATAGTGTAATCACACATAAGTTAACTACTCGGTTAGAGTGTGTGGGTTAGTAACATTGGGAAGTTACTGTTTCAAACGTTTGCCTCTTGTTAGAAATCAGTTAATAAATTGGAAATAACAATTAAATAGGCAACAGTTTTAGATTTCTGTAGGTCCCAAATTTTACATAGGTATATTTCCAGTAATTTAGTAGTAAACTGATGTTTTTTCTCATTACAGTTAGGCATTGACTTACTCTTACATAGTTGGAGTGTTTACGATTGTAGTGCTAGAGGTCTTGGGTTTGATCCCCAGGCCCGACAATAATAAAATTATTTTTTTCTGTCATGAAATTCTCCGTGTGAAATCGGAGTGCTGTAATATACCTATATACTCGTTGGCAATAGGCCCTTATTATATAGGAATTACCATAGCTGGCGCACCATCAGTGTGAAACACCTGCCTACTCTTTCGAGGTTTAAAATCATGAACTCTAAAGCTTGCAGATTTAGATAACAATAAATTTTAGATGAGTCTCTAGATAATCTCAAGTCGCTTGAACTATTTGATCACAATAATGTTTAACTTATTCGTTCTAATAAGTTACAATATGATTCCCATTACGTTGGCGTTAGTGGAACAGTACGCGTGAAACTTAGTTAGTTGGAAGCGGTCCCACGAGGATAGCCCAGATTCGTCCATGTTCTGAAGCGACGCGTCCATTAATCATACACAAATTGTAGCGCGATCCTCCCTGCCTGCCCCCGCGCGTGTAAGCTTCGATAGAGCCAGTCATCTTACGTCCTATTGACAATTCACGTAGACTCCACTATCTGGAGTCGAACCCACTGACTGGAAGCGAACGAGGAACGATCCTTTGTAGCAGTTAAACGTTCACCAATTTCCACGTCACTGTGAAATAGCGTTTTTGTGTTCAAACTGTTAGCAATTATTTGAGATATGAACGTATACTTAGTCTAGTTTGTGGTTTATCGTTATTTCACTCTGCTATAAGACTGCTATAAGAGTTGTTTGGTTGATTAATAATTATACAGACGCAGACAGCGTCTTTCTTTGTTACACAATAAACTGTGCTAACAAAGATTTGTTTATGTTTTGGACCCTCTAAAGGTAGCATACCTATTTTGCTAAAATATGATACATAATCCTAAACATTTGATTGTACAGTGTTAGTTCAATCAGAGAGCGGAATGTGTCCACAATATCGTAACATTCATGGTCCGTTTTATAAGGTTTTAGATTTTATGACTTAATGCGATCGCATCGGGCGTGTGACCCTATCATGTGACGTCATACTCATAATAGTGAATGTTTTATTGCGACGTTATGCGTATCTCCCTGGATTACTAAAACATCTGTCCCGGAAAATTCACTCTCGAACCGTTTATCGGCTCCTCGAGGGTAGATAGAGAAAAAACTGCAATAACGCGGTGTCATAACAAAGACGCCACCGCCGGCCGATAATACTATGATTAATACCCGGCGTTATCTTGAGAGTGCAGGCCTCGCCCGCCCTAAGGAAACCGCACGTCCTCCGGCGACTGAACGACGCAAGCGACGCTATTGCCACGCATAATTTCAACTCTGTGTCGTGGGCTCCAGAGTTTAAATTGAGTTGTAGGTATGCCTGTTTAAGGTATTCTCCGGACCCGACATAAGAGTTACGGATTTCGCATAATGCATATTATATTCGTGCGGGGGTGGCTGCGAGGGTGCGCAGTGGCGAGGAGGCCGCGGGGTTACGGCGCGGGGGTGTGAGGAGCCGCGAGCTGGGCACGGGAGAGGGAGGGGTGGGGGGGGGGGAGACGCGAGGGAGGACCGCGTGACCGCACGTCTTTTGCACGCGACAAGCTCTCGACATTTTTTTATTATTATTGCGCTTCGATGGAATTTATTCCACCAAGGGTCGGTAATAGAATAGCGGGCACGCTCGTTTTGGCCCTAATAGCGATTTTGAATATCATTTTTAAATCACATAATGGAGTGTATTCGCCTTTTTAGAGTTATTTTTAAGGGGAGAACACGAGGGTCGTGATCTATGAATTTTTGTGTCATCGTTTCACCTTAATATTAGTATTTTATAGAGCGAGCTATAACTTCAAACATTAATTACGAAGGCTATAACAATGACATTAGCAATTTCGTTATTAGAAAATCGAAACTAGTATTAAGTAGTGTTCGCGCCAGTTAGCTCAGAGCTGTGTGGTGGCGGCCCACAAATATAATTACTATAATTAATTTCGCGCACCGCCGGCCACAGATTAAACAAACGATTAATAGTGCGGCTATAAGCGATGTTAATCTCAGCCTTCAACGGCAGGTGGCGCTAGTGGCGCATTGTCAATAATCGCCGGCTAATATGAGAAATGTCTGGCAAGTGCAGCCGGGAGCTGTAATTATACACGCCGTTCTGTGAGGGGGAGGGGGAGGGGTAGGGAGATACTCCAGCCACCCCGCTCGCCTCCCGCGCTGTCATATGCACTCATATTTATGTTAATTGTAGGTGTTCTATGTGTGTGTGTGTGTGAATTCATACTCAACGTATTTATTTAGTTCTATTGACATTTTAATAAACCAACTATAAAGAACTAAAATCATACAAGTTACATTATATATACATAAGTTTAATACTTTCTCACGTCACACTGCTGGGTAAGGGAGAAAAGGTTTGAAAACATTTGTCATAAATACTAAAATCGACCAATCGAATATTGAGATTGTATTTTTTAACACGACGGCAACAAACAGGTTTACGGCTCCCCTGATAGTAAACGTACCTGTAGCACCAGGAGCATCATACAAGTAGGTCTCTCGTAATGTTGCGCTCACATTTACAACTGAACGAAGTAAACAACAACGAAATATTGTTTCAGATGAGCACGATGACGTCACTACACTAGAGCCTCCACGTGGACATCAGTCACCACCTGTGACCTCACTACAGCCTTCTACTTATAGAATAATATGTGTTATGTACTTGTAATAGCTCAAGATAATACTTAACTGAATTAACATCGTATGGTAATAAACACTGTTGTTTTTTATTAATTTATTTATTTATCTTAGCCTGCTCTCACAAATATTAAACGATGGAATGACGAGTAAGTATATTTTAATCAAATAACTTTTTGAATTTCTATTATAAATAATATCAACCTATTTATAATATTTATTTTGACTGGCCTGTTGGTCTAGTGGTTAGTGACCATGACTGCCAAGCCGGAGGTCGTGGGTTCGATCCCCACTCAGGACAAATCTTTGTGTGATGAGCATAAAGGTTTGTTCTGTGTCTGGGTGTAATTTATCTATAATATGTATGTATTTACAAAAAAAAATGTATTTAAGTAGTATACCAGTTGTTTAGTACCCATAACACAAGCAAATATAATTGCTTAATTTGGGACTAGATGGCGCTGTGTGAATGTGGTACAATATTATATTATATATATTAATATCCAACTCCTAAGGATTTACTCGTAACCTTGACATTCGATTTCGATATGGTAGTTAAATGTTTCAAAAAGACAGCGACCATCACTTAAATTTTGAAACCACTATTGTCAAGATGCCGAGTGTGAGAGATATCCTGGACATAGTTCTATAAAGCAGGCTGAGAGAGTTAAGACACCACCCACACACATACTCATATAATTGCTTCTATGGTATGTGGATCTTCACGATGTTTTCCTTCACTATTAACAGATGGTAATTCTTTTAACGAGTCCATATAATTCATATAAGAGCCACGTAATGTTAATTAAGTTCAAAACATCAACAACAACTTTAATCTTATATTAATTTTATTAAACAAATGTTTCTGTTATTCATAAATTTCTACGAAAATGTTTGAGTAGATAGGTATCGAACTCATGACTATAATGCCGACATGTTTAGTGTCAAAATTAACTAATATACTAACTATACATACTCTTATTGATAATATATTATGTTATTTAAATGTAGTGGTCTGTAAATGTTTCAGTGTTGAGGAGCTACGCCGTAGCACGGCTGGGGGTGCTACGTGCTACGGCTACGTCGATGCTACGGGGTTGCTTCGGTGCATATTTATTGAGTTGTGAGTAATCACCAATACTTATAAAGCTATAAACCTAGCTCTATTCAGAGCGTAAACAATGTACACACTATGTTCCCATTATTATTGGGAAATATCTTCAAAATGTGACATTAAAAAGTGATTGCCTTAAGAGGTACTTCATTCACATGACTGCTTCCATTCACTCACGAAGCAATAAATCGTTTAAGGGCTCGCAGCACCCCTTTTGTGCAGTTATGGACAATGATATCTAGCAACAAGTATGTTACTCGTATGTATAGAAATGTCCAATATCGTCCATTACTAGCTCGAGTACTGACGTCTAGTTAAACTATAGTTACAAGTAATACACGTCGTCTACTCTATACGTCTTTTCGTCGCGTCCGAGTGTGTGTAATGTCGCCTAGCGCCTAGCGTTCTGTATAAAACGACCGATATAAGTGGACCCCTCGCGACACTTCTTTCTCCCCGCACTTGGGACAGTTACAACCTGCATAGGGGGGTGCGGGAGTTTAAGTTGTACTGGTAATGGATCGTACATATTTCTGCAATTGATTAGGCGGGGGTGGTTGCCATGGTGACGCTGCACCGCTCCCCTCCCGCCCGCGCCACACCTCGCCCTTCCCCCGCCGCGCCCCGCCACATCACACAATGTGCACAATAAGTAATGTCGCATTAGTTTACAAGTCGGAATATTATACAATGTACAAATTGAACAGTTCATGTCTCACAATGCACTCGTTTTGTCGTAACGAACATTACGTTAATGCTGCTGTTTACAACTTTACTATTATTTGTTTTATAATCTCAAATCGCATCAACTTTCGTTCGTTTAAATTAAAATATCAGTTGGTCTTGATTATTAACAAGCGGATTATCAAAGTATATAGCTTGTATTTAATTCAATTCTTTATTAAACAACAATTATTACATTAAGTTAGAATGTCAATACAAAACAGTAATAATTGAATTCAATTAGATTTAAATATTTGTCTACCATTATTATATTATATTAGATTATTATGAACAACAATGTCGAATGGTTCCTATTTCACAAATTCATCATCATCATATCAGCCGTAGGACGTCCACTGTTGAACAAAGGATTTTACAAGAGATTTCCAGTAGGACTAGTTGTATGACTATGATAAGTGGACAAATGAAATAATTAGTAGAGAGTTATTCTTAAAAAAAGTAACAAATAGTATAATGTAAAACTCTGTGTTCATACTAAACTTATTGTGAGTGATGGTAACAATGTCCGGTAGACAACGACCACATTCACACTAAACACAGGAACTAGTCTGTGGATGGTGCGATTATAATGACTTATGTGCTCATATCCATCGCAACTTATGTGGTACATTTTATAAAATTCAATACCTTCTATATTGTAGTTTGATAGTAGTTATTTAGCGATCCACCTGAGTGGTGACCTCCGTATATGGACGACGCGTCGTTTTGCAGCTTGTTACTGGTGCAATAGATTGACAAATGAGCCGTCGCTACTGTACCTATTCATTCCTCAAGCAGGTTTAATATAATGCCCGCCACATAACTATAAGTATATTTCTATATTCTACAACAATATAATATTGCGCATACTCTCCCCACACACGTGACGGTATACTTGCACAAGTCTGAGTGCTCTAGAATACTTGAAGGTGTGTGGAAAACACCTTAGGACAAAACTCCTTTATATTATCGATCTCATAAATTAAATTGAATAGCATACAGGTATTTATGATTCTGCCATTTACTAGCTGGATTTAAAAATAATAGTGTGTGCGTCAAGAGATATCCCCAAGTGGGACAAACTGAACTCGTGAAACGCGAACCATATTGAAAATATTTACAGAAACGTTCGTGGTCAAACGTACTCGTGACGTTAGAATACAGAGATCAGATTAACTCAGTTCTATTACTTTAGTTGTATTATGAACTGAAATTCCTAAAACGTAAAAGAAATTAGATTCATTGTTTTTTCATAGATTGAATGTTGAAATAAACGGCGCTGAGGGCTCTAACCTTGATTGATTTATTCAACAGCGTTGATTGAAATATAAAGTAAGCACGAACACCGACTACTAGCGGATACTCAAAGGTTGGCGGTCGTTTCACAGAACTACATCCTTCACTATTTATAAACAATCGCTTTGATTCAATTATCATTGTGTTATAGGCACTTACTTACATTATGATTGGTTGGTAATTAATTAAATTTCCATTCCATTAATTTCCTGAGAATTAGAGATAGAAAATGTTGTTGATAAAACATTTCATTTTAACTTATGTCAAAATTAACTTGAAAGAGGACTTGAAACAGGCGGCTGTACTGGAACTTGAAAAAATAAAGCATAGCAAAGTACTAATACGAATGGTAAACAAAGAACACGAGGAGTAGAGCGCAAATCTTAAATCTAAGAGCGCAATAAACGAGCACGAAATATTTTCAATGTGGCTCGCGACGGCGACGGAAGCAATCCGATACCTGGCTTTAATTGCCGCCCGTAATTGGGCCCCATATTGTCTGCGGGTCTCTAAAATAGGGCCGGAAGCCATCGGGTTTCAAGTTAATTTCCTCGCTGGAGGCTAATCCCACGCCTAATTATTGCACCCCACCCCCACCCAACAGGGGGCACCACCTGCCGCCAGATAAATTGATTCGATGATCCTTCGTTTGCCAAGTACGTGATTAAAGTTTTCTGAATCGAATGTTTTAGCCATCATTTATTAGTATAAGGTATGTATGACTGTTGTGCATAGGATTGACAAATAATATGTGCATATTATGAAGTATTCATTACAAAGTTTATTTTCTTGGGAAAGAACTGAACGAGTAAATAATTATATTTATTAATAATAATCGTAAACTTTGGTCCGAGTTTATTTTGTTCTACCTAATACGCTTATTAGATTATTAGGTTAGAGTTATTATGGGGCTCGTGGTGTGATCGAAATAACGTTTATTATAGCTAGTTATAGTTCTAATATTAATAACAGCTTTCAATATCCTACAAACGAACGATTTATCTAAACTGAAAGATTCACCGTAAGTATGAAACCTTTTATTGGATTCTTTGGAGAAATTACTTGTGGCTTACATTTTTTTTTTAGTTTCCATTGTACTGTCAGTATCATAGATCATGAGGCGACTAAGTGGTTGACTAAGTCAGTTCAAGTGTGGATACGTAGTGCGTAGAATGTGTTGAGATGAGCGCGAGCGATGATGTGAACTTGCTCGTCCGAACTTCGTGATAACTAACCATTGAGCACTGAGAGACGTTCACACCTCACAACTAACTGCACAATATAGCTTTACACTTCGTTTTATTGTTAAATGACGGGTTACAGTTAAGATTCAACGGTTTAACGATACGATTACCGTTCTAATGATATAGTGTCGTGATATTTACATTAACATAATCATCATCATATTAGCCGTAGGACGCCCACTGTTGGACAAAGGCCTCTCCAAGAGATTTCCAATAGGACCGGGTGTGTATGGATCGAATCAGATCATCGATCATTTAAAATATGTCAGTTATTTTCAAGTGAAGAGTTTTAATTAAAATTATTTATTTATTATTATATTATATTATTTATTTTTAAATAGTTTGAATTGGCTACTGAGACACGTTGAGTTCTACTGAAAAATGTGCCCATAATATGTATGTTTAATGTATCGGTTGTTATACTTATAATCTTGGTTAGTGTACGTAACGTACAGTAGAGTATCACTATAAACAGGGATTGAGTGAATGGTACGAGCATTAATCGTTAGCAATGGTGTCGTTTAAGCTAAACACCCAATTCAATCAGTACACAACCGTTTATCGATGCCATTTCCTTAGAGTGGGCCCTAAAGACCGGACCTACCGTAACGCTGAGCCGAGTGTCGCGAGAGGCTTAATTACGCCGCCCCGGGCCACGCAGGTGGTGAGGCTACCCTCGCAGTGGGGCGGGGGAGGACGAGGCGGGGGGGGGGGGGGCTGTGACGTCTAGCGAGGGATATGTGCACTGAGGTGTTTGCGTGTTTATTTTGCACAAATGCTTATTCTCGAATCTATGCATTGATAATAACGTTAAAGTAGATAGATTAATAATTACAGATTTAAAAAATATATTGAAATATTTAAATCATAATATTCTTTAATTTTGTGATATGTATGGCAAAATTTAACTTTCTGTTTTTAAAATGTTTTTTTTTTAAATATTTATTCAAGCTCAGTCTACGTTACTTTTATGCCGAACCTGTAATAGGTTCTATAAGTTGTCCAAAATATTCCTACCTATCGTACACTAACCGTCTTGCTGTTTTTAATGTAGGTAGTCGTCAATGGAGATGCGTTCAGTTTAATATACACTGAGTTAGGTACAATTTACTATATATAAAAAAGTATAGCACGATACCCTTTTTATAGAAAGGTCACACCCCTTTCTTGTATGCAAAAAGGGTCGGTGTATTTAAATTTTTTATTTGAATATTTAAAGGGGTGATAAAAAGGGTGTTATCTAATGTTAAATGTGTTGTATATGGGGAGAATACCTAACACTTGTATATTAGAGGGTTACAATTAGTAAATAATTTGAGTACTTTATTTTTGTTTACTGATAATATTGCAAAACATTTTTTTATACTATCAGAATCGATTGATATAATGAGGCACTGTGATCTTGTGATCATACTTTTATTAATTTGGTGTATTAATTAAAATGACAAGTCGTCATTAAGGCTAAAGCTTCGTGTTATTTTCATTCGTTTTATTGTTACTTTATACCTATTTTTGTACACATTTAACACCCGTACACGACTAATATTATTGTTACTTTAGATGCAACATTGTGTATAATATAATATATTTCTCACATAATCACACGTCGTCTCAAACCCTCCGCGTTGTATCTATAGTTACAAATGAGCACAGATATCGACCGGCTCCCCTCATAATGAGGTCTGCTCATCAGCTTATGCAAATACACGCACTCACCCTTACTGCATACACTTCGTTACGGGGGACGCGACCGAGAGGGTAGCGGGTTCGCATCGATCTGCAGATGCAACATGCATAATGTATGCAACAAACCCCCCGTTAGTGAGAACGCATAACGTTATGAGAAAGAATAGCTTGTCAATATCAATCTTCATTTCGCGGCACTTTTGTGAATGCAGATACATGCATAATGAAGCTTTTTCGTTTACGAGATGAGGGTTCCTTTCATTTGATGATATCAGTAAGTAATATTTTTGATGTGAAGAAATGATGTTAGTTCTGAAGATAAATTAAACCCTCACTCATAAATGCAATTAGGTGAAGACGTTTAAAAATTACATTTCTCATAAGTCAATATAATATGTTCAACAATACGTAATTACGTTAATTGCTCGCTAATCGATAGATACTGTGGTAAAGCTAAAACATTTGAAAAGAAATTAATATTTCATAAGTGTAGTTGCTATCTCTCTCTCTCTGCAAATTGTCGCAAAAACATTTATACTAATTAATTGTTATCGGTGTCGCAGAACATGATGATGAGTAGGTAATAATATTTATAACCTTGTCTCATTATCATCATCATATTAGCCCAATGACGTCTACTGTTGAACATAGCCTCACCTAATTTCCGCCACAGCGAGCGATGTTTAACTTTGTCTACTTTATTATGTATACGACACTTTATTATGTTAACATAAAACCAAGCTAAATACTAGGCTGTATTATTTAGTCACAATTATATATATTTCAAATGTATTCGTTTGTATGAATCACTATATAGTCGTGTATTACTCGATGCAGCGATTCTCTTTTGGTCGATTGTAACACATTAATAGTTCTTATAGCACATATTCATTTAATAACTTTCGCTCAACGCGCAACGTCTTTATCTGAACCATGTATCGTTCCCATGACTTTAAGGTCAATAAAATGGCGCGAACTATCGTTAGCCACGGCCATTAATAATATTAGTGTTGTGGAGTTTTACACCACGACTCGCGAGTTAACTCGGAGATAAACTTTGTGGCTGATCGTACGCTTTGTGGACATCACTATACGTCAATACGAAATGTTTGAGTAATTGAATTGTTTAGAAAATATAGAACATAACCTATCCAAAAATCAAGTATGGATCGACGTGCCTCATAACTCTTTTAGTGTTTATTTAGGAAAGTATGTTTTCTAGTACGGGACAATTAATTCTGAATATGTTTTATGTTTAAAAAGTTACTTATTTCAACATTATAATTTAGCAAAACCTTATTTCGCAATGTTTAAGCCACAAACTGTAAGCTTAGTGTAAACTGGTCCTTAGCTCCTTACTGCACCGGCTCGACAAGTTCAATCTTTCATAAAGCGGTATAATAATAAATTGAAGTGCATTTTACAGCGCCCCCTTCGTCCCCTGCTTACCCCCCGTCCGCGCCGCTCGAGCTTTTCTTTATTAAATGTACTTTATTAGTGTTTAACGCCGTTCCGATATTGGATCACACTTTATAGTCGTTTTACTGCGTTTTAAACATTTCATACGTAAAATAACGTAATTAAACTTGATAGAGATGTCTCAGTACTTTCGCTTATTACTATTACTTATATATACGACGTATTGCTGACACATTTAACAATAGAAAGAAGAAGCATTCAAACAATACTAACTATAAAGGCAACTCACTTCTCTGTTTCACACAACTGGTATACATTGAGCGCTTACTAACACACCTCTTTCTACATTCATCAAATAAATAATATAACGAATATTATGTACTTAATATGCTATATTGAATTTCATATTTCTGAGTTCTTTATTCGAATTGATAAACATACGTGGACAAATTATACAGGTTATTCTTTTACTAAAACAAAAACTTCTGCTAAACTTATATTAATAAAGTTATTGTAAAACGGTTAGAGATACATTTTAATGACATTTATTACGCTTCACAGTACATGAAACACCCCACTGGTTATCGTCAGACGTGGTCATTAAGTAAGTCATTATAAAAGTCATATTGCCAAAGGCGAATTTGATATCTAGGTATAAACTTGAATAAACAGCACATTAGCAGTACTTTATTTTTTATAAAACATGTCAAGGTAGGTATCATCTAAGTTATTTTGTTTAACGTAAGATAGCGCGTATACTTATGTGTTAAATAATTGGAGTTTCTTACCATAGCTCTACCCACGACTCGATGTTAAGAATCTCTAAAAGTGTTTAGTGAAGTATTAAGCTGTTATAAAGGCGATGTTTCGCAATATTCGTCGTGCTCGTGTGTGCGTGTGTGTGAGTGTGTGTGGTGGTAGCGGAACAAAGGCCGTAGTTGCCGGAATCCAATTTAAAAGTAGCGTTTAGTTCAGCGTGTAATCGTTAGTGGACGTTAGGCGGGCGGCACGCGACGACCTCTCCACAGCTCCATACATGTCGCACATCAAACGTTTTCACTTGGACTGGATGATGACCACGACTGCCCTTGCCTTGTTATAGAAATTACTAATTCATTTTCTTTTTGAGCTTTTATTGTCAATTTTATCGTACACAATACATACATAATATGGACAATGATATTTATTTTCATTGTAATATTAATTTTATTTCTTTTGTTGTTTAAGATATAAATGTGATTGAAATATAATCTGGAAGAGAAATCCGTAATGCACATCCGTACAGTCGGCAATACGATTGCCATGAATTTGGTTAGGTACAAGAAACGGGTCGAAAAATGACATGTAGTATATTTTCAAATACAGAACATAAATCGGCCTCCTGATAGAATAATATAATATAATAATAATATTCTACCACATTCACACAACGCCATCTAGTCCCAAAGTAAGCAATTATATTTGCTTGTGTTATGGGTCACGCGGGGCTTCGCTCCTGTCGTTTTTTGTTTGACAATTGCTCAGCTCCTATTAGCCTTAGCGTGATGTTAGGTATATAGCCTATAACCTTCTTCGATAAATGGGCTATCCAACAATAAAATAATTTTTCAAATCGGACCAGTAGTTCCTGAGATCCTAGCGTTCAACCAAACAAACAAGTAAACTCTTCAGCTTTATTATATTGGTATTTTAAGTTATATTAGTTTATGATTTATAATTATTATTATCGTCTTCTTTTATCTTTGCGTAGCATATTTGACCCACAAGGACACATTAACGAAATGGAAAGTTTTCCTAAGTGTGCATTAAAGACATCATTGAACAGTTTGCCCATCATTTTTATTAAAAAAAATTTAAATTTTGTATTTAAGTAGTAAATCAGTTGTTTAGTACCCATAACACAAGCAAATATAATTGCTTAATTTGGGACTAGATGGCGCTGTGTAAATGTGGTAGTATATAAAAAAAAAATATATTAATTTTGCAATATATATCTGTTAAATGCACATGTAAGTCTGAATATCACTCGAGAACGGCTAGACTGAATTGTCTAATTTCGTTTTATGTTGTATCTTGTTTAGAACAATGTTTAAGACAACGTTTAAAATTTGCACATTTACGAAGCCAATGCGGGTTGGTAGTGTTATTAACATTTAGAATCAATGACAGGCAAGAACATGTCACTTCTATTTCCTAGACAATTAGTAGTCATTCGTATTTAGAACAGTGATATGTGTATGCAAGTTGCACCTGTGTGTTGCGCCTTAGTGCACGCGGGTATGTCGCGAGGGGTGCGGGCGCGGGCCGAGGGGGCGCGACAGGGGTGAAGTACATAGGGGAGGAGGAGGGGGGGTGCGGCATCCACCCAGCAGCCAATATTATACGGCCGTAGTTAGCGCGCACTGATATTAAGAATTCCACAGTGCACAGAGTAGTTCATGATAGTAGATTTAAATGATTTTTGTACAATATATTTTGCACCTACTATTGGAGTTTCTTATATTTGCAGTATTATTATAAATCATTTAAGTATATAGTTACTAACTATGTGTCCTCTTTAAGGAAATTATTGCAATTGTAATTTGTGAAATTTAGACTTAACATCACACTCAAGCTGCTATCATATGTTGATTTATTTTACGGCAACAGAAAGTATAGTGTGGTAATATTAAGGGTATATTTATTTCAGGTATAACCTTTATAATCTTTTGCTTAACATAATTATTACAAATAGAGATCATATTACACAATTGGTCATTTAATTACCCATTGTACTACTAATGAGGCATCCTCTACATGTGTACACTACTCTACAGTCTGAGATTGGAGCGAACGGCACAAAGTTGGTAATTGAAAAATCTTTCCGGTCCCCGTTACCCTCCTCTCCCCTGCCTCACCACCCCTCTACCATCGTTGCCCCCCCTTCTTCCCCCCCACATGGCTCGCTGAGCGCGCGAGGAATTAAACTGAAACTGTAATTATATGTGTTTTGTATAATTGGAAAATGGCTGCGATATAAGTACCTAATAAGTAACCACATAATATGCGACGAAGTTCAGTATAATAATATGTCTAACTGAAGACCGCTTGGTAGGGTGGTTAGAAATCAAATTATTACTTAAAGTATAGCTTTTAATTTGCCATATCCTCTAGTGATTAAATGTAGGTAATAGATTTTATTAGGACTCAACTTTGTCAGCGAATTGCTTGACTCCTTTTAGTTTTGTATGTGGCTTATAAGTACCATGCAAATGATCTAAATTAATTGAAAATGTTTCATTTTACATAAATATCACGTCCTACGTCGTAGCTCTAATACCACTAAGTCGTAGCAATAGCAACCTAACGTAGCGTAGGCTCTAATGCTACAAGACACCGTAGCATACTATCAAAGTTTTGACTCTCAAACAAACATCTATGGATCGCGTAACTATTTGTCTCATGTAGGAACTGAACCCCCGTAACTCAGCACGGCGTGTGAGTGGCGAGGAGACTACCTTAACCGCTGCACCAGAGTGACAGTTATTTAAAATTTAAACTTTCCCATTCTTTTGTGTCGTTAATTTTATGAAAAAAGTGATATTATCAGTACATACCTTAGTGATAACAACAATACCGTTGTTATTATTAGTAAGGTAGTCCAGACCAATGGTTCATAATATTTGAATATAATGTAGTGTATCGTAACGTCCTAATTTTCACGTTTTTTAATTTTATTTTGGCAAAGTTCTGTGTAAAAAAAACTTATTTAATTCGCAGCTGAAACGTGTTATGTAAAATATTTGAATGGATGATTATTAATTGTTTATTTAAAATATTTTTCAGACATAAGGTGTTAAATTAACCAAATGTTGTTGACATTCTTAGGATGTAAGTATATATTCATCACTAGATCATACATCATAGATATTTATACATCATAGATATTTCTCAATAAATCGTTAAAAAAATTCTATCACAACTAACTAGTCTTTAAAATTAAATTCTTTATCAATTTAGAAATGAGTCGTATTTGTTGTGACAATCGGTATAATATCTCGGCTAGGCAACACAGTTACAATGCCATAGGTGATTCAAATACCCGCTTGTGTCATGTGACTGTGTCCGTGGAACGGGTGAGTTATGTCCCACAATCCCACCCCGCCGGACAGCCCCGCGGACGGGGGGTGCTGTGGGGACCATTCGTCAGCTCTCACAAATGTTTTCATTTTTATTTCATAAATAAAGAGTGGAATTCCGCCTCGACGCGTAATGAGGGTGCTCTGTGGCTTGTAGTCTCTATCTACAACTACACTGTATGATTTATAACAATAACTTGAGTTTTTGATTGCTAAATACGAGTAATTTGATCGGTTTGGGCTCTTAGATTAAAGATAAATTAGTTGTACATATTTAATAATAATAATATAATAATAATAATATTCTACCACATATACACAGCGCCATCTAGTCCCAAATTAAGCAATTATATTTGCTTGTGTTATGGGTACTAAACAACTGATATACTACTTAAATACATTTTTTTTTTTTTTGTAAATACATACATATTATAGATAAATTACACCCAGACACAGAACAAACCTTTATGCTCATCACACAAAGATTTGTCCTGGGTGGGGATCGAACCCACGACCTCCGGTTTAGCAGTCAGGGTCACTAACCACTAGACCAACAGGCCAGTCATATTTAAACGATCGGTCTATAAAAAGTTTGCAAATATATTTTATGTACTTACGCCCTTTTAAAATATAAACAGTTAACATTACATACGTCACTAATTATATTAACATACCCCCCCCCCCTCTATGTTAATGTACCCACTTTGTACAATTGTACATGTAAGGGACAACTATCGTTTGCAAGTTTTTATTGTTGTTCGTCTATATATTAAATATATGACGTTTATAAAAACGAATGGACTTATATTTACATAAAAATGTTTTTTCCGGTGGATGGATAATAATGGATATTGGTTTTTATGATCGTTTCGTTAATATTCGGCATAGTGATGATATAACATAGCGTAGTGTACTGTTTGTGATGGTGGCCATGAGGCTAATGTTCAAGAATATTCATTTCAAGTAGAATGGTACTTTTAACAACATATAATAATGTATATTAATAGAAATAATAACTGTATAATAACATAGTGTTGTCTCGAAATATAGATGTACAGAGACTTTGCTGTGTTATTGAGAATTTCTCAACATAAAAATATTATTTTATTCACTTAAAAGATAATTATAAAACTAACCTCTGTTTTATGTAGTTGTTATAGTATTTTACTTAAATTAAGTTATATTATTAAGTTTAAGATACAATTACATAAATATATTAAAATGCAAGCATAAATACTGCCCACCCCATTTTAATTTAACAAAAATACATAAATAGTGATCGTATCAATAAATTTTATAACTCGTAAAATCATACAAATTATGTTCTATCGGGGGGAGGTATTGGTCGACGGTCGACGGTCGGTCGTAGCTCTACGTCTATGAATATATCTGCTACGCGGTGCTACGACATTGCTACGTGTGCTACGCTCCACCCTCTGTCTCGCTACACTATTGTAATAATGTCTATTGTACGAGTCAATTTTTTTTATGTAATGTTTTCATTGAGTCATCGAGTGTACAACAGAATATAACAATGTACAATAATGTTTTTATCTTTATTATATGTTTTTTTATGTACATTACGGTACATTTATTAGTCTTAAAAAAATCATATTATTGGTACGTTGTTTAATTTGTGATTAGCAAATAATTATCATTGTGTTTAAATTCCCCGTTGGTGTAGTAGCCTCAACATACGACTGTTGAACACTAGGGTGTCGATTCAATCTCTACATAGTACTAATATTAGTGCGGGTCACGAAGTAGTGTTCTGATTCAGGCTGTAGTTTGTATTCGTGATTATTTGTTTGTAAAGTTGTGCGGGGTTTGTCTACGCAATGTTGTGTATTTAATAAAATATAGTTAGTTATTAAATACCTAACCTATAAACTTAACTCTCCAATTTGAAGTTTGATATTAATTCGAGGCGTAAATTTGTCACAAACAAAAAATCTTACTCATATCAACATTAAGTAATGATAGTTATAATTATGTTTATTTAATAAATAAATAAATAATAAATAAAAATTAATACAATAATAAGTTAAGTCCACGATAAGTAAACACAAAATGTTCTCCCAAATAAATCGTTCGCGGAGAAAATTGTATATTCACATGAACCCTATTCAAAGAATTGAAACATGTCGTGCCCCTCGGCGCGACGCGATTACGTTGTAAACAAGTAGCGACATTCCGCACACAGCGAGTGTTTAAAGTCGCTGCACACATGCAGCTCGGCGCGCGGCGGGACCTGAGGGTGAAAGGGCAAAGTAATTGGTGTCGAGAGCTCGAGCGACGCCGGAGGGCGGAGTAGGCCCTCCGACATATTGCAAACATATTCTCCGCTTGAAATTTATTGTAAATCGCGGCGGGAGGGGATTTGAATTCCACCCCTCGCACTGTCAATAAACCGAATAGACTTTGGAAATTCGCTACATTCGCTCCGTGTTTGTGTTTGCTGCCTTGGCTTTTTCTGTTCTTGCGAAAAAACCTCCCCGCGGTCGTCCCCTCCCCCGCCCCGCGCCCGCCGCGCCCCGCGCTTCCGATTTTATTTATCTAAGGTTTTCCATTCCGTCGTAATTGTGTGAGTTGCGAGCTCGATTGTTGCTAAAGCGAATATTTATTTGGGCTTCAGTTTGCTTTCCATTTGCGCGCTGTATCTACGTACGTACGCACGTGTGTCTGTATGTGTGTGACCGCGACCACCCCCTCCCCCCCTCGCCTGTCGCTTCACTGTTCACTTTTAGCGGCATTGTGCTACAAATTGAATTTGCGGGGACTCAAATCAAATGTTGTCGTAAGAAATGACTTGTCGCCGCCGGCTGACACTATCAAAAAATTGATCAAGCCGCTCACTAGCTCGCCTCACAGTGATTACTCGCTTCGACTAGTACCTATTACAATAAATACATAATACACAGTATGATTTGTGTGTGTATCGCGTGGGAGTGGTACAATCGTAGATGTAAACAGAACAAACGCCAATAACATTAGTACAATGAAACGGCGGCGTGCAATCAGCATTAGCCAGAATATATTTCGCGTAAATCTTTCACGGCAGCTTTTATGTATATCGTAAAAAACGGGCAAGTGTCCGCCGAGTGAGCTATAAATATGCTCGTAAAGTTGTGCACCGCCCTCGCGCGCCTCGCGCCTCGTGCCTCGTGCCTCGCGCCACCACACAACACACAAATTATAACATTCATACGTTAGGGACTGCTCCAGTTGGCGACGCACTTACATATCTATTCATAAACCCAAGATTTTATAACATTCTTTTAAATATTTTATGTCACTTCTAACGGATACTAAATAACAATTGCTATGGGGAACATTTGATAAGATTTTTAGAAAGTCAACCGCAATATTAGGCATATTTTATTTAGGATTTATAATAGTTGAACAGTTGTCAAAAAAAATATGTTTATCAGATATTTCATATCATTCCTTGATATCTAGATATCATTCATCGTTTCAGTATTTGCGTGTTTCACATACCTATACCTATACGACTTCCTACTAATCCTACTAATATTATAAGTGCAAAATTTAGGATGGATGGATAGATAGATGTATGGATGGATATTTTTTACTAAATCACGTCGTGACAGCTGCTGCAAAGAATCTGACATACAGTTAGATAATGGTCTGGAATAAATAGCACATAAGCTACTTTTTACCGACATAATTACATCGCGGGCAAAGCAGCGCTTGGGAACTAGTATGGTATAAATGTTTCAACAAGAGTCGCGTACTTTTACAAACAACTCTTTTTACACACACACACACAAGAACGAATATTTTTTATATCATCATCATCATATCAGCCCAATGACGTCCACTGCTGAACATAGGCCATAATTTTTATATAATTATTGGAATTATTATAAAACCTTTTAAAGTTTAATGATGCAAAGTTATGTTTTATAACTTGTATCGGTTTGATCAGTCGTTAAAGATATTAATGGAGCCGATGTGTAGTTGTGTCGAATGAATCCCTACGTCACTGTAATGTTCAAGATATTGTTATTATTTAATTGCGATTTTATGCGTTTCGTGAGAATACGTAAAACTTCGGTATTCGTACATTAAAATGAGTAATTAGTTTGTAATAGAATATACATATAGACAATTAGATATGACTGTGTTAATTACAATAGTTACTGTTAAATTGGAAGATTGATGGTAGGAAAATTAAGAGATTTAATTTAACTATTAAATGTACCTTAATAACATAGTACTATACTGACTATACCTACATTCAGTTACAAAGCCACTACTTATCATCAATAGTCCACAAATTGATTGATTGATTGATTTTGTCTGAAAAAGTTATTTTATATTTTATTTATTTTTACTCTGAATTAGGAACTGCTCATCATTAAAATATTATATACCTACTATTAGCTACTGTCACGAGCATAGCGTGGTGTTTCGATAAAAACCACTCTCATATAAGTATTGTCATGCAAAATCACGTTCACCCGTAAAGTTTTCGAAATTGCAACTTGAAACATCATCCTATTGGAAGTATCTCGGGGAGGCCTATGTCCAACAGTGGACGTTCTACGGCTGATATGATGGTGATGGTTATATATAATTTTAAGGTTATATATTAACGTTTAACATTTTCATACATCCAACTTAATACGTAAATATTTAGAAACATAATTTAACGTATTACTTTATAAATTTTCAGATATGAAGGTGACATTAGAGGATTGGCTGCGATTGCCCGCGAGAACGAAAAACGCGACGACGACAACGTTAGGTAAACAAACCGACAATAAAATTTATATATCGATGTATAATGGAGGTAGTACGAGTGAATGGCACAGATCACAGTCAGGCTCAGCCCGATGGCATCGGTTCAATCACGGAGCAGCCTTCTTGGACATAACATCGCGACAATATCATATCGTAACACACAACTTACTTCACAACATACACTTACTACAGAACCACTAATAACACGATGCGGCATTTTGTTGTTATACAACAAGTAGGTATTGTCTTTTGTTTTAGGTCGCAAACTATTTTATATCAAGCACCTACATTTTGCAGTTTTAACTCAGGACGGACTTAATGGCAATTTAATCTTTCAGGATTAAGGTGGCTATAATAATATAACCAATCATTTCGTAGGTTTTGGAGGATTCGTATCATAGACTTTAACCTATTAACTAACGTATATAGACATTTTTTAGAGATTTTTGTTGCTGGTGGTAACAGACTCCTCCAAGTTAATGACATGCCGCATCAACAGAGTGTACCTTCCGACGTGAGTGTCGCGATTGAACGCGATTCTCTCTAAGACAAAGTCTGTTATTTCTCGCGGGATCCCTCCCGGTACCTCCACCTTGGACGTGGACGGGAGTGGGGAGGGAAGGGGAGTAGTACATACTATGTAGTAATATTTTTACGAGCGGTTTTTATTGTCGTCGCGCGCGATAAATTTGTCATCGCTAGCTCCGCGCTCCGGCCCGCGCCGCCCGCCGCCGCCGCCCGCGCCGCTCGCTGCAGGACCCGCGCCGCTACAACTAAACTGCAATCTTTTATTGTTCATCATGAATTGTAATCATCTGAGCCGTCACTTTACACTTCGAGTACATAATCTGTGTCTCTAACTCGTCAAAAATATAAGTTTGATAGTAAATAAACAAATCATACACCAGCTAATTAAGGACTTTTACGTACAAACTTATTGGTTCGGTATTTACTTATGAAGTACGTACGAAGTACTATTTCTCTACTTAACTGTCCACATATGATACAAATACGATGTTGTTACTTATGCAATCACATTGCTCAGTACAAACAGTAATATTTGAGAAAATACGCCTACTTCAGAGAAGGTCTAGTAGAAATTTTCATTCAAATCAGTAGAGTCGTTTTCAAGATATCAGTGCATAAGTCATATACTTACCTGATCGACATATCTTAAGTTAAGATTGTCTCCTAGGGAAGAACCCCGACACATTAGTATAGATAAGCACTTAAATATATTGCAATAGTGACACACAAAGAAGGTAACAACAATTATATTAATGTTGAGTTAATATTTGCACCAGTTATCGGTTGATGCCGTCCACTCACACCTACTTATAATAATCATTATATTATACTGATATGCATAGAATATTGACAAGACTATTTTGCAAACTGTACTAAGCATTAATTTATATCTTAATCTTTTAAAAAACTGCCACTCCGGGGAACTAAGACCGTACTATGAATTTCGACAACCTCTTAGTTGATATCTCTGTCAAATGTTTGAAAATGTTAGTGGCCATAATTAATTTTTCAAAGATTTGACAGCTATATCGACTCGTATTATTATTTTATCGTTATTTCGTCACCATACGGAGGACCAACTGTAAAACAAGTAAAATCCCACATACCCCAGAAGCAATTCTAAGGGTGTGTCTGATCCACCAACCCGCATAAGGCCAGTGTGTGTGGATTATTGCCTCTCAGCTCTCTAGATAGAAGAGAGGAGACCCGTGCCCAGCAGTGGGAAGTTAATGGGTTGCAAGAGTATCAAATTATGCATAGGCCGAGCCGTGGGCGTCAACTAGTAATAGAACAGCGGTGGATATTAGTTAGTACTTGAAGTGCAATTTGTCGTCTATTAGTTAGTGCAGAGGTGGCTCAGTTACTGGCGCGAGTATGTGTGTCTAGTACCTTCATGTGCCAAGCACCGGTCAACGTCGCGCTTGGACACAAAAAGCTTCGCCGTGTGTTACGTCTCGTTATAACAGGGTTGGCACTAGGTCTTACTTAAAGTATTTGATCATTGAATCTACCTTTAAACATTTCTTACAGACGATACTGTTTCTTAGTTAAAGGAGAAATATAGATTAGATGAATTAATTAATTAGATTATATATTCTGCTAACAATTTTTTCATAATTGTAATAAATAAATGATTTATTTGAAGTCAATAGACTTCAAGATGAGAAGAGATCTTGAATTCAATAATAATATAATAAGTTTATTGTGATATAAGAGAGGATAGTACATATTTCTTAACCTATACAATATTATCTGGAGTAGGTACTCGTATATACGTAGTAGACAATGAGCCCCAACGTCTAAACTAGGCCGAGCCTGTATCTTAGACGTTAGTACTTTCCATTATATTAATTAAATAAAACGTAAGACAACGTGTACTATTAATCAATCAGCTACCTATTAAGTTTTGAATACTTACTTCTTAAAATAAAAATGAACCCTACTTTTGATTCGAACTCTGATGCCCCCCGAAACTCTGCTCTATGTGTCATGCATGTGCATTTTTAATTTTTATGATATTTTACTCCATCTAATTCTGCTAGCAGAATATAAACATACTTAGTATAAATTCAATTATAATCAATTTATTATTATTATTGAATGTTAGGAATGAGAAGAGTTCACAAATATTATATCATCGAAACAAAAACTCCGCATTTGTGTGAGTGTCAGCCCTAGAGTCGGTTCTCACAGAACTGCTACTAAATATAGTGTTGTAGCGAGCATGAGTATGAGTCGGCAGTTCACACGACACACTTGTTGCAGCCCCGAGCCGCGCTCTGCTCTGCGTCGCCACACTACTGCCGCGCACGGCCTCACCACGGGGACCTCACCACGTCTAGCATCTTCAAATTCTTCGGTAAACTTGCATCAATATAAATGTTTATAATTTAATGTTTGTTTTTTTTTTCAATTCTAAATACCTTGATGTAAGAAGGTTGTTCCGGGGTTGATTACACATTTTCTAATACAGTCACAGCCTTGGCTTGCATAGTTGTATACTGGAGCTAGTTTGTATAATTAAAAATTACTAAATCTAAACAAAATCAAATTTTTTCAATGACGTGACGGGAAATTTAGTATTTTTAATTATAAACCTTAATAGCTCTGAATAAAACATAAAGACGATTGCTAAATATTTATATGAAAGACCTTTTTAGTTATATTTATATATACCGATATTTAAGTGAAACTAAATTTAATATGTTATATCAAGTTTGGGTTATCTGAAATACTTTCTTTATAATATATCGTACTGATACTTTTATTGAAGCAATCAAACATATCGCAGTACCACTTCTTTGTCTGAAACAAGATACACCTCATTATTTATACTAAAACATTCACTTAAATACTTTATATATATATATAAAGTAAATAATATATTAACAAATAACTAATAAAGCTAGTAACGTTTATGAATAGTGAGTTAATATTTGCAATAGTTATTATCGGTCATCACGCACAGTGCGCGCGCATATCTGACTACATGCGAATATGTGCGCGCCCATTCAACTATTATAATTTATTATATAGGTGTCATCATGTATTACGTAGGTACGTTATATTAGAGTCAATCGATTCAGAGTTTACCTCAAATAAACAGACAAACAAAAATTTTGTTATAAGTACTGTACATAGTACATATCATATACAATCTGAAACTGTTATTTTGATGCTACAAACAGACACTTCAATTTTATTTATTTGTATAGATTCTAAGTAAGAGCAGCGTAAAGAGAAAAATATAAAATAGATAAGTACCTAATTATAGACTGTTTGGTCTGTCATTGCACCGAAACGAAAAATGTTAAAAATTAAGATATGTGTTTGTATTCAGAATTTGTATTAATTATTGACCTAGTTTAAACTTTGATTTGTGTCCTGTTGTATGATAATGAGCGCCATAATGATGTGTATGTGTGTATGTGTAGACGCGCCGCTTTCAAGCTGTTTGCTTACGATAACTTTCTCGATATCCACGCTTATCGATCGCTAAGTAAACATCGCATATCTTCGCTATAACATAGAACGTAAAATTTATCTACCAAACGAAAAATGTAAAATAAAACATTCGATAAAACTGACATACTGTAACTAACTACAAAATATGTACTTGGTGTTTTTTTGTTAGTAGATGTTTGTACATCATTATTATTAGTGTATTTACGTAATTAGCTGTGTGTTGGTAGAGTAACGGCGCATTCCGTAATTTAATAACATTTGTTCATTAAAGTTTTCAACAGCAATGTATTTACAATGAAATTTCATAATGTACTTAACATGTACGTAATTAAATAATAATTTCTGTACTAATAACGCAGGTATTAATTCAATTTTCGTTGAAATCTAATCCCTAAATTCATAAAAATAATTACCCAAGAAACAGGCAGATGATAATTAAAGATTTTTTTATTTTTTTATACCGCGACGGTGGCAAACAGACGTACGGTCCGCCTGATTGCTTATTTATATACATATTCATATTTACTTTAACCACACGAATCAAAGTTACAAAGGTCAAAGGTACCTTTTCTGCAATTCTGGCATCTTGGGGCCAGCCCAGTCCCATCGCAGGGCGGTACTTTATGTAAATATCATTACACCTCTCAAAAATAAACGGTGATGCCACCCGCGCCTACTGGGACTGGGACTGCTTCGCTCCCAATACAGCTTTTAGTTCACCTAAATATACAGGCTTTTTAGTTTAAAGGGGTTCGGAAAGGTACTTCCTACATTTGCGTTTACCGTCTATACTATTTTTTGTGGTAAACAGTTATAAAATAAAAATCGATATGCAGTCACAATTTTTTTCATTTTCCATAATGTAAGATTTACTTTAGGTAAAAATTGATCATAGATTATTTATTGTGCGAGTGAGTCCTGTTTGCCTAGCTAATATATTATATGATGTGTATGATAGATAGAGGCGCGACAGTTACGCGCTAGTTCGGCAACAGTCGGATGCGCGCGCGCCTACTCACGCGCATTCAGTTTGACCGCGACCGCACCTGTATCACTCAACTGTGACTCTTGTGCTCTCCACTCGCGGACTCTTGTTCTCTTTCTCTTGTGATTCTCTTGCTGAAGGAGTTGGAGTTGCCCATGGACTTGAGTCAGGTAGGATTATGTTTATGTTATTAATATTAATGTTTAAACTAATATAAAAGTATTGATATGTATTTTTATTAAACTGTTTTTAAACATATTAATTATTGGATCGATACGTAATGACAGGTGCCAAATATTAAACGAATATAGTCCAAAATGTAATGTTGCGTCTATTTCTATTTCTTACATGATTTAGTTAATTACTGTTTCTATGTTATCGACGAAGAGAAAGACAAACAAACCGTGCCGGCCAGCGGCGTGACAAAATGTAATTGGTTGTACACGTTGCCATTAATATGCATATTACGAGTAGAGCCAAGTTTGATTTAATTATATACATTCTGGTATAATATTCGCACCGGCTTACCGATATGTTCTAAATCGGTAACTCTGATTGTTTTTGATTTAGATCTTCGAAAATTGACAAAATATTTCAAGTACATGCAGATGTGCAGTGGAATTTGTCTCAGTTGTTTAATATTTTATAAATGTAGGTACTTATCGTTTTTATAAAAGATCTAGAAAACATTTTCCGTCAATTGACTATTTTAAAATTAATTTATTACCTTCTTAACTCAATACGCGACTCTTAAATAAGTACTTTGACATTTCGTGATATTAATGTACATTACATTCAAATAATTTGTAATATTCTTTTTATGCTAAATTTTGCGTGGTTTTCTTTCATTAACTTTTGAATATTAACGTTAAAGCACAAAAAATAAAAGACATCGGGCGTGATATATTTCAGTACAGTATGTTAAAGATTGAATATTCCTAAAATGAAAAATAATAAAAAAAAATTTAAGAAAAATATTTTGAAAAGATCTTACTTGTTTTGGACACTAACTGCAGTACCTGAGAGCAGCATCTACAAACCTACATCATTAAAGTAATAATGTATTTTTCAACATTAACGTAACTGACCGACGTTCAAATATACACAAAGTCAAATGTCCATCTTAATAAATTAGACCACCAGTTCCAATTAGCTATTATTATTACTAGAGCTATAAAAGGGGAATGCACGCGATTATGATTTAGATAATTACATCTTATTTAGGTTGACGCTTTGACCAGGTTACACCCGCCGTGGTCACTAACTGACAATCAGTCAGCTAATAAACAAAACATTACAGCTAACAAACATAAACGCATGAATTTCTGTTATAATTTAAATAATATCAAGCAACACGAAAGTTTAAAAGTATCATTTATGTAGGAATCAATACTGATTACCTATATTTACTATATGCGTATATTTAAACGTATCATTGAGCCATCATACACGAGCCGAACGCTGGCTTTTAACTATGGCAACACATTATTACTGCTTCTCTTACTCATTAATTCTGCTTACACCTTGACACCTAGAGTGGCAATGTTACCTGTCATTAAGGCACCTTTTTTGACCTCAAACAAATATGTTATTAAATCAACAGTTTAAATGAACGGGATATCTTTTAAATTGATGGTTATAACGCTTATGCTTTAACTCCAAGATATTTTGAAAAATACCTATTCGTTCGTTAGTTTAATTTTAATCGATCTACAGTTTAAGAATTATCAACATAAATTAACCAATTTCCCTCGTGAACGTTTAATAATAAAATATTTTAAATGGGTATCAATAAATTGCCATTGAAAATGCTTTACTTTAAACTTTTCTACTTTTGTATTCTATTACACGGGCCGGTGCGGCGGTGTTCTAAACAAGCTGTTTAGGAAAGACCTGTAAATAGAATATAATATATTGTAATTATGTAAAATAGTGACTGGCCTGTTGGTCTAGTGGTTAGTGAACCTGACTGCTAAACCGGAGGTCGTGGGTTCGATCCCCACCCAGGACAAATCTTTGTGTGATGAACATAAAGGTTTGTTCTGTGTCTGGGTGTAATTTATCTATAATATGTATGTATTTACAAAAATAAAAATGTATTTAAGTAGTATATCAGTTGTTTAGTGGGTACTAAACAATTATATTTGCTTGTGTTATGGGTATAACACAAGCAAATATAATTGCTTACTTTGGGATTAGATGGCGCTGTGTAAATGTGGTAGAATATTATTATATTATTATTATATTATATAGTTTATGTTAGGTTAGTTAATAATAGTTTCAGTTAGTATATATAATAGATGAGATATTATGTATAAACTTGTAACTTGTATGAATTAACAATCGTAACGTTGGATAATAAAATTATATTATGATAAGTAGCACTCGATTAATCGTTGTGAAAGATTATAATTTGTTTATCAATACTCGTATGATCGATAATTAAATTGTATGCAAAAGGTTTACTAATAGTAGTAGTAGATATACTTTCTTTGGGCGCCGGTTATCAATTATTTTAGACATGAAGATTTATTTGCTTTCTGTATAAATAGTGTTTAACTACAACTTTCAGGACAAGTTTCAAGTTAGAACGATCGGTACCTACATACAATGTGAAGCTTCAACGTTTAGGGCCTATTGTAGTGTAAAAATTGTAAAATAGTCGCTGTCATTATCAAACATTTGACAATGAAAGTCGATTATCGAGATCCCATGTAGGCTCTCTGTAAGTTGCATTACATGTAACGCAGACTTTGTGCTAGTATAAGTAGTATCTAGTGAGGTATTATTATAACTTTCTACAAAGCTCAACTTTCCTATGCTATTAAGTTATTAAAATTTTACTATAATTTTCTGTAAAAGATAACTTTAACAAACAAACATTAATCAACTCGTTTGTCTGCTCCATTATTTTTACAATGAACTTTTGAAAGATATACCGTGCGGGCAAAGCCAGAAGCGGCAGCTAGTTAAGTATAAATGTCTAATGTGACTTAATAACAATATTATGACGAATCGTCAGACACTAGATCTACAATGACACTAAATCTGAGACTATAGCAGACTCTATTTACTGCACGATTTCTATACTTCAGTCAATGCTAATAATAATATAAGATTATGTCTGGTATGATAAAAGTGGCATATTGTTGATTCATAAATCGTTTCACTCGAACACTTGAAGTAATTCGCAAGAAATCGTTAGGCATGCGTGCGCATGAGTGGGTTTCTCTTGTATTGAATAATTTGCCTAGATAATGGTAATGTGGTATGAATTAATAGATAGCCGAGATTAGTCATATCCTGGATTTGGATTTTAATAATAATTTAGGTAAATTGTTGACGGTTGCTCCTTGCGGTCAATGTACTCATAGCTTCAAACAATCGACTTTTAAACAAAAATATTAATTAGTCAATAGCACTTATTGTCAATGGTAGGTATGGTAGTCAGGATGTTGTTTTAAAATAATTGTATTATTACAAACTTGTAACAAAGTATTCTAAGATACGACATCAGACATCATTATTTACACTTACGGGTAAATATTATTTTATTGTATATATTTTAATATAAATTAATTATTCAAACTAAAATCTTTTTTTTCTTTACCTATATTTATCGGCCCTAACATTATTGATATATTATTATTAGCTTCCAAGCAACTAAAGGCATAAAATATAATCAAATTGACGCATTTGCTTCATAACATGAAATTATCCATGACAGTAGTTTCATCGAAATTTTTAAAATCATTCATAACAAAATGTCAAAATTTAAAAATATTAAGATATGCCATCAACTGGTGATTCCACCTGACCCATATATGACGAGTCACCGTCGTGAATAAATTACTGATACCTTATCAATAGGTGTAGATGTAGAGAACGGAAACACGCCGAATGTAGACACACCCAGCTTGTATCGTCCATAATCCCCTCACTATCTGACGTGATTACTATTTTATTTATTCTGTGATAGAGCTGTGCCGTACCTAATTATAATGTTGTGATGGAATTACAATACTATGTGTCATCAGCCCTTTTTATCCGCATAACATCTTAAAAGATGTTAAGGAAAACAAATGAAAGAAGGTTTAGGTCTTAAATCACACACGCTGGCCTAGTGCGGGTTGGTGGATCAGACATACCGTTAGAATTTCTTCTGTAGTATGTGGGGTTCCTCACGATGTTGTTCTTAACCGTTAGCGGATGGTTAGCCATTTGAATAGTAAATATAAATACACAAAATGAAACCCACATTGGCACTGCTACCCGGTGAGAATCGAATTCAGACAGCATGATTTGCATGCTGGTCATTTCTCTATTCGGCCACCATCACTTCAATTTCTAAATGTTTAATTAGAAAACATAAACTTAACTTCATAATCATTACTAATTTGTGACGTCTACTTTGTAACATTGGCCTTCCTCAAGGACTCTCAGACAAGGATCGATGGTTGAGATCGATCCTGAATAGTCTGCATCATATACCTACATAATCCCTTAGTGATTATTTTTGTTAGATAGTCACCAAACCCTTTTTTTTATCTATATTTGCAATCGGTTGCTAGACCATAAGAAAATCAGTTGTAAGACTTAAATGGCAATTCTGGTGGGGTGGCCAGCGCCACCCTCACCATTCAAATAAGGTGATCCCTTTACCACCCTAGACGTGTCCAACAACTCTTCCACAAGTGGTATTTGGTGTGATCTTAGCCGCTCTATATGTTGTTTCCCACAACGCTGGATTTCAGAGATAACTGTCGGCATTTTGAGATATTCATGAATTTCCTGATGCCAAACTTTTGTCAAATTTTAATGTAAGTACATATTATGATGATAATAATGTAAAAGTACAAAAACTGTTGTGTGAGGGTGCGGCATCGACAGTTATTTGTGCAACTGGCTACTGATAGCTACAAGACACGTGTAACAACTATTGTTATCATGTTGCGACCACGTGGTGCCACTGTGTTTCGCACTGTTTGTTCTGTTTGCACCTACTCTATCTAATTACTACGCGTGTTATTTCCTGCTTTTATCACTAACAGTATTATTTCATAATATGTAATGACATGTAATAATAATCCAATTCATATTGGATAATAATCAATTGTCTTTTACTTTAAATTTGTTATAGACTTTAATCAAAATTTATATAATCTTACAAATTTTAAATGCAAAATGAACGTGAACGTGAACGATGAACGTTTGCTACTCAATCACGCCAGAACTACTGAAAGGATCTCTATGAACTTTGGCACACAGATAGATTGTAGCCTGGAATAGAACATAGGCTATTATGTAGGTACGGGAATATCACGGGAGCGGAGCCACAGGCAGAAGATAGTTATGTGTCTATATTGTAAAGTGAAGAAATTCTAAATGATTTCAGGAGTAAGTACTGTCACAACTATATGTAGAGATGGTCAAATAAAACCATAAGATCATCGAATCATCATCATTACAACTTAAAACGTACACTGTTGGGCCTCCTCCAAACATTTTGGATGGAATTTAGCCGACTATAGTGGGCTAGTGACATTACCTATTCTTAATCCGTCACTACACGGATTGTTTAACACAAAACATATTAACACAAAATCTAATATCTATGTAGATGGTGTAAGGAGATTTTTCTGTAGAGATATAATCGAATGCATTTGATTTGATTACGCATCCAAAAATATTACATGTTTCATCATGACTAACTGATAATACAATAGTTTTCCAAAATACACTACCTCGGACTATATATACATATATCTATAATTGGCTAATTATCGCACAATTAGCATGTCAATACCCTCCAGTGAAAGATTAGCGTCGATATCGTACTTGTAGTAGAAAAGAGCTATAAGAAGAGAAGCGCTGATGGGCAATTTTGAACCTAATGCTTATAATACAAGATAGACAATGCTGGGCAGACTAATTTCAACTTATATTTTGTTTTACATTGTCGGTGCGATATAATCAAGTATGAGACAGTGAGACTCTGAGCAAGCATAGCTGTGCCGCGTACCTTCGAGACGCACACCACGCACAGTTAGCAAATATCCAACGAACGATAATGTCTGATATTTACATAATTATGTAAGTGAGTACCAATATCTATCGAAACTAGCGTCTACTTTGTTGTTCAGCTTTTATACATACAGTCAGCTTCACCATACCTTAGTTAAGTTAACACGATTTAGGTCCTGTTTTACTCCTGTTAAGTGTATGCTAGACTATTTGAAAGAGACTAAATGACATACTACATATTTACATATTTTAATTTGTCTGACACTTATCCGCAACTGCTGAAACAGGGCGTTAAAATGAATCCTCTGAACGAAATTGAGGCATGACAAACAAATATGAAAAGAAAATTTACCGGTGCCTTAAAATTACAGTAAGTCGAAATTGCTTAAAAAAATACTTTTACTCGTATCTTATTAAATTACCAATAGCGTACTTTCTATTGAATTACATAAAACAGGTAAATTGAATTGGATATCTATCGTAAAGATTAGTTATAATTGTGAATATTTTGAATAGGTTGATAAATGAAAGATATATTGCTACAGGCAGAGAGTAATAATAATTTAAAAACTCTGTATAACATATTTATTGTGAGAGTAAACCTACTCCTGGATTCGCAAGTCCCAGGTACTGTCCGTTTCCCTCGCTCTACTACACGATGGACCCGGCACCCACACGGTGAAACCATGGAATGCTTATATTCGTCTCTGCAAATGTGTTCGAGTGTACAGTATAATAATATGTCGTATTATCAAGACACCGTGTAATAGCCATAATTATCGTTCCCATAACTTATTGATGCCGCACACACGAGCTTTTTTATGTATCTATAAAGAACGGAAGTGTTCTATCATTAGTTTTTATATGTACGGAGTTAGAATACTGTCACAATGTTATGATAGCTATACGAGACGCTATGTAAGGCTAATCGCTCCATTTGCTATACTTTTTTATAGCTAATTTTATCTAACTGTTACCTATAATACATTCTATAGGTACATTATTTGCAACTTTACATTTAAATTTATTCAATAGAATGTGATGCATACTTAAAAAACGATCTGTTAGGTATTTTATTCATACAATTTTTCCTATCATTAAAATATATGATTGAGATCTTACTTGGGATAAAAGTGTTCAAAAGGCCATGGTTGTCATGTTAGGAAATACATATAAAATTTTATTTTTGAATATGTAATAATTTAGTTCAGTTCTCAGTGATTTCTTTCACTGCTTTAGTTCCTTAATTATTTAAATAAAATAGTTATGTGACCAGAATCAATCAATTTCAACAAGTCTGCATTAAATTACAGGTTGTATGTACACATGTGTGCGTGACCCACATTACTTATATATTTTTTCAAAGCACAAACAAGCACCTGACGTTATCGATATTTATTCAGTCGATAAGTGAGTTAATATCGATGTGAATATTGATTTCGATAGATTCGCCAACATGTGCAAATTCTTATGAAAGTGAATCGATATTTGTTTAACGATAGCGCTTCTTACGTTACGAAATATAGGTCAACTTGTTATTGTGCACTTATTATTATTTAGAATGGATCAGTCGTGATGGATATGTTGTGATAATGTAAAGTAAATAAAGTTTATCGAGTTCGGTACGACGGCGACGGCGACGTACTGTGCTCGTGAGTCAGCTGTCGGTCTGCCCAACCCATGTGATGTTGTGCTCCTGATTCCTGAATATTCTTTGTTAACAAACACAATATAAAAACAGCTAACATTATAACAGATAAGTTGGTCGCCGCAGACATTACTAGGGTGACACAGCAGCAGCTACTGTGTTGTCGTTGTTTACATACTTTACGTTTGTAATTGACAAAAACGTAAAGGGTCAGCAGAAGTGAAAGTATAAATGGAATTCATCACCGAGGGTCAGGGATCAGTAAACACATAGCTGACGTAATAATTTAATACAAATCGATACATTTAGTCAAAGTGTATGAAATTTAGTTTAGAATTTTTGAAACCATGGTTTGATAAAGTTTTGATGAATATTTAGTGCCGCGTGTAAATGTGTAATATTTTTCTACTGGTCTTAAAATTTTCGTACTCTTAAGTAATCTATCTTTGAACTGATAAGAGATGCATCAGTTATCAATATGTAAAGCTTGTGAGATAGTATGGGAAATAGTTTACCGTATTCTTCGTAGATAACCCAATTTTAATATTCGGTCAGTTGTGTATTAATAAAGAGATCTCAAGTGAAATCTTCTTGAATAAATGTAAGTAAGATGCTGTACCCAAGCTTAAATTGTTATGATAATTGTTGACAACTCAGTTGTGACTGAAAATGTTATCAAAAGCGACTTGAAGAATAGGTATGTAGTTTATTATAGAACTGAGAAAAAATACCAATTTCCTATCTTGAAAATATCCTGCACAGTTAATTGTTAAAAATGGTTAAAACAAACTTGTTTTTTAGTTATTACTTAAAGAGTGATAATTATAAAAATAGTCCACTCCATAATAATTAAGTAAGTGTTGTTACTTGACTTATATTTTCAGACGCAATTTTTATACAATTAAGTGCGAAAATGATATTATAAATTTCCATGATTAACGACACCATTAAATCTATAATTATTACCTAGGTTGTTACGTAAATATCTGGGCGGGAATTTCAGCAGTTACTTAGTTTTTGTAATACAAAATGATGATAGTTTATTCTTGTCGCTATCGTATCGTCGGGTATAAACAACACAAATATAGACATGTCCGAAGCTTGACCGACAGATGTCCGCACCTCTTATTAGTGTTGTATGTTGATATTATCTATTAATTAAACTAATTGTTAGCTAGGTGTTACACTAGACAATCGTTCGACATCTATTGCGTTTCGTTAATTTACCTGCACAACGATATGAACCTACGACAATGTACAGGAAATGTACTTCCTACAGCGATACCTTAATTGTTTGTTAGTTTGGACATGTTTATGATCGATTTGCACTTTATTTGTTTATGTTTGACATATAGATAAGTGACAATAGGATTATCTGAACATAGTTTTGCTGTTGAATTGTACCTATTTTGTTGTCTATCAATATTAAATAGATCGTTGTCTTATATCTAGTAGATCATAATTACGTCTCGAACTCTATTTAAAAGCTTTGCCTTGCTCCTTAAATATATGCTTAAAGATTGTCCACTCTGTAAGCTTGATTATCTCGCCGAACAAAAATGTACATCGTACAAGCTCTTACTCGTACTCTTTGTGATAGAAATAACACCTTTCACCAACCAATTGGACTGTCACCGTGGCGCAGTGGTTAAGGTGGTCATCTCGCCACTACATCGCCGTGCTGGGTGACGTGGGTTCGATTCCCACACGAGACAAATATTTGTGTGATTCATAGATATTTGTTTCTAGTCTGGATGTACTTTGTGTCCGTTAGTTTCATGTTTGTAAAGCTCCCCGCGACACAGGGCTTGTTCCCTAGTGCGGGCGTTGTCTTTTTAAAACAGATAAACAGAAAAAAAATTCAACTATCATATTCCGCAATATAAAACATGTCTAAAATTATCTTATATCTGTTTACATAGATACATTGTACGCGATTTATATAACCTTACTTTTGCATTTATAATATTAGTATGATGTAGTTTTACCTAACCCGTAGTACTTCATCGTATGACAGTTTAAGAAGCGATCATTAGGCAGCGAGCCAGCAGCACGCCGTTCCTCATAGGTAGAGGAGAGTATAGATGAAGGGTTATGGCGATCTGAGACACTAATGTCCCAGCCGCAGGGAGCAACCACGTTCGACAATAAGGCGATATCGACACGTGAATTGTGTCCCAGCCTCCCAGCACCGTGCTTTAATATACTGACCGTGCTTTAAATACTGCACTTTAGATAGCAGTACAAACCTACTTACATTTATATTAATTGTAAATACCTACAAGAGCCATATAAATATATGGCTTCGTATTTAAGCTCTCTTACCAGTTAAAGAGAATTTCTGTCTGGTTACCCGGTGACAGGGTGACCATTACAGGCATTTTATAATAACAGGAATATGGGGTAATAAAGCTCGTAAAATCTCAATAAAGTGTATAATTAATTTGCAGATATTCCTGACAGTATCAAATACAGTCGAGTTCATTAATATACTGGCACCATCATTAGATATTTTTGTTGAAAAGGGGTGACTACAACTTATTGCATAATGTACAGCATATTTTATTGAACCATTCACAGGAGGACATATATTTGATCCATAGGTTCTATAGTATTTATTGAGCTTTTCAACGCTCATAATATTTTGAATCCTTGATGGTGCCAATATATTAATGAACTCGACAGTACCTAAATGTGCCTGAGTGTTGAACACTATATTATTCTTAATGTGTGAGTTAGATTTAATGACGTATCAAAACGAATCGCAACTGATTCGGATTGGTGCATCGGTATGTTAACATCAACACAATATCCATCATTCCATCACCTGATGCAAATGCTAAATATACTTTACGTACTTAATTCAAACAGATCACAGACAAGATTCCATGTTAAATGAGTTTGAATAACAAAATGTTCGTGTTTAATATCTGAAATCAGGCTCGTGTCATATTAGCATAAGTCGGCAGGTGATACAGAACAAATAGTTGACTGATGGTGGAACAATTAACGCGGGGGTATCGCGCGATCTTGCAATTATCACGCATTGTGCGATGATTGATCGCGGTGCATATTCAGTGGCAGGTACGCCTTGCGCCAGGGCCGAGGGTTGCGCCATGCTAATTATTACATGTTACGATAAAATTGTTGATTTAATTAGTGAACTTGCTGCAAAGGTATTTTAATTGTACTTCATTTTGTTTTTGTATCAAATGGAATAACTATTAGGTGGATGATTTGTGAAATATTTTATTTTAGGGCGAGAATACACACGTTGCTTACTTTTAGTATCGGCGATTTTGCGACTGCATTGATGCTGCATCGCGTTTGGGTCGTTTCTCTGCGTTTTACAAATTCTGTCGCTGCATTTAACTACTAAAAAGCGACTAAATCGCCGGTCGCCGATGTGTGCTCGTACATATAGTATCTATGCGTTCATGTCAGTTTAGATGTAGATATATATAATTGAATTGGAGTTAATGTGTCGGCTTTGAGTTAAATTGCATTGTTGTTAATGACCAGTAAGACACAGAAATTGGCGTGTTCATCTCAGCGTGTTAGTAATTACTCTCCAACACATTTCTACGTCTGATAAATGTTCAAAGACGTGAAATTACTTGTTTACTGATTGTTTGATCGTTGAGTGATGAGTGCACGAAGAAATTTGTTGGTCATTCTTCAAATAGTTCTTAATTCTCAACATTGTTTCCCACGGAACGGAGAATGTATCTTGATATGAGGCGCGTCAGAGAAACAATCTTTTGTGGACAATGCAACTCATTGCATAATGTCTTCACTTATCACAGCATCAACAGGTAGTACTAGTAATACGGTAGTATCTAATAAAGTAAAGCATATATATATTGGTAGTATGAAGTATTTCCTTTTACGCAACACTGAGACGGGCTGGCAACTGGACTTCAGGTAGGTACTTATGTAAGTTTCTACATAACATTGTCAATATATAATCTTAGTACGTAGTCCTAGTTTAGATCTAGTGCGCCTGTGCATGCCTAGGGGCTAGGGGGTGGGGGGAGGCGTGCCGCGGGCGGCGCGAGCGCATCTCACCGCGCCGCCATTGGCTACCGCAGCGTTCCTAGTTCAAAATACTGGTTGTCTATTGGTCGATAGTAGCGACTAGATATTCAAGTGCACTGATAGCTGATTGAATGTAAATTGTGCAAGATTGCAGACTCCATTGTTACTCGCCTAATTAGTATAATCAGGTGTTTAAGTCGATGGCCGCCGTTTGTGTTGCGATGGAATCTTTAATGCGCGATTATCCGAACGTTGCACAACTGCTTGTTGCTTGTTGCTTCTACTTTGTAAATGCTGTTGCATACTTAATTAATCCATTCTGACATCAACTAATTATAAATGCGAAAGGAATTTGCTTGTCTGTTACATTTTTGCTTGATGGAATTTAATTTGAATATAGTTTATAAACTATTTATAGACTATTAGATATATTTTATTGACATATCTCACGAGGAAAGTCGCAGGCATAAGTTAGTTAAAGCTGTCGATAGTTTATTCAAATGTTGCATCATATTACTGAAAATGAGTTATTATGGTTATAATAAAAGTTAAATAGTCACATATTGAAGATATACTTCTTGAACAACTTTGTCCTAAGACGGTGTGGTCCTGGATTCTAATTAGAGGTCAGAAAAGTTGATTCGTCCGTTGAGTTCCATCCATATTATTATAAATTTCAAAAGTATATACCTACTATAAACATTATTAGCATACCATAAGTGTTCATGCGAATTATACTGGACTGACTACTAAGGGAGTAACCTTATGCAGACAAGAGCACTAAGAGAAAAGCAAAATTTGAAACAAACCCTATACCAACCCGTCTGGCCAGCGTGGTATAGTAAGCTAAATTCCTTCCACATTCTTTGGAGGAGACCCCTCCGACCAACCCCCCAGCAGTGGGACGTTTGTGGGTTGCATTGATGATGACGATGATGATACTGATAGTGGTACGCGAGTAGGTACCTAGATGACATATAAATGTATGTTCGTAAGTAGGTATATAGATATATTATCACTCGTTTAGTTTACGATCTAACGAACATGACACAAGACGTGACATCACTTCTACTCATTATTATTCATAGCTCTATTTATTTTTATATCTTCGCTTGATCTTGACGAGTCAAGTGGTCAACAATAGCTTGAATGTATGACAATTTATTAGAATATATTGGACGTAAATAACTACTTGAAAAAACGTTTTATTTATTCATGATAAAGCAATCAGTGCCTGACCATCTAGGCACCGACTGTACTCGAAATCCCAACATTTGATATCGTTGTTAAATGTTTGAAAATCATAGCTCCATATTTGATAGCGGAAAAGTCGAATTTTAAGATTCCGAGAAGAATATCAGAGAATATCAGAGGTTTTTAGAATAGTTGCTATGTACATATTATTTTTAAATATCGAATTTGAACAGAGATTCAAATATATTCAAAGGAATGTTGGTCTTGTAATTGTTGTTTTGCCAATAGCACGATCTGTCGACTTCAAAACTGGAACTAAAAACACAACTTGTAAGGAGCATCGTAAGAGAAGATTTTTATATAAGTAAATGGTTGTTTCATAATTTTGCAGTTCATATGTCACTCATGAGCAAGTGATGAAATATACATATATCTCTAAACCTGTCTCTAGTTCTCTACTAGATGAACTATTAAATTAACTATTAATCTTGTTCAAACGGTTGTCATTGTCATAATAAATCCAAGTAGTTTTTTTTTGCTACATTGAAACTATCTAGGTATTAGTTATTAAAAAAATATTTAACTTCTCATAGGAACTCCACATTAGTGAAGTCCGGGGCTTACTCTCCTAAAAAACGTTTAGATCTGATAAACAAAATTAGCTATTGTTGATCAGCGGGATATCAACAGTATAATTGATAACATAAACATGTCGGTGCTGTTCACCACACACCACTCGTGTGAGACCCACATGGGGGTCACTTGATACAATTAAAGAGCGACGCAGTGCCCGCGTCATCAGGTACTTGTGTCAATGGGTTTAATATGTCATTGTTGTCCAGTGGAATTAATTGAATACCCATAATTTGGTTATTTGTGAATTACGTGAATATATCAATTAGATGAATGATTTGGTGTTGCAGCAGATTGTGACATTTAAAATAAAGTTTGTATATAAAATACGAGTAGGTAATATTTATTTGTAAAACTATTGATATTGCTTAGTTGTATAATAAGGTGATACATAACTCAGATATTTAATAATTGTAATTAGTATATACATGCGTAAACTTAACCCCCCTCCCCCTCAAAAGACTGGCTAGTGAGCGAGTGTAACTTCGTGGTCGCAGAAATGTTCTTAAAATTTGTAGATATATTCTTATATGTAGGTGTATATAGTGAAGTAGGTACTATGTAGTATCACATGCAAAAGCAGTAGGTATACATAGATAATTATAATGGTTTCAGCTGTCACTTCATGTGTTACAAAAAGTTGCCTTTGATAAATGCTGTAACGACAACAAATAACTTGAAAGAGTTGCTCTCTCACACATCCACAATGTCCCCCTCAACTAGTGATGATCACTAATAGTGGCCGACGTAGTCTCGAGCTAATTTACAAATGAGTCTGATCGCATTCATATCAATTGTGCACCTATTACCAATAAACCAACTGTCGCCGGTCCAAGCGCAGCGGTACAATTAGTCGACATCAGATAAGCACGTCGATGACTGGCGCGGGTTCGACGCGTTACTGTCGCATGTCGCCACAATCGATATTGATCATTATTAAGTTTAAATGAACATGCGTCATCACTTCAAATTAAATAAGTTTCTATTCATGTATGCGACGACTGACCTGTTGGTCTAGTGGTTAGTGACCCTGACTGCTAAGCCGGAGGTCGTGGGTTCGATCCCCACCCAGGACAAATCTTTGTGTGATGAGCATGAAGGTTTGTTCTGTGTCTGGGTGTAATTTATCTATAATATCTATGTATTTACAAAAAAAATGTATTTAAGTCATCAGTTGTTTAGTACTCTTAACACAAGCAAATATAATTGCTTAATTTGGGACTAGATGGCGCTGTGCGAATATGGTAGAATATTATATTATATTATTATTATGTGGTAAATGATTCTTCTATTGTATATCTAAGGTGATATACATATGAAGGATGCAGATTGAATACTCAAATATGTATTTGAACAAGTCAATGATTACTACAAATACATCACAAAAATACACAATTAAAGCTAACGGTAGGTACAAGCTATAATTATATCTAATACATTAGAACATTATATTGATAGTTACTTATATAAATGTGTACATAGTGGTGGTGGATTCTCTATCACTTGACTAATTATAATTAGCACGTAATCTCATAATATTTATTGCTATTATATCTAAGTATGAAACCAAAACACACCTATTAAACTTAGATAACTTATGGAAATTACTACATCGTTATAAATTATAACATAATTATAAATTTTAGGCATACAATATCACTGCACATACAAACATACACACGCACCTATGGGCTATACCGCGACTTCAATAAAATACATACCCAGTACCTACTTAGACTGTAGATATAATTAAGATAAACTTTATAGATTCATATCTATATAGGTATAAATATATAGGTATAAGAAATTATACATATATAGGTATAATTTCGTATTCTCAGCGGTTTCAGTTGATTACGGTCAATAATTAACATGATCACCACATCAGAAACACTGTCTGTATCGAGAGTAGACTGTACCGTCTGTAGTTCTGTACCAGTATTGTACCTATATATAAATAAACATTAGTATAAAAACAGTCGGGTAATAAAGTATCAACATTTATCGAGTATTGAAACACTTTTTCGTTCACCTAGTTTGTAATTCACGAATATTAATAACCATTAATGGACACGTCGGTGGTGGCATGGTGGCATGGTGGTGTACCGGCGGAGAAGGTGGAGAGGTGCATAAGTATTATTTCGTGGTATTTCATGAATGGGCCCGACCACCGGACCACCGGACACCGAAGTTGCGTTTCTTGTGTCGTGCTAACGTACTGGCTTTTTGTGAGTCTGTTCGTGGAGGTCGTCAGGTGCCACCCACCTGAGCTGTCTGAGTGGTCTCAGCTATGCGGCTCGTGTCCACTCATTGTACATTCGGGAAATGCCTCCGTCTTACTTTGGTATTTAAATCTGACTGAAGATTTGTTATGTTTAGACGCGGGATAAACAAATTGAGTATTGTATAACATTGAATTATTTATTTTGATTACTACATTTTGATTTCCGTATTCGTTTCCATAATGATGACTTGATGATCAGATACATTTGCTATATTTTTTACAGATTTTCTGCTTTATTTAGTTTATGAAGACATTAAACGACTTTACCATGAGGTAATTTATATTTAATTTAAAGATAAACACTGTGTTGTTATGCGAGATGTCAATATGAACATAATGGTTATTCACCAACTCGACACGAGAAACTCGACACACGTGTCCAGTTGGTGACACTCGAAATTAGAATCACTTAGTATGTCGTCATCTGGTCATGGCAAGATTTTTAAGTGTGTCAACAATGTGTTGGTGATGTCCATATCGTCATATCGATAAACATGATCATGGTCTGATGTGATCTATGATTGCAAACAAAATTTTTATTTATTCATAGAAGTAAATGAAATAAAAGCTGACTGCCCAATTGTTTTTTTTCAAACATTATCTAGGTCCCTATGTTTTTGTAATAATAGATTTTTATTACATTGTAGATTTCCAACTGATCCAGCGTTTCAAAAATCATGGCTAGCCAACATGAAGCGCCCCTTAATTGGACTCCAAATGCAATGCAAATGTCTTTGTTCGAAACATTTGGCGAATAAATCCTCTAAAAGCTGTAGTTTTGATATTACAAACAGACACTTCAATTTTATTTATTTGAAAAGATACTGCTATTAAAATTAGGGCCTTCAAAATCGATTTACGTCGATCACAATCGTGAGAGCCCAGTGCACGCGCACCAAACATCGCCGTGTGACGATTTTTTACAATTAAAGCCGTGCCACATGGTTATAAATTTGCCTTCCACAAAGGTGGCCTTGGTGGATTCCAACCGTGTAGCCGGCTGTTGTAAACCAAATTTCATACAAACTACGCGGATGGCAACCAAGCTCCCATCAAGGTCACTCTGTTGGAACGCTAGTTTATAACCGTGTAGAACACCTATTAATGAATAATGAAGGTATAAGTTACTGTTTTTTGTGTCATGTTTATTTTGTATACAAAGTTTTCTCTATTATTGCTGTCATCTGAGATAAATATTGTAGCAACATCAGCATACATGACACATAGATGTTCAATGATGTTTGGCAGCTCATTAATGTTAGAAATATAATAACGTATAATACATAGCTACATGTACGTACAGTTAAGCTAATAAACATTTATATATCGTAGATTACAATCAACCAACTGTTAATAACAAGTTGTGACAGTTATGGCTATCAGTTAAATAATATACAAATAAATGTTTAAGTAATGCCACCCTCCGGCCGTTTATCGATCATTGATCACGTCTGGACAGCGCTATTACGAGCGGTGAGACGCTGCGCTCCGTGGTGCGCAGGCGCAGGCACACAGCGCGGGCGCCCCACTATTATCAATTAACTTATATTTTTATTGGCTTAAAGCGATTAACCGCCTCCAGAAATGGATACAACGCGTTATATTTTTATTCTTATTCATTGTTCAGACGACCTACATTTTAGTGCTGACGTGAAAGATCGTATACCCACGCTAATTGTTTACTTGGGCCGATAAAGGACATCATTAATACGAAATAATGTGAAGTATTGAAGTACTTAATAATATCCTAATTATCACCTTGTTAGGCCTTTGTGACGAACACCGACGCTCATCTATAAATTAGTTTATAAACAGCAGGCAATTAGTTAGTTTGTTTAACTAATTGCCTGCTGTTTTATTGTATAACATTATGTAGTAAGAGTAGGTACTTATTAAATCTTCGGAGATGATTACATAAATTCAATACTTTTATTTTATTTAGATCACATACAAGATACATAATGAATGCCATATAAAGCCAAAAACGTGTCAGCAAGTTTGCTAGTGTTAGTGTCAGTTTGCTGACAAGGTTGAGTCTGACAAAAAACACACGACCCCTCTTTTTAATCGCAAAAAAAGTTTCAATTAGAAATATCACATATTGGTACCTACATAAAACCAAAACGTAAGTTAAATATACAATACACATTAAATAATAAAACAAGTGTATAATTCTATCAAACATTAATTTATTTGTTATCATCAAACAAAATGAAATGCGATATCATCATTCAGTATGTATTTAAAATAGTTACAATCAGATTTGAATTTTTTCATCACTTTCAAAAGCTGTGTTGCCTTGCCAGTTCTGCGCTTGTCTCAGTCTGTGCGAGTGCGTGTGAGTGACGGTAGGTGGCGGCGCAGGCGAATTAAACAGGCCCACCCATTCTTTGTCCGAACATACGAAAATGTGCAGATAACTACGAAACACCGTCCTACAATGACCAAACCAAAATATATTTAACTTTCTAATATAGGAATCAACATTATTTCATAAGCTCAATTTGTTAGCTGAGTGTAATTAATTATACCTATTTAGATACTGATTAGACACTGATATAACGGGTACTTCGCCGTTATCTTGTTTTGATTAATAAATCTCTTACGTCATTATTATCTATTTTTAATTGATGCATGTATTATAACATATTATGGCCAAAAATAAAGATATGAACGAATTATTAGTTTGTCAGTGCGCGACCACCACGCATGGTCAGTACCGGGAAGACCGGTGCGTCCCGGATTCCGTACCGCGTTCCCGGGATATCCCGCGTTTTCCCATCCTTATCGTGAATTCAGCCTTTTTGCCCATCCCTACGTTACTATTAATTGATTGGAATTACTTAACTATGTCCGTTTTTGTCACGGATGCGCTAGCGCCGCTCTGGCGGAGTATTTAGACACATTTCTAAGTATATCACATAGAGAATATGTGAGCATACATAAATAATTCATTAAAGCATTGATTTAATAGGACAATACTTTCCCACATGATGTCTGGTGGGCCGACTTCATAAATGTACTACCTAATACAAATCATTTTATTTAAGTATAAAACCATCATCCCATCCTTAGAGCATTATTGTTAGGCATAATATATTTTACCTAATAAGTCGATGCACGCGTACCGAGCTTATTAATTTGTAGACTGAGCAAGATCCTTAAATAGGCTGGCGGCTAGATGAGACGGGTGTATAATAGTGAGGTCTAGTTGAGGTCCGTGCGCCGCGCCGATGTCGTCGGGTCGGTGCGTGGCCGGTGCCCCCGCGATTAAACAATCAAATAATCATATTAATCACGGGGTGCGCGCTGTCTGCCGAGCAACGAGCGGCGAGCGGCGAGTATGGACTATCGACTATACAACATTAGGTATATTCGCAGATAGAAGTTTTAGCAAAAGGTTCTTATTTTGTATCAAGCTCGGGGTTATTCTGTTTATATTAGATATTCATGGGCCAAATTTACTGATCGGATCGCGCTGGATGCAAGCCTACAACCGGTTCTATAGCAAGTCTCTTGAGGAGAGCTACGTCCAACAGTGGACGTCCTACGGCTCATTGATGATGATGATAAGCCAAATGTTAAACTCTTAGATTTAACATCTACGTTTTGGGGCGGCAGTATGCATACTTCCTTTCCACTGAATGTGCAGACTTAATTTTAAATACGAGCATATTTTACACCGAATGTGTCACCGCCCTAAGTGATCTACATATAAAAATCATACATATCAATCCCTCTCAACTCTCTGGATAGTATATATAGCTCCTTAAATACCTAGGGGGCCTAAAGCCCAAATCGAATAATATTATATTTAGTTCTTGTACGTGGTGCCTACCTACCAATAAATCAGTGGAAGAATATTTTCATATGGTAATGTTTAAGTTCTAGTATAAGTATAACAAGACTTTTATGCCCAATGGATAATTTCAGAACTGCATTCGCTGGTCGCCAATTCTATATCTTAAGCTGTCTAGTTTACAAGAAATTATCCAGAATCTCTCCATTATGTGGTCTAAACCATCATGAAGCCAAGTCAAAATTAAAAACGTGGTTACAAAAACTCGATTATTCTCAAACTGAAGATCTACTACAAACACAAAAGTAGGCAAACATGCATGCTCTTGCACACTCGACATACACACTCCAATACATATAAAAAGACACACACACACACACACACACACATACACACACACACATACACATACACATACACACCACAACTCACTATTTATATTTTACATTTTGTTTTATTTCCCATATTCATTAATTATACAGCCAAATTAAAAATCCTAATTTTAATTCGAATTCTAATTTCTAATTTTTAATGACTATTATCAATTATTTAACAATTCAATCAATTTAATTTAATTTAATTTAATTACTTTATTGGTCATAACCTTTATAGACATACAATTGTATTAAATACCTACAACCGATGATCACTGTAGCTATAGTGACGGCAGAACACTAACTCCCAAGTCACAGGAATACCTAGTTTGGGAGTTAGGGGTTTTAAACTATTCGTACAATCTTCACCTATATGTACCCTAGTTCTAAGGACAATTGTAAAAGGTTTGAAATTGAATCAATAAATGCTTATTATTATTATTATTAGTATCATCTATGTAGTATCAGATGTGTTGCAATCACTATCCCTGTTATGTGGTTGCAATTACGTTTAACTTTACTTATAAGTTATTAAATCTAAGATGATCTAAGACTACGGCTCTCATTACACGAGGTGAGGGCGGTACGTGCCCGGTGTGCGCATGCGCACGCCACCGCCGCACTCTGTGCTTTATGATTATTAAACTAAATCCAATCAACCGACGCTTTGCTCAGATTATACAAATTAGTGTTAGCTCTATATCGATGTCTGCGATCGCTCGGACACTTCCGGTGCTCAGTAATGAGTATTGTTGCGCCTGCGCTGGTTACCTACCACCCCAGCCGCACTGCCGTCAGTAACGACAGGATAGCGTCATTACAATAATAAGGTAACACTATACACTCGGCACAAGTCATTAGGCGCCACGATCGTCTCACTACGTAGGTAGGTAGATACCTAGTATCGGGAGTTCTTATACTGAACTAAAATGGTAATGTGTAATATCTCTAGCTCGCATTCTTTGAGAATTGCAATTATTTTAATCGACAATTATTTATACCCACTTTTCACTTACCTACGCCTAAAGGCTCACAAGATGCTCTTAGTTTGCAAGGTTTTAATAAAACATAATTATATATTATTCCTTCGGTTCCAAATTAGGTTAGCCCGTGTGAGAAAGTCATAATAAGTTATGAATAGTTATCAATAACAATATGAACTAATTTGCATCAGATCAGTGAGATCATGTCTTTGAGTGTGTTTTATGTATTGAATAACTATTACGTACGTACGTAGTGTAACGTAATCAAGTAATATTAATTACCTCTCAGTCGATCGGCAAGGTAAACTATATCGATGAACTACGTGTAATTTCGCGACGTTCGTACCTGAGCTGAGGTGAGCTGCGCGTGCGCAGCCACAACTCGTTCATTTTAATAGAGATAACGTAATGGTGGGTATCGTGTCTTTACATATTATCTTATTACATTACACGTAACATTACAGTGTACAAACTATTGTTTATGGTACGTCGTGTAATTGACCACTTCCGGTAGATCGGAGGCTTTCATTGTTTGTAGTGAGCGGACGGCGGAGGCTTTCTAATGTGATCTGTGTTGTTAGAAAGGTGAATGTGCATTATTATTTTAGTTAAGTACCAATACCGTAATAAAGTAGGTTATAGATACAATCACAGTCGCCTCATCATATTTGCTTAATAACTTATAGATGTAGGAGGACGGAGTCGAGTTGTGAGAGAGAAAAGAGATTGGCGATTGCTCCACTGACAAGAGTTGAACTCTTCAATAAAAGAAGAGTGAATGGTTTTTATAGAGATTCTCTCTTCTCTCCCATATCTACTAAATAGCGCAGTTATATATAAGTCTTAAAGAGTAGTCTCCAGAACTCAATGGGGTACAGAGGAAAATTGTTATGCTCATAGTAGACAGGTTTTAAAGTTTTGTTATCAGGTGGACAGTTAAAGAGTTAGATAAGTGACTCAGATCAGACGATTGAGTAGGTATTGTGTTCCACTATCCTCAAAACAAGAATAGTGTAGGAATCATCTTACCATATAGACTGAAAGAACACACATCTATTCTTTTTTTGAAAGTATTTAAACGAGTATGAAGTGCTATCGTGGTTATAACCAGGGATGTTATGGATATAAAAATTTCGGATTCGGATCTTCGGTTACGGATATTAGATTTTTTAGGAATTCCAAAAATAAAATACAAATAGGGAAGTGAATTTTTGAACCGAACCGGTATAATATTTTTCATATAGCCGTAACCAGATCCACAATTTTGTGTTAGTTTACAAGAGGTCTTAAATTTCCGGGTAAAAAACCTGTGATAATGTTGCATTTTGACTTCGCCCCTATCCAAAAGTATTCGAAATTTATAAATATCTGAGTCGATTACGATTATGGATATTTTTATATTTCGTATATCCGATGGTTTTGGTTACGGATAGGGAGCTCCATTACATCCCTGGTTAAAACTAACCCTACATTTCCATTATAGATAGAGGAAAACTATAACGACACGTATGCTTCCAGAACGTTTGTCCATAAAGATGTGTGACTGTGACTAGCTAATCTGATAACGTATTCCTAAATCTTAATCTAAATTAATACAGAACTATCCTTTTTAAAATACTTAATGTACCAGCCGATAACGGCGCGCAGATCTTATCTCTCACAGTTTTGATGTTCGACACTGTCGACACTCTAGTGGACGTAGGTATCCGTCCACATCAAATGTTATCACATTTACATATGTCGTTATTTGATGATGACGTGACTGCGTATTAATATTGTTTTATGAACAAAACGACACAATTACCGGTAGATGACACTTATGGAGTCATTACTTGTGTCATGTGTTTCGTATAAGGTAATAAGCGGTTGGGTTAGTTGTGATATCAACAATAGCGTAATTTAGAGGACAGCGCGCACGGTCGCGCTCGTGAACGTGTTATTACGTCGGCGCAGGCGCAGCGCATAATGCGCGTACGCAAATCACGGCGCGCCCCCGCCCCGGACGCCGGATCAGAATAATTGCACCCGCGACCACCGCCATTATCTCAAACTATACACAATTACTGACCGCTGCGTCTACCTCAATAACGTATACAATACCGTTTTTATACACCGCTTCCAAATTGTTTATTATGCATTGTTTTGTCAGTGTATAAAGTTGCACATAAGCACGTTTGTAACAGGCGATGTATAACGTTAGAGTGTTAGTATCGTTTGGTGGTAGCGAGGAAGTTATTCGTCGTGCTCATTACAATATTAATCAATGCTTTCACATCCAAGGCTCGGGATAAATATAACCGATGCAGAATATTCTTTAATATCGGTTGCGCAATAGTAATGCGCGGTTGGAACGAAATGATAGCCTTTATGGACGATATGACCTGTGCGACCGAAGCGACCGGGGCGACCGGCACCACACTCACACGACCGCTCGACCGGCACCACAGTCACGCGACTGCCTCGACCGGCGCCACAGTCACACGACTGCACGACCACTAGATGGGCGCCACAGTCACACGACTGCCTCGACCGGCGCCACAGTCACACGACTGCTCGACCGGTGCCACAGTCACACGACCACTCGATGGGCGCCACAGTCACACGACTGCTCGACCGGTGCCACAGTCACACGACCACTCGATGGGCGCCACAGTCACACGACTGCCTCGACCGGCGCCTCAGTCGCACGACTGCTTGATCGGCGCCACAGTCACACGACCGCTCGACCGGCGCCACAGTCGCACGACCACTCGACCGGTGCGACCTGACCGACGCGACCGTGCGATACTGTGTACACACATGACTATCGACTTAGACACGTATAACTTGTAATTTAAATAAGAGCATGTTACTATAACGCTGTCAATTTGGGCTCTGTGTAGCTTATTGTTATCGACACACATAGCTGCATATCAACAACAATAAATAGTAACTTGTTTCGTATTGCGGTATACCTATCGTCATCATCATATCAGCCCAACGACGTCCACTGCTGAACATAGGCTTCACCTAATTTACGCCACTGTGAACGGTCCAGTGCTGCCTGCAACCTTATACATATACATAGTTAAATAATATAATAAATGCCGCATACATCTAGCGGGAACCGGACCTACGATTAAATAAAATAAATACACTGGGAAAGTGACTACTTAAACTGTATATAAGACAGAATTTAAAAGCTTCGGTGCATAGAGTTCACTAGAAAACCACTTCGTCGCGAGCCAGATGACTTGGTCCAATCCACTCTTCGCGAAAGGTTAGGAATCTTCGCGTAAGATTAATATCACCCAGATTGTTTTAACTACTCAAATATAAAACAGGGTACCACATACTATTTGCCAAATATGTTTGTCCACTCTCTGCTAATGACATAACATTTTTTAAATTAAGCTAAAAAATTTGTATTGTCACTATCATTATTTAATATTTGTATTCTATCAATATGTGCATTTTGTGGTAGACAGACAAGTAGGTGGTATTACTTAAAGCTCTCTAGTTGTGCAAGATCACTTGACTTCGTGTTATATGAACACGATACATAATAATAGTGACATAGAGCCTGTTCGAAGGCTGATGGTAGCAGACCATCAGCTTGTTACTGTATATTTATTGTCATTATATACATTATATATATACATTCGTTAGCTTGAGACAGTTTTTTTCATAATAAATTTGTAATAGTTAATATTATCTGGAGAGACTTAAGAATGCTATGAATTTTTATATAAAAATATTGCTTTCGTTTATGTTATATAATACTAATTAGCTCTGCTGTACCTACTCAATAGATCATAATCTGAGCGAGTCAGTTTCTTTCAAGAGACGGTAGGTACTCTTGCATTGACAAAATTTAATAAGCACCACTTTCATAGAAATCGGTTGAGCCGTTTAAGAGATATCTGTACATATTTATTTTATAATATAACTAAAACAAATGGTCGTTTGATAGGTAATGAATATTATATTAAATAAACGTTTAACGTCTCAATAAATAAAAAATTCAATTCAGTTGTGCATTTTGAAAGGATCATATCAGGTTAATATATAAAACCAATTATGTCCATGTTGATCAATAGCCACATATATCATTATGACATGTGAGAACTACATTGGGCGAGACGCACACGGCGCACATTTACATAATGCGCACCGCACACTGCGCATGCGCACATGCTGCTCGTCAGAACTTATCGAATATTACCTACCAGTATTAATTGGTGTAGAATTAAAAAGTTATTAAAAACGATATACTGGTCTTTAAGTTGGAATTTAATGGATCGCTATATTAATACTTACATTGATATTTTATTTCTATTATATATTTCTGTCTGTTACGCTTGTGCGGCTAAAAACGGTATGGCTCATAGTGAAATTTGATATGAAAATAGTCTAGAATTTGGAGGTTATTAAAAGATAGTAATATCCATGAACGTCATTAAAGTCACAGTCAAAAGCTTCTACATCAATATCATATCAGCCCAATGCCGTCCACTGCTGGACATAGGCCATAAGCTAGTAGATACTTACTTAATTATATTTCTGTATTTAAATTGACTGACTTATATTTTATTTTATTACAGTTAAAACAAGCTGATTAAATTGTAATACAAGCTGTTTTGATTGTACTCGTAGTAACATAAAATTAACGAATGAAATATAAATAAGTGACTCGGGGTAATATTTGAATGAAGTCGGTACAATACCAGATGTTGTAAGATCTTAAACTGTTGGCTATGAGTATGACGTGTATAACTGTCGTCGGTTTGTTTGGCACAGTTCCAACATTGCCCAGCATGCATCATCTCAACCCTAAAGGGACAATTAGGTACAGCAGGAAACGGCAGGTTACAGTAGGACATTATTTATTGTGTAAATGTGTTAGTTATTTTAGCACATGTAAGTTACATTAGATTGAGATTAATGGAATGATCATAGCAAATAAGCTATTAAAATAACTATATTGTTACGTAGTTCTAATGTAGGATGTCACAATAATTCTAGCTATGAACCTTTAAATAGCCACTCCTACTCCTTCTCAGAACCGATAATAATAACTTCTATAAGCGATGTTTGTATAATTGATAGTATCACTAACCCACATGTACTGCCGGGTCCCTGCGCGCGTCGGCGTGCTGTTTGACGTCACTGAACATGCGACTTACATTAGTTAAGTACAAGTCACTTATACTTTACATAACACTTACCGAGTTCTGTTAGATAAAGTACGATTTCAACTTACACGTAATTTTAGTCTTCTAATCGTAAATAGAGTGCCGTATACAGCCTGTAACCTCTGCTCTAATTGAGCTGCCTGATTGAGAGAGTAACTCCGCCCTAGTAGTACTGGTGTCCAGAGCTTATTGAGGACGATATGGATTGGAAGGGTTGGCAATCGAGTCTTTGAAGTTTGTTTAGATTTGGAGTGTGAATTGCTAAGCAGAGTGATGTGCTGCAACTGGTGCAGGGCAATGAGCCCCACATCCTTCCATCCCGGTTAATTATAACGATGAAGATATGTCTGCTAACTGAAACGAGATTTTGTTTAATGTCAATAGGTGAACTATAAGACAAATACTTGAAGTATCACTGGAAATTGACCGTAATTTTAGCATGTACGAGACGCCGAACTTTTGTATATCAATGTAAAAATATAGTATTGTTCAACTGAAATATCGAATTGTGGTAGTGTTTTACTGTGACTCCTATTGATTGATAAAATGTTGAAATGTTTAGTTCTCACATAAGGAAAATTATTATTTTTTTCAAATCTGTCGCGGGACTTTTGCAAATTCTTGTAATATGAATGACATATAACGTTACATATGTGTGTTGTTAACATATTATAGTACTCGTAATGTAAGGTAAACATAAATACTTACATATAGTGCTTGTTATCTGCATAATATTCTGCTAATTCTGTGTGGGTGTGAACTGTGGTGTCATTTTGTTGTTCCGAGTAATTCACTCACGTGTACTTCGTACAATTATAAGTATGTAATGCTTTTTTTGCGCATAAATTATAAAAATTAGTTGATTTAATGAAGGGTCTTAGGTTCGTGGATTTTTTTATTAAAATCGAGTTGTAAGATATTGTTGATCTTGATGAAGTTTTGATATTAGTATTTGTGTTTTTATGTATTAAAATACTAGCTGTCGCCCCGGGCTTCGCTTCCGTGGATTATTGTTTGGCCATTACTCAGCTCCTATTGGTCGTAGCGTGATGTTAGCCTATTTATCGAGGAATGCTATAGCATTCAATATGCATAAATAAGCTATAGAACGAACGAAACGAAACCGGAAGTTTTTCAACGGAAGGGTCTTAGTCACTTTGGAGTTTCGTTATACATTGTACCTATTTCATACATAATATATAATTTTTATTACATAAAATAAAAAGAGTGCCTCACTGACATAACAGTAAGTAATCCGCCAATGACGGGTAGTAGATAAGTTGCGCGCTGCGGCCGCGGCGCGGCGCGGCGTGCGCGCTACATCGCGATATGCGGCGACATGCAGCCCGCGGCGAGGTCGCGCGCACACCGACTGTGTACTTACGATGTTGGGACAGACACTAACACAATAATTCCAGACTGCGCTGATACTTCAAGTTTCAATAGCTTTATGCCTGGCGGGGCGACTGACCCCAGTCATCATGAACTTATCACATGGTAGACTTCAGACAACAGAAGAAAGATTCGCGACTGGCGGCCACGTATTGGAAGGCGCAGCGTGGGACGGCCCCCCACCAGATGGACCGACGAACTGGTCAGGGTGGCGGGCGGCCATTGGTTGCAGGCGGCACAGGACCGTTCGCAGTGGACGTCGTTGGGCTGATATGATGATGAGACTTCAGACAGACCGCAGGCTATGTTAGTAAGATGAAGTGTGTAAATAGACAGTGTAGTGTAGTCTCTACTCCTTTGTGCTGCTAGTCTGATGCCACATAATCCTCTACTGCTGAAGATATCAGGCACAAGAACAACAGCTTTCCGTACTTTCCGACAACAAGAATTGCCTTAATAGCGAATAATTGAACATGAGGAAGGTAAACACGCTTACAGCTCGTTTATGGTAAGCGGTTACCGTAGCCTATGGGCGCTTGCAACACCAGGGCGTCACATGTGCGTGACCGACCCTTTAAAACCTCATCCCTCTCCTCCTCCTCTCTCCCTCTCATCAATAAGCTCTGGACACCACTACTCACCAACAGAAATACAACACAATGTTATGATGGCTGCAGTCCTCTGTAGGACGGAGGTGCTTCGTGGCTGTGCCCTACCTCTTGTGTCGCGTGACGTCGCGCGATGTCGCGCCGTCTCTGATAACACTCGTTTACATATAATGATACATATTTTAACATAATTATTAAATTAGATACTCGCCGCGGTTCGGCGGCCATTTATCTTTGATTATACGAGTAGCGATTAACATCGCGTACGATATGTTCCGTAGTTATTGCTATCTACGAGATAGAGTTGGCGCCGGTTGTTGTTGTCCATCTACATCTAATGTAGAGCGTATCGCGTCGACATCGACAGATAGCGCCTCGTGTTGTTGTAACTCATTCATTATTTATGTTAATATTCTATATCCGAAATCAGTGATGTGTAAGTACAAAGTGTTACAATGTCGTCGACTCTACGTGAGTCGGTAGAGTCGGTTGAGCGGTTTATTTTCCGCTGCACTTTGTCTAGTTTTGTTTTACATTTTAAAATGTTTGTAATGAACGGCGTGGGGCCGCGAGGATACAGCGAGCCTCAATAAATAAATTTAACTAGATTATCAGCGAGCGACCGCCTGCGCAGGCGCGCGTATGTAAGTTACTGCCTGACTCACCTGCGGGTCCAAAGATATAATACAGGCGTAAAGTTGCAAACAACATCTACAACCAAAACCCAAATTTTTGGCGCATAATGCCAATAGATAATGATCACCCAAAAATATCACTACTAGATCCACTTAATAAAATACCCTCCCCTTACGAGCTAACGTGCACAGCTTTTCTCATTACAACAATCTTTCTAGCTAGCATTGGAATTTGGGCACATTTAAAATAATGTATCATTATAATAATATCTACAAGACGACTACTTACCTGTGCACACCCACCAGCGTCGGGCAATAGCAATATTCAAGCTCAAAACACATGCTTTATGGAGCTGGACCACAGACAATTACAATACTCCGCGCCTCCGCGCAGCGCGTGAGAAGATCCACTCCTTTATTGCTCTATATTTACCAACGTTAATGTTGTTCAAGCAAGCCAGTATAAACTCTGTGTCACTAAAAATAAGGCTGTTATGAGCAGCACATGTACTCTGGTTACAGCAGTGCTAAATTGATCAAAGTTTACACAAATATTATTATTTATGAATGTAGATCCACGATCTAACGGTCGTCCTCGACGCTCACTGCTGCCCGGTGTGGCCCGGCCCGGCCCGGCGGCGGCGGGTCACTGCGGACCATAGTCACTCCTGTTTTTGTTCAATACAATAACGACGTTTGTTTTACAGTAAATACTTAGCTCTGAATGTTTCAAGTAACAATGGGAACACGGTTTTTGTGGTGCATGCTCGGTCAGATGTAATCGCCGGTAGTTTATCTTTGACGAAATCTCACGATTGAATGAATGTGAATGGTTAATTTATTCAAGACAGGAACGATTCCAGCGAACCCATTGATGATCCGACGGCATCACTCAGTCCGCACAAAAACTCGCCACTTTAAATCATTCGGAGGCAAATGACAAGAGGTGATTACGGCAATTAAAACGCCGCCGATTGGACTTACCTCCCTTGGCGGAGAGGGGTAGAGGGGAGCAAAAAGGTGCGCTCGCGCATTTAGCCACGGATCTTTGTACTTTGGTGATCTAGAAGATTTAATAATTTTAGAAGAAATAAAGTTAATGATGTTTCAAATGGCATACGTGCAGAGTTCTTTGTTTGAGTCAAAGTACTCAAACAAATAAAAATTAAAGCAACTATATATATATAACGATGATTCTAATAAAAACATTTTTGAGCAGAATTTATTGTTGCTCTAAACAATAATTTATTGTTCAAAGGAATTAGGTACATTGTTAAATTCCGTAGATTTGGATAAATTAATAAAGCTTACTGTTTATAACATTACTAAGTATAAGATGACTATTATATAATCGTCATAATAAGAAATGGACACATAAAAATCAATCCATAACACAGTCATCTATAAATAAAATGGCTCGTTATTTGTTATGAAGCTCCGGAATTCGTCTGATGGTACACCTACTTAACTGTCCAACTGTTACATTTAACACTTTTCTTTACATTTAAAATGAAGAACTTCAATGATCCCCATGGGGGGTCCATCGTGATGTTACGGTAGCGATCTTAATTGTACTACCATCTAGTTTCATCGTTTATTCTGTTACAGTTTAACGCTCTGAATTCTTTGTTCTAGAAGATAATTATGGTATTAAACCTTCTCAACTCTCTTAATCCAGGAGAGAAAATCGTTGATCTTCACTAGAGTAACAAATCAAAATTGTGTGTCTCGGTGACGTAATGAGAGTGTGTGTGAGTGGTGCACAGAGGTCGCGGGTTCGATACCCTGGTAGGACAATAATGATATTGGGTTTTGTAGTCATGAAATGATTGTATAACGACAATAGGCTCACCCCCTATTCTATGGGACGTCACATAGCTAGTGAAATGTGTATTATGTTAAAAGTAGAAAATATTGAAAGGACAAAGTGTTTTAATCACAGCCACACAAATTGTATGAGCAAAGTCGCGGACTTCAATATGTAGTGTTTAATATCAATAACGAAGTACTAACTTGTAACAATCTCGATCGATCCTCCGGTATCCACTTCTTATGTACTCGTATGTGCACAATTCTCGTTTCTCGAACGAGTTTAATAAAACAATAACAATGGCACATTAGAAGTAGCAACAACGACACAAGACGGGTGCTTGTCCGCATACAATCAGTGCCGTCCGGCGTCGCCCGGGCCCGTCCGGTTCAGGTGGCATTTCCTCGATTATCATGCGTTTAGTTTTTGCTGTCGACAATTACGTCGCATCAGTATGCACGCGGCAGACGCGCGAATAATCCCGCCCGCGCCCCGCGCCCCGCGCTCTCTCCACCCCCCCACACATATGCCGTGTTAACTCAGTAGTGTAAGTGCAGCTTGTGTTTGAGATAACAATTTTTTTATATTTGTTTAAGTCCATATTAATACATTATATGGACTTAAACAAATATAAAAAAATTAATAATATTATTAATAATATAATAATATAAAGTGTTATTTTATATAAAATACAAAGTTGTATATGGTGCTCGATAGATATCCCGGTTGTCTGAATCGTTGTTTAGGTTTAACGTTTTTTGAATTATTTGCTTAATTTAAGAATAATATTTTCGAATTATTTACGTAATTTTAGTAAGTATAATTTTGTAGTAACCGAGATTCGCTCGTCTTTCAACAGCATGTCTTAAGTCTAATTATAATTCTACGAGATGGCGCATGGCGCAGCTAGTTCATATATTTATATATCTATATTTTTTTGTGTGAAAGCTTGCGTTTCACCAGGTAAAGTGCTTATGTACAAATTAACTAATAAAAGAAACATTTCAAATAGTAAAAATTTAGTGCTAGTTGTTAGCCTTTTCCGAAATACAAGTTAGAGTAAGTATTATACAGGGATTAGGGTAATTATTTACTTGTCTAATTAGTTCTTGTGCCATAGAAACAAATATGTTTCCCATGTTTACTTACTCGTATCATATGAATACCGGGCGCGAGAGTCTGCGTCCATAATCTTGTCCACCATTATATATGACCATTAGCATTACTTAAGTTAACCTGTCTAACGCAAGTGCTCAGACGCAGTTTTTGCGTGTCGGCTGCGTGCCCGCAGCGTGGGAGCTGCGGCGACCGCGCACACAGCACCACGCATTATGATTTCATGTTGAATTAACATTTGTTCGCGGAGGCAGGACGAGTGCGAATGTGCGCCGGCTCTTGTATGGCACATGACACATTCAAATGAGTTTAATTGTAGCACTTTAGTTGCGGTATGCTAATCACTTGTGGACTCATGCTGAGCTAACTGCTTCGAAGTAATTGCAGCAGTGACTCGTTTGTATTTGTTATTGAACAAAGTTGATAATGATCGACGTTTTAAAATGAAGCACTTGCAAGTCCTGCATTTTAGGATACTTATCGTATCTATCTTTGGAGAACTTAAGAGAATATTTCTGTGATAATGAAGGATTTCGTTACATCATTTTATAATCATTGTCCGGTTTTTCGTTCTTATGATTTCAACCCATAAACGTCCTACTGTTAGGCACGGGTCTCCTCCAACGAATGTGGAGGGAATTTAGCCTATTATACCAAACTGGCCAGATGGATTGGTATAGGGTTTGTTTCGAATTTTCCTTTTCTCACAGTGCTCTTGTCTGCATAAGGTCCTTTAGTCGCTTTTTACGACACCCACGAGTTGAGATGGGGTAGTGACATTATGTATTCTTAATCCGTCACTACACGGGTTTTCGTTCTAGGTAATATCATTTGTAATGTAACTTCAAATTTCAATAAAAAGATTTTGTATAGGAATGTAGAATCTGATCCGAATTAATAATATTACTAGCGAATCACCTGGTTTCGCATGTGTGCAAAAATTTCGTTTTTATTATTATTTACGAAAATTTTTACCTTTTACACAAACCTTCATGAAACACAACAAGAAATAATCGGAATCGGTAGAGCTATCCTGAACAAGACAACAGTGGACGCGATTATGTACATATCAAGCTGACAAATAGCTCTGTGTGAGCAGAGCCACGGTATTAAATGTAGTGAACCCTCCGACATTCCTGAAGAGAATGATTGCCTTGCGGTTCTTGAAGGCAACTTTCAGCTAACTTTACTGTGGAGGCGAGTGCAATAAAGTAACATAGTGTGTTATATATGAAGGTCTTTTAAGGTTTTAACGTCATTTTGCAATTAATTTGAATCTAGTGTCGTAGTCTGTAAGGTTGTCTGTTCACATAATGTACTATACTTATTCCTAATCTGGGTGTTGTGATGTTTCAGTTAATTATAATGTATATAAAGCTCCCTCTAACAGTGAGACTGCTCTCTAGAACAAAAAACATAATTATTCAAAGATTGAAAACATAAATAAAATGGTATATTGTAATGAATTATTCCAACCAAAAACTTCATACCTTAGTGGCATTAATATGAATATATTCAGTAAGATAACTTGCATACAATGAATATTTCATTTATTCAAAGTGGCGAAAAACTGTCTGTCCAAATATTTGGGTCCAAGCGGGACTGAGCGGGCCACGCGGGGCAAAAAGTGTCGCATTCAAAGATGTGTCCTTGTTAGGAGCTCAGCGTCCATTCACACACTCGCACGGACTTCAGTCAAATGACTTCATGCTGCTTCTGCGTTAGGTAGCGTCTTTGTGATCACAAATATAGACACTCCACACAGTGAATAGGGTTATGTGTCAACTCGCCAAGCTGAAAACTCGACTATCGGCGAGTTTACAACTTAAAATTTCTTTGATGGTAACCTCGCCATATTTTTTTGAAAATTTTTGGCGAGATTACCATACCTCTTATTGACAATAGTAATTTCGACCAACATATGATAAGAGCGTAGGGAACAACGAAAATATTAAATATTATAACTTTCATGTAATAAAACGTATATTAGATTTTTTTTAAACAATACAATACTATCTAATAAAAAATAATTAAACATGAAAAAAATAACAAATCATGATAACAAAATATGCCCCTGTCTGTCCCTAAGATTAAAGTGACGTAATGTCCAAAATCAAAATCTGTTGAAGATAAAAAAACTGAAATTAATAATGCTTTTAGAAAAAAATCCTAGATTACAAATTTACAATATCAACAAGGTAAATGTTAAACAAGATAAACGTTACTTACTTAAAAATCAAAATGAATAGCGTAAATATGAACACAGAAAAAACGTTATATAAAAATCATAATTAACAATTATTTAATTTTATCGTGAGTAACTAGGTATTTTACATTTGCGCCAGCTTTTCGATACAATGTCCTAGTGAAATCTCTTGATCGACAAGTTCCCGCAAAATTTTTTCAATTTTTATTTGTGTCAATTTAGTTTGTTCGGTTCTCTTTGTGATGTAACCATTTTTTTTCCAAAAAGTAAAATAATAATCACTGTCTTTTTAAAGAGCATTTAGAAGCACTGCTATGTTAGGTTTTGCTTTAACTTTTTTGTTCAATCTGGAATTCCAGGCCTCCGTGGCGTTGTTCGTTTTATACTTCACATCGTGAAAGCACCATTTATTTGACAGGGAGGATGTAGGTTTTAACCATGTGCTTTCAAAATAACTGTTGAAGTTCATAACCTTTGTGTTGTTGTTGTTCACCATTTCACCCAATACGTATAGCCAGCCATCCATTGTATATTTCAAGTTTCTTGGCTTTCCTCAACACAGCTTGCTTGAAATGGAACAGACACCCCTGAGTTTTTGCATTAGGAAAAACAGTATTGACAGCAGACATTGCACTGATTTCAAAGTCAGTTGTTACTTTAACAGGTTACCACCAGGTTAGGTACCAAAACTTGAACCTGTTAAAGTAACAACTGACTTTGAAATCAGTGCCATGTATTGGGTGAAATGGTGAACAACAACAACACAAAGGTTATGAACTTCAACAGTTATTTTGAAAGCACATGGTTAAAACCTACATCCTCCCTGTCAAATAAATGGTGCTTTCACGATGTGAAGTATAAAACGAACAACGCCACGGAGGCCTGGAATTCCAGATTGAACAAAAAAGTTAAAGCAAAACCTAACATAGCAGTGCTTCTAAATGCTCTTTAAAAAGACAGTGATTATTATTTTACTTTTTGGAAAAAAAATGGTTACATCACAAAGAGAACCGAACAAACTAAATTGACACAAATAAAAATTGAAAAAATTTTGCGGGAACTTGTCGATCAAGAGATTTCACTAGGACATTGTATCGAAAAGCTGGCGCAAATGTAAAATACCTAGTTACTCACGATAAAATTAAATAATTGTTAATTATGATTTTTATATAACGTTTTTTCTGTGTTCATATTTACGCTATTCATTTTGATTTTTAAGTAAGTAACGTTTATCTTGTTTAACATTTACCTTGTTGATATTGTAAATTTGTAATCTAGGATTTTTTTCTAAAAGCATTATTAATTTCAGTTTTTTTATCTTCAACAGATTTTGATTTTGGACATTACGTCACTTTAATCTTAGGGACAAACAGGGGCATATTTTGTTATCATGATTTGTTATTTTTTTCATGTTTAATTATTTTTTATTAGATAGTATTGTATTGTTTAAAAAAAAATCTAATATACGGTTTATTACATGAAAGTTATAATATTTAATATTTTCGTTGTTCCCTACGCTCTTATCATATGTTGGTCGAAATTACTATTGTCAATAAGAGGTATGGTAATCTCGCCAAAAATTTTCAAAAAAATATGGCGAGGTTACCATCAAAGAAATTTTAAGTTGTAAACTCGCCGATAGTCGAGTTTTCAGCTTGGCGAGTTGACACATAACCCGTGAATATGTTAACGTTTTAAAATGTGTTATACAAAGAGATCCATTTATATCAATATAGTCTATTCAACGCATTAAATTATAATTCATGAAATAAAAACTATACCTATTTATTTAGCTATCAGCAAAATAAAATAAAATTATCTGACTCGGATCGAACTTCTGGAGAAAGGTGTCCAAAAGACTAAGTTAGTCTTGTATCACTCTTACATACAATGTAGTTGAAATTAACCGTAATGTGGGAATCTTAGTACTAGTACTGTAATAAAAGTCACAGGTTCAAAGGGGAAAACCTTAGACATTCATGAAAAATAAATTCTCTCTCAAAGTATTCAAAGTCAGGTGGCTAGAGTAATTTATTTTGTAGACAAATGTGTGTTGTGTGGGGGGAGACTGGTGGTGTTTATGACAGAGCAGCTGATTATGTCTAGGGGCCGGTGCGGTGCGGTTCGGTGCGGCGGAATGCGCGCGCGGCGTGTCAAAGAGTGCGCGCGCGCAGCCGCCGCCGGTCATTTAAATATCATCGCTACTCATATTTGGGATGCCCGCGCCGCCGCCACTCGATTAAGCGACAAAAATTGCTCCATTTTATTGCCGCTAGCTATTAATTTTGACCTTGCGTTGTTCGCTACGAACTGAGCCAGTTTTAAGATCGTCTGTTTAGCCTGTTTGTTTATTCTAAGCTCGCAGCTACCGAACGACGTGATGGGTCAGTTTGATATATTTAAACAAAAATTGTATTCTCCATAATTACGTTGCTGTTTTATTCTATAAATGATAATAGGCATGTGTCATGACGAATGTCGGACAGCTATGTAATGGCGTAGCGTGTCTCCGTTGTCAAACAGTTTTATGGAAGCATTACTTAATTAATTCTAATACATATGGTACATTCCAACGCCCATCGTTTTGATAGTTTACAGAATGACAAAACTAAAAATGGTTTTAGGTACAGACACATTAGTGTATTTATAAAATAAGATAATAACATAAACAGTACACGTAAATGTGTGTACAAACATCGGTAGCTGGAGGCAGCGAGCCCCGCGGGGCGGGCCGGCGCGTAACCCGAGCGGGCGCCTAAACACTTTCCTCATCAATCACCCACCCCCTCCCCGTGACGTCATGCGCGTTTAACATAGTCAACTATTATGATAAATACCCGCGCGACAGTTGACAACTTGAGAAATGGTCTCGAGAACATGTCTCGTGTCACGTTGATGGAGTCCAGCTAATAGTGCTTGTGCTGCCCCGAGCGGATTGTGGACGACTCACTTTGATGTACTTGGGGTGGACCGTGGATTCGTTTACATTCAGTATTCTCCTTCGAAACACACATCTGCTCACTGTGTCGCTTATACTGATCTATTCGATTTATTCAGCCTATTTACAAGTTTTATAACAACTTTAAATAGCAATTTTATCATCATTATCTTGATTGAAAAACTGTGTTCCCTACGCCAAGCGATAAATAATATGAACAGTTATAAATGTTTTTAATTCTGAAAATCAACATTAACCAACTTTTAAGTTTAAGTGCGATGTACGCTATAAGACGTCGTTGTCGTTTCGATCAAGTTATTGAATGACGCTATAACACGTTTTTGGTGGTCAAAGGGTTAAAACCTTTACATTCACGACTGAATACGGGTCATCACAGCAAAAGAACAGTTACCACGCTAGTGTCATTGGTACAGTACAGCTGGTAACAGGATTGTATGTGATATACCAGCGCACATCGTTTCATACACTTTATTTGCGTAGCAAACTTACGATGCAGCACTATTAATTTTCTATGGTAGTATAGAATTTACAATATTAATTAATTCATCATCATAATTTCAACAACAATCAGATTAATGTCCCACTGTTGGGCGGGTCTTCTCCATACACTTTGGGAGGGATTTAGCCTTCTATACCACGCTGCCAGGGCGGGTTGTAATAAGGTTTTGTTTCAAATTTTCCTTTTCTCCCAGTGCTCTCTTAGTCGCCTTTTACGACACCCGCCGCGGGTTGAAATGGGTTAGAGACATTATGTATTTCCATCATTACACGGACCTAATAATATTACAATATAAATTACTCTTTTACATTTCAGGTTATAAAAAAAAATAACTGCTTTTCTTACGAAATTATAATCTTATATTAAGTATAACCACAGATTAGATAATAGTTACGTATAACATCAATTTTAAATTATTTTTACGCCCAATATAAACAGTTTAAAAGTTATCTAATTGAAGATTTTAATAGAGCTAATGTTTTTATTGTTGCAGTAGTTTCTCCACAAATATTTTGATGTACTTACACAATAGACTATTTAGATTTGTAAATATAATTGTTTTCTTCTTTTTTTTGGGTTTTTATGATTTTATATTATTGTATCTGAATGTTATTTTATTGTATGATATGTGTATTTTTTTTCAAACACAATCTACATTGTTTTATGAAATAAATAAATGAAATGAAATGAAAAATAAAGTAGGGGAACACAATACACTCCTAATTGTACACACGTACAAAAAACTTAAAACCTACGAACATCCATCATATTTGAACAAACGCACCTGTATAATTAAATGTTGAGCGTCAGCGGTGCTTGCATCTAATACTATCATTTGAAACTAATAGTGCCGCACGCATACGGCGCGATGCGGTGCGGCCCGCGGGCCCGCTGTGCTCCGGCCTGGCCCGGCACGGCCCGGCCCAGGTCTGGCCAGCGGCGGTGCGCGCGCGCATCGATTAAGCCTAATTCGTAACAATTATCGCGGCGCATAAACACAACAGTTAAATTCGGTAACACCTTCATTAATAGAGTAATTCTTTCGACCCCGTGGTTATTTCTTTATGATAAACCTTATTCTTAGTTTCATAAGAAATGTTTTATATGAACTAAGACATGAGAGCCGAGGTCGCGTTATTAAAAACGCATTAGATGATCGCTGATGTACTCGTACGTACCTACTTACTCACCGACAGCGACTCTCCGTGTGAGACAATAATACTTCACTGTGTTACTCGTGCTATTGTGTTTATAAGTATTAGGTATTTATTTTATTGTTAGTGTAAGTATAATTTTATGATTACATAAAGATGAAAAATATATATAATCATAACATACTTGTACACTATACTAATTTTCACTTTAAATCTGTTCTCTTCACGTCAAAAACAAGCTAAAATTTATTTTCGTTGCATGGTTAGATTCGTTATAATAAATTAGTTAGATAGTACAAAATATAGACACCAATACTAAAGTCTCTTTTGTCAATATCATTAGCACAACTCTTCGCTGATAGCTTTGTGGAGACGTGAAAGGAAATAGTTTCAAAACTAAATATGAGTTTCGGCAATAGTCCTCTTAAGTCATGGTTAACTGTTGAAATACTTTTTATTGACCTTTCTATCAAATATAAAGTGTGAAATAATTAAGTAAGTAAAAGCATATTTTGTTAAGTTTAATAAATCGGCTTAAACAATCCAACTTTAATTTAGTTGTAATAGTTCAAACGTCATCATGATAAAAGTTAGAGTATAGAGTGAAACAGACCATTTGCTAGGAGTCTTATAGCCGGTTCCATACAAAAAGTGAGTATTTAATGAAGGCCCTGGGTGGTCACAGAGGCTACAATTATAGCCACAATCGGACGCTCTCACTATAAACGATTTGCATGTTGCTACGCTACCTCTAAAGCAATTATCCACTTTGAGAACTCGCCCGTAGACCTTTTCCTACCTAAATTGCAACGTTTAGCGTTTAAACAATCTAATGTGCTCAGACAGAGCTTAGCTATCATTATACCACTGGATTAGGATACGTTCTAACTTTGCATGTAGTTCAGGGTTTACTGGGGAAGGTATACTGAGACTGTCCTTATAGTAAGGATTTTGTGTCTTTCGCTTGAACACGGCTGTTTTATTTTATGATAGGAAACGACTTTTGTCGCTAATTTTAATGATCAGTGGGTGCCGATTAACACTTCCCATCAGGTGCTTAAAGTTTAAATCCATATGCTGAAAATGCGAAATCAGAGTCTCATATTGTGCCGAGTAAAATTGCGAAACATTTTATAAGAACATAGCTCCTTTGCAGAACCTCTATACTGATATATTTAATATCTACTAATATGCGTTATCTTGTATCTTTAAAACATATTCTATATTAGTATAAGTAGTCGTCGATTGCTTGGTAAGTCTAGTTACATCCTAAATTCAGCTCATACAAACAAACATGTCGAGGTATGCTAATGGCAGCCGAATAGTTAAAGTGGTAGAACATTTATTTGGTCCACCATTCCGCACAAATTATAGTAATTGGAATAAAGGCTTGATTAATGAATCAGCTCCCCGTTCTAAGATCCCACGTTAACTAACGGGTCCCAGTAATTTTGTAAATTGGAGCCAAATAACAGGGCGCCGCAGTGATACGCGGCGACTGGGACTGAGTGGGTTTAGTTGTAGACAGAGCTCGCTCTGTGCCACTCTACTAAATATCGCTATATTCTCATACGAAACTGGAGCCTTTGTGGTAAAACGTACACGCAATGTTTGTATGTTTATATGTTCGGGTCAAATCTTGCAACAGAATTTTAAAGCAGTTAGCCACCATCTATTAAGATGTGATTTTGCACGCATGTATAAATGACTGTCACCGTGGCGCAGTGGTTAAGGTGGTCGCCTCGCCACTACATCGCCGTGCTGGGTGACGTGGGTTCGATTCCCATACGAGACAAATATTTGTGTGATTCATAGATATTTGTTTCTAGTCTGGGTGTACTTTGTGTCCGTTAGTTTCATGTTTGTAAAGCTCCCCGCGACACAGGGCTCGTTGCCTAGTGCGGACGTTATCTTTTTTAAAAAACGATAAAAAACGAAATTGGATGACAAATTGACAATGCAATATTTTTATGAAATCGAGCTGATCTGATGATGGAGTTGGCCATAACTCTGTTATAAAACGACTGTTACATATCATTGAGTTTGGGCTTATTTGATTTTTCTTTAAAAGGACACATAGACAACTTGTCTGAAAAATAAATATTTTTCTAATAAAATATTTATTAGATATAAATGCAGAAGAAATGTCACAATATAACAAGTAATACCTAGGTAAGGATAAATATATCATTTATACATTATGTATATTGTTAGAAGCGTAAAAACGCGGCGTCGTCCGTTGTAGCGGTGTGCGGCGCGGTGCGGCGCGGTAATTGTGTCCGCTCCCAGAGCCGACGAGCTGCGGCTTCCCTGAACTACGTCAATGACATACCTCGCAGTATTTAATCTGAGAGTGGAGCGTCCATTGAGCGGCGCCATACACCCGCATATAAGGAGCGCTCGAGCGGTGCGCTGGGAACATCATATATGATTATAGCTCATAATTATATTCATAACTTTTTGATAGTATATTATACGTAAACGTGATTTCTATCATCATATTTTGATTCGAATTCATTATATAAAACAATCTTATAACTTTAATCTTTATGTAAAATTCAAAAGCTATGTTTATTTGATTCATTTATTAAAAGAATAGGGATGTTAGGTTAGGTTAGGTTATTAGTATGTGAGATTGGTATCAGATATTTTTTATAGGAGAAATGAACGCCTCTCAATTAACGAACAAAAATACGGACACAAGTATTGAAAGTTTTTTAGGAAAAACACAACCTCATGTTCAACAGGTACACACCTCGACCACTAGACCAAACAGATAATAGATAATTATAATTCAACAACTATTTCAAACTATACAAATGTCATTGATTAGGCTATATAACATCACGCTACGGCCAACAGAAGCTGAGCTGTGGTGGGAGTATAGTAATTATATTAATAGAAGGTAAGTTGAGTAATTGATGATGCATCTACGTCGCGACTACGTCGCGTCTACGTAGCGTCTACGTCGTGTCTACGTTGCACCTACGTCACCTCTACGTAGCATCTACGTTGCGCCTACGTCGCATCTACGTCCGCTCTACGTACGTTACTTCTACATTATATCTTTGTCATCTTCTACGTCGGGTTTGCGTTACATTAAGTTGCGTTAAAGTCTTCGTGACATCGAAGTCATTGCTACATCTGCGCCCTGACTTCGTCGCGTCTACGCTACCATTACTACACACATTCATCGCAGTTCCTGGAGCAGTGCCCATGAGAACTAAATTCATAAGTTATTAAATAATAGTATCGATCGCTACCGAGGCGGAGCACTTTATGAATATTAACTAAACTAAATGTGTAGATGGATTCAAATTATAATCAAATGCACAGATCAATGTTGCCGCGGACACATTCCGTCACGTGACACGTGTAACATCGTAAGTCAAACATCAGTAAGTGACACTTGGTCTACGTAATAACCGTACGTGCCGTGTGTGTGTATGTCTGTCTGTGCCACAGTCCCACGCGGAGGACTCGTGGAGAGTAGGCAGTGCAGGTACTCTCTCTCTGAGTCGTCAAACAATTATTGAAGTGGACGCGAACACTGCACCATAAATATTAATAGAGCGGTTAGATAATTATATTCTATGTGTGTCGCTGCATGCAGCATGCAGCATGCGGCATGCGGCGGACGGTTTTTGCCGCGCGACAAACGATCTCATTCCTAGTCGCGGTGACATTCTCCGTGTTGCGCACTACACTTGCTAAGCGCTTGCTAATGAATAACATTTTTTCCTAGTCTGTCAATCATATCTGTTAACGGGTACTGGGAAATGGCGGCGCCGGCGCAGCCTCGCACCGACCCACACATACCCACTACACATGCTCACAAATACATCTATTTATACACTACATACGTACCCTGAAATTCTGAAAACTGAACCATGATATTTGCAATAATAATATCCTCTAGGCCAAAATTTGTACTCCAATATGCCTGGCTTGTAATAATAGTTCCATATTCTCATACCTTTCATGCTCTGCGCAGACTTGAATCAGTGCAAATGTTCGTCTTGTGACAACCAAGTGTAACACAGATAACACCCTTGTCACAGTGTGCACTATCAATCACGGTATAGCCACAAGTGTGCATACACAGTGTCGCTAGCTGGAAAACATAATAATACAATACGAGACGAGACGAGACTGATGAACAAGTTTCGATTATAATATAAGATCGATATTTCCCATTAGGTTTTTCTTGAATTGTATTGCGAAAGTCAATTATAAATGTTTTTGTGCAGCAGTGTGTTAGTAGCGAATATGTCAAGCTGTCCGCTCGTAGAGATCTTGTTCTAAGATCGAGTGATTTATCTGCGAGTTAACGATAAGTTCAACGTATCTGTTAGAGTTATGATCGCGATCTCTTCCTGTACTTACTGAAAGCTTAAATTATTAACAGTTTATTTATCTGATAGTACTTACAAGTACTAACGTTATCTAGTTCATAAGTATGTTTGCTCAGTATAAGTTTATGATTAGTATTCTTGATAGACATGAAAAAGGAAATAATATTTTTTATTTGAAATACTAGGAAATTATAATATAAAGCATTAGTTCTATAATGAACAACATCAACGTTTAATTGATATAATTGTTGTAACCGCGGTCATACTTATTCACTACAATATAAAAAGCGTAAGATTTGCGTGCGCTTACTTGCGCTGTGTGCGCACGGACATTTATGCGCAATTAATATTCTTGGTCCATAAAAGCATCGGCTCGGACGTACATATAATTGTTATACAAACGCGGTAAAAAACGCTGACATGTAAATGTGGCCATTAATCTAACTATCGCATATGGTATATTTGCGTAAGTATCAATATTAATGGCTCACGATACATATCACGGCGCGCGGCGTCCCCCGACGTGAATGTTAACTATTTGCAATGACATTCTGTTAATTACCGTCGAGTGTCGAGCGGAGGGTACGACAACGTTACATATACACTGACGACTCAGTGCGCTCATATCTGGTAAGCTTTACACGATGACGAGCAATGTATTAGTAACATGTCGTAGTGTAATTAATGTGAGCTTTACACGGGTGCCGGTGCGCGGTATGTGCCGGTATGGACTGGGGACGATTCCCACGGCACAGATGCCCTTATGCGCGCGCCGACTGCGCCCGCGCATAACACCCATGGTCCTCTCCCTCCCATTTACCACCACATCTATGCCTGTATAGGTGACCCTTCAAACTGTTTAAATTTCATACATGTAAAATATTATGATGAACTGTTCAGATCACATCACACAGTTTTTACAAACATGAGTACCTAATCGCGATTTATGCACTTGTTGTAATCATAAATCAGGTTTAAAACATATTACTTATTAGGTACTATCGGTCCGTTGTTCAACAAGCAGGCAGAGTCACAGACGAGTATTAGTTCACAAGCTTACTAACGGCGTGCTGACGTTTCGACCACAAAATTCTACCACAAAGTTCCGAAATGACACTTTAATTTCAATATTTTTTCTCTGACATTTCGACACTTATCAAATTATTGTATTATTGTATTATATTGTGAGCTGTTTAGTACTGTTAGAATGTACTGCTGGTTAGGTGGGGGTCAGGTTGAAGTTCCATAAGGTCCAATTTTTCCATTGTTCCATCTAAGTTTCCAGGTTTTTGTGCACAATTCCGTCGCCATAATTTACATAATTATTATAGTTTTTAGTAATATAAATGTTGTAGTTATCCCATTACTACGTTTTGTGAAGTCACTCATTCACGGGGTGCGGGGTGCGGGGCGGGGCGCGGGGCGGCGGGGGGCGCCTGCATTCATAATTAATTATAATTAGTTTGTGTAATGAACGCAACTATTTATTGAGTAAACATTTGTAATTGATTATGGTCCTACCATCTGTTGTTTGTTAGAGGACACTTCTTGCGTCTACAAGTTTTAGTCATACTCTGTAATTACACATATTAATCATGTTTTTATTGATCCATGCTATTATTGTATACTTTTTTACTAAATTAATTTCGTTGTTATAGTTAAGTACCACCATTCAACATAAGACCGTAGCTACAACACCACCTGGGTACAATCGTGTACTTGCTACTGAATAATGGTGTCCAAAACTCCAAAATTGTATATATTGATTTGTTGGTATTGCCATTGTATCACATAACATCATGCCGTTTTCCCCAAAGGATTAGGCAGAGGTGCATCACAGCTACATGTCCCCAGTTATGCCTAGGGACCCATGTAATTGGGCACAAGACTATTGCTATTATGTTAATTGTTATATTAACTGGGTATAATTTCAATTCCGATACTAAAAATTCAAAATCGTTTGTGCTCGAGCCAGGGATCAAACTCAGAAAGTCTTGCTCAGAATTTGGAATCTTATGAATACAATTAGCCACTGATAGTTACGACTGATAGCTACTTTAACCAGTGATAGAAACCGTGGACATCTTGGGGAGAGCTTGCACACCAGTGAGTGAGATGAGATAGGGTGACAGTAACAATTCCTAATGTTTCTCTTTGTACTTATACTACAAACCTGAAGAGTTTGTTGTTTGGTTGAACAAGTTAATGAGTGTTGCATAGCCGAATATTGAGGAAGGCTATATGTTATATGACATCACGCTACGACCAACAGGAGCTGAGTATTGGCCAAATAAAGATCCACGGGAGCGAAGCCCCGCGCAACAGCTATAATTGATAAAGTTGTTTACTTCCACCGTAAATAAAACCATAAATAAAAGTCATAAAAAATGATTGGTCGGTACTATCAACTAATTTCGTGGCTTTTTAAATAACAGTGGAAGTAGAATAGTTTTATTTTTCCTCTTAACATGACAATACATACGCGTGTGTGTGTAAAGTGTTCGTAGATACAACTGTGTGTTGGACTGTACGAACAGCCAGATGTAGATATACAAAGTAAACAGATAAAATATAAGATTTAAAACACATAGAACGTTATTTGCTAGTTAAATCGTGTATAAGTTGTAACAAGTAGTGTGTGTACAGTAATGTGTGTGCATGTGTGTGTGGGCGGCGCGGCGGGCTGCACTGGGCGGGCGGCGCCACCTGCCGTAATATCCTATTTATGAATAATGTTTTATTCTAACAGCGTGCGACCCCCCCTCCCCTCTCTTCGCACCCCTCCACCCCGCACCCTCCCCCGCACCACCGACGGCGCCCAGGGTTGTGGCGATCACCTGAACTATTGTTATTATTAACATTATAATTTGAATTATAACAAACATTATTGAGTTGTTAGTCTCAGAACTAAATAGAACCTTTTTGGTAGACACTGCGTTACGTCTAAACATTCTGAAACCAACACCAAAGATTGTATATCTTGGTTATAATGAGTACTATTCATTTTAGTACCTAGCTTTTGTACATGATGTAGTTGTTGACAATGTTCAGGGTTATTACATATAATAGAATTGTAACATAGTGTTCAGTAAACAAGCCCACAAACAGTCGAAGTTGTGCAACTTGCGCACTAAACACAAACGTCATCACAATAACGTGTCCCGGCAGGTACGTACTGTGACAGGAGCCACAGGTAACGGTGGACACAGTTGAGCTCACAACTTGGCTCGTTAGCAAATACTTGTGAATGTTATGATCTAAGTTCAATAAGTAATGGTCGGCGAGGAGTGTGCTGGTGTTGGAGCTCGTCATAAATCGTCATTGTTGCAGCCCTGCGCTCGTTATTGCTTGCTTTGTTTTTGCGCTCGTCTGTGCGCGGTGTTCGGTGCTCAGTGGTGGGTGTGGGGGGAGGTGGGGGCCCCGGGCGGCGAGTCCCCCCCCTGCGCCGCCTTTAATTAATGGAATAACTCCGCCGTTCAGCGTTCGGCCCCACACGCCGCTCGCGCCGACACAAATCTTTAAAGTATCGCCTCTACTAACGTGTTTGCACGATTTATGGACACACGAACTGTTCTTCACGGAGCCAGCTCAGCCTCCGGAGGACGCGCCGCCGCCGCCGCCACTCGCTTCTATTTATCACATCTTACTTCAACTCTTCACTGTACTTTGGCATTCATCTTTTTTCACCCCTCTGTCTCTATTGTTACCAACAGAATATGCAAAGTGATTTTAAAATAAATAGTAATAATTATAATGATCAGGGTGGACATTTCAACAAATTAGGAACGTTTCAACATATTATAAATAACAAGTTTGAAAAACGCTGGATGGTACTTCTCATGAGACGTTAATTAGAACACATCATAATTATAGCATCTGTCAAACTCAACAAGGAACAGTTCCTTGACGCCGCAGCCTCCGTCGCAGTTCGTGCCGCGAGGGAAGGCTCCGGCTCTAGGGGAGGCTCTCCTCCTCTATATCACGTAAAAATAGTCGCAACTCGTTTCACGACCCGTATTCGCTCCGCACCTTACATTATTATGATTTAGTGGAGCACAGTTGCAGCGCTGCAGCCTCCCCGCGCGGCGGGGGTGGGCGCGCCTCCCCGTGGGGGTGGCGGCGAGTCAGCGATGTTAGTAATAAAGCCGGCCATATTTCACACTTAGCGCGTAATGAGCGCGCGCCCAAATAATTGGATCACGTACATAACTCATTATTACCTCGCGCCTCACTTCGGCGTGCGAATGTATCATTACTTGACCCCTCCCCCCCCCAGCCCCGCCGCCCCGCCGGCACCTCGCCTCACCCCCGCGGACCCTGCGACCTACGAACACAATACATGTTAGTTAAAGGTGCAACACACGACACCACAGCACGCGCACCCACCGACCACGACCACGACTTATTTGTTTACTCCTTGTTTGTGAACCTTCATAGGATTCCGGTTATAAAATTTTATTCGCAAATAGTTTATGTTCACATTGGAACTAGAACTAGTAAAGATAACAAGTGAGGGCGCACTGCGACACTGAACAGCGGAGATGTACCGAAGCGACGCGCACGTAACTAGCGCTTGTGAACCGACCGCTAACATGTAATGTAGCTAGTAGTAGATTATTCAAACACGCAGAACCTCCGTTCATTATATTTTTTCACAGTTTTTGTGTCGGTCGTCGGTATAATTAACATGTAGATTACTTTCTATAAGTAGCAGGGAATAGTTAATCCGGCGTCCGTCAGCGGCACGATACAGCGGCTCCGTCAGGCGTCCGGCATAAATCAGTGGCGCGCACGCAACCGGCCCACTCCGGCCCACCACGGCCCGCTCCGGCCCACCACGGCGGCCCGCTCCGGCCCGGTCCAGCACGGCTCGACCCGCCGTCCCCACGCCGTGTTATTCAACTTTAACATTTAGCACGCAGCCGTTAGCATATTCATGTCGAGCGAGTATAATTTCACCCTTTCTTTGTTATGAATATGGAAATAGAAGAAAGTTCTCGCGACTTAAAAAAACTAGTTGCTACTGTAATTGGCGGTGGTTTGATAGTTTTTGTATTCCCCCTTCTTCCCCTCTCGGCCCCTGCGACGTCACAGTGGAGCACGGAGCCAGTCATGCGCACGCGCACTCAGCTCTACTATTGTTTACGTGCACTTGTTGTACAACAGCATGGACTCTTTGGTGACGAGGGACGAACATCTTGAAGGTCAAGTGTACTGCGACAGATCTAGATACATATCAGATTAGTTTACACTTAGACTCGACAGATAATGTAAATAGAGACATATCGATAATAATTAAAATAAACGTTCTTTATCAAGACATGTTCACTCCTCACACTAAGAGTAAGCAAAACTGAAAACATGTAGAACTTATTAGTAACATTTATGTATTATGGTCTATTTTATAGACGGGACCCTCTCACAAACATATAAACACAAATCTCAACAATTAGTAGCAGATTTCAAATAAGAAGATAAGTTAGGTTATCAATCGTCAATTGTCGAAAATATAGAAAGGATAACTTTGTTCTAGTATTCAAAGAAACAAATAACATTGTTGAGATAATTCTTGTACTTCTGTGTTAAAACAACACTGCCGGAATAAAGACGAACAAAAATATACACGAACTGTTCAAAACTTGGAGAGTTAGTGAATGCTAAGTTGTTGTATGGTGGTCGGTGGTGGCGCTGGCGGGCGCTGCAACTGTCCGGGGCTCTGCGGCGCGCACACAATTACCTCACACTGGTGCCATTATCTAATTAACGTCCGATCGGTTGACGAGCGAGGGTGACCGCCGCCGCTCAATTAATATCAATGTTTTAATTTGTTTATTTATTGGCTCAATTTGTCTGTCTGCGCACTACGTACTCTGCGCACCCAGGAACTTCCACGCTTTAGATGCTACAAATTATTGAGTTATACACTCGAGTTCTAAAAGTTGCAAGCATTCAGATGATGATGATTATGCTGTGTCATTTATGTGATATTTGATGATAATTCTGTAACTGGTCTGGTAGGCTAGGTACCGTACAACATTTAAACCAATGAATGAGTTGTTCACTCTTTTATTCACCTTTATATCATAAAATAAAGTCTGAATAACACAACATAGCATCACGCCTTTTGCTCGAGGGGGTACCAGGACCCCTTGCATAACAGTCATAGGATACCCTTCCCGCTGCGCCACCGAGGCCAGATGCAGAGGCAGTAATCTGAAAATGTTATTGTTGTGCACATTTTTAATATTTTTAGACAAAATACCTAAGTCTTGTCCATTGCAATACCTTGTTTAACAATTTACACAATAAAATAACCTTTTTTATTATAACTAGGTGATGAATATTAATAAAAATATCGTTCAGAAAATATGACTTGCATGTATATTCAATTCAGAAGAGAAAAACTCATTCTTTGAGCTAGGGCGGGGTATTTACATGATTAATATTTCGAAACTGATTACGAGTTATTATCGAATTCTCTGACCTGATAGTAATAATGGTGAGTAGTATAGTGTGCGCGTTCATCGCCGCGCGTCTCGGCGTAGTGCACCGTGCACGCCTGACCTTAGCGCCCGAGCGTCCAGCCGACCACTCGCCCGACACGATCATGTAGAGGTGATCTGTTGATGTGAATCATTTTATATTATAGCTACGTTTCAGCTACATCATAACTGTTTGTTCATTGAATGGGGACTTGGAGCAATACTCGTACGGTGAGATTGATTAATTTATATGCGAATTTTTAGTTTACAATTACGAAATTATCAATGGGCACTCCTACCCACTGATTCACTGATAAAGAGTTGTTTGTGTAGTCAGTACCTACAGCTAGGTATCACGCTGTAACACAACACAACTGAACATTGCGCGCGGTGATAGATATATCGCATTAATTTTATGTTTTAAATGTTATGCCATGTTTATCCTTAACCTTTCCAATCCGTTAAAGTTCCACAAAAAAAATGTGTTGTTGAACTTAATGAAATAAATTAATTGGTGTTCTAAAACAATTTTAATTAAATTAATAGCGCTACGTGTTAATTAAATAAACAGTTTTAGTAAGACTATCTTTTATAATTTATTGTGCTTTCACAAATTGCTTTGATATTTAGAATAATTACAATTTCTCCGACAATTACTTTCTTCCAATTGGACTTTAAAGTTCAAGTTCAAGGAGAAATATACTGAGTAAAAAATATGTAACAGCCGCGATCGAGCGGGTACCGTTAGCGCCGCGCTGACATTTAGTGCGTCCACCTGCGCCTGCGCACGTCGCGCGCGGTTTCGGCACATCGCATCGCGATAAACGACGCGCTCGCGATAAGTCTATTAATGAACTATTAAACACGTCGCTCGCCGGCATATTTACTATTATTATGTAGCAATTTTATAAAATATCACCGACATTTTTATGCGTGCCACTCCAGCCTCGTTAATTCTTACTCGCAGATAGCGATCTGAGACTCCGTCTGACTTATAGTTGCGGCGATACACGACGACACGTCGCGGCTAATATCTGCTATATTGTAAATACTACGTCACCCTTTGTCCGTCCGTTTACTTACAAAGTAACAGATCGAGACCAGCGACGCGACGACGAACAACGATCGCCAACTTCCGTTAAAGATTTTGTTTAATTTAAAATCTTATCAGTAGCCGGCAGGCACGCGCGTGCGCCAGCGGCTAATGCTTTATTTTTAATAAATAGTTAATTTTCTTTATTGCAATTTATTAGGGAGCTCTGGGATAGATAGAGCGGCCTCCCGCGCACCGGGGCTCTAATTGAAGGTGGAATCAATAAGTCAGTCGCGTTATATCGCAGCACTGATCGCCCCGCGCCGCGCCGCGCCGCGCCTCGCCGCGATGTGCGATAGCGACGGTCACGACACGACGCGGTAACGTCCCGCAACACGCCGCCTCTGAAAATTATGAAAATGTACACATATTTATCTCGATGTCCGAACTTGTTCCGTGCTGCCACTTCTTACATTGTTTACGATAACGGAGTGTACCGTGTATCACCGTGGGAACGCTCCTGTGCTCCTGCTTACCCCTGCTACCCACACTTAAAACAACATAGCTAACTGTACTTAATAAACGGTTGACTGTTCAGCCGTGACGGGTGAAAACAGCTTTTTGTAATCCTGTTGGAACTACTTTCTTCATTCACCATTCAGAATCATGATTTGAAACTACTTAATAATATTATTTTGTAATGCATCTATCTGTATTTATTAATAATCAAAGTTATTGGAAGATTATTTACTATTATTATAAAACATCGTAACTATTCCATACGAATATAGAATAGAAATTGATGAAAAATGAAAAACCAGGCACCAATCCATCTGGCGACCTTCGTTATAGTAGGTAGGCTAACATCCTCCTTTTTGAGGAGAAAGCTTTCCTCTACTAGTGTAACTAGAGCTCTGTTCCACAAAGTACAAAATGTAACTATTACGTGACTAATCATATATTGCGACATAGTTAGTCGTGAATGTGTAATTTTGCATACTCAACGTAATAAAAAACGTGAGAACACCAAGTTATACGCGCCTGCGCCGCTATGTGCTAACTACATGCCTATGTACGAGCTCGCTAACTAAGCAACCTACGAGCTACTTATACTTATCTATATTTACGAGACAACCGGTATAATTAAACTGTTTAGTTTAATATATTGCGCTATAAGTACTGACAATGTTGATGTTCAAACTTGTGCGAAGGGATACAATTTTTGGTTATTTATTATAGGCCCATACTCATTATAAGTATTATCTCTTTCTCTTAATTTAAGATCTGAGCTCTTGTCGGCTGAGTATACACCGAACTCTTCTAGGCTTTACCAAATCTTTCATCTCGCGGTACAACACGACCCGTATCTTCTAGAGCTGTTCCATAAATGTTCCGTAAAGTTTTCCTTCTGTGATTTTTTTTGAGTAACAAATCATGTCGTGTCAATGAGCCTATGATCTTTTCTCAATAGTTGCTAGTATGATCTTTTCCTTTTTATATACTCCTCCCAATAGTTTTCAGCTTGAAATCATATCTTTTCAGTTTATGCCCTCCATACTTCGTCAATCACATTTTGAAAAATTCTTAATTTCTATCTGCTATATTTGTGTGCGTGAGTGCAACGTAATTAAAAAAACTTGTTCATTAAAACAGTATTAAAAATGGAAAAGTTTTAAATTGCTGTAAAAAAGCTAAAGATTATACAATAAATTTTCTCGACTTTAAGTCATAATCATAAGTAGGTCTAAAACTGTGAATGTCACGAACTAGTTCCTTAAGCGTTGCCTCTCAGCATGACGCGTACGCATCTTGTTTCTGAGACAAAATCAGGTAAACTTTGGTTGTACTGCGTCATAACGTCCTATGTTACATTTGCTGGCACATTTTTAGAATTTCAGAAAAGAAAACTTTAAGAACCAATTACCCAACCAAGGATCAAACCTAGGAACTTTACTAGTAAGCATACCTGTTGCGCCACTGAGACACATTGATAACCGACTGCTGAAAAGATGGATAATATTTTTAATAAGCTACTTGACTAAGCTAGACGGAAGCCTATCATTTGGACTAATTACTGTGAGTGATTACGAGACGCTACCTGTAAATGTTTATGTAATTAAATAATGACGTTTATAACTGGCATGACGTCAGTCGTGGAGGTGAGCGTGACGTAGTGCGGCCGCGCGTCCCGATGTGTATCAGCACACGAGCGCTGCGTGCGGCCGGAGCGCGCAACTCGGTGGTGTTTCGGTCGCAGCGCAGCGATCACCGATAGATGTAATCATATTTATCGAAATTTTATATCACGACGGTGGCAAACAAGCTTACAGCTCGCCTGACGGTACGCGGTCACCGTAGCCTATGGACGCAGGACAGCAACACTAGGGGCATCATGAGCGCGATGCCGACCCTTTATTATTAACTCTTCCCTTCCCAATGAGCTCTGTATCTGTACACCACTATTCAGTAAGGAAAACAACACAGTGTTATTATGGTTGCGGTGTTCTGTAGCACGGAGCTATTTCCTAGCTTTTATATCTTTATCGTTACATTAATAATGACAATTAAAGAATAATAATAATACTTAAAGGTGGCCCTTTCAGTATTATTATTATTAATTAATTATTTCTTATTTAAGGTTTCAGCTTGCGAATTATATTCGGCCAGTTGACAACATACAAGTCATCATATTTAACGTTATGATGATAGTTTGAATGTTTCATTACGTTTAATTGTATTATAAATATTATGTACAGATAACTGCACATGAACAGTGGCTTGCATTATACCTTGCATTATCATAGGTACTTGAAGTTAAATTAACATTTGTTTCTAAATTGGTTTGAGTTATATTTGCTTGTGTTATGGGTACTAAACAACTGATATACTACTTAAATACTTTTTTTTTTGTAAATATATACATATTATAGATAAATTACACACAAATTAATTAATATTTAAATTGATAACCTATTTAGACGTTACGGTAATTATTCTCTGTAAATATGTGTATATACTCACCAAGTAACTAACCCAAGCCCGTCAATGATGATGCGTTTACGTAACTCTTCCTTAATATTAACTACTGAAACCTAACATAACTAGTCATATTTGCGAGAGCTGCGCACATCTACCTATACCTACCTACGTATGCTAGATGAAATAAAAGCTTGTTCACAAAGTTAGTAATACGCAACAGGTTTCTCTATCGGTATTCTCCGTGTAGTGACGGATTAAGAATATATAATGTCACGAACATGAATTAGATGTTCTTTGTAGAGAGAGGTAGGACACAGCAGGTAAGTCCCGCTCAAATTGAGCCAACCACCTGAGGAAGTTCCTTCGCTCTATAAAAGACCGGAGCCATCATAACTTTGTCTCGGAGTGTTATGTTAAACCAGTAACACTCACCGCAGTAGTCGTGTCCAGAGCTCATTGGAGAGGGGAGAGATTTGAAGAGTTGGCAGCATGCTCGTGGTGCTTCTGGTCTTGCGGGCGTTTGTAGCCTGTAATAACCACTGACCTTCACGGGGCCGTACGACTGTTTGTACATATGTGATACAAAAAACAAAAATCTTACTAAAGTTTGAATGACCTTCAAATGGATATTCCATTTAATAATTACTTCATTGGTCAGTTTTGAAGTCAGAATAATAAAATACCGAGAGGCTTACGTCACAGAACGCAAGTACTTTTATTCTGAATAGAAGGGTGTTCCCGCGGGTCACACAACTAATATTATTTTTGTACGTTACATATTGAAACTATTCTAATAAAAAACAAATACTACACAAGTACGTACGTTTTCAGAACAATTTTTCTCCTCATAAGAACGTCCTCGTACTATATACTGCGAGTATTTAAATATCAAATTTTGCGCTTAGCAACACATTTAGTTTTTATTGTTCAAGATCACTTTTATAAATTGTTCAGCTGTTTAAGTAGGTACCTATGCACTGCATGAATTGTATTATTGTAAAAAGGAATCAAAATATTTTCGGCTTGATTTTACATGCTTTTTTTTATTTTTTTTATTGCCTAATGTGGCAGACGAGCAGACGGCCCACCTGATGGTAAGTGGTTACCGCCGCTCATGGACGTTGGCAATGCTAGGGGCACAGCCAGGCCGCTGCCTACCTTGAGAGGATAGCTCTCTTTAAACCTCGTTTGAATAAGGACATGTCATAGCGCTCAGGAAACACCGCTGCAGGAAGTTCACCCCAGAGCCGGCACGTACGTGGGAGGAATGATCGCTGGAACCTTACCGTTCTAGACGATATCGGCTCCAGGTAGTGTGGGTGAAGCCTACAGCGGCGTCGAGTGGTGCAATGGTAAAAAGGCGACGATGGCACCAAATCAAGGAGTTCGTCGGAGCACTCCCCATGGAACAATCGATAGAGCACGCAGAGTGACCCAAAGTCTCTCCGTTGCTCTAACGATTCCAAGTTGTCCGTCAGATTGGGATCATCGACGATTCGAACAGCCCGTCTTTGGAGGGAGTCAAATGGGTCGAGCTGGGCTTGGGAGCTCCCGCCCAGAGATGAGAGCAGTACTCCAAATGCGGCCGAACCTGTGCTTTGTACAGCACAAGCCGCTGTTTAGGTTTGAAGTACTGCTTCGCCCTGTTCAGGACACCCAGTTTTTTGCTCCCCAATGCTTGCCAATGTTAAAAAATAATAATATAAGTGGACTTTGAATTGGAATGTTCTCCCTTTCAACATGTATTTCTTCGCTGGATGTCTTCAAGAGAAGGACTAGAGAACATTTTCGTAAACAAATAATAAAAATAACATAAATCACATTATTTTACATTAGTACATATTATTTGTTAAGAGGATTAAAGTGAGGAACTGTTTACTTTTGCTAGTTAGAGAGCATGCGCATTGCGCAGCGCCAGCGTAGCGGCGAATGTCTTCCAAACCGAGATGATGCGCTGAATTAATTTAGCTAATTGAATAGATGGTACGTAAGATTATCGGACAAAAACGTTTCTTACGAGATGACATGTGAAATTAAACAATGCAGCAGATATTATAAATTCATATGAAGTGGTGAAGTAGGTACAGGTAGTGAGGTAGATAATCTGTTGAATTTTCCATGCGCGTTCGCGTCGTGTGCGCATAAAAAAGCGGTCGTCGGTGAATCCGCGCTCGTTACATAATCAGACGATCTGATGTCGTCCGCGTCGCCGACTCCGCGCCGCTACTCTGCCGCCGACCGCGCCTCGTCACCGTGCACCTCGTCTTAGCGCTGCTATGTCCTCCTTGTATTTAGTAAATAGGGGACAGGGACACAACACGTTGCTAGATCGGCATTCAATTATGAATATTGATTTTCGAGTACTTATAACATCTTCGGGGCCTTTATCAAATTTTCATTACGATTCAAGAAAACTGTGATGCGCTTTCCATCGGTAAAGAGTATCGTCATATGCTATTGCAGCGTTGACATACACCTTCTAACTACTATCTATGTAGTGTCCAGTGATAGGTGAACAGACAACAGCTCTACCGGTCTGTTTGGATACTAGTAATGTTGTTGTGACGGTGCGAGGTGGTCAGTGATAGCTTTGTAAACAAATTAATTAATCTCTTTGTATTATAAGTACAATTAACTATCGTATTTGGTATTTGTTCGAATTTGTGCAAAACCTGCGTACTAAGAAATGTTTAACAACAAAATGAGGACATACATAGATCATACATCATACATACATAAATCAAGATACTGTGGCTAGTATTTTATGATTTGTTGTAACTGGTTAAGTTTAAGTAGACATGAGAAGGGCTAGTACCGGGCGAGGCAGTGATTGTCGATGCGACATAGTATCGGCCCTGGCGAGGCGCAAAAAAGCGCGTCCATTCATATGCACGGGGAGGAGTGCGGTCAGTTTTTGCGCGGCCGGACGTTCCCCGCGTTTTATTTGTAAATTGGGCGCGCGGCGCGGTGCGGAGCGGAGCGGTGCGGAGTGGAGCGGAGCGGTAACGAGGCCGCGTCATTCAAATGCGCGACTAGTTTTTGTAGAGGCGCATAATTGAATACGAATGCGTACTCGGAACGAATCTAATGCGCGGGATGAGAAATAATGAGCGTTGTTTATACAGGCACGTCGCCTGCCTCCACTGTCCACTGTCCACCATACTGTATGTCGTCCAGTGCGCAAGTGCGCACCACTCGGGTACTTACTCGTATGTCATTACGAGATTAAAACTAATTAGCTAGGTGTCGTTAGGTGTGTAATGAACGCAGGATCGTCGCAGGTGAGAGACACCAACGTTATTGTCGCCCTTACTCGGCGCACGCGACGATAGCTGAGCCTTTTATGTGCCTCACAACAGTACTTATGGAGTGTTTACCATATGCTCATGGGCCGGCCATTATTGATATTGCATTCATATTGACTTTATATTTGAGGCACAAGAATCTGAAGCACAAGAACTTCATTAACAATCATACAGTGATATCATGACTGTACCTATCTCACACGGAATTGTATTTATCCTTATTTTGCACCACACCACTAGTAATAGGTAGTGGCTAGAGGACATATTTAGACATCTGAGGACATTTCCATAGTTCAATCCACTACTTACGTAAAAAATCAAGTTTAATTATGTCAAGTATGGGTACTTATCCTGACGAGATAATATTCCAAAAAATGTTACAGTTGGTATCTAAGTAAGTAGGTCTAGTTGGTCCGCAGGTCCGGTACTCCGTCACAACTCACAATACATAACGTTAAGTAGATCGTACAAGTTGTAGGTGTTTAGGCAAGCCTACGCAAATACAATCATACAGTATTGGAAGTAATAAAGTTTGTTCAGTAATATTACAACGCGTCTCGAGGGAGCTCGAACTTTACTTCGCAGTCAATGTGAATAAATAATAGGAGTAGCCCACGTTCCCACCGGGCGAACTGTTTGTGGTCGATTGTTTGCCGATTGTATGACGACAGAGGTTCTTGTATTCAGAATAGTGGTTATGACAAAGTTTCAAATGTTTTTTCCTCATTATGGTTTCATAGTTTGTGAATCGCGTTTGATCAAAGAGGTCAAACAAAAACATCACAGGTGTTTTTGATTGTGAAATTCACAGTAAGTATGAGGTATTTCGGAGTTAGGAATAGAGCTCTGTGTTTGGCAATAGACTCTTTCAATTACGTACCTACATGAGACCTAACATCCAGCGATATGTACCTACAGTGCGACTCTGTCTACCTTCTCGGTGTTTATTTAATATTTTTATGCAATAATAATAGTTAAATAATAATAGTTAGCACATTATCCTTGGGGCACATTGACGCACACACCGGTGTGTGAGTGATGTGTGTGATTTACCAGAAGTTGGCTGAGAGCCAGTAGTCACCACACTAACAATGTATCCGGACAGTCCCAAATTGACCAACCAATTTGGTTAAGCCTGCACCGCAACCAAATTACACGATGAAACCAAATTAGTCCGTTAGGACGTCGTTGGTCTTGCTGCGGACTATTGAAGAATATTGACTGATGTTGTAAACAGATAATTTATTTAGTCTTTTTATAGATTGTCTGCGTAGCATTTGTTTAGAGGTCTAGTACCTACAAGCTTCCTACCTACTGATGAGCTTAGGTAATAAGTTTCAGTCGTACCTATATATTAGGTATATAATACTGCGTTTGTATAGTAGGTAGGTAGGTATCTAAATTAGTAACATCATGGACATGAAATGAGTGCGACAAATATGATTAACTGTAGGTACTTGTGTAGTGTTTCGCACTATAAGTAGTGTGGTGGCGCGGACGGACGGACTCAGGTGACATGTCATGTGCATTCGTTATGTAGGTCACTTGTAGCTGGGACATGTTATTGTAATCTTTCACGATTAGTGCGCAAAGTGGCAGTGCGCGCGCACGATGAGTGCTCGTAGACTATGATGCGATAATCGTACAAATGGCCGCCAGCGCTTGTGTCTGTTAATTTACTGCCGTATTTTAATTGAGCTTCGCGGCCGACATCGACGAAGACGACGTAGCATTCAATGTAAATGTGATTTCAAAGTAATGGCCCTGTTGCCAATTGCCCGTGCTCACAACCGCTTAGAGCGAGCAATTTAAACCGCGCTCTCGGGTTCAGTAGCCGCTGAGGACGTTTTTGTGCGAGCGTGCTGCCCCGCACGACGGGCGACTGCCGCGCGGGAAGCTGCGCGTGCGCGCCCGCAGGGACACGGCGAGGGAGAGGCGGAGGGACTCGCGGGGACATAAATCGCACGTAAAAAGCGCCGCATCGTCCGGCCTTTTTTGCAGTTTCTTGTTATGCGCATTCCACAGTTTTTGCACGCGCATGTTCCCGACAAACGAGCTCGGAGCTTCGCCACTTTTTGCGCTGAAACAATGGTGGGTTTGCGATGGCAGCGGCCGTGATTGCGCGGGCGCAGGCGGCGCGCACATTTGCATGCGACGGCCAATCGCGAGGCGAGGCCACGCCCACCCCCCTCCCCGCGCCGCGCGCTGGTCGCACACGCCCCGCGCTATCTAATGCTAATGTTCGCCCTGTGCGCGCTCCAAGCCGAGCGCCGAGCGGTAATGAGTCGTCACCAACTATAGTTGTGCACAATGTGTACACGCCTCCAGCTCAGTGTCGCTATCTAAGTGTCTAATGCAAAATTGTTACATATTTATGGCAGCTATGATTGACACGAACAAGTGTGCTGCAGTGCTGTTCGCTTGCACGCACCATTAATATCGTATATCTTACTTGTCACCACTATATAGCTCATAATAAGCCAAGGGTAGGTATCGAAGCTCAAATCACATCTGCTTTATTTCGGATGTCAATAATGTGAGCGGGTAAGTATGCAAATATATGTGTGTGTCGTCAGTAACATTCTCACGTCACGCGCATATCTATTGACATTCCGCCACGATTGGTGCGCATGAAGGTGTTGCGCCGCCTGCTGATGCACATGCACATATTAGCGACGTGTCGATTGTGTGGAAACTGAACGTTTGGCGTCAGTAACGTGGTGTAACGTTTGACGGTCGATTAATTAACAACTCATTATTATTTTGTAATGTTTGTTATAATGCCTACCTAATTGTTAATTCGTAGTCGATCAACTGTCGATCAATATGGCGGCTTGTCAGAAGATTGTTATCAGATACGTCACGCTACTCACACTTGCTCACCTACATATATAAAACATACTGATTTAGTAAATAGCTTTATATTTACATCATCCATAAATACATATTAGGAATACTTAAATATGATAATTTGAAAGTACCTGTCTGTCTGTCTGTCACGCTTTCACAACTAGAACTATCGAACCAATGTTGAAGTAATGTAAGTAATATTATGTCAGATACTTAGACAAATCAGACATTTAGAATTAATCATGATATCTAGATAATAATAATAATAATATTTTCACACATTCACACAGCGTCATCTAGTCCCAAATTAAGCAATTATATTTGCTTGTATTATGGGTACTAAACAACTGATAAACGTACTACTTAAATACATTTTTTTTGTAAATAAATCATCATTATCGGCCCACATTCACCCATTCATGGGTACAGGCCTCTTCTCTACAGCGTCACTTTTCACGGTCCTGTGCCAGTCGCGTCCAATGAGATCCTATGATCTTGACGATATCGTCTGACCATCGGGCCGGTGGTCTGCCCACTGGCCTGATATCTTCTCTAGGCCACCACTCTAGGCTGCCTTGGTCCACCGTCCGTTATCCCTTCTTGTCAAGTGTTCTGCCCACCTCCACCTTAACCTCGTCACCCGCTTCCCGACATCTTCGACCTTCGTTTTCCGTCGGATCTCGACGTTCGGTACACGATCAACGAGGGAGATACCTAACATGGACCGCTCCATTGCTCTTTGTGCAACTTTAATTTTGTGCATATTCTGCTTAGTGAGCGTCCACGTTTCAGCACCGTAAGTGAGGGTAGGCAAGACACATTGGTTATATACCCTGGTTTTAAGGTATTGTGGTAGTTTTGATTTAAAGACGGAATCAAGTTTCCCAAAAGCAGCCCACCCTAATCCGATTCGCCTTTCGATCTCCTTAGCCTGCGCGTCTTTGTCAAAGGATAAACGATGTCCAAGATAAATCTAATAGCTGACCATGTGTATAGTGTTGGTACCTACGGTTACGCAAGATATGCGTGTAGAGCGATTTGTCATAATTTTAGTCTTGGATGTCATATTTTTTTCTGCGAGCATGTTGGAGATCTAAGACGTTTTCGGCGACGAGAATGAGCAATCATCCGCGAACCTAAGATGCGACATGCGAGTCCCGTTGATGTTGACTCCTCTTTCGCTCGAGTCCAACATCTTTATGTATTTAATTAAATACATACATATTATTAAATAAATAAAGATATAACTACACCCAGACACAGAACAAACAGTCATACTCATCACATAAAGATTTGTCCTGGGTGGGAATCAAACCCACGATGTCCGGCTTAGCAGTCAGGGGCACTAACCACTACGCCAACAGGACAGTCTTAGGTAGTTAAATAACAGCCATAACTTCCTGCTTTTTTTTTATTGATCAGTGACGGTTGCTCCACCGATAAGAGAAGAGGAATCTCTTTCGGCACCAATTTTTTCGGCATGTATGGTTTGAGCAGGTAAGCTATTCGACTTGACTCGACAGCACCAATTTAATATTAGGTTGGTAATCAAATTAAACTATAATAATGCTATATACCCCTATTGATGCTGTAAGAAGATAGCTCAGGTGTTCAAACCACATAGACTGAATATGGTGCTGTAAGCGGAATACTCCGTCAATAGGAAGATGTGGTTGCAGCCCGCTTCGCTCAGCATACTCTAAGAGTACTGTAGTAGATAATTAGGTAAGTTTCTGGTCAACAGGAACTTTTGAATGCAACATAATTAACTATGAAACATACTTGACTGTTATGAATTATACACATTAGGTATACTACTATAGGTACTTATTATATGTACCTACATGAATATAAGTGGGTTATTGATAATTAATTGTGATAATGTATTGACTGAAATTTTATAGACGGCACATAACTCTTACGCTAATTGATTATACAATATTAGTTTATAAGTGTCCAGGTGTTTAACTTGCAACTACTTACTAACTGAGTAGGCAAGTGTCGCACGTTTGTCGCGATGTTGTACAAAAACTCTAACTCGTTAATTAATTATGAATTTTCAGTACCTACATGTTGCTGAACAGGTGTGTATTGTGACGTTAGCTGTCATCGATCGTTACGAGGGAATTTGTCAATGGTTATTATTCTATTAGCTTCGGAACGTGGCTTGGCCCTCTTCACTCACGGAAATGTATTAGATATTTATTGAAACATTGTTTTTGTTACTTTCTGCCCTTCCAACAATTTGTATGCAAAATTGAGGTCGATACGTTGCGTCCTCCATCGCAAGTAATGAGACAAACAATCATAATACCTTCAGTCTCATTAAATAAACCACTACGTAGATACATAATAATAATTATATGACTAAATAAGTAATGTCCAATTAGTAAAACAGAATAAGTTAAGTAGACGAGTAATTAAGTATCTGCTTCACATAAGATATTATAAAACATTTTTTCCTAAGGTAGGTAGGTAGGTAGGTAGGTAGGTAGGTAGGTAGGTAGGTAGGTAGGTAGGTAGGCATGTGGCTACGTTCCGAAAATAAATTACGTTATAATTTATGTTGAAATCAAAGTTTTTGTAATGGATACTTGTAAGCTCTTGCACATTAATAAACTCTAATAGCCTCATTAAATATAAATTGTGCAACAAAACAGTTTTTATAACAGTTACTGTATTAATGCAATGGGCTACGAGTTACGAGTACCTATTAGTGCCTACGATATGATAATAATGTAAATATTCTGAGTATTAAATGAAATATTATACTTCTTAATATGATTTATCAGATATCCTTCCCTTATCTAACTTTGTCGTACATTTGTCTGGCACGTACGTAGTTAGGTAATATACTAAATAATTTTAAACATAATTTAAAGTAGGTACTAAACAAATATAAATGACTATTTTTTAATGAAAAATAGATACGTAACGGAGCTTTGCCCGGCTGGGCATGTATTCATGCAATTATCCTACAACTCTACGGGATGGCAAGAGACGTATTTTTTCTTATCAATTATTATAGAGAAGATATCCATGCCATTAAACTTAAAAAGTTATAATTTCCCAATGTACAAATTTTCATGAAAATCCGAGAAATCAGTGCAGTGTGTAATTTAATATAAATAAAATATGTAATATAAATAAAACTAAGAAAAAATCTGTCTAAAGTATAGTAGGTAATAAACATGCCTGTCTATAAACAATTACGAACTTTGCTTCTATATATTATTACATAAATAGTAACAAATCTATAAAAATCAATTGCTGTTCGTTAGGCTCGCTAAAATTCGAGAACGGCTGAACGGATTTTTCTTATCTTGGTCTTGAAATGTTTGTGGAGGTCTAGGGAAGGTTTAAAAGGAGAGAAAAATTCAAATAATTTCCGGGAAACCCCTAAAAACAGCCCTGTTCTTTTTCTAAATAAAATGTAGAGTCAATTTGAACTTTATTACTGTTCAATAAAGTACATATAAAATTATAATCACTCACTGTTGTCTAAGAAATGTAGATGTGTTCGTAACTTCAAAGTTTTGTAAGTAAGCAACATGATGTGTCCAAAATAATAATAAAGCTTCATTCAAAAAATGCTTTTTTATTAAATACTGATCTGTTTTGTTTGTTTTAAAAATAATAACACCTAAACTGACCTGTGTTTACAAAATAAAATATTTGATTGATTGATTGCTTGATTTAAGATTATTTAAACAAAAGTTTAGGTCTTTTATTTATCGATTGAGGCAGTACGAAGTCTGCCGGGTCAGCTAGTTAAATATAAATTTTGATCAATTGAGTGGACTTAGGAGAGTGTTCATTAGTTGATGTATCGCGTTATCAGCGTGCAGCGGGGTAATGGTAGCATGCGTGTGCGCATATAGAGATGTTAGACGATAGCATCGCGCCGCTCTGACGGCGCTGCGCCGCGCAAGCCCCGGCTCACAACCGCGCCATTACGATAAGCGCGGCTCATCACATCCATCGCTACTACAATTAACTTCACACAACTAATATACGAATACTTAGGTATACCTATCTAATATAGGTAGATATCAACTGATATTGAGGATGATCAACGCAATACTTTGTTACAACATTTATAGTTAGCTAACAGACAGAAAGCTTGTGAAGTAAAGCTCTGCTTGTGGTTTGGCTCACACTAATTAATATCTACCTATATTTCCCTCAAAAGAAGCACTTATTCATCTAGGTTACAAAGTAACTCTCAGGAAAGTCACAAGTTTTAGAATTTAACAGATTATCCAAAAAATAATTTCAGCCATTTTGCCAACTACAAGTTCGCTGAGAGAGTGGAACTATGACAAGTTTTAATTTCTGTTCCTAGTTTAGTTGTCTGATAGACTTACAATACGCTATAATTCTTCTAAATATTCTTTTGAATAGATTTCTAGGGTTTAATACTTAATTCCGTCTACGAGTATTGGTAAAAAAAGTAGAACCACGGTTTATCCAAAGAAAGTTGTTATAAAAAGTGTCTTATGCCATATTTGTAATCTATATAGGTACCCACCATTACGTTGTTATGCCTTTTGTAGGTAAAAAAGATAGTTGATTAAAGTTGTTTCCTACATCATGTCATTGATTACAGATTACAGATTGTCGATTACATAATATCAATAAACCATTTGTCAAAACACCAAACTGACAGCTGTCACGGTAGTTATAGTTAGTTAGTAGTCTATAGTGACAATAGCAAGTTATTAGTTAGTTAGCGAACACCACGAGGGGGCGCTGTGACGACACGCGGCAAGGGGGAACATGTCGATATTATCGACTTATGATTAATTACCATTTTTATTAAACGATTAATTAATTACTGATTTTTCAATAAAGATTATAGTCATGGTGGACAACGCGAGATTTGCAAAGAAAAAGTAACTTGTGAACATTAGGTGTGTTAGTTTTTGTGAATACTAAACGGTTTTAAACATTTTATGATTGAAGATGAGCTGCTGTGTACTTTTGGATTACGAACGTACCTATAGTGCAGACACGTGTAGGTATAACAATGTTAGAGGGTGTATTTGTTAACATTGTTGTTTTAGCTAAATTTGTTAGCAAAAATGTACACGTCTCTGTTCGTCGCAGTTCGGCATTTCATTCATAACGAGTGGTCGACGCTCGGCCGCGGTCGCATCGCGAATCTCGACGTTTTTGTGCGACGTTGTTTGACGACGACGGGACGCGACACACACAATTACATACATACAGTTGTACATATTGGGCGAGTGCTTCTAATTAATTTTTTATATAATTGCTATCATTACAGTGGCGGAAGTTAGGGGAACCTTATGTCCAGCAGTGGACGAATGATGTATAAATGCTATCATCTTGCCACTACTTTTTACGCTATCTTTCCAATTTCGAATATCTTGTATACCTATCTAAAAGATAAAACCCACATTAAACTTGAAGGCAATGCAAAGACGATCGAAATTGTATTATTACAATCACAAACTGATTGAATTATTTACGAAATATACATCATAGTATTTTTTCATCTTTAGAACTAGTTTTATTTGAAAATGAGCAGTAAAGTAGTTGCCTTGTAAACAGAATTTAAACACCGATACAAACGCTTTACAGTCTACGTAACAAATTGTTTGATTCCAAATAATCATTATTCGTCATCCTGATTCAATTGTGATGATATTAGACATCAATATCTAGCTAAGTAGCAAATGAATTAACGAACCAGCGAAGTGTAGGCTACTAAAATGTTTCAGTAAAAAATAGCGACCGTTCAAACTTTACAACAGGATTATATCGTAAACCTTTGTTAAAACATTATAAGTTTGTAATAGTCATGATTGTGTGAGAAGCTGTGTAAATGTGCCCCCTCGTGATCGATCACAACAACAACATGATCCAGTCAAATCGCGGACGTGAGTGTGCCCGCGGTGTCATCCATCATGCCTCCATTACAACTCACTACATATTGCGATCAAAATAATAGAACGCAAGGAAAGGGGTTGTCGCGCCCTCTGCGACATACGGCGGTACCTACGAGGTGCTAAACGACACGGTACTCGTCGCTGTGTACTCTAGTGACGTAGTGACCCGACACGTGACTACATTTAACGTGTCCAGTGGTCACGCACGCTCGTGTTGTCCACTCTAAATGTTATCAAATTTAATCGTTATAAAAGACATAAACGACTGTTGTTTTTTTTTTCGTTTCAGGTAAATACTTCTTATCGATCTAAGGCTGTAAATTATGCGGTGAGCTTTTAAATACACATACAGGTTTTGGAGATGCTTATAAATACATGTAAGAATTAATTAAATAAGGAATATGTGTCTCTATTTCATAATATTAATTCAATATCTGAGATGTATTATTTGTGTCATTAATACGATACGATTTAATATGGTGAGTCCGTTTGTATCATCAAACAAGGTAGCAAGCAGCTCATTTCTTTATCTCCCTAGTCGAGTCTGTGGTGGGCCAAATTTGTCAGCGAAAATCAGTTACCTACATACTCGTAGTATGACTACTACTACTATACTGATTGTGTTGTTTATTGGTTTTTAAAGTAAAAATAAAGAAATGAAATTGCTCTTTCTTTGAAATTAATAACACACAGATTTAATGATTAAGCATTAAGTGATTATGTGCCCCTTGTTATCATCTAAACGTGACCAGTTACAACCACACTCCAATAAAATGCTGGTCGTCACACGTCGCTGTCGATGGGAACCACCGAACTGTGGACCCGCTCTAATGACCACACGAGCACCCGCCTCGAGATTGTGTGAGAGGCTGGAGGTAGCTCGTGATTACTGCGAGTGTCATCGTCTGTTTGTAACGTGTGAACGTGAGACTGTAGATGGCGACGGTCCATGAGCGACGGTCCCACGGTCGCCGGTCGCCGGTCGCCGGTCCCGAGGCCTACTCGTCAAAATTAAAATTAAATAAAACTCGCGCGCGCCGTAATAAAGTGTAAATGCGGTATAATGCGCGCGCGCAGATATCGACATTAGTTCCGCGCACCGCATTCGTCGTGCGACGTGTGCGAGCGCCGCTCCGCTCAGCTCCGCTCGGCTCCGCTCCGCTCGTAATGCACGGTACTTACGCATTAACGTGCGGACTGTTTACGAGCCGTCACGGCGAATGTTTATCGATTGAACCTCAATTCACAATTCCTAGACGTCATTAATGAACAATTTATATACATTTTTTCTTATTACATCCCAGCACATAGCCGATAGTGTTCTCACTACTTCTGACTCTTCTTATTCGAATTCCATTCTCATCATAATTCCATAGAAATTCTTATAAACTAACTACAGACAATCATAAAGCTTACCTAATGGAATATTTCCATTTGCCTGAGTACAAATCCTTTTCAATAAATGTAATGTTAATATGTCAGCAGCTGTGCTCGACCAGCTCTACATTCAATGTTAGCGTTTACAGATAATAAAGTAATAATGGTACAACTGAACAATAAAAAGGAACTGTTTCAAGAATTACTTTATATTCATTTCCGATTCGTTTCAATTTGCCACGTACTACTTACTACCTGCGTGTGACGTCGTGTGGTGCAAGTACGGCGGCGCATGCGCAGTCGTGTCCAATCGGAGATGAGTCGCGTGCGCACACATTATAAACAGATTAGCGAACGAACTCGCGCCAAGACAATTGTTTACGGACCATTTTGCATTTGAATAATTTAGATAGATTGCTGCCTACGACAAGAATCACTTAAAGAATGTCCTGCGGGAGAGCGGGACAGGCGGCGGCGATGCGCCGACAGAATTATCTGCACGCACGACTTTATTAACTCTCATTTCCTTATAACGAGCTATTAAAGTGGCTGGAAGTGACAAAAGTTCCGCCGCGCTCCCCCCACTCGCACTACTTACACTAAAAGCTCTCTCAGATGATAGTTAAAAACAATAGTTTGTGGGAATCAATATTAATTATGATGGTCCGCGTATGGGAGGATGGGGGGAGGGGGGGGGAGGGGAGCGATGGCGCAAATGATAAAGTTTGTATTTTAGTAACGCGGTTATGGGGAAGTTGCGCTAATCTGATCACGCGGCTCTGTGTAACGCGCCGCCATTACTCACTGTCGCTCGCCAATACTGCCACTTATCGCAGTTCAATATTTATTGGTCAAATGTTTATTAGACTATTATTAATTGGAATTGTCTTTGTTGGAATGTCTATGATGTCCTATAAGAGAGATTACACTCGTCGAACAGTACTAACTACTAACTAGCTGTGGATACTTATAAGATAACAAGTTTGTCTGCATTTCGTGCCAATCTAATTAGATAGTTTTTTTTTCATATAGATCACACACAATACATGATACTTATGAACGTCAAGCAAAGTTAAGATTTACAACGATCAAATAGAGTCATAATAGTATGTAATACAAAATATGACAGTCAAATATTTTTGTGACGTTCTAATTAGGTATATGCTATACGAGTACCTATTACTTTTTACACATGTCAGTTTTTTGTAGGAAATACCTTAGATAAAATCAATTATTCTAATTCTTTCCATTTCAGCTAAAGTAAAACAATGAAGGGTATAAGTATATACCATCCACTGAACAACGATTCTTACATAATATGTTTCAGAGTCCAAGAACGCTGTCGTGGTCCAACATATCATCAGTGAATATAATAATATATTTGTAGAATGTATTATTCAATCAGTGTTGCCATGTTTATTTCACATTAACCGAGAACTACCGCGAAGTATAAAACAATAGTTAATATTCATCGCACAAACTGTTCAATGGTTCACAAAATCAACCGTTTAACGTTTAGTTATCGACTACCGACACCACCATCTTGTACGGCGAGTCCTGAGTACGTCAACGATAGGTACTTGTGGGTACGAACTGTGTCTGACACACTGAGATAGTATTGTCGTACCTAATACGAGTATAGAAGAATATTATAAGTCAATAAGAAATAGAATAGGAAATTTAATTTTGGCTAGAAAAAATGGTACAAAATTGCTGTTACATTATAAATCAGATCCTCATATTTCACCAGTTTTGGCGCAAATATTACAATAATAAGTACAACATAGGTAACATACTTCATATAATTTTAAACTAAAGTTTTTTCTTTTCAATCCTCACTGTATGTCGCTCAGCGAGCCAAGGAAAGGGCTATACTCGGAGTTTCCCTGCGTGATTGAATCAGACAGAAATGAGGAGATCCGCAGAAGAACTAAAGTTGTCGAAATAGCTCAGTGAATCGCATCGCTTCAGAAGCAGCAAGCTTGCAGAAGTGATGGCTGATGGAGCAAAAAAATTCTCGAGTGGCCACGTATTGGAAAGCGAAGCGTGAGGTGGCCTCCGCCAGATTGACCGAGGACCTAGCAAAGGTTGGTTGTTGTTGATGGCCGTTGGTTGCGGACGGCATAAAATCGCTCGCTATGGCGGAAATTAGGTGAGGCCTTCGTCCAACAGTGGACGTTATTGGGCTGGTATGATGATGAAATTGATATTGAATAAATATTTAATAATAATTATATTATATGTCGATAAATAATTATAACTTTAATTCAAAAAAATCTTTGATTGTATAGTAAAAGTTATGTTGTAATAACTACATTTTGTGTTGTTTTCTCATCTTAAATAATGGCAATTCTCATGAAGACTTTATTAAAAACCTTTATACACATCACATAACAAATATTTAGATTTAAAGAGATGTTTTGCATGCAGGCATTTTATAATCTAGTGGGAGTTTTTTTTCCCTATGATCGACATGTCACGTGCAGTAGTGAATTCATTGGAAAACTTTTAACATGAAAACCTAATTATTTCCATATTATACAAAGTTGCCAGTGTGAGTGTGTATTGAACATTAACGATAACATCATCATCATCATCCTATTGCAGTCCACTGCAAAAAAAAAACGATAAAATAATCTAATCCAAATATTAGTCTGTCTATTAGCTATGCGTAAGTAACCTGTGCCACACGATTTGTTATGTAGCGTAAGTACCTACAGCTGCAGTACTAGTATAATGCACGGCGCTCGTCGTCTGGTGTATACTTATATGAATTTTCCAATTAAGTAAATGGTAAGTACGCTCTTATTGGAATAACAATTTTCAAGGAACATCGTGTATATCGGTGCTTCGCTAGATGCGCCGGTAATTCCAACTAAATTTATTAGAAAGCCGATCGCGCCCTTCTCCGCTCGCCAATTTACTAATCGTAACTCATCTACGATAAGCGCACGGTGCGGCCCCGCGCGGCGCATTATCGATAGCGCATCACAGTAATAAGGAGCGAGATTGGAGCGCTTTAAATAATATCGGTAACGGCGGCGACGGCCGTTCACCGCGCCGCCGCCTCCGAGCACTCCAGTCTTGTAGCAATACTGCACCACACCGAGCTTGTTGCTAGCCACTGGACCTACCTAACTACCGGAAGGTACTGAGACTGTACCACAGTATATGTATAGATACAGTGCACTCCACAGGATTCCTGACAGCAACGGTTCATTATGATTCAATATCATAATATAGAGATCACAATGACAAATTTCTTGAAGCAGTTCATCACGGAAAGTATCTTCGACTATCAGAACATCAAAGCTAAAGTACAACAGCAAAATACTACCTACGTGAGCAGCTCTTTTGTGGACACACTGATGATAACAAGAAGATCTGTCGTTCTGAAGTAACAACAGTGATTTCACGTTCTACAAGCGTTCTTACTCGCGGAAAACTTGTAATCGACAATATTGTACCGAACATTATTGATGCGAGTACAAAATTAAATGGTTGTAATAGTCCCACGAACTAATCACAGCTCATCTGATGGGATCTAACTAAAGTGTTCTGTACAATCAGTTGCACTACTCATAACTCACTGGAAGACGCAACATCATTAAGGCTCCACGCCTACCGCAACTTCACCAGATCCTAGACACGTGTATTGTTCTAGCTCGAGTGCACTAGTATGATACGTTCCTATATGAAGCCGATTACGAGAACCAGAATACATTATTCCTCGGTCCTACCAAAATCGTACTACTTCTGCAAAAAACTACAGTAGATTAGTGAGAACATTAAATTGACATGTTGATGCAAATTCCTGATGAGGTCGTAGAATTATAGTAATTTGGATTGTTCTAGTTCGCTATAAAAAGATGAAGAAGTAAAGATTAAAGAGAGCCATTGGAGGAAACCAAAGAAACAATGATTTTCTTCTGATCGAATGTGTTCAAAATATAAATTAGCAATAGCAACCAGCAAGATACACATGCTAATCATAATTATATTTTAATTATATTCAGTATGTGGCTGGTTGTGTTGGCACATGTAGAGGAGGGCGTGGTGTCGCGGCTAGTTCTCACGGCGCCAATTGATCGCCGACCAATTATACAATTGATGATGTGCAGTGTGTATCCAGCATCCCCCCGGAGCCCGCGGCTCCAGCGCCACGTTGAGCTTGGGAAGTGCTGCGCTACACTCAGGCGCACTAATTGTTGTGGGTTTTTGTTCGTCCCTCGTTCCCACTTGACGCGTCACAAAACCACTTATGTACTAATGCAACTCTCCCACAATGCCTATTATCTTAATCGCTGATCAAAATGACAATTTAGCAGTTTCTTGTGAGATAGTAATGAGTCAATGTGAGTGGCGACAGATGCGACACTTTCTAAATATTTACTAAATGTTAACCTAGTGTTACCCCTAGCATGTATGTCAGTCATTATTTTGAATGGTGATGGACCAGTCAGCAGCCTCTCTGTTGTAATGATTAATATTGTTTATACAATGACAAGATTACTACACCGAGCTTCAGAAAGCCAGTTGGTACTAGACTAACCTTATTATTGTGTCTCAGCTCGAAGCTGATTGTACAGACGTACATACAGCTAATTAATGTAAGGGTGATGAGAGAGTATCCTCGCAGTGCATAGTTATGGCCAATTTTGTTCTAATCCCAACAATAAATTGTGTGGAACAAAAAGGTCGGCGCCACAGAGCGCTGTACTAAATTGTGGGTTCGAAGTATCCCTGGTATTGTTGTTAGTCGCTCGGTGATTAATAAACGACGTCTTAGACCCACAAATCACAATGAGAGCGAGCGGCGCCTGTGAGCTCGCGCCAGTGTGTGTGTGCCCTGTGTACACACATAAGCGCCAGTGTGTGCGTGTGTGTGTACACACACATGTGAGAGTGTGCGCGTGCGCTCGTACGCAAATTATTTAATTGCCGCCGCTGCTCTATGGTTATACGCCATAAATCTAGCAGAATCATCCGCGAATTATTCAAAGGAGCCGCCTCCATGATGCAGCGTCGTGTCTACACTAACTAGTCGTGCCGCCCGGCTCCGCGCGACGCACTAGACACTACGAGGAGGTACTGGAGGAGATATCGCACCCCATTGTTACGCAATCCGAGAACAAAGCTCTAGTTATTTGCGGCTGTCGCGCTTGATTCATAGCGTTCGTTTGTCCTTCCTGCTGTGTCAGGTGATAGCGCTATCGACGCGGGCGCACAATCGCGCTCTATCGTGCCATCTGCGTGAAATATTCCACCGTCGCCACAATGCTCTCCCCTACAGACAAACTTCACCTTTGCACCCGAGAGCGACTTTATTGTTAGTGAAGTAGAGTCGATTTGGCATCGTATCACCTACACGAGTACCGTGGTGGTGCAATAACGACCTGCGGCCGCGTAATTACGCGGCCGCAGGTCGTTATTGCACCACGCGGTGGCGTGAATTCACGCCACCGCGTTCATCATGCAAAGTGGCCGCACGTACTCGCGCAAACAACAATCGACTCTGTGACACTTCGGTTCGTTTTCAATGTGCTTGGCGAAGATTTATGTCGCGGGGGAGTTTAGCGGAATTTGAATTTAGCTTGGTGTGGTCGTCGGTGCGCAGGCGTCGAGCGGCGCAGTGCGGAGCGCGGCGGTGGACAGATACGCATCGTCTTGTTAGCGCTATCTGATGGCCGCGGCTGTAATTGGCACCGGCCTGCGCGTGCGCACACCACACTTATACAAAATGAATTTTAAAAGCATTTTATCAATATTTATTCACTAAAAGCGTCATAATGGGCGCTTGTAACGCGACACAGCGATAACTGCGAGACGCGCGGACGCCCGCGCCGCGCCGCACTATCTACAATGTCTCGTGTAACGTGTTACCTGTCGCGTGTGCTCAGAGCCTCGTACGTCGCATGTCGCTCGTTATATCGTCGTAGGTCAGCAGAGTGATTTGTCTGCCATCAGTGTGGGTCTAATATATCTAACATGTAATGGTGCTGGCAGGAGCGCCGCGGAGGTGTCGACATATTATTTGCATACAATGCGCAGGCGCCGATGTCCCGCGATACTGTTGCAGTTCGCTCGTAATTGTGCGCCGCGCACTGTCGCACTCGCTTTTTTCATACTCTACTACGATTATTGTCCACTGTAGACAGAATTTATTTATTCATACTTTCAAACGTGTTTTCAAATGTTTATTAGATACATTAGAGAGAAAATTTCAGGAGAAGATCGGTAATTACAAATATATAAGTTGAACCCACCACTACTAGATACATATACTGGGTGAAAGGGGATTGCTCCGTACCACAGAACAGAGATAGGTTTTTTCCGTACCTAACACTAGGGACAGTGACGCGTAGAGCCAGAAGTGCATACCTACTTAGCTACATTGAACATTACATAGAAACTGCGGATCATTGACCTTTCCACTGACCAATCAGCAGCTTATTAAAATTTTTAATGCTACAATAATTTTCTTTATATCTTTACAACCACGTGGTTAGTCAACGGGCCCGCCTGATGGTAAACGGTTACCGTAGCCTATGAGTGTCTGCAACACCAGGCTCATCACGAGCGCGTTGCCAATCAATCAATTCATAAAGGAGTTTTTAAAGGGTCCTTTAAAATCTCCTTTATGAATTGATTTGATTCTAAAAATTCCTTCAATAAAATTGTTGAACCAGTCTCTGTACCTTCAGATGCCACCAGAACCACACAGATATAGATAATGTTAAAGTTTATAGATTTGTATGCAACCATCTCTCTTCCACCAGTCCCATCTAGACTAACGATTTTCTAAGAGCCTGATAAGTTAAAACATCACCCCGCTGCTCACAGGAGCGGGGCAGTAGGGTAGGTGCATAAGTAAGATGTCATAAACTGACATAATAGTAGCATGTTCTTACGTAACCTTGGCCTTAAGCGCTTAATGGCAGATAATGCGCATGCGCGGCGCGCTCGCGAGTGACATTTGCGCTACAGACAAGCGCACAGACAGGTGTGTCTGACCTACTCCCCGTTACAATACATTCATATATTAATTATGAACCCGTTTTAGGTTTAATGTATTGTGTTTGTTATAATAAAATATTGAGAATAATTATTTACTTAGCTGATATTATTTTTATGATAGTTATTTAATTTAAAGGCGAAACTCACACTCGCTAATATAGATTGTGTTGTACGGATATCTGTATCGTAAATAGGTCATCATATAAAGTTTCAGCGGAGTTTACCAACATGGTTTACTCGTGACTGTATGTATGTTGTACGGGTTCTTCAAATGACGGTTTTTAAGGTTCGGCAATGCTCTCATGATGCCCCTGACTTAACTAGCGTCGATAGACGACCGTTTACCATCCCTCAGGTCGTACGTGTGTTTGTCACCGTCGCCGCGTCGCGCGTCGTGTTATAAAAAGCTAGGAACAAAACGCTTTATTGAACAACTAGGTACATAATATGTTGGTGAAACACACATCATCCTAACTACCTCTACAATGACTTGTCAAAATATTGTGTTTGACGTCACTCGGCGCTCGCCACTCATGCGAATGTTACTTGTACGAGAATAGCGCGTGACGTCACAGCGCACCCACCGACCGCGACACTCGCTAATCCGAATTAATTCCGACGAATAAAAAAAGCGCGCGATGTCGGTGCGGTCATTGATGCGCAGGCGCATACAATTGTGAAAGATGCCGACAATTGGCGCCGGACAAGTGGAATATGTTCACCGAGATGTGGGTAATTAGAACACTACGACACCGCGCCGCATGTAAGTACCTAACACTAACTGTTTGTATGTTTTTGTCGAACAGGAAATGAAGATGGATGTGAGACATCTTACTAATCGGCTATGTTCTATAATATTGTGTATTTGAAGGTCATGTTTGCGCCACGTGACTGTGTTTATTATTCTTTTTTCTTATCAATTGAACTGATGACAGATTCGCTTGTTGTTTATCAAATCCCTCAGAAGGCATCCAACTTGATTTGACGACTGCTATATTTAGTAGTAACTGAGTCTAACGGGTTTACGATTGTAAGTGTTATTTTAAATTATAATTCTATGGGCCTCTGTGTGTTGGACCTGTCTTCATCATCATACTCGTATCAGTCGCAAGAAGTCCACTGCTGGACATAGGGCTCTTAAAGAGATTACCAATAGGGCCGGTTGCATGTGGCCTGCATCCAGTTGGACTTGAGTCCCCGCGTAATCCTTCCAAAAGAAAAAAGAATAATAATAATAATATAATATAATATTCTACCACATTCACACAGCGCGATCTAGTCCCAAAGTAAGCAATTATATTTGCTTGTGTTATGGGTACTAAACAAGGGGGGATCGAACCTACGACCTCCGGCTTAGCAGTCAGGGTCACTAACCACTAGACCAACAGGCCAGTCAAAAAAAAAAATGAATGCTTATAATGTTGGTCTTTAATATTGAAGAGTGCCATAAATCCCACCGCATTGATCGTATGTATTGTTATTAATTGATATTGTAGTGTGTTGTATCTGCTGAGCGGAGACAGTGACGGTGTCATTATATCTATTGTGTTGTCAACTTGTCACTGTTGTATGTGCGACACTACAAGTACCTACAGGTACTAGGTACTACCGACCGACGTGGACGGTGACTGATTACAACAAAACATGGCTCATTAGCTTACATTGTTAGATAGGAAGTGCTCATTACCACTTGCACTCAAGCACATCCAAACATTTCGTACGACTTTATGGAATCTTTACTGCACATCAACATTATACATATAGGTAGATACGAAAGTTAGGGTGGATGGATGGATGTATGGATAGATGGATGGATGAATGGATGGATGTAGATATGGATGGATGGTATACCTGCTAGGTTTGTGTGTACCGGATAGATATGTGTGGCGACGCCGAAAACCTACCTTGCTAGTCGTGCCTCAGGCTCGAACTAACCTCCTGGCACAGGCGCCGCTGACGCGCGCCATTGTCACACTTAACACGATAGCAACGGAAACGGACATATTCAGTAGTGCTCTGAGTGAATTCACAAGGATAGCTTTGTTTGTTATTTGTTATAAAAAATAACTGGAATTGAATTAGGTGTTTAGAATTAAGTCAGATGGCTGTACTATCGCATTAGGTTAAGTTACCTGTAATGATAGTATTTTGTGAAAATAAATAAATAAATAAACATTATTTTTGCAACAATAAAAAAAATATTTCCGAATGAGCTTATAGTTGTTTACAGTTTAGGTGTTACATAGATATCCTTAGGTTCCAGCTGGCTGTTTGTTACTCAATCACTCAGAACGGCTGTAATTTATTAAAATTATACTTAGTCTGGAATAGTACATGGCTACTTTCTACCGAGATGTAGAAAGTTAGTAATGATAAATGGGCAAAGGCCTCTTATATTGAGAGGGTTGAGATGGACCGCAGGTGGTGCGTTCTATCCCCGCATATGACAATATCATATTATATTCTTTCTTTCTTTCTTCTTACATAGGTATTTGTGCGGTTTGCATTAGTTGTTCTGAGACTGAGTTCACTTTGTGTACATTTGATTGTAGGCCGCGGCCTTATCTATGATTGTTCTATATATTGCTCGTGTTTTTAAATGGTTTTATTTGTGTTAATATTATTATGTATGATGAAACATAAATATATTGACCAAAAATATTCATTGACTTCAAACGATGTGTGTATGTATTAAATGAAATAATAATAAAGAATATTTTTTGTTAATAACATGACATAAGTTAATCTTTTTTCGTGACTAGGTAAGTACTCTTAACTTATTCTTGCAAACAACATATAAACTGCTGAAGACACATTTTACAGACATGACAGACTAAACTTAGGTCCGTATCGTACGCAGTAACTAATGAGTCCCATCGACTTGAATTTACTACGAGAGTGTGTCAAGTTCAGTGTCAGCGCTTGCGCATGTGCTCCGGTTTGATGGCCGACACGTATCATGACGTGATGCCGGTTTGAGATTAACTTCCGTATAAGTTTCACTTCTCATATATTCACTATGTACAATATTATTTTATTAACAAGACATGTAACACAATGAACACTCACTTTGACTTTCAATCTTTTCATAATGTCTGTATTTGCGTTATTTTTTAACTCTGTAATAAATAAGCGACTCCATTGTATTGATGGTAGTGAATAGTGATTGGTGATAAGTGCACAGTACCTAACACAATCCTGGCGAGTTTTGTGTGTTGTGAGTAGTAACATTTGCGTAGTGACAGATGCGCGTGAAATCGCCGCTAATGGCCGCTCCGCTCCCGCACCGCTCCGCTCCGCACCGCACGGTGTCGCTGCCACATCTGCTGTCGCACATTAACGGCCGGCTAATCTGTTCGCTATTAAAGTTTTATCTCTCAATTAGTTAAATGTCATTCACAATGAATAAACTGCCCTTTTAATTTGGATCCTATTTAGCGGTGTACTACTCAAACTGACTGTTCTACGTCAAGTTATTTTGCGAACAAGTAATGCACCGATCGTGTTTACGGGCAGACGCAATAACGTATCTGTTAACCCTTAAAATATAATACATGACGTAGACCCGTTACAAACATTTAATTACCTATCATCTCCTTTCATCTGCTACATGGTGTATGAACTACAATGCCGTTTGTCGTATGTCAGTTGGTCAATCATCCAGATGGTCACAATGAAGTTATCTGTAGATATAAATTTTCATTCAGTCACGGTGTGTAGTTAGATTGTTGTCAGACATGAATGGTGCCGCGGCGATGTCTAATGTTTGGTTATTGGTATCACTTGTGAGGAGCACAGGTTAAGTGATAATGGCTCTGTGGAAGTACGCTATACTAAGTACCTACTAGACTTGTGTCATGTCCGGACATAGCTGTCACAAGATCAAACACTTCCTACTCCATATAATAGGTTTTGAGTCTTTGAAGAAACAATTGTACTGTTTATTTTGTCCCTGAAGATAAATTAACTGATAAAATATATTCCTAGTTACGACGAGTTTTGACTGGATCACTTTTGATAAACTATTTAGTTTTGCAAAGGATCATTCAGAAACAACCTAATTATTTTAGAAAATAGTAGGTATTTCCACCTTATGACGAAGATTTACAATTATGTCGTTGTACAGAACATACTCTGCGGCACTCATACAATAATAATATAAAAGCAGTTCGATGTTCGTGTCACTTTAGGTATCTACTACGTCAATAGTTTTGTCTGTCACGCACGTTGTGTCGACTTCATTAACGACAATAACGGATTAAGCCACAATTAGTCGGGCAAACTGTGTATGTGTGTGTACATGTTTGAGTGTGGACGCACCACGACCTTTCCCTAAAACACACACTAATTAACATCAATAATGCATTGTGAAAGGGCAAGCGCTCCGTGTGTGCGCCCGCGCATCATTTATCACCGACTTACTGCGCTTACTTCGACCTGACGACTTTGCAATTTAATTGACATAATATGTCTATTTATGAAATGTATTTTTCATATATGATATGTCTAAGCAAAATTGACCAGCGTGTTTATTCCACAGATAATGTATTCAATGCGTGTAATATCGTGAAAGAATAAAGAGAAATCTGTTCTCAATATGGCGCTGGATAATGTACATTATGAAGACATGCGTTACTCATTACTATTCAGCATAATTCTCGCTCGCCTGCATAATCCGTCCACTTAGCGCCTGCGCGTGTGTGTATCGTGCGCAGCGACGTTTACGCGCGGGTAACTCCAGATTTGAATATCGTATAACCTCGTCAACTGCGGCGTACACAAGACGCACGCTGCGTAACTGGTATCCTCGAGGAGTACCTTCACATCGATCGTTAACATTAAAAAGTAAAATTTGAATGCAACTGATGCATGTTTACATAACATTGTTGGTGCAGTGAGAGCGCTTGTTCGTATGTTAACAACGATATAAAAAGCAGATGAACAGAGAAACACTTTTAATGATGCTTCACCTCTCGGCTCAGGGTTGGTACCATCGCATATTTGTCATACAGGCTTCTTAGCTAAATTAAACACGAGAAATCGTTAAGAACATGATAGGGATGATTACCTGCCAACACAACGGCAAATAAAAATTAAAGGTATATATGTATATTAGGTAATTTATAACAAAGTTTAGAATTTTCTATATTTGTTATTCTGTTTCCCTATTGCAAATTTAAAAATCATTAATTCGTTGCATAAAATGACATCAGCTTATAATCTGAAACTTTGTTAGAATCGTAAAAATAAGCTTCGGCCCCACCTAGTAAGTACATAGTTATATGTTCATAGTTAACATAAATAGGTAACTGACGACAAGACGTTTAATAGATCTCTACCTACCCCTTCTGGTAAAGAGGTGCTACATTATTATACTTATTATACGTACAGACTCTGTGTTACGTATATAATTTAATTTTAAAACAAATGTAGCAACCCTGGCGAGGTACAGACCTCGCGAGACAAAAACCAAAATGTTCACGGAAATTACCGACGGTTAATGCAAACGCTCCCGTTTTGTCACCACACACACACACACACGTGCCCTGTACACACGACACCGTGACACACACACACATATACAATCACATATTTAATTGTGATGAGGAGTCGCCAACGTGCGATATTCACAGTTTTTGTCTAATTACACCAAACCTGGTGACAGACCATTTAGAATCGTGTGAACACTTTTTGACTATGTCACAATGTCATTTGAGAATCTTATCGACGTGTTTGTATTTAGTGGTCAACTGTTGTTATTTTGAATTTTCACGAGTAGTTATTAATTTAATAGAACATAATTGCTTGTTCGTTGAGTACGTAAATGAGCAGCTAGAGTACCTTAGGAAGGAGAGAGAGAACGGAGAAGTAGTGAGTAGGCGTGTTATAAATGTTGGCACATCTATCATCTCGTCTTTGAATTGACGTGGCGATGGCGTGGCGGTTAAGGTGCTCGCCTCGCCACTAACATCGCCGTGCCGAGTGACGTGGGTTCGACTCCCACATGAGACAAATATTCGAGTGATTCATAGATATTTGTTTTGAGTCTGGGTGTACTTTGTGTGACTTGTTCCCTAGAGCGGGCGTCTTTGTTTTTAAAAAGACTTTAGGTCAGTTAAGATCTTAGGTCTGTTCAACATTCTACATAGCTACAGTATCCGAGGTAAATGACTAGATGATTGAAACTAATATATTGTTGGTACGGATCATCTGTCACAAATCTACTTTATATTGTTGTTGTTTCATGTAGATTGTGAACTCGTTATACTTAGACAAAGTAAGTGTTAATCACGATAACGCACAGGCTCCGTGACGACGTGCATCACTTTCTCCGCACGTCCGTTATCTGACACAACATGCATATTCATTCTCACGGTGATACACACGTGCTGCTGCGCGTGGGAACACCAGCTATCGGCCGACTATCGGGCGACTATCTTGCGGCTACCAGCACATTGTCGACACTAACAGTCGCAGTCGTGCGAGCGATCGTGTCGCGATACTTGTGCCACACGTCTATGTCTGTCTGTACACTGCGCAGCGCAGACAGTGACCCACTCAACTGTCTGCATTCTTCTGTGTGTGTAACGTTAGATGTAAATCACCTGATGCTCATATTCCAATGTCCAAAAAATTACCACATTCACAACGTCGTCATACAAACCAACTCGGAGTATAGATTGACGTTGTTTGCCAGCTTCTGCTAATTGAACAATTTCCAAATTTCTGCTTGTTAAAAGCTTATCTATCTTATGTTCATACACAAATGCCGAACCTTACAAATGGATGTTCTTAATCATCTTTTATAGATGCACTTACACACACTAAGACTTATGATGCTGATCTGATGATAATACAAAGACCAATGTACATAACATACTAATATATTATGTACCTAGTTAACATCTAAATTACCCATTTTCGCAATATGTTAAAATTTCAGAATCTAATAATAATTGTTGTGACATTAATGTATTGTGCAGTTAACAAAATATTGTGATAACCTTATCTAGCGCATGAGTCACTTTCGGGAGTGCACTAAATTATGAAGCTGCGCGTGATTTATCTGCGCGCGCGTCGATACCGCCCGGCGACCCCACCTCGCTCGCCTCTGTACCAGCTAAATAAACAGAATCGCAACTGGGATTTGTCCACGAAATATTATGGCACATATTATTAGTTGTAAATAGTTCAAGTAATATGAAGACAACGCAAGACAATTGAGTGCTAAAATGTTCAAACTGATTTTTTAATTTTATTATTAAGATTAACCATGTTCTTATTGAGCACTTATCACTCTAACGTTTAGGGTGGAAAGCCTAAACCTTAAATAACTTAGGTACCCTGAATGCTTGGCGACATTAAATAAAATGTTAAGGAATCCTGCAGTGTTGTGGTGTCTCTGTGTAGCTTGCATTGTGTTCCGGTTGTGTGTAGAGATCCTGGGAGCTCGATATGATATAATTAAAACGCTCGGCGGAGCACGAGCGCGCGAAATATTACCATACACCGGCTGTATCGGCGCAGGCGCATCGACACTCGCCGGCCCGCACTACCTTCATGAGCTTACAATATTACCAAACTATTTATTATAATATTTAATCCACAAAGATAACCTCAATTAAAATCATTACGCTTATCACGCTATTTATATTTTTTTTTTTGTTTTCTTTAATTGATATTTACTTATTACGAGTCGATCTTTAAAGTTTTAGGTTTTCGCTTTAGATAATCTTATTTGCTTCCTAAAACTCGAGCTACGAAATGAAACAAAATTTTATTGTAAGTAAAAGTAGTCAGACAAAATAAATTTCACATTTACGAGTGTGTGTAATTAATAGTATGCACATATAATTATATAGATTCCCAGATATATCATCCGTGACGCTACATTAAGTTATCACATTTTTTAGTGATTCGATACAACACAATGATCTAGTGAGTGGCTCGTACGAGCTGTTGTCGGTTCATTGTTGTGCGGTGGTGCTATGTACAGCTACGTTGTTTATCGATCATTCTAATCGAGAGCTCCACGCTCGATTGCCAATCATTAAGTTGGCGATGAGCCAGTCTTTGAGCTCTGCATCCACACGTGCTCAAGTGTTCACTACGATGTATAAACCTTTATATTACTCAGCAGTTAGCACTTTAATAATGCCACTTCCCTGTGTCGCGGGGCAAGAAATCAGAACAACTAAGTGCGGGATTGAACCCACGACATCTTGTATCTTATACTGCAACAAGTATACCAAGGAGGCAGTCCAAACATGTTCTTTGGTGTTGTTGACATTGGACAGTTGGACAATGTATGTGTCAGTTCTGAGTATCGCACAAATATTGTAATACTCGTCGTTAGCTTCACTGTGTATGTGTAGGGCTGCCCTACGTTATACGTCGTGTATCAGTACTACGAGTAGCACATACAGCACATTAACATGTCTCGATCACTGATTTGAAGTTCCTGTGCTAGAGAAAATCTATGGTCTCTCTTACGCATCAACAACGCATTAATGCCCCACAGCTGGGCTCGGGCCTCTTCTCCAGAGAGCTGAGAGAGTTTAGGACATAATCCACACACGCTGTATTAGTGCGGGTTGGTAGATCAGACACACACTCAGAATTTCTCCTAGGGTATGTAAGTTTCCTCCCGATGTTTTCCTTCATCGTCAGCAGATAGTGAGTCACTTGATTAGCACATACAAATTTCACAATTGGTACTGCCGAACTTTGACCGCATCATTTGCATGCCGGTCACTTATCCATTCGTTCACCACCGTCCCATAAGCATTTAAGGAAGGCTGAACTCCGCCATGATCGCTAATGGATGATGATGGCAGTGGAAATATTGGCACATACCATAACCGGATTCTGAGGAGAAGGAGCTGGTGTGGCACGTGTCGCAGGACTTTTTATTCCCACACACATATATTATTCATTAGACATTTTAAAATATTTAGAGAGTATATCAGTTAAAAATTGTATTGTTTTCATTCCTAATAATTAATGAAATATATTCATTCAGTAACATAAGAAGCGTCTCAACTCATTAACTAATAACAAAATTAAAAGAGTACGTGTCGGCAGCTCCCTGCGCCTGCGACTCATATGTATTAGGAACTGCCAACCTTACTTTATAATGACTTATAAACATTGTAAATCGATTTCAAACGAAATCGATTGTAAAAACAATTGCGAGATCACTTCATATTCATGTCTCGCGTTTGCATTTAATCTGCGGCCGTTCGACGTTCGGAGCGGGGCTGACACCTGACGGTACCGAAATGTTCCAAGTTCACTTTCTGCTCAACATTAACAGAGTAGGCTGACTCATAGTAAGCACATGCCCTTAATACTATGAGTTACGGTCTATATTCCTTTGACATTTGCTGAGTGTTGTGGGCTCGAGTTGTGTATGCATGTCGCGCGCCGGCCCAGGTGCGCAGCTCGTGACACGCATGCGCACTGAGCTACCACACCACCCCCCTCCCCCCCCATCACTGATTCACTAAACATTAATATGCTCATTATGATAAACGCTGATCTGTCAGGAAGTGTACCAAACTGTTTATTGCCCACCTCCTAACATTAGCTTCAATCGGTTCAATAATTAATACAAGTGACATCCGCAGGTATGCTCGCAATATTAACATTCTCGTGGGACCTACATTATTGACGTATTGTAGTCAGTATTAGAAGTGACATTTATATACTTTATTGTTTTATATTTCCGCTGTAGAGCTGCACAGTTGCATGTAATGAGACATTATACTGACTTAATATATTCCAAGGTCGTCTCGTAGGTGCCGACACTGTCCATACTGGCGGTACACCTGGCACCTTGTTATACATATTAGGTACTGTTACTGTCAGCATACTTCAGCCCACAGCTGGGCAAAAACCTCGCTTCATAATTTCCACGCTTTTCTAAAGACTCTTTTCTTGGCCAAAGTAAAAAGCCTTGGCGTCCACAGCATATCATTGTAGTTCTTTCATTATATAGTTTTGAAGTTAAAGACTCTACCTTAAAGATTCTGATACGTGGATGTACAAAAACAAGTTAGTAATAAGCAGTGTTAAATCCATTATTGAACTGGAGCAATAATTTCCTTCTGGTGATGGAACAAGGCTATAATATGCCATCGCTCCTTTTCATCAACAGAATGTCATTGGAAGGAGGTGTAGGTGGTAGTAAAAGCAGTTCACATACACGTGGACTAGAGGAGAGAGCCGATCAACCAACTTGTTTAACAAGAGTGGCAACTGTAGCCTAGCCCGATTAGCATCCACCTCACGGAAGTAGAGAACCATACCTAGCAGTCAGTAGCCCCACTACTGACTGCTAGGTTATTATTGTTGGTGAAGAATTTACATTTAGGAGAGATCGATTTAACGGTTTTTAATAAAGTTTGAATAGAGTCCGAGTATCTAGAACTCGTAATGTGTCCATAAGTCGGTTGTCATCAGTATTCACAGTCTAAACCTCTGACGTGCAAACTAACCAACAGTACTAACACCAATCAGCTCCACATATCGTAGAGCACTCACCATTATTCAAATGTACCTGCAGCTCTGCGACCAATCAGCGGCCAGCGACATACCTCGCCAATATGACAGTAATGTTTGTGTCACTACAATACATACTTAGTAGCTATCTCACGTGGATTTTGCATGTGTATGGGAGAGTAATCACATATGTATAGTAAAGGTTCTCATCATATATTAGAAAGGATTATTTTTAAATTTGACTCAATATAGTGACAATAAATCACGTCCGTTAATATACATAAAGGTCGGTACGTGAATTAAATAATGATATATAGTTATTAGAATTATTATGTATGTGAAGGAGCGATTAGCATCGGTACAGCGAACTGCGGCCGGTCAGTGCGGGTGTCGCGCATGCGTAGCGCGGGTGAGGAGCGCGCGCAGGTGCCCGTAGTTCCGAGACTTGCTTCCTTCCCCGAAGCTCGACAACTCCATTGTAATAGACACACGCGACACACATACATATCACTCAATTAAAAGAAATATCACACAACCTTTGTCCACTACAACAGACTCGTCTTTAGTCTAAACTATTGTACTCATTACACTTGAGGACTGTTTGTATCTGTTAAAGCACTGACTGACAAATGAACGTAGATGATAGTGTCACTACAGCCACTGAAGTACACCGACCATGTGTGTGTGCTCTCGTCATGGATTTATTGAGAACCGTCAGTCAAGAGATTCTTAAGGAAGGAGTTGGGCTTTTATATGTAAATTCGACAAAGAGTGAGTGTTGCCGCTGGCGCTGGTGTTAACATTGTACCGTCACAAGCTGCTATATAAATTAGAGACTTTGCTGAAGAAGTATCTTCATTAAATCTTATTATAGTCCAAAATAAGGTTATTTTTGTTTGAAATTTTAATAAGCTTGCAGCATGAGACGAAGTAAAGAGTGGACATAGTGTGCGCGTATCCTGTGGGTGCATTGTGTGTGCAGCGATGCTATCGGCCGGACTGTGTCACACACAGGTGACAGAGCGCGAGTGGCGACACAGGCGTGCATTAGTATGGGTCAAACGACACTGTTTAGTGTGGGAGCCGCCGCTGATACTCATCGCTGGGTTCATCAATCACTGCACACGGATATTTAACAGGTGTTTACTGCTTTATGAGATCCTTGTCATACATTTTGATATTCGTGGCGCTCAGGTCTTTTCCGTTCCAATCTAGAGGTGGCGCAGGTGTGTCTGTCTGGATCTAGATTATGGTAGTATCTAACACCCCTCTAGGTTTGAGTTAACCACATAATTATGTAAGTGTGAGAGTGGTTAAGTTTTGTTAATTACAAAGATTTAATAACAAAAACGATGTGCATTCTGTGATTATTTGGTTGCGGTGCGATTAACGAGCGCAGTTTATGGCCTCGGCTCAAGCGTCGGCGCGCGCGCACCCTGCGCATGCGCAGAGTGGACGAGCGCAATTAAACACGATTACCGCTGTGTGTGTGCCGTGTCGTGACGCCGCACTGCGCCGCGCCGCAAAAGAAGCCTCTTGATAACCGTGCAGCCTAAAGATACTGCCTGCGATAAAATCAAAGTTTTTAATACATTATAAGGTAATTAAATGTGAACAATTTGACATACTCGATGCAAACGCGCCGGCGCGGGCGTCGGTCACACATCAAATATTTTACTCTTGTGAAATTCAGCGAACTTAATTACGACTTTAATAAAACTGAAGTAGGGATATTACAAGAATGTCTGGTACAAAACAAAAATCCTGCTATTACCAATGTAATGTAATTCAGATACAGAATTACGATTATAGCATTTTTTTAGATGACAGTAAGAATGATCTCGAGCTCCACGTAAATAAAACAAGAAGATGACACTAACTGCTCAGCTTATACCTGCCACTTTGATAATTGGGAAGCTGATAGATTTAACTTAGTAACCAAACCGTAATGACCAGAGGAACATGTAACCATGCAATGAATGCAGCATTTTATCAGTTCTTTGTCCTTTCACAAAACTATATAAACGTTTGTGGTCAAATGGATAAGGGACGGGCCGGCATGCAAAACATGCGGTCCGAGTTCAATTCCGACCGGCGCCGCGGCTGTACCAATGTGGATTTAACTTTATGGAATTTATATGTCTACTCAAGTGACTTCCATCTGCTGACGGTGAAGGAAAACATCGTGAGGATACCCACATATATTGTAGCACCCACACATACACATCGAATTTCTTCTGACTAGAGTATGTAGCATACGTATGTGTGGGTGCTACAATAGTAACTGGTCGATGTAACGCCTTTCATGAAAGCTAACCTAATAATTATAATAAACTATTTAAATAATGTTAAACACACTACACCCACTGGACAGAACATCTCTGTATACAAACAAAACAGTTTCGAAAACTATTCGGTCGTTATTTTAATTGTTACCCAGATAGTCTAGATACGGATTGTATGCTCTTTACGGGAAAGCTGTAACACATAGCTAGACAAGAAGTGCCTCTGATTTTATTAAAAAAATTAAGAATCTGTACTACTTACCTATGTTGTTCGAAGTTACGAGTAACAGTCCCAGTGTCCATGTCCCACGGTGTGAGACGCGTGTTCCCACGGGCGCGGGCGATGTTCCTCGGTACACAAAAACCTGAACACTACAGGTTCAGGTCCGGACAGTGCCTTGTATGGCGACCATATTTCGGCACAACTATTGTTGTCGTCCGGCTGCATTTTATGTCGCTCTTCAAACTGATACTCACTTAAAAACAACTAACACCATCGAGTATGTTGGACATTATGACTGCACGGAGGCGACTCGTTCAAACCACTTTGTTTATGATTGATTTGGGCTTTCTTTGCTTTATCAATCAATTATATCATTGTGATTATCTAAATAAAATGTTCCTAATGTGTTGTTATCAATTGTGAATAATTGCGATCTATGTATGCTGGTAATTTAGTATCGTGTACGTATTAGGTATATAACAAGTGACATGACTCTATCATTATATTATTTTCCTATCACATAAACTATGATTACACTCATTTGCAACAAATTGACACTCTGTTTAATTTTAAGACTACAAAACCCCCGTGCGTCATTAAGAAAATCCATAATTGTTAATCCTAAGTTATAATAGACATTTTATATTTAATGCAAAATTAATAAAAGTGGTTATTATAAATAATGTTCAGTTGGTCTAGATAACAGTTAGTGAGCATGTGGTGTGAATGAGCCGAGGCCGGAACGGGGGTGGTGTGTGGGGGTGAGGGGGGAGGGACAGGTCCCGTTACGTCGCGTGACCTTTGCGTCGGACGGGACGTGCTGCGCCCGCGCCGCTGCCGCTGGCCTTGACCCCGCACTTGTGCACTGGATTGCATGCCACTCGCTGAGCCACTGCACCGCTGCACCGGCTCCAACACATTACACACAGCTACACATTAGTCTCTTCAAATGATTATTATTGGCGAGTTATGTGAGCTTGTTCACTTGTATAGTTATTTGTTTATTCTTTGTCAGGAGCAAGATCGTAACACTGATATTGGTGCTTTCGATTGTTGTGATGCTGCGCACGGAATGAGATGAGCACTTCTATGACGGCGGGTTGTTAGATATATTATATTGATTAAAATGGGAAATGAAAAACCCATTAAGTACACCTTGAATAGTCGAAGTAACTTTTATCATCTTTGTTGGTTTTATACTTAATAATCTGTGTTGATCGGAGAGCAAAGAAATGATAATCCTAGACTTGCTAGTCGCATACTAGAGGTATAGTGTCTCTAAGTATGTACGCGTCCTACATAATAAGTACATATTAAATCGCAGCTGTGTCTACAAGTTACAATGTAACAATGGTTCCTGCTTCCGGCTGAATTTTAGTTATTGATTAATTGTTCGCGGTAATCATTTAGGAGGGTAGGTATAAGTTATTCGATATCTATTGTCGATAGACACAGGCACAAACTGCTAGTAGTGAAAAGGTTACACAAGAAATCATATAAAACGGTTCAACCTGTAGGTTGTTGCTAATTTCGCACTTTTGTTTATGATATTGATTTCTGATTTAGTACTTTGCATAATGTTTTACATAAACATCAATACGAGTATTATATCTACTTGACTGTAAACTGTTAAGTTTGTACGGCTTGCGCGGGAGGGGCGGGGGGGAGGGGGAGCGTGCCCTCGGAGTGTGAACATCAGTTTCACACGCGATTAGCTATCTACTTCATAACAACGAAGCGAACCTCACCACTAACTACATGTATCTTGCTACTGGACCTCCAACAACTAGCACACTTGCTTACCTATTGACAATGTTGGCTGTGATGGTTCACTTGGTAAGGTTTTGGTGGTAGAATTCGTAGTTGGCTTGTATTGTCGACGCGTCATTAGTACAAGGCATGTTGTAGGGTGTCAAATTCCAAGGTCTGGATTATTCTCCGTGTGTTGAGGGACTAAACACACAATGTGCTCCCTATCATCATCTTTTTCTTCCTCAGCATGTTCTGAGGATGAAGGGGATTAGGGGTGAGTGGCACATTGTATGTTTAATCTGTTAGTAGTGTCTTAAAATAACTGCAAATAAAATCTCATTCTTTATATTTGCTAGTTTCTTATACTCCTGCGGGGAGCATCAATTTGAAGGTGAATATTGGATGGTTAGGATAGTTCATCTAACGCAGGTCAATTTTGTTATTAAAGTATGATGTATGAAACGTATGACGTGTGCTCTAGCCATGGAATATTTTACAGATAAACTTAATTTCCTTTAATGACCTTACCTATTAACTTTTTTTTTATTTGGTTTGTACCCTAGACTAATAAAGCTGCCAGCTGAGTGACATACAGTGAGTTTGGACCGAACACAAAGTCACGCACATTGTACGAGTGTATTGTACAACTAAGTAGTAGCATGCTGTTTTATTTAATTCATTTGACCTTTAGAAACGTTCGATGTTATCGTTCAGGTATTCATACACCTCATGATCTATGACATATTGTTTTTCAATGCAATACAAAGTAACATATTTAGTATTGGCTTCTACTTGTTTATCATTTATTATATGGAGGTGTCGGTTATATTGTGAAGTTCGTGACCGGGACGCCTCCGTGCTCCAAATGACACGTATAGCCCTTAGTCCTGGGTACCACTGTATGTGACAATTGTGAAGTCAACTTGGAAGCCTATTGGACGTATAGGTACTATAAATTCTAACATTAGGACTTACATATTCTTTAGAAGAATGAACCTAGTTCCATTTATATTTCTTCAAAAATGAATAGTTGTGACCAAGTACTAGGTCTAGTATAATTAGGCAAATTAACTGGATTGATTCACGAGAGTATTTATAAACCGATGAAAATAAATGATAAACTAAATTTAATCAATAATAAAAACTACCTAAATGTATCATTAAATTAAAAAAAAAGGAGGAAAAATAAAAATTACAAATTAAAATACGGCATCATAAAATTAAGCAAAATGTTATTAAGATAAAATTAAGCATACTACATGTATTATCTTAGACACGTTACGGCGCGGCGCGGCGCGGCGCGGGTGGCGCGGCGCGGCGGCAACGTTGAAAAGTTTTATAAATGGAGCATTATTCTCTGACAGAATAAAGTTATGGATTGATATTTGTGTAAACGTTAATAATTTATGTTGTTGTTGTTGTGGTCACTCACGAGATCTATCAAAACTATCTAAATCATATTTGTAGAGAGCGCGACAAACAAAATGTCCTGTTAAATAACATCTCAAAACATAAGGGGGTGAGAGGGCCCCGGACACCCCCTACCTCCCATCCGCTCGGGACAGTGAGGAGGCAGGACTCTCGACTCGGACTGCTGCTGCTCTTTGTTTAATATCATAGCGACTAATGCCGACGGTTGTATAGTTTGCCTGCATTATTTCTAACTTTTATTGTGTTCAACTGCGTTGTTGTACTTGTAATACAAACAAACAAACTATCTATACAGTATATAGACTGATCTGACACGTCACTCCGGTGTTCACACGTTACGTGACTGTGGAACATTATTATTCTGATGGTCGATATGGATTACCCTTGTTTAGTCGAAAATCGCTTCGGCTAATTTTAGTTACAATAAAGTCATTTCGCATAGTTATTCATTTGACCGAATAATTAATTGGTCGAATTTTATTTAGCCTATTTATTTCTTTGAAATAATGTCATTTCACCGAATTTTAAAATGCACTAATTTTATTTAAACTAATGTTTCATTAGAATAATAATGATTTAGTCGAAAGATCGTATCGAATATAATAAATTTGTCACAATTAATGGGAGAAGCGCCCTAAAGTCGCTTCTGGCTTCGCGCTGTGCTTATGTCAACCTAGCACGCTCGTCGCTCCGCTCCTCGCTAACCTAAGCTGTATGGGTATGACCCTTTCTACATTACATTACACATTACACCAATTGCATATTCGATAAAATAAATGTTATACGACCTGAACATTACATCAAATGATCAATATACGTTTTGATCAATAGCGCAAATGTTGTTATCGCAAAAAAATATTCGATGAAATGAAAATTATGTTAATCGATATTACACAAAGTGATTATTTTCTTATGGCCGATTTCAATAATCTATCTATCTATGGATTTGGCTACTAAAGTTAGAATTTTGACACATTTTGTATGGAGCTTATGTCAAAATTCTAACTTTAATAGCCAAATCCATAGATAGATAGATTATTGAAATCGGCCATTAAACGTTGTTGTTCGAAATTTCGATTTTCGACTAAACGTTGTTAAGTATACCAAACAAGGGTAAACCAATATGCAAAACACTTTTACAAACCCAAATCTGAAAAAGAAAATTTATTGTGGAACAATAAATTTTCTTTTTTGACGAACAGATTTGTTGAACGAACGACACTTGACATGTTAACAATAAAATTTAGAAAGTACAAAAACAAAGAAATATTCATTAGCGATAGCTGCGTGACATTTGGTATTGTTGAAAGTTGACACCTGGTGTACCTACAGGAGAAGTGCGGAGAGCTAACATTATATGTAGTCCCACAAGAGTTAGGTCGCGATTGTACCTGCTGGTAGTTCACTCGTTTACTTTTTTTTTTTACCTTCAAAGAGAATTCGTGTAAGAGACGTAGGCAGTGTGTGTTGTGTCGACGGAGCTCTCTGCTCGTTGGTATGCCGCGCCGGCGCCGCGTGACTGCGTTCTTAACAGTAACATTGAATGTGTGTTTAAAGACGCAGGACGAATACTTCCTACGTAGAACTACACGTAGGTAATTGGCGAACATGTCCTCGGTGAGTGGGGAGATAACTAGGAGAGGGTAAGCAGACCTGCAGGCTGTTTAAATTACTGTCTTGTATAGCAGAAGGCTTTGTTATCAACTAATTTCGTTAAGGACTGTTATATCTCTGTTATTATATTTATTTATTTAAGACGTACATAACCCATAATTGTTAGCTAAGAGCTGGATTGTAAAGTAAATAAATATGATTATTATAAAAATATATTATCTATAAAAAACTTTAAAAAAGGGTAATTTTGGCGATAAGTTGTCTGGGTGCATTGGTGAACAATTTTGTAATTTGTCACACAGTCTAGAATAGCACATAGGCTATCATGTACCACGCAGGCGGAGACGCGGACGGAAGCTAGTCTATTATAATTATGAGATGTAGTTTCCACAAATATAATATGTATGTTTGTTTGTTTTGTTGTACAGTTACGTTAATTAGTGACACAAGTACAAGTACAATTACAAGTATGTATCTCAAAATTTAATAATTTGATAAATTAAATATGTTTATGAAAGTTTAGCCCTCCAGCTAAATGGTCCGACGACCTAAAAAAGGTCGCTGGGTCTGACTGGATGCGGAAGGCGGAGGACAGAGTGTAATGGCGCGTGTTAGGAGAGACCTACGTCCAGCAGTGGACTGCAATATGCTGAAATGATGATGATGATGATGATGATGATGAAAGTTTTCTTTCGTCAACGGTACCTGCTAGACATACAATTGGTAAAACATTATAAAGTTTGAGTTTCGTAGAATTGTAGCTACAAGGTTTTAAAAGTAATCACAACCATTTTCGTAATCAAAGTAACTGAACGTTACTTTCATAGTGTAAGTTAGTAGACTTTCATATAATTTCATTGTTGGGTCATCGTTTGTTGGGCTGTTTAAATTTGCTAAACATGTATATAGGCATGTGTGAGTGTCCTGAAAGTCGCTCTCGCACACAGGTGCAGGTTACTTGTGTATTTACACTCTCGTTATTCATTTGTAAAACTTGTAACATCGTCGGCTCCTCTCCTCTCTCCTCCCCGGTCTAGTCTCAACGTGTCGTCTAGTCATAATATCGATTGTGTTACAATCAGGTTTGTGTCAACAACACTATGACACTTACGACTGCAGTCTGCAGGTATTGACACGGGTTTTAAATACTTTATTCGACTTATTCATCATTTGGAGTTCTTCGGTTCAAAATATTATAACATAATATAGGATTATGAACCACCTTTTGTCTAAGTTAAGTTGGTATTCATTTATGATCAAACAAACGTTTGGAGTCAAGAGTGGCATAAATACGTCATTAATTATACATCACTAGTTCTTCTCTACCTACCACCACACCTTCACAGTATGATAATACCAATTTCTCTACAAAGTCTAGCTCAGCATCAGTATTTCATGATTTGCAACATCATCTAGTTCAATAAAAACTGTGAATAATGTAAAATTAAGGCGAGTTATATCAATGTAAGTAGGTACATATTCTGTTCGGTGGGTGCGCCTTATTTCGGATCTATTTTTATTTGAGTATCAGCCGCACCATATTTCATGTGAGCAATATTGTCTGAACAAGGCGTGTATTTAGATAAGGTAAGTTTACGGAGCTTATAAAGTACATGCACGGTCCAACCGCGCGGTGGACCGTGCGGAGAGTGTCCAACAGAGATTGCGTATCGTCGCGGCGCAGGCTCCGGCCCGCGGCCCGCGGCCCGCCGGACCATCCGACCGGACCGGGCGTGAGCCCGTCAATGAACCCGCCATCTGCACTCTGAACTCATTCAATGCGCTACCCAATCTACTTATATTTGCATTGGCTTTGGATACCAAACACTTATTAGACAAAATTAGATTTGGAATGTTGTGAAGTGTCCGGGAATGTAAAGGTTGGTGAATATAGCTAGAGATAGTAGAGATTGGCAATTATGCAAAGTTTCCGTTAAGTTCGGTAGGTAGGCAGGCTGCGTGGTGGGCATTGTCATCGCCGGTGATCTGTGGTGGTGGAGCGGAAGACTCGGAGGAACGCTTATCGAGCCGCACACGCGCCCTCCCCGCGCCCCGCCCCGCGCTGCCTCCCGCCGACTTTTCCCCGCGCGAATTTACAATGTAGCGAGTCCTCCTCCCCCACCCCGCGGAGCGCCCGCCTCCCCCCGCACACACGCGCATGCCATCACGCCACTTTGTGCTCTGTGATGTGCGACTGACGGTGTTGAATCCCGCGCGTCGCGGCGCGCTCGCGGTGTGCGTGAGATTTTCTCGCCTGGAAATTCTAATGCGCCGCGCGACTGCGATAAAAAATGAGCGGCTCGGGAAACGTGAATACATTAGTGAGCGAGACGGAGCTCGGCGTCCCGCCCCGCCCGCCCCCGCCGCCCGCCCGCCTAGCGCCTCCTCGCTATGTATTTTACACCGCTTTATATTTTGATTCCGTCTGAAAAAGGGACGGAGGCTCGCGTTATGTACGGTGCGCTTTAAGCTGTTAAATTATGTATCTAGGTGAGGCCGGGCGGCCCGCACCCCGCGTCCCGCCCCCCTAGCCCGCGCACAACGTTCCACTATAAATCCTCTTTAAGTCGAAAAGGGTTACTCTCGACGGATAGTTACAAAATTAGACGGCACATAGTGTTGTTCAATAAAATAAAATAGCGTGGGAATCTAACTGCTAATTAGTTCCGGCAGAAGGGTCGGCGTTAGATAGCTCCTGGTAATTGCGGCGCGTATAAAAAACGCGCAATAGATGCGCGGCGACAAAGGGTTGAGGCGTTTTTTGTATCGGCACGCGCGACCTTGCGTTTTTCTAAGAGTTTTTGTGCGAGATCTAACGCCGGCCGCGCACCTGTGGGCAAGGGTTGCGCGCGACACACACACATACACACGTACAGTGTACACACACAGGCACGGTGTACATGTACACACATGTCATCTGCGCTGTAACACGTTCAGTGCAGTGCAACAACAAACTGTGTCCACAAATAAACAAAAATTTTATAAATATTTAATAATCATGAAGTAAATGTAAGACATATTTTATAGCACTTATTTTTTACTGAAAGTTTACTTACTCTATGATACTAACCACCTGCACCGTTAGTAGGTATATCATATCATAGAGTGTTATTAATTATCCGTGTAGTGACGGTTTAAGAATACATAATGTCACTACCCCATCTCAACCACTGGGTGTCGTAAAAAGAGACTACGGGTGTAACCTTATGCAGACAAGAGCACTGCGAGAAAAGGAAAATTCTAAACAAACCCTATACCAACCCGTCTGGCCAGCGCTGTATAGTAGGATAAATTCCCTCCACATTCTTTGGAGGAGACCCATGCCCAGCAGTGGGACGTTTATGGGTTAAAATGATGATGATACTAACGGAGATAATGTCAGCAATCAAGCGGCACAGAGATACAATTGGTAGATACCTAATAGCTGTAAGTACATGTAAGAGAAAAAAGTCATAGAAAATAACGCAGTGATTTTCTTTCCCCGAATGAACTCTGATATTACTAATGATGTTTTTATAAAAATACTAGCAGACCCGACAGACGTTGTCCTGCATGATATACCAATCGATTGCATTTTTTTTATTTGTGAATCTGAACCATCCTCGATTCAACTTGAACACATACACAAAAATTTATTCAAATCGGTTCAGCCGTTTAGGAGGAGTTCACTGTCAACACACGTACAGAAGAATTATATATATATAAAGATAAAATAATAAATCAGTAACATAAGGTGTAACGATATGTGACTGATCCAAGTGTTGTTCTGTACAGAGGCGGCGCGAGCCGACGTCGTGGCTGGTGTACCCCGCGTCCCGCCTGCAGCGCCTGCTGCAGTCCGCGTGTCCCCCGCAGCGGCACCATGCGCAGGCGCACCGCCGGCCCTCCGTCATCACAGGTAACTATGACCCCCACTTACTGCAGGAACCTCCACGAATCTATTGAGTCTCCGAGTGCATATACTTACATACCAATTAAATTATTGTCTTATGAATGTGTAGTTATGTATACGGTGTTACATATCTACTTATTACGTGAATTATAACTAGACCTAATGTTTATTGGGCTAATTATTATTTAGCTTTATATGGCTTATTATTTAGTTAGAATGTATCCAGGTCCAGGAGAGACCTATGCCCAACAGTGGACTGCAGTAGGCTGAAATTATGTATCCAGGTACACAATGATTCTGGTAAACCTAGGATAGCATCTTACAATTCTGTTACAGTTTTCGCCTGGAATATAAAAAAGTATATAGATACTTATTTACTCCAAATAGCAAATGACTATAGTTGCTATTTGGAGTCCTATCTTATAAATTGATATCGTATAAATATGTAGTTATAAAGAGGATGTTTCCAGTCTATCAGGTATCTAGATTGAGTCATTCGACAGAAAGCTCCTAACACTCTACCTACCCAGGGACGGTACTATCATGACATGTGTGAGCATCAGCACCACCTCGCGGAGACATACGTGTAATAAATGAAGTAGTCTATTAAAATTGATTAGACACAATAATTTGTACTTTATTGATATTAGCGGTAACATTGATTATTTCAGTAATTAATTCATAAGTTGACCACTGATTAATTATTGATATCGTGTAATATTATTATTATGTAAACTCGAATCGTGAAAAACAAACTTAATTTTTCATTGATTTAGAGATGAATGCTTAATAATGAAAAATATTCTACGACGATCAGTGTCTGTCGTGTGCGATTTGAGTAAAAAACCTAACGGTTATAATACTTGGAAATAGAAACGTTTAGAAACAGTTTCTTCAAAGATTATAAGAAAAATTAATGTTGCTATTAAAATAAACATGGTACATAACAAGCAAACTAACGGCTCGAGGCATGTCCACAAAAAGTGCCACGACAGCTAGCAGCTCTCTGCACGGCAACCAACTGTATGTTATATAGTGTATACTTGAGCAGACATGCGGCTCTACTGTGAGGGGTGACGCGCATTATGTCCACTAGGTACTGCACAATGAGTTACCTAACATATTGGTGCTGGGCTTGGTCGCCACTGAGAACATTTACCTATAAAATACTACCTAATGGACAAATATTCACGTTTTTCTTCATCTTAGACATTAACCCCCTTATTACAAAATATGGACTAAGTATTAAACCAGGTTTAAATTGACATAAGCCATTGTTTTAGTGTCAAAGTTGTCAATTTAAACCTGGTTTAATGCTAGTCCGTGTTTTGAAATAAGGGGGTTTGTATCGAGGCAACCGTCGTTCCTAAGTACATTAAGTTGTGTTTAATCTCTTATCAATGTTTATTATACTCTTAATATGAATAATATAAATAAATGAGTTAAATATACTAAAATGATGCACAAGTCTCGTGCGCTGCAAGTTAGTAAGTAGTTAGTCGTCTTCAGATTATTATATTGTGTGTCACAGTGTCACTTGAGAAATTGTCGCAGTAATTAGCATTCACGTGCGTGCACACACACACACGTGTAAATATAATTGTTATAAAAAATATATAATTACACATCGAAGGAGAGTTATCATCATTAAGGTACACTTTGTACTATTTAGTGGCAAACAGGAGACACGCACCTTACACGTGCCACATTACATTGTGCCTGTAGTTTAACTGGAAAGTCAGAGTCTACAGAGTGGGTTTCCCGACTGGGGTGACATAGAAATTAATTTCATTCTAAATACTTATAATAGAAATTCACAGTAATGGATGCAGCATCTGTAGTTGGTAGGTTTTAGCTGTGTGAGCTTATTTATCTATGAGTGATGTGAGATGCTTGGTCGTTAGGTATGCTGGTGTTATTTATTCGGAAACAATCTACAAATACAAATATATTTATTCTGCATAGATAAGGGTTTACAAAACTGTAGATGGTCATAAGAGTACAATAAACTTAGTAGCTTTTAACCTTATCTTACCTAAAAGGTATGCAAATTTATTACGTACTTAATATAATGCTAACTTAAAACTAGATAGTAATCTGTAGCGCTTGTTGCAGAAGTAGTGTCATATTTGTGCTGGTAGGGTGGGTTCTGATCAGTACTCATTAGCTAGTGTGTAGCCAGCACCGAGTGCCCAACAGCGCGGCTAGTTTGGAGCGCCGCCAGCCGCGCCGCGCACTCTTCCCCGTTATATTATATATCATAGATAACACGCTCTTAAACTCTCACACGATCCTTTAACCATTGCACATGTTACGTCTAAGGGCACTCTCACAATCAGCCGAATGTTTGTAGCTTGTAATCTTATTTAAGAAGAAATGATGACATATACAGTACTTTGGTTAATAATTGACTTGAGCATTAAGTGAACTAAACTGACGTCGGAAACAGGAGATTTTATAAGTGAATATTTTTGGTCACAGTTATTCTAAGACTCAGCTCATCTTAACAATGAGGGGCTCGTCGGACAACAGATAGACTGTGTATGTGAGTGTGTTTGTGCGTGTGTGTGTGATACCTGGCCGTGACGTAATTGAACAAATATTCGTCGGGAGGGGCGCACAATTGATCTCATTACCCCAACATGTCGCCCATAAAATTAGATGATTGGGTCTTCTCAAGTGTAAATACCACTTTATATAATATAAGATTAGTTCAATTTCTTTAAAAATGTCGCGTTAGTATTACGAAATAATTATTAATGTTTTTCAAAGTAGGTACAAACACAAACATATCAGCCCACTGCTGGACAGAAGCCTCACCTAATTTCCACCACAGAGAGCGACTTTGTGCCGACTGCAACCAAAAAATAATGATAAACACATACACAAAAACAATTATTATAATAATAAAACACCAAATTCGAATTGAAGTAATATATTTTTTATTGTAAAATAAATTTTCTTTTACCTATTTATTAAAACATAATTTGAATTTTCTAAAATTGAAGCCTTAAACGTAATTTCTGAGGTCACAGCTCTATTGACAGTATTGGAGCCCCGCTTTTCCTTAATTCAAGCTTTTATTCGAGCTATAACAGATTAATAGCTCGAAAGTAAAAACTGTTAGTTTACAAATACAAAAACAGTTCACACTGCCGTTGGTTTTATTCTGTTTTGGTTTCACACTTCTGTATTCTAAGAAATTGTTGTCACTTTGATACGTTGATAAACATTCTCTAATTATATTTACATATTCGTCATCGAATTATAAAATGTTGATTATTTTATGTGAGTGCACATCGTTTGTTTGTAAGTTTCGCGTGACCGCGCTCACTGTCACCACGGACACAATAAACTGTTATATTCAGTAGAAACACTAGAACATGGTAATATATCTGTACAATTAACTGACACTAAGTACACTGGTATACGTTCAATTCTAATTTATTATAAAATGTTTATAGTGGTTCGTGAAAGTGCAACCGTCTTGTTTGTTGAACTAGCAGAGAAGGGTCGCCACGACCGTTACTATACTTACATAACTACATTCAGATTATGTTTATAATTTTATTATTTCTACTTTCATTCACTTTAATTTATTTAAATAATTCCAAACTTTTCAGCGTGCGTAAGCTCATTGTGATATATCTAGGTATTTTTTCACTACTTCACACACATTTTAAATGATTCTACTACTTGGTATAATATAGGTGTATCTACATGTTAAACTTAGGCTGGATGGATTGATGTTTGTTACTCAGTAATGGCAGAACGACTGAAACGATCTGTATGAAATGTTACACGGATAGGTTAAAGTTTGGAATAGCACATAGGTTCCTATTTATCCCACGTGGGCAAAACCTTGCGCGGAACAATTCTCTTCCCTCACATATGGTTGAAGAGAACGATGGCTGGCCTGTGCGTCATGCCCGTGAACGGGCGCTACTTGGGGTGACTGGTCAGTCGTCGTATGCTGTGCTTTAGCGCTCCTAAACTATTCAATTCCTTTTTTTTAAGCTTATAATGCTTTCAAATACATAGTTGGTACCAAGTGATGATCCCACATACCATACTTCTTAACGAAAACAAATTAAAGTTTGATTGCTCAGTATTATTATTCTCTGTTATCCAAATTTTATTGAATTTAATTTAGTATGGTGTTTTGGTTCTGTACTTTCTGTGATATTTCAAACTGTAACCAATTAAAATTGTAACAACTATGGCGATAAAAAGATAAAACTATGGCCTGAGTTTTCTGTCAAGTTCTTCTCAGAGCTCAACCTTGTCAGTGCACTGGCCGTAGGCAAATTTATTAACACCTTTTTTTTTGGCTTTGTATGACGTTCATAAGTATCATGTATGTGATCCAAATGAATAAAAAGATTTGACTTTGACTTTGACTTTGAAGCTGGTTTCAGATAAATGTTAAACAATAATAGACAAATTTAATCTTTCAGTGATCGAACCCACTATCTCGGGCTATTGGTCAAAGCGAAAAATGAGATAAGAGTTAGAGGGGATCTTCATTATCAGTGCAGAGATCAGGGGTAGGCACAGATATCGTGAACTTGAATGATTAGACACCCATGTCTCTCTTATGTGTGTAATGCTGCTAATATTATAAATGCGAAACTTAGGATGGATGATAATGGATGGATGGATGTTTGTTGCTCAATCACGACAAAACGACTCATAGGATATATATGAAATTTGATACATTCATAGATTATAGTCTGGAATAACACAAAAGCTTACCACTTTTTAACGAGATTACACGCGGGCGATGCCGCGTTATAGTACAATATAACACTAAACTGGTATACAAGACTTACAGCGAGTGTACTAAAGCCACAATGTAGTACAATTGTAGCAGTTTGATTGTTCGCTGCGTGTTGTACACAAACGTGTGTCGCGTCACCTCGCGCAGGAAGCGAACCTGCTCAATGGACGGACACTACTCGCGCAGCATACCTAATGTATGTATGTACTGTACTTATAAGTTCTTTATGTACAAATATAAGAGGTCTGCTATGTGTTTGTACCTGAGATAACCTAACGTAAAAATTGAGTACATACCTACTATAAGTTTTCAAATACTCGTACGTTAAAACATTAGTTTTTTAAGCTTGAGTTTACACAATCCCATTCATATACTTACAGACTGACTGTGCAAATTTGCAGCTAGTAATTATTCACACTGGGTATACTTACCTTTAAAAGTAGCAGTTTCCATACAGTTTAATAATATTTTCAATTTTAACCTGTGTACAATGAAGTGAGTAGTATCTGTAGCAGTTGGTGTGTAATGATGTCAAGTAAACGGTTAAACATGTCTTTTGGTTTGTAACATGCCCCGTCACCCGTGAGGTGAGTGTGAGAGAGCGCGTGCTAACTGTGCTCGGAGGTTTTTGTGCACCTTGTGTGCACCGGGACGCGCCAGCATCAAGCTGCGCCGGTCACCAACAGCGCCCGGCGCCCGGCGCCCGCACCACAAGCATCTCATCTCATACACAGATCTAATCTAACACAGATATACCGTTTCATCATGTCCCGTTTCCTCTAAAATGGTGTTGTAATAGCAACAAAAACCATTAGCCTAATGGATGGTCCATTCTTCAAATTAAATACTCGAACTCGGCGACCCACAGAACAGACAACTTAACGAACGAAATGTCGACCCAACGTACTAACTAAATACATATTTCAATAGCTTTCTTTTTGAAAAGAAAGAAACATTTTGATAACTATTATAAACTTTAAAAAACTTCGTTAAATAAAGTGAGCAACAAAAAACAGTTGCGTCTGTTTTGACAAAAAGGTTTTATAGCGGCCAGTTATTTGTGTTACAAACTACTTAAGTCGGATGTACCGTAACGGAAGGCTTTTGTATTAACTCAATAAAAAACGGAACTTTTTTGTTGCGTATTTTTTGTTTACAAAACGTTTTGCAGTATTTCGGTATCTACATTAATTTATGAAACCATCCGTAAGTTGTAGGTAGGACTTTCTCCGTAGTGCGGTCTGAGAAAGTTCCACGTTATCCTTTCTAGCGTCTCTATATCTGTGTCATTGCGATTCATTTGGACCATAAATCTGCATGCGTGTTGTTCGCGTGCGTGTGGGGTTGTGCGGGGGTGTGCGGTGTGCGGTGCGGTGCGGGGGGAGGGGGGGGGGCACATGGTCCAGGTGCGGGGGTGGCAGATGTCGCGTGACGTCATACGCTATTGACCCACATCTGAGTGTTGTGACAACAGGCCAAGAGCCGCACTGTGCAAGGGCTCGCTGCGCGTGCCACCGACGCGACCATCACTAGTGACACTGAACGTGGAGCACGAGCCGGGCCTGGGGTCACAACAACACAGTACGCACACACGTACTACTGAGATACAGTTCAGCTAAATAATTGTCGTTAAATAATAATACAAGTGAGTGCCACCGTCATCTGTCCGCCATTGTCACCACATACAATGATGACATGCATACACACATAATGTAAAGAGATATCATTATACATAATTTGAAATAGCTGGCTCGTTTCACGTCCCAGATTTTACCCTAAGTTTTGCCCGTGACTTCAGCTGCATAGATTTCGATATTTGCACATTTTTATACTCGTATACTGTAACTGTATGTTATTAGATTCAACGGTAGAGACAGAGGGGCAGATACAAATTTACCGTTACAATCGGTTTTTGTTAACACAGCTAACAACCAAGAATAGTTTTAAGTAAAGAGGCCGAACTACTCGGACTTGAGACTGGTGACTATGACTTGCGAATTGCTTTACCTCCGCTGTTTCTTTGGGCTCCATGCTTCAACTTGAAAAAAAACGGAACCTTTATTACCACTCCGTTGTCCGTCTGTCTCAAAAACGCGTAGAGGTATCAAGCTGTATATACTAAGTTCACGCAATCATAAATTATAATAAAAAAACAAAATAAAAGAAAAATTAGAAAGCATGTTCGTACCCGGAACCCTCGCTATGCCAGTCGGACTCGCACTTGATTGGTTTTTTTAAAGTAAAGAACGTGTTTGGCCAGCCAATAAGAAACTTCCTAACAAACTGTTTTTGATATTTTAGGCAAGGAAAATAAAAAGGCTACAATAAATAGTGATTAGATAGGTGAACAAGTGACAACCTTGGACGTGGTCAGTGTTCGGGACAAGTTGTCAAATACTCGGTAGTTGTAGTCAAGTAAACATCGTTGTCAACCACGTCTACAATGTGTACATTGTTGTTATTACTTATTGTGATAACTATTATGACACCGAGTGGACGGTATCGACAATCATTATAATTACGTCATTGCAAATTGTACAAAGCATAACGCAAAATTAGTAGCCCTGAATACTACATTACTTTGTATGTATCCTTATAGGACGGCGCCGGCGCTGCGCACTCTGCTGCTGTTTTATAAATAATGACTCTGCCTCGTACTCGTACTACGCTACGACTACGACTGAATTTTACAAACACAATTAACGGACATCTTTTCGTGACAATAATTATATTATTATTTGATCTTAATTTCAGCTTGAGAGCTTTCTTAATTTACCTTCACGCGTTCTTAAGAAAAATATTCTTGACAGTCGGACAGACAGACAGACGGACAACGGAGTGAACCTATAAGGGTTCCATTTTTCCCTTTTGAGGTACGGAACCCAAAACAGATTAAATTAAAAAATATGAATTTTAGGATGGATGAATATTTGTTACTTAATAAAACCAGAGCTAAATGATCGTTTGGCACAGCTAGAATTTGGGATACCTAGATTATAGTCTGGAATAACAGATAGGCCAATTTTTCGGCGGAATCTAGAAAGGTTTAATTGATTCTCTTCTTTTAAAGTTAGAGCATTAGGTTTAATAGTTGTACGTTACCTAAAACATGAGTTAAAACATTTGTAACTAATCAAACAGAGATGTGACAGAACAGACAGGGACAGATAAACAAGAACGTGTCACTAATTAGTGCGTAGTTCTCACTTCTAGTCACCTGCGAGTAAGTCGTCGTGAGAGTTGTCGTTGTCCCCCTCGATAAGACGCGACACTTGACACACCTAGCGTCGTGCATAACGAGCCTCCACCTGCCACTAGTGACAGGTACAGGTACACTATTGTGCTCTAAGTGCCACTGCATAGTGTCATATTGCCACTGTAAATAGAGGCAAAAAGCGTACGTATGTGATGTTAGAGTGAAGCCTATGGTAACATTCGTTCACTCCGTGATTGAACTATTTGAAAACTAGGTAGTACAATATTGTAGCGTGGTCTAGACTAGTGTTGTGTATTGCTTGTTTTCTGGTTTGTTTGTCATATTTAGGTGTATCATTAAATGTGATCGGTACTGTTATGTGTATGACTTAATTTATTTATATAACACTCAATTGAAAGTACAAATGACTCGTAATGTTAGCTATAAGTTATTAGTAGCGACGCTATATATTTATACTCACTAAAATTATATAAAATGACCCTTGACATTCTATTGTTGTTTACAAAGTGCTATAATTAAGAGATATCTACACCACAAACGTATTAGACTATGTGTCATGTGTATGCCACAGTTATACATAGGAAGAGAGAACAGGACATGTTTAAGGATCGTATCAAGTCCATAGATAGTGTTGTTCAAACTAATTATGGCTTAGACCATATTTATTACAGTATAAGAACACCTTTCTCAGTAGTAGGTAGTGGCTTTGATAACGGTGGTAGATACGAGGTCTATCAGACGAAGTTTTAGTAGATGTTAATTTGTGGTGGTTCGTTACAGGTTCAAGTTCAGATGAGTCGTCTGTGGGCGCGGTCAGTGACCCCGCGCCTCTGACGTAACACCCCAACTACTCATTACTGTTGTACCCCGACACACCACCTCTACTCGCTGAGCCGTCACCTGAGCGACTGTATCAGCAGTCGTGTTCTGTCCTGTATGGGTTACACTCATAACTCTACATTTAAATCGTTAAAACCTGAGAATCTGCCCAAACGGCGAGCGCTCTACAAAAACTGGAGTCGTGAGGAAATGAATGGAGGTGCCTGCGAGTTTTTGTTGCAAACGAGAGTCTGCGCTGGAGCGAGTGTCTCGGGCGACATTCCTGGTGCGGGAGTCGCCGCCCGCCGCGCGTATGTAAAGTACCCTCGGAGGAAAATCCATAACGGCACGCGGAAAACCCTTTTAATATACGGCACGTAAATAAGAGTAGAGACGTCGGGCGGGTGAGGGGACGCGGGCGGGTGGCGCGGGGCCGGCTGGGGCGGAGGCTCGCCATTGGTCGAGCGCCGCGCCCCGCCCCCGCCCGCGCCTAAAAAAACCGTCGGAAAAAAGCAGCGCTCGCACGGCAGTGTCTCACGGACGCGCTTAGTGGGCGGACGCTCGCACTCGACACGGCGCGACCCACGACCGGCGGCCGCGGCCGCGCCATGCCCGCGCTGGCTCTGCGCGACCAGCCGCTCGACTGCTCCATGCGCCTGCGCGACCTGCCCGCCTGGCCGCCGCCGCCGCGCGACCAGCCCCGCCACCACGGTCAGTACTCCGGCATCGATCCACCTGCACCTGCCTGGCGCCCGCAGCACCACCGCTGTGACAGTGCGCTGCACGTCCTGGCCTCACTTTGCGCCTATCGGGCTCTAGGCGTATTTGGAATGCGCGTACGCAAGTTGCGAGTGCGTTATTAGTCGCCTGCCAGTTCGTCTAAGATATCGTTAGTGTCGGTCACTCGGAGGCTGTGTTCACCGCACGCACACACACGTAACGCATCAATAATTATCGTAAAGTATCGTCGCCGCACATGTGACAGTGTTGTTGATCGTTCACAAACGTAACTGGCGGACGGAACAGTCCACAAGTTGTTCTGGCTGAGGGGTAAGCTGACAGATTCATTCTACACCATGTCGTACATCACTCGAGCTCACCGTCCACGTCTCGTCCTCGACACACGTCAGGTACATTCTCCAACACACGTACTCGTACTACACAACTACATATAACACCTGTCACAATATTCAGTTTACATACACGTGTCTATACTTATCTTAATAAGTCATATTTAGTTGTACTCTAAAGATTTGTATTTTTAGATGACACACAATACAATATATATACACTAATTGAGTCTAATCTAAACAAAAACAAACTCGAACAGTGCTATTATTTCAGTAATATTGGTAAATATAAAAGCAACCAAAGTGACCTATCGTCTTCCACTTGACAGCTTGTCAAACAGTAGTTATAATCTAGCCCTTGTGCACTGTTCAGTACTCCCAAGTATCAATATAAAGAACATAAATCCTCTCTCAACTTAATTTTAATAAAGTTATAATTAAGTGATTTGTATTAAATCAATCAGAAAGAAAAACATTTTATTTGTCTTGATTAAGCAATATATATATTATGAGTTTGGAATGAAATTCCCGCCATCAGTAAACTAGACTATATTACTCACTGATTACAAATTACAATTGCAATTTTACATTTAAATATCGTTAATGAAACTATTAACTTTGTGAAATGAATATCTTTGACATTTGACATTTATATGGCAGCTGAATTATTATAAACAAACACAAATAAATGTGTGTCTTGAGAGTAGACGTCGGCGTCGCCCCCTGTCGGAGTGACGGCGCGCACGAGGTGCACGGAGCGCATAAATAACTGCGCGCAAGTAATTCGACAATAATCCCTTATCGAGACTTATGTAGGGTCAGGTGGCGTATTGTGATTTAGCGCGGGTCAGCGGGCAAGGGTTGAGCAGCGAGCTCCCTCGGGGCCGGCTCGGCGGCTCTACACCCTCCGCAAATTATATTAACTCTCTTTATGCGCGCCTTTTGTCACCTCTCACCGTCCGTTGTCGCACCGCGCCGCGCCGCACAGAGCAGTAGTGCGGCGGGCGGCTCGTGTCAACACCTTCTCGAAGGGACGGCTCGGCTTACTGACGATGACTCCACATAAACATAATACCTCCGATGTGAACCCTTCCCGGCGATGACACCTCCACAATTATATCAGTGAAGCATCGCGTTGTGTCCGCGTTGTTACGATCTGATCAGTGCCTAGTACTTGTATCTTGTGCAGAGAGTCGCTCGACGCAATCATATTTGAACAATTTCCCTCGATTAAGTAGAGAGCGGTAATGGCGAGCGATCGCGACGCAATCATCACAAATTTCTTCATCTTTCGTAGAGCTGCTAGAACCGATAGACAATACACTAATGGCGTTTTTATTCCCCACGAATTATATTAAAATTACGAATTGAACGGCACCAAATCACCGCGACCGGCGGCGCGGCGCTGGAGTGTAATCGATGTAAAGTGCGCGCGGAGGTGTAATTCGGTTGTAATAATGTCATCTGGTAAGTGAATTAGCGGCTGATGGAGTCACGCGTTGTTTACGAGCCTAATAATACGTGTCGGTGTCTCTACCACCGCACCGGCTCTACATGCGCCCGCGCATGGGAGCGCGCTGAACTTTGGCGCGCACCTGTCCCGCGCACAACGCGCGCTATTTATCCCTCTTTGATTGGATTTTTTTACTTTTGGTTTCGTACGAAATTGTGTACCTTGCCCCCGCGCCGACCCCGCTGCCGCTGCCGCACTAACAGTAGAAAATTATAAGTAAAGTTAGGTTCACACCGTGTGGGCTACACTGTTATAAAATATATAAGTACCACATTAACATACCGTGCATTTCAATGTTACACAAACAATGTTAGAATGTTTACTGCTAACGGTGCATTCTATGTTTTATGTATCCATTATTATACAGTGAGCTAATATCTTCGTTTGAGAAGAGACCTGTGTACCTACTCTGCTGTGGGACATGATGGATTATGATAATGATATTAATTGTGTAGATTAGTTTCGATCAACCATATTGTTTTGTGTGTGTATCAATGAATAAATTGTTACCACATTTAATTTCTTTCGTTATGTGAGCAAACAATTAATAAAAAATAGCTACTTAAAGTACAATATATACGGAGGTAATCTCCCCTAAAAACAATCTATGGAAAACATATATCCGTAGGTAAAACTCGGCCTAAGTTATTAGTATTACACCATTATTAATAGTAAAACAACATGGTGTTATTTTGCACAGTTTCTTGTAGGTATAAGGAAAAATGTCGACAGGAAATGATGTTCCAGTTAAAACGTAAATAATGAGTTAGGACGAGGAGCAAGTTATCAGTCAGGCGAAGTCACGCGCCTCGAGCTAGTGCTCAAGTTTGCATCCGTTGTTATAATTAGACTTATCACAATGTACTTTGTAGGTACTGGTGCTCCTTGTTCAAACAGTTGATTACCAGCGGAGCCTAATCATCTTTGATCGATCTATGCCAATGAACATCATTGTACTTCAATCACTATTTAGTTAAAAAGCCGCATCATGCTAATTTATTTATAGATGTTATCTTCAAGTCTCAGGAATATTCATCTCAAGTCAGCTCTCGCCACGCTACGCACGCTTCGGGTAGCAAAACATTAGAAACATAATATAAGATAATATTATAATAATATTACAGACACTTTCAACAGCTAGTTTATACAGTAATAACAGTTTTACCTCAGAAATGTTTGCAGGAACTTGGTTTTAAGTATAAATCTTGAAATTACATGTATCACTCCACGCTTGAATGTCAAAATAGATACATTTTCTTAATCAAAGTTGTCAGGGACAACCGCGAATATTACCTCCATATCGATTCATAGCATTTTTCACCACTATCACATCCCTCAGGTTTAGTCTTTCAAACACCACGAAATATCCGTTCGCTCGTTTTTTTAACTGAAGTGTTATTTATTTGCGTGTTTATTTGATATTTACCGTCGATATAAACCTACAAACAAACGAGTTTAGTTTTAAAACATCTTTATTCCGAATTCGTCCCTTTGGGGGTAACATTTTCAAAAATCAAGAAACAAGTGTTAGCTTCTTTGTGTTTCCGAGCACATGTTGTAAGTTTCGAAGCAAACAAATAATTTCCCGATACAAACTTTGATCCGTTTCACCTTTTTAAGAGATGAATTTCGAAAACCCTTTGTTATAGGATACCTACACATCACAAAGAACACGGTTCCAAATTTGTCCTCTAGGATCAGTGGTTTAGGTTGATTGCTCAGTCAGTCAGGACATTAAATTTTATAAATAGGTTTAGATGTTTAATTTGTTGGTTATATATTATGTTATATATATATATATATATATATTATACGTCTAATGGTAACCATCAACGCAGTGTTTAGGTATACTTACCTATCTATGAATACTTATCTATGAAATCATTGTGCTATCTTAAATAGCTTTAATCTCTTTACATGCATTTCTGTAACATATCAGTATACTCGTAATTATTATCTTTCCCAACTAATATTTTTAACATAAAAGTCTAATTCTTTCACTTTACAAACCTGCAACAGAGCACCACAACGACTTCATTTTTTGCAGAGCAATAGTTGGAGGGTGAATTGTTTTATTCCCCTGTGTCACGCTAACCAAGTCACGGGCAAAAACTAGTATTTTATAAATATGAAAGATGACTCTTTTTGTATCTATCAGCTACCTTTCTCTGGTCACTCGCTCTGATGATTGTGATAAACTTTGTTTTGGATTTACCGGGTCTATAGACAAGCACATTCTTTACTTTTCAACGTATAAAAACTATAAAACAACAAATGGATTATTGCATTTAGATGGTTTGCGATGTTCACGGCTCGTAAAAACTCCCCTAAATACCGTTCAGGTAGGTCGCACAGACAGACAGTGCGTGTGCGCTTGCGAGGCTATGTTCCACGGCGCGGCGCACAGGCAGCGGTGTCTGGGCACTCGGCAGTAGGCAGTAGTAGCGCGGGGCGGCGGGTGCAGCGTTGTGTCGCGGCGGCAACATTAAAGCCACGATACACATAAATAGTAATTAGCTCCGCCAGTTAGCACATATCAAACATTTCCTAGAAAATAATCAACATTAACGTAAGTGCACTTATTTGAACCCTGTCTGTTTGTTTCTCACCGCGTGACGTCTCTAACGTATATAGAGATGAACGCGTACATTTGATCGAGAACATCTCAACCACCAGATTTTTCTAAAAATGAAAATATATACAATAGGTAGGGTTTAAGACATCTCAGTGCTGTCCAGACGAGGGTTGGATGATGCACTTCTATATATATTTTAAACAAGATTATATATTATCTATCTTTAATATATAATCCATAATATACACTATAAAATGACTTCATTTAATCAGTGGGAGTTGGAGTGAAACATCGCAACTATTCGTAACTCAATCTGTTGCTACCATTTGCACTGTCGTGTTAGGCCAGGTTTTAACCAAGTCATCTGTCCACATATTCTGTTCCATTCAAACATCACTATTATTATAGTACAATTATAAAGACGTTTTTATAATAAGCCTATAATATGATAGCAATGTTATAATTAGCACGAGGTGCCCGCGGGTGCCGCACTCTATCAATATATACAGGGTGTATACGACGGTACGACATTAAATGAAACCACGTGTAGCATGTGATGTTAGAAGGCTATACCAAAAAAATTAAACAGAAATTTGCAATAGTTTAGACGCAAATGTACTTTCTTTATGTCACAGTTGTTCACAGTTTTAAACAACCTGTAGGTATTTACGTTAATCGTATGTTGTCATTATGTCATTCAATTCATTTAACTATCTCTGACTCTTTCATATTATCTTATCTCTTACTCTGTTCCGCACTTTTGTCGTCGTCATGTCGAAAACGTGATGATAGAAAAATAATGTGTAGTTTTATATTCTTAAATTTTTCGACTTTAAATAATGTGTAGTTTTTTTTTTTTTTTTTTTTTTTTTAATTTTTTCTTTTTTTTTTAATAATCTTTATTAGAATATGTTTATAAGGGTTAACACTGGCTGCCTTTTCATTTAATGTCGTATCGTCGTATACACCCTGTATAACGTGTTGTAGAGGGTACCTACCTACTTCTACTTTATATCGCGATATGATACAAATGAAAGGAAAGCACACTTCACGCCGACCACAATAAAAGGCGAACGATCCCCGCCATACATATTATGTTTGTATTTATTCAAATATTATTTCGACACGTGTCAGGTCCAACTCGATTATTTGCATCGATATATGCAAAGTCTGTTTAGAATAAGTTTTACAAGTTGATATATATGTATTTATACCTATCCTATTTTTTTCTGCTTATTTGAAATTTTAAGTTATTTTGATTTGAATTCTATTTTTTACATTATTTATATCAGCAATAATAGTATAGTTAGTATAATGTTGGAATACTCGTGATCTCGTGTCTAAAATAAATGAATAAACTAAACGCGGCCGTCGCTTCGCGTCGCTATGACGATGACGGCTCACTTTATACTCGTATTAATGTGTCAAGTTACAACTATACGAAATGTTCCTCGCTCAACTATAAATATTCCATAAACAAAACATGTTTTAAAGCAATAAAATGGCAATAATTCTAAAATAATTAAATGTTTGCATATTAAATTGTTCAACTTTAAAAATGCTTTACTTAACCAAATATGGTACGAATGCCTATTTAAGTTATAATTATTGTTGTTAGCACTAGCGAGTCTAGGAGTGTTAAGTAATTATATAAATTACTTGAACTATCTGTTTCTGTATTTAAACACCCGATACAAAGAGGGACGTAGTTAGTTCGCTCGCACTCACACATGTATAAACTCGACGAACGTCCATCAACAAGGCGTGGTAGTTGACAGGGATATCTCACCAGGATTACTTTCCCCTCGTCTAAATGTTATAGCATAATTAAACGATTTAAAGTATCCATGAAGAAATTTAAAAAAATATTATAATCGTTATTTCTTGACACTTGCTTTTCCTTGCACGTCTGACATTGGCAGAACTAGCTAGCGTAGGTATAGTATAAAGCTTCTTTTATTTCTACCGATACAATGGACGTGTCAGACGCGTGCCGTACCAGACAAATACATATCGACGCTTGAAAGGCAAAAGTTACCAAGCGACATTTTGGGCGATATTGAGTTATATATATCATTGAAATCAGCGAATTTTTCCGCGTCGAATGATCATACTCTCATAACTCTAGGATGACTTTTGTTGTCGCTTGGTAATTTAAAAAACATCACATTTTCACAGTTTTCGGCGACTAAGCGACAGAAATTTTGCCGATTTATGTAAAACTTTCACTTGGTAGGGTATTTGATTTGAACTTTCACATGTAGTAATTTTTGCCTTCACATGAATAAATGCATTTATAAATAAAGTATTTTTTGCTTTACGGTATCTAGATTATAAATATTGCTTAAGAATTTTTACCCGGTTATTATTATAACTGTTTCGCCATTTAAGATTTTTTGACTCACCTTAATTATGTACTCATTTTCATTTAGTATTTTTTTCCTGAATGGAAAGTACTTTAAAAAGATATATAGTAAGATTTATCCTGCCCAAAAAGAATATAATTTTGTCGTTTGGTCATATTTTACCTACCGTTTTTTTTTATAGTTTTCGTGACTTGGTTAACTATTTCTGATATGAAATTAGTATAAAAACGAGCTGATCCCTGTTGCATTTATTTTGTTTTGTCGCTTATGCGCGCCGTAAAAAGATTTTTATTGGCGGTTGGTAAGAAAAATTTTGATTTGTGTTCATCAAACTGTCGCATAGATAACCCGCGTGCTCCCGCGCACTGCACAAAGTGCCCTTCGTCGCGAAAAATTTGCTCTAGAGCAGCGTGATGGAGTATGCTCTGGTTCGTCTCTCATCAGATGAAGGTCCATAATCGTTAAGTGGTTGAGTGTATATTACTGCAAGGGCTGGTATGAAGTTGTTCATCATCATATCAGCCTATTGCAGTCCACTGCTGGACATAGGTCTCTCACAATACGCGCTATAACACTCTGTCCTCCGCCTTCCTCATCCAGTCAGACCCAGCGACCTTTTTTATGTTATCAGTCCACCTAACAGGGGGCCGTCCTACACTACGCTTGTGTTTACTCCATCGTGCATCGGTCCTCCTGCAGATATGACCATTGACCAGCCCATTGCCACTTCAGCTTGCTTATTCTACGAGCTATGTCGGTGATTATAGTTCTTTGTCGGATTGCCTCGTTCCGAATTTTATCACACACGTCAAGTCGAGAGGCTCTATCTGTTCTGTCTGTCTCAGGCTGTCCAGCATTTCGCTGAACCGTTCCAGTGACTCTGCCAAGATAACGATATTGCCATCGTGGCAGAGTCCCTGGAACGTCACTGGAACCTTCGGTTTAACGACGATATCGTGTGAGTTGTACTTGCCATTGATGCTAATGCCCCGTCTAGTCCAGTCCAGCGTCTTGAGGATGTCTTTGAGCGCGTAGATGAAGATCTTATTACATCCCCCTCTCTCACCCCTCGACGCAACTCGATGATGTTGGTATTTTGCTCCTGGTTCTGGACGGTCATAGTGGCGCTTTCTCATAGAGACACCTCTGCACCTCGATATAGCGCCAATCGATATGATATCGCTGCAAAGTATCCAGAACCGGCCAAGTTTCGATGGAATCGAAGGCTTTCTCCTAGTCCACGAAAGCCATACACAGTGGCTGATAGTACGCTTCAGTACAATCTGCTGAACAGTATGGTCTACGGTGCTGTAGCCTTTTCGTTACCGGACTTTTTCTGGTGGCTGAAACTCGTCGAGTTTTCTGGCGAGGCGATTTGTGAACACTCTTGAGAACAACTTGTAAATGTGGCTCAGGAGTGAGATGGGTCTGTAGTTCTTCAGCAAGGTTTTGTCGCCTATTTTGAAGAACAAAACTACTGCACTCCCTCTCCACGTCTGACGGAAGACGGAATTAAATACACTCACTAGTTCAGGATTCCCGGGAGCCCCGAGTGCTTTAAGGAGCTCTGTCGTGATTCCGTCATCTCCTGGAGACTTATTGTTCTTAAGTTGCTCAAGAGCAACTTTGACCTCGCCCTGTTTGACATCACGTATGTCTTCCGTGTAATGGCGCGTGAGTGGGGCTCTTTGTTCATCATCGCTGGGTCCCATGGGGTTGGTCGTCCGTGATGCGTAAAAGCGTTTATAGAAACCCTCTATTTCCTCGACAATCCGTTCAATCACAGCCGCTATGGCGCGGGTTTTGAAACAGCGAAGGTCATGTCATAACAGCTTCCGATTGAGGTTTCTTCCATCCAACGACGCGTCCGTAGATGACATTTCACGTCTCTGCCTCTGTTTTTACGCTTTTACCGGTTATAAACACCCTTCGAGACACCTCTTATAGCGTTTTGACCACAGTGTTGGTTGGAACATTGCCATGAGTTTCAAGCAGGATGAAACGATTTTGAAGCTCCAGTTTGAACTGTTCGTATCCGAATGCAATTTGAGGCGCGGTGGATCGGAGAGTAGTCTTAACCACACTTTAGAGCCGAAAGGCGGCCTTACGGCTCTAAAGTCTATATTTAAAACGCCTCAGACAAGTCGGTGATAACTACCGGTATTAAACTTATTGATCACCGAGACGTCTCTCAATATATGCCTTCTGTCGGCCATGATAAAGTCTATTTCGCGTTCACCGTCACGATATCGGGGATTCACTAGGCCCACTGTCTATAAGGCTTCTTCTCTAAAGAAAGAATTCATTAAGAAGAGCCACTGTGACTCCAGAAAGTTGACAATCATCTGTCCCCTATGATTTTGGCGCCCCACACTATTGTATCCGATTTTCGTTTCACCACGTTCTTGTACTCCCACTTGGGCATTGAAATCCCCCATAACAACGTTGTTTTGAGCCTTGTTGGTATCATTAAGTGCATGTCTTCATACATGGCATCGAATACGTCATCACAGTATGTCGAAGTCGGTCATACCTATACCAACTTCAGGGAGTACCTGTCGGGGATTTTTAGTATGGGTTACACTACTCTTATCGTCACACTGCTGACCTCTACATTGTTTTTAGCGAGTATTTTGGTCTCCAGAAAACTGACATCGCCCTGAAGGGCCCGAACACCTTGCCGAAAGTAGAACAGGTAGCCTGACTAAAGGGTTATCGTGGCCTCTCCCTGTCTGGGGACTTTAGATAACCTCAATATGTTCCAGTTTATGCGACCATTTTTTTTTTTTACTTGGGAAAATACCAGACGAATACCCCTCGGTCTTGGGGAAAGAACCGAGGGGTTATGTGGGGCTCGCACCCACTAAAACCCCACGGTGTTCCTCTCGTCGCGCTCTGCTGTGGTCACGGGAGCGCAGGAACATTCGTCCGCGACCACAGCGACGATGGCCCGCTACGGGCCTCCTCTCTGCCGGAGCTTAGCTCCGGCGGTGACGTGCGGGAACCCGCACACGCCACCAGAAGACGCTCGCGGTCGACTTTCCCGAAAGTCAACCGGTCCTGGCATAGCGGGTGCGCACAGACGGGCGCGTCCTCTTCTCGGGCTTTTACGGCGGGTGGTCGCGGGCGTAAGCCCGCCTTCTCCCGCCTACCCTTCGATGGCGGATCGGGTCACTGAAGGCATCGTCTTCCCTCTGCCGTTCCGCCTCCTCCTTCTGCCCCATCACCTCTTCGCAGAAGGAGAGCACTGCTCCCCAGTTCGTCTCGCTCTCCAGCATGGCCTTCACCACTGCCGGGAGCGAGAGATCTTCGCCTATGATCGAGGCCAGTGCAGCGCGCTGACCTGCCCACGCCCCGCACACCTCGAGGGTGTGCTGGGTTGTGGCCTCCGGGGAGGCATGGGGTCCTATTCTGTGGTTTATGGTTCATGGGAGGCAGTCTGGCCTTATACTACGCTGGCCAGACAGTTGATATAGGGTTTGTTTCGAGTTTTCCTTCTCTAGCGCAGTTGCTATAGCGAGATTTATCTCTTACTCGCCTTTTGCGACATCCCGAGAATGGCAGGGAGTGGTGGCGTTATAAATTCTTTATCTCCGTTACCACACGAAGAAGGATGATTGTTGATGATGACGATATCCATCGAAAACCTTTGTTCGAAACTATTTAATTTTGTGTACTAAAATCTATATTCGTTGTTACTTGTTCAATAAAATCCTACACGACCCGTATTTAATTTGTAGTATAACTAAAACTGCCTAGTTGAAAAGTGTTTGTGTTTTCTATTTAAATAATTTTACCTAAATGACAAACGTGCATTTCTTCTGGATACGTTATTTTGCTTCAAACTCAATTATAAAATAATTAGATTTAGCTAAATTTACTTGTTTGATCATAAAATTTTGCTGTCGGTAAGTAATTTTTGCTTGTTTGTGTTTTTGTTAAAATTTTAACTAACCGACACTATTTCCTAAAATATTGAGAAAATTCATAATTTTTTAATGCCAGTTTATAAAGCCTTTAAATAGCATTAAAAATACGTTAGAATCAAGTAGTTATGATTAATAGGCGATTTTATATGATTTTTTTTCTTCAAAAAAAAACTTTAAACTGCTCTGGTGTAAAGTTACCAAAATGTCGCTTAGTCATTTTTGCCTTTCAAGCGTCGATATTCTTCTGTACAGTTTGTATTTAACGATTTATATCTATATCATCATCATCAACCCAATAATGTCCTGCTGAGTTCGAGTCTCCTCTCCTCTACCTAGAGAGCTGAGAGGGTTAAGGCCATAATCCACATACGCTGGTCTAATGCGGGTTGGTGGATCAGACATACTCTTAGAATTTCTTGTAGGTTCTAATATAGGTTAAATTAATCAAACTCCAACATGTGAAATCTTCTATAGGTGTAGTTATTATAATGTATCCTGTACGCTAATATTGATAAAATTAGTGGATTATGTTTAGTATATAAAACATGCAGGTCGAGGATCCTCACTAATAATACATAATGAATTGTTAAACAAGTAATTACTATAGTTATAATCACTATTGGGTACAAATAAGCAATTCTAATTTGTAAACATAATCTATAAATATATACAAATAATATAATTAGTGAAAATAAGTTTTATGGGCATTTAGAGTATGTTCATACACAGAGTATAAACTTTAAACTACCCTTATAAAACGGGTAGTTTAAATTTTTAAATTAAAGTGACAGTAATAAACGTATAAAAAAAATAAAGTTCACACAACAGTCATCTATATATTGTTAGTATTATAAACAACTTATATTCCAGTATTAGTAACACAGATATAAACTAATTACATTGTTATGTATATGTATGTTTCTCCCTCATCAACCTCTATACGAAAGCGTGGCTCTCCCGCGCAACTGTCAGGATGTCTGCGACATAGTTGCGACTACTCCGCACTCTGCACACCAACGAATAAAGACAACAAGTCTCTGAACATTTAGTTAACATTTTAATAGAATTATTTACAAAGGTCACACGACAATATATGCACCCTCCGCTGCCAACCCTTTGCTCTCCACTAACTGTGCCGCGGTACAATATTAGGGGGACTCACAATATCGGCCATCTCACAATCAATACACTTCAATTAGAAAATATTTTCTTTTACATTTTGGCCTCTACAAACTTGTACAAGCTTCACCCTTAACACTTCGATTCCCTGAGGAGTAGGCAGAGCTCACCGCGTTAGAAACTGTTCTACGATGAACAATTAATTATATACTCGTACATGATAGGGTGCCCAAAAGCGGTTCATAAAATTTAAACACATGATGTCATCTCCGTACTGTGGCGGTCGTACGCGAGTTAACCAGCGTCGCCGTCGTCGGCGTGGTATAAAAACATCTCTGGTACAAGAGAAACTCAGCAGAGAACTAATAATTTATCTATATGTATGAGCAAAAATCTAATTATTTTAAACTATTAATTATTTTTATTACAAGGCTCCATCGATATGATTTGGTGTTATAAACCTTTCAGAAAATCCACTGGAAAAGTAACAATATATAAATATTTTACAAGTGTGACAGGCCGAGGTTACCTAATATTATATTTACTTATGTCATGTCTACAGTTAATTAAGTTTAGTAAAAACAATTATGTGAAGAACTACTTACCTTTTTTGAATTCATAAGTAGTGATGTGTGACGAGTGACTCATATGAGTCATATGACCTATGAGACGGTTCATTTATAATGGGTTTTCATTCTAAAAATATGAATGGAATTTGTCCTTTAATAATGAACATTGTATCCTTATTATCAAAAAAATATTTATTTATACAGAAACAAACGGTTTTACAAGAAAAAAAACAAACCCATAGTTTCATTAATTAATTCATTAAAATCAATGTTTTATGATGTTTAGGTACTGCCCCCCGATTTTGAGCCGTCGGAAAACTCTCTTAAAAAATCTATAATATTTGAGAAAAGCTAAAAAATGTTGGCTGTTTGCTAATAATATAGGTATCTAGTTGATGTATACTGAATGTACAATATAATTACTATAATTTTGAACAAAGCTAATGTAAGAGTAGACAGTAGGTGCCCGAGAGTTGTTATTTATTATTAATTAAATAATAATAAGTAGCGAGTGAGCGAGCACAGACACAAGTGCGTCTCCCGACCTCCGCCGAGGAGCGGTCACTCACGAGTTATTACCAAATTAACATTAACCTGTCTAATTATTTAAACTCAAAATTAGTTCTAATGCATGCCAAATTAACTAACTACTTCACTTTTGTATTTGTGAAAACATTTAATTAGCAATCTGCATGCTATTAGCACAGATGTATATGTTTGAACATCTTTATAATAATATAAGAACAGAATATAATACTTCTATTAAATAAACCTTCTATTTGTACGCGGGACATACAATAGTCCTTATACGTCAGTTTGTGGTGTTATATATTCGAGTAGGTAACATTTTATTATATTTTTTTTGTATTTATATGTTAATTTAGTTTAATTATTAAGTATTCATACATAATTATCTATTGTTTTTTAAATTGAATTGAATTGAAAAACACACAGTGGATAATACAGGATGGTCACCTTCAGCCAAAGACTTAACTTATTTACAAAATATAAATTAAGGTTACTTGGTTTAATATTTATATGCAGTTTTAGTGCATCGCGAGTTACTCTATTAAATTGTTCACCATTTTCGTCTTTACTGTCTAAACCAATTTATACGATTTGTGACTTTGTAAGTTCGGATAAAGGAAGTAACATCCGATTTAAAAAAAACTGTAACCAATACAATAGTTAACTACGTTATCTCTGAGTGTCATAGCTTATATCTTACGATACGATAAATTTATAGATATATGAGTGTTATGAGAAATGCTCGACCTGCGACTTTGAACACGAGCACGTGGGTTCGATCCTCACGTGGGCCGTGCTTCATAAATAGTGGTTCCCAGTCCGGATGTAAGTACTTTTTGTTAGTTGATTGTATGTGTGTACAGCAAGCACCTGTGATGTGATAACGCACGGCTTAGAAGAGTTGGCAAATATAATGATGAGCTCCGTTAGGTTAGTAGATATAATGAACAGTTAGTGTCGTCTGTAAGCACCGGATATGTTACCATCGCGATAGTGTCGCGACGAGCGAGCCCCGCGCGCCGCCTGCGCACGCGCCGTGACGTGCCACCGTGCACTACACTAGCGCTGCGCTGCGGCCCGCACCGTGCACTACACTAGCGCTGCGCTGCGGCCCGCACCGTGCACTACACTAGCGCTGCGCTGCGGCCCGCACCGTGCACTACACTAGCGCTGCGCTGCGGCCCGCACCGTGCACTACACTAGCGCTGCGCTGCGGCCCGCACCGTGCACTACACTAGCGCTGCGCTGCGGCCCGCACCGTGCACTACACTAGCGCTGCGCTGCGGCCCGCACCGTGCACTACACTAGCGCTGCGCTGCGGCCCGCACCGTGCACTACACTAGCGCTGCGCTGCGGCCCGCACCGTGCACTACACTAGCGCTGCGCTGCGGCCCGCACCGTGCACTACACTAGCGCTGCGCTGCGGCCCGCACCGTGCACTACACTAGCGCTGCGCTGCGGCCCGCACCGTGCACTACACTAGCGCTGCGCTGCGGCCCGCACCGTGCACTACACTAGCGCTGCGCTGCGGCCCGCACCGTGCACTACAATAGCGCTACGCTGCGGCCCGCACCGTGCACTACACTAGCGCTGCGTTGCGGCCCGCACCGTGCACTACACTAGCGCTGCGCTGCGGCCCGCACCGTGCACTACAATAGCGCTGCGCTGCGGCCCGCACCGTGCACTACACTAGCGCTGCGTTGCGGCCCGCACCGTGCACTACACTAGCGCTGCGCTGCGGCCCGCACCGTGCACTACAATAACGCTGCGCTGCGGCCCGCACCGTGCACTACAATAGCGCTGCGCTGCGGCCCGCACCGTGCACTACACTAGCGCTGCGCTGCGGCCCGCACCGTGCACTACAATAGCGCTGCGCTGCGGCCCGCACCGTGCACTACACTAGCGCTGCGCTGCGGCCCGCACCGTGCACTACACTAGCGCTGCGCTGCGGCCCGCACCGTGCACTACAATAGCGCTGCGCTGCGGCCCGCACCGTGCACTACACTAGCGCTGCGCTGCGGCCCGCACCGTGCACTACAATAGCGCTGCGCTGCGGCCCGCACCGTGCACTACACTAGCGCTGCGCTGCGGCCCGCACTGTGGAACCTTTTCAAGTGCGACCCACCGCTGCACCGTCGCGTCTGACTACACGATCGTACAGAAAAAATAATGAAGAGAAAGTTCAACGTCTTACTCGTTAAGGATTACTAACACTATTCTCTTAGCTAATACTAAACAATTATTCACTTAAGAACATCAATTTAAAAGTATAAAATAAAGTTAGGTTTAATTTTAATTAGTGAATTTTATTAGTTACTATTATACGGTGTACATGTATAGTTGTTCTTTTGTGTATATAGTTATATGATAGTTTGCGCGAATTAACCAGCGCCAAATAATTAATTATAATATATTCAGAACAATAATCTCGCAATTATTATAAACATGAAACATGTACATTTATCTTTATTATAAATCGCGAACATGCGATCGTTATGTAAACACGGCGTACATCCGCGCACTGCAGGCTGTACGCACGAGTCACGTCACGTCGCCGCACCGTCCCCGCACCGTCCACGCACCGTCCCCGCGTCCGTGTCGTGTCGCACACGAAGAGGCACAAGTTATAACTAAAAAAATTATAACAGTTAGTTAACAACTCGTCGACGACGTATCATTACTCGCTTCCACCAACAATTTATTACAGTACAGTACATACATGCGCATGCGCACACCGCGCATATGTTACAGACATTGTATTGAGTGCTATGTACAAAGTAACGCCACTCCACGTTCATCTACTGTTACACCAACAATAGCATCGGACCATTATATAAGTAAATCTAATAATAATACAATAATATTTACAGCCTTTTACAATGGTATTCTTATCATCTAGGTTTGTGGTGTAAGTGGGCTATTAAATTAAATACATTATGTAAGTTACCTCTGACTCTCAAACTAGGTGCGGACTTGTGTTTTGAGTCACCAATGGTATAGTGACCATTGATGACACAAAACGCTTACCACATATTTATATATACTCGTTTTATGTTAAAATTAATAGTAATTATAGTTATCTCGTTAGGTAGGTACTTTATTTGTGATAGTTAATTTTATTATTGTATATATCTCTAAGTAAAATTAGCAAAACGAACTAGACCACAATAACCCAAAGCAAGTAACTTGTTTAAAAATAATTTAATTAATTTAAGCAAATCTCGTTGATGTCTTTCTGTTGCGCGTACGCACCGCACATTTATATTAGTGCTGTTAAATGTTCATCTAATATTTAAATTTTGTTAACTTCACAATTTTTAGATACTACCTTATGGAAATTTCATAGATATTTGCATCGAGTCTGGGTGTACTTCATATCTGTTAAATGTAATTATGTACGTATGTAAACTCCTCCGCGACACTGAGCTTATTTCAAAGTGCGGGCGTTATTTTATAAACAAAAACACTAGTTGTGTGAGGAGGAGAGCACACCAGTCGTGTGTACTTAGTTCTCGTGAGGCGTACAGTTAGCGACGTAACGTAATTACTGACTTCTCGTCATTCGTTAAGTTAGCACACATAATGAGACACATTCAAATGTCTCTGGCGCCTAATTGATACTATATCACGTTATAAGAAACGCAGACTGTACAAGCTCACTGCCGACTGTCATAACTCTAGGTAGAGTCAGGTCGGTGCGGTGCATCACGTGGCCGTGGGTAGAGTTGACAGAGTTATGTTCAGTTTCCGTGAGCGCATGCGCACTCTACATATTGATGAGCTCTCACATAGAGCGCCGCACCAAGTTACCTCCGCGTGTTAATATACACTCTTTATTGACTCTCTTATTGGGCTACTCTACATACGCACAGTGCGGGAATGAACACAACCACGAGCTAGAACACACATTAGGTACGAGACGGCCATCCTCTTATATTACTTAGCTTACCTTATCATCAAAGGAGAGTAGGCAGAGATGTAACACACCCACATTTCCCCAGCTATCTTGGTCCCATGTAATAGGGGGCGAGACTGTGGCTATTAACGGGGGAAATTTCGTAATTTCGATACCACTTTTGCTAAATCCGGGAATCGAACCCAGGATCTCATTGTCAGCAGTCTCATAACTGTATATAAATTAGATGGAGAGATAACTGAAGGTCCGAGGGTGCATAGTGTCTTGTCTCTTGTTGTATATTGTCTACAGGTCGATGTGGACGGGAGCTCCCTCTACCGTGTATATTGTCGCGCACTTGTACGATGTAGGTGAAGTGTTGTTGTTGGCAGCGCTCGGCGACCAGCAGGCAGTAGTCGACATAACGTGTGTCGTGTCTCAGCTGAGTGGAGTGGCTCTGGACACGTGCGTGAACTTGTACTCGACGCGACCGATCGATTGCCAAATGTAGGCCGAATGTTGGCGCCCAATCTGGGCCAAATGTTGGCGGTGCGACGTCACCCCGGGGGAGGCGCGCCGACCGCGGGGTGGCGCGGCGGGGTGGTGGCGGGGGGGGGGGACGCTACGCAATTAACCACGGCCGGTCATCGACCCGCTGTAGTCTGTACTCGTCCTGTGCGTACCGATACAGATGCGTGTTATTGTTGACAGATCGATGCGTGACGTCACACGCCTCCATTCATGAACTACACCACTCACTAATGTGGCCCCTGTCATCGTACGAGTACCTCTTTGTGTTTACTTACCTACCTTATTGTTGTTACACTCTCGCTTCTTATCAGCTTATGTGCCCAGACTCACATAACCTAACTGCTAGTAACCTGCTTATGGTAACAAATGAAGATATCAAATTTTACATTTTACAATTTTACAACTAATAAGTGGATAATAAACCCTACACGGGACAGTAAAGAGTCCGGTGTGAGTCGGCCGGTGCCGCATGGCGCATGGCGGAGTGCCGGGCGGCGGTGGTGGCCCACAACGTGCTCACTCGTAAAATTGCGTCCTCACAACCCTCATGACGTAGCTCCTCGCTCACACAAGGAGTTTAAACTCGTTTGAGATGCCGCCAGCGACAAACTAACCGAACTGTGCACTTGAACTATCTACTAATAGTACAGGGTCAGCCATCACTGAACTATAATTAATATAATGTAAGCACGAGCGTGCGGATAGTTCGTTATGTTTTTGTTTGATTTCTACTAAATGTGCTCTACACAATTATTAGTAATACGATTATCTCCGGATGAAGCGCGTCCTCGCTCAGTAAGTACGTATGCGCATAGTTATGACGAGCCTGCGTCATCACCGAAACTGTTTTAACATAATATATACCTAGTCTTAATCGATTCCTATATTGTTATGATAATATATTTTGTATATTATGACTATCACTATGATATAGCGGTTAAGGTATTCGTCTCACCACTAACATCTTCGTGCCCAGTGTCGTGAGTTCGATTCCCGTTCAAGATAAATATTTTCGTGATTATTAGATATTTATTGCCGTCTGTGTGTACTTTGTAATAGTATGTAGGTATTTATAAATTGAATAACTTTGATTTGATGTGGTGCGGTGCGGTGCGGTGCTGGTGATCGATGATGGGTGAAACTAATTCTTGCAAATAACATTAAATAATAGAGAGAGAGTAGCGGCGGCTTCTCATTAGCGCTATTAACATTTGTAACGAGCCGCGCTTTTCTGGGAACACATTTTCGACAATAACAATTACATATTTATGTCCATTATGCACTATTCGCCTGATCCTATTGTTTAAGCCGCCACATACTCGCGTCTCGCCGCGGCCCCACTCCTGTTCGTTAATCAGTGTCGTGCTCGCTACACTACATACCTAAATAAATCAATAGTAGTGAGAATGCTATTAGCTGATAATCATGTCAATCAGGAGTGATCTGTTATTAGAAACCTGTATAACCAATATACCTCGGTATAACAACACTAATTAATCAATTAATTATACATTGTAGAACAAACCAAACTAAATAAGAATAGATCACCTCGGTGACACAATATATAATATTATGACTGACTGACCACCATTTAATAGAAAGTGAACAAGAGTCGACAAGACGCGGTGCGGTGTGTTAACTAAAGTGTCCGAGAGAACCCCAACCTTTGACGATTAGATAGTTATTTCTTTGAATATCACGCTTGTGGTATATTAACAGGCCGTTAGATTACAATAATATTGCGAGGTCCCGACTCCCGGGGCCGACCCGCGAGTAGGGGCTCCCTCGCTCTTTTCAAATTGGATTTAAACATTGTGAATTACCTTTCTTTGATTCGCGGGTTAGCCAAATGGGGACGATTTATGGAGAAGCGGGGTCCGGTCCCCGGGGAGGCCCGGCGCGGCGCGGCGCGGCTGCGGGGCGGCTGCGGGGCGGCGGCGGCGGCCGCGCGGTAATTCACGCGCGCGATTTACTGCACGTCCCGTGATAGATCTGACCCCGGTTTAAATAGAAACAGTCCCGCGTCGTTTATATCCACCGTCCGGCTCCGGCCGCTGCCGGCTCCTCGCGTTAATGTGATCCTATCTTTTAAATCTCCCTGAGAGGAAAACGGTGTGTTTCATGTCGGCACAGGCGAGCGCGAACTTCAGCCGACACACACACATAGATTGTGTTCATGTTCACACCAGGTACACACACACATACGTAGCGCGCGCTCGGTACTAGCTGCACTTGAAATTATTTGAGGTTACAGTAGTTTAGATGAACGGTTCGTTTGATTAATTTTACAGTTAGCGACGTGGCTCGGTGACTTGTGTCCTTTGATCAGTGCAGTGTGTCCGCCGCCCCGCACCCCGCGCCCCGCACGTGCACCCCTCGCCTCACTACATGTTGAGAACATTTGTTCTGCTAATATTTGGTACAAACTACAGAAGCGCGGGGGAGTTAGTATGTCGCTCGCGTCTCTCTACGAGCCAATTCACTTGATTTCACATTTTATATTCGAAAAGAGTAGTCATGGTCGGGGTTGAGCAGTGCGAGAGTATACGACCACTACCTACCTACTCATCAAGTCACCACACACACACTCGTGCAGTGCTCGTGGTAACAGTTTAAACAACGGAATATTATAACACAAAAAGGATGATGCACCTTCAGATAATATATCGTTATAAAGCTTCTTAAAGTTAATCGCCGTCAGGTACACAGTTTATCGCTGGCATCATCGCTGAAGTGCGCTCGCAGGTATCGCTATCGCTTCCACCCCCCCTCCCCTCCTACGCGGTTGGGACGGTGGCTTACACGCAACACAATTACCACGTAATTATGTCTCCAAGATGTGTGGGCACACACACACACACATACACACCTAAAGATATGCACATTTGACGTCCCCTTGACTCACAACAATTAGTTATCATAAATCAATCGTCGAATTCACCCCTTTCATGTAAATTGTAGATGGTGTACACACCGATACAACATTATTAACATTCCCGCTGAATATTTAACAATTAAAAGGTAACCTACTACAGACGCAATTATGTTACATATTACGAGTATTATCTCTCACAATTATTATTATGAGAGTGCATAGGAAGAGTTGCCATAGATCACGATGACGTCACTTCCCAAAAGGCTCTTAAACCTGCGTGGCAAATAGTGTCGGTTACGACGTATAGAATACGTCACCTAGGCAAAGTTTCTCTTGTCTTTCAAACAATTGTTCGAATTGTTTTTTTATTTTTTGATCAGTTGAACGGTCAATGACCTGTGCCATCAGTACCCGTAACTGAGTCCGCACCACACTATTGCAGTCGGCGAGCCCGAGTTTGGTTTAGCACTATGTCTAGTTAGTGCCTGAACACTTTCATGTTCCACATATAACATATATTCCTTGACACAATAATAAAACAGTTTATGTATTATTTCAATACAAACGGTGTCAAGTATCAAAGAGGCTCATTATACTGAGTTATTTTAATATAAACGTCCTCGGCGCGGGCGCGGGCGGTGCGCCCCCGCCTCGCTCGTCTAAGTGGGAGACAAAGCGAGAGGAAGGCTCGCGAGGGTTGAAACTCGTTTTTCAACTAAACAGAGAGCCTCTGCACTATCTATTAATCTTGAACGATATCTGTACGTATGTAATTGTGGAGCTTTTAAGAAAGTTCGTGTCGGACGTGGGACGTGGGACACGGGACGGGGGCGCGGGCGACGGCGGCGAGCTTCCCTCGCGACTACCCTCGACATGTTTATGTGTGTCCACTACGACGCATCCTACACGACGTGCTCTGCGTCTGCAGCCTCCGAGCTACATATCGATGTTGGTACTATCGATACTATATCGTTATCACGTCGCGTCTCGCGTGCACCATCTGCGGATCATTCAACAGAAGGTTATTGCTTAGTTACGCTATATTGCTTTAACATAATTATAATTGTAAATCCAAGAGTTCATATACTCGTAGTACAAGCTCAATACAAGTATCATTTCGTGAACACATAATGGTCGCGTTATATTTCACAAGAGTGGGAGCCGGGAGGTACGCACGCCGCCGCCGCCGCCGCGCGCCGCACGCTCTTGTTTCTTAACCCGAAGTAATGTGAGGGGTCAGCGATCGATTATTTCTGTAATAGTTGACCGGTAGTCACTAGTGCGCACGCGGTGTTGACCTGCAATTTAAAATTTATATTACAAGAATAATTTGGCGGCCAATTTGAGTGTATTATGTACGTGCGTTAGTTACGTGCGATGTGCGCTACCGATTAGTGGCGGGCGCGGGCCGCCCACCACTTGGCGGTCATGGTGACCCCGCAACGGGCACTGGACAATACTGACGAGCACAATGGGGCAGCTGCACACTACGCCATTGTGCAGCCGCTGGACCTCGCGCGTACTGCGGCTCACTCACTGCAACTGTATGTATCTACTATCTGTAACGTGACACAGCATGCGACACGGAGGATGTGCTGGTTTCTTTATTGTATGATTATAGTTTGTTTTTAATGACGACGTCGATTGCATGTCAAGTGAACGTACATACCATCCATCAGTAATACTTTAAATAAGTGTGTTTATAACATTGGTCCAAAAAGTTAAGTTTTAACGTTCATGCGTGAACCACGACGAGGTTCAGCAAGAGCCTCGTGTGGGTGAAGTGGTGGTGGTGGGGGGGTGATGAGACGACTGACCATATGGTGTTGTTGCAGTGTCGGGCCGCGGTGACGTCAGCAGCTTCTTCAACACACAGATGGTGCTCGACCTGAACGGTATGTACCCTTCCCTACTTCCTTACTGTTAGTGAAACAGCCAGAAGGCCAGTGTCGGTGCCGCCTCATTACAATATTACCAGTACGGCGCTGGAATACCCAAACTATAATTATGTTTTTGTGTGGCGGCGGCGACTCTTGAACGAGAGCCGTGATTTACGGCTGCCTCCTCCCCCGAGCGCGGAGAGTCCGCCGTCACACTGCGAGACAAAACGACGACATAATTAAATTATTATAGATTCACAGTTGAGGCTGTTTTTGTGTGCCGCCACCGGCGCGCGGCCACACCGAAACATTTCGACTACACTTTTTATTCGCGTTAATTACGGGATGAATGGAGAGCGGAGGCTGTGAGACGCAGAGGACGCGGGCGGCGCGGCGCGGCGTCGCACGTGCGTCACGGCACTCAGCGGGCACATTGTGCCGCCCCCCCCCCCCCCCCCTCCCCGCGCTATTATTCAAATCGGGCGCGACAAAAAAGGCGATAACATCGAGATTTTCCATCTGTCACACTCCACGCTCCAAGAAATCACTTTTTTGTATCGTCAGCCATTGATCCTCACTGATCGTGTTGTTTCCACTGACGCGTGTATATCGCCGCTATCAGTGGCGCTGACATGCGCCTCATACCCCTCACGATGCAAGCCCACTTGTTGATGCTATAGCAACCTCACGTCTCAGCAGCCTACTGGCCATGTGTTATCTCACCGTCTACTCAGTGTCGTCTATGACTTAGTGATCCCGTGCAAGCAACTATACGTATGTGTGAGTGGTGTCGGTCGGCAGCGGAGTGCGTCCCACGAGGTCGGCGTGACTCAGCAGCTTCCACGCGTCGCGCCGGTCCAGCGCCGCGCCGCCGCCGGACCGCTCCGAATTATCTCCAAATTACGGAGATGTTTGTGGCTCTAAACTGGCCGCCGCTACCGAATTACCCGCGCCTCACGTGTGTGCGCCGCCTTACACGTATCTATAGACAACACACTATCGTAGAGCTTTTGTTTATTAACGTTTTCTTATACAAACTATGTAAAAAATTCATTAGATATTCAATTCGACTGCAATGAAGAACCTATAAATATTTTTATACTTCCATAATACAAAGAGGCAACATATAAACTTGAATAATATAGGTCACTATTTTCCTGGTATGTCCAAACCACCGGACCCACTCGGGCGTCCCTACAACATACAATGCCCTCGTTGGTAGAGCAGTCGGGACCATACCTACAACAGTTACTTACGGTTCTTTTCGGCTGTTCCTGGTGCACAGTTTCAAGTGTGTCTACTGAAACATATAATTACAGTCAGTGGGCCGCGCATACTCAATACAATACGTGTAACGTATCGTCGCAGAACTGCATCAGTTTCGGGTCTGCCAAGAGCCCCACGTGAGACGTCCTTCATTGTCATTTATGCGCTTTCTATCAAACACTGAATAACTACTGTAGTTTAATAAATTCAAAATTAAATGATTCTGGGACACGACTCTCGGTCCTACTATATACATATGTATATGTATATATATAGGTACCTACTAATATTGACGTATATTACGTTATAATCAATGTGTCAATAAAGTATACCAGCTCATCAGCTCATCAGCATTAAAGTGCGAGGATCAGCGCGGCGCGGTGTTGTGTGTGTGTGTGTGTGTGTACAAGCACAGCGCACACACACATGTCCGACAAAGCTCTGTATAATTTGTGATGTAGATGTATGAGTGGAGGGCGACATCTCCATACCGCGCCACTGTCCACGTGTCCGCGGGTCCACGTGTCTCGAGTGTGACACGTGTCTGTACGGATCGAGCACAAGATCGTACTAGTAATAATAAATTATTTATTTATTCTAACATAAATTTACAAGTACACAAGTATAAGTACACAGGTATATAGGTATGCTCTTAAAATAGGGACTGTATAAACATTGAGATATGATTGACGGAGCTTGATTGACTCTCTCCTTTAGCGAAAGTAAATGAAGGTATGCAGGTAGTTAATAAGCGGTAATACAAACATAGTCTAGTACAATTAAAAGTTAATGAACAATATTTTATTTATAAACAAAAAGTAAGTGAAATAATAGTCCATTACAATTATTTAAATATCAGTTTTATGGCTGCACGAAGTTTATAAAAGTTGTTTACTTAATGATGCCCTATAATAATGTAATTATAATATTTAATGTAAGCGCGCAACGCAACAGTAACAGGCAGCTCAATACGCATACAAGTGCAGTTTGTATCCGTTGTTAGTGTAAATAAAGACACGTGTAAATGTTCAATGTGACTAAATTTAACATAATTATGTACAATCTTTGGCAGATAAACAAATAAATACCCATTGACAATCATATAGGTAGTCTGTAGGTTCACTTTGTGTGGCTTACCACCTTTTGACACCACGAGTTATTGGTACCACGAAGTCAATCGCACAAGGACGTTTTTTGAATTGGCTGTTGAGATCATTTTTATATCATGGTACCAATTAATAAATAATATCTCGTGGTGTCAAACGGTGAAGTACCCAGCAAAACACGTGCAAAATTATATATTATACAAACACATAGAATGTTAACATAATCTTAATAGAAACTACCAATATACACTATAAATTGAGATTAAATTTTAACTATAGTTTGAATAATTTGTAAATATTAGTTGTTCAGAGCTAAGGTTCAGAGATGTGCGTGCCGATGAGTGCAGACAGGAAGGATTCTTGTCTGTTAGGCTACGGACACACAGCGATTGTTTTAAGGTAAACAGTTACTTGGTTCTGACGGGGCGCGGTGCGGCGCGGCGAAGTTAATGTCCACACGCCCCACACTTACTACTGTATCTCGTATGCCGCACGTCATATCTAATAACTTTTCGAATGGTTTGACATTAACGATATATAAGTATGGACTGTGTACACAACTGCACAGTTCATCACCTAATTATGATTTATAGTTAATCAAGTTTTGCAATCGATTTACAGAGGATTACTTATCACTGTTTATCGATAGCAAAATTTGTTTAAAATTTATTAATAGGGGAGTCGTGTGTAGACGTCACAGAGCTTGTGTTGCTTCGCATAGGTATACTTTTAATTTGCTAATGTTGGATAATCAGTAATCTCATGTACCGTTATGTCGTACACTCGTACAACTTTATGGTACGAAATGTCTACCAGTTATTTGTAACTTAATAAAGTGAGTAGTCAGTTAATGACGCGTCGGACTCGATCAGCAGTAGAACGACGTCACAGGAGTGACTGTCTAATGACAGTGGCGTGCGACCACTATACTCGCACCATTACTGTCAGTCTGTCTCGTACTAAGAACATAAAACAATCGACGTTCTAAACATATTCTAATTATAAACGGATGCATTTTTTGTGAAACAAATTATAATTTTTAATTATTTCAAAAAAGTTGATCTACATATAAAAATTAATTACGTTTTGCATATAATACGTACTGACTACACTTAACATAATTATAATTATGAATACGCTTCGTGAAGCAATTATATTTTGACATGAGATTACTTACAGTTTATGAAGTTTGGCGTTATTCGTCCGTTCATTATAATTAGCTCTCCTCTTGCGCCACCAGCACCGCACTACCTTCGGTATTAATATAATGAGTTAGTTTGCATACACACAAGATGTTTATCTACGAGCGGCGCGGGCGCAGCTCCCCGCCGCCCCCGCCCCCGCCCCGCCCCCGCCGCCGCCGCTACCTGCACCCACACACACACACAACGTAACATTAACACATCATTACAATTACAATAAAACATCAATCAGATGTGAATAACTACAGATCATCCCAACAACTTAATGTTGATATCATAATAGTAATTAATATCATTTAATATTAAGAAACTTTCTCATATTTAAACTCACAAGTACATTAAACAGTACACACTTATTATAACAATAAAACTCATTGTCGATATTACTTATTACATATAGAAATTAAATTGTCATTGCAGTTTTATGAATGGTTTCCAATAGCACGTTTTATAAAGACAAACACAGTAGTAGTACATTATTGTAGAGTCACGGGCTTCACATACGATATGTATGGGAGGAAATATTAAAATGCAATAATTCACTTGAACCTTCAGTACCCAGGAAATAGAGAAAAACGCTGACAGGACACTGACGGCGTAAATTGACTTGTAATTTGGTCGATAATAGTGTTTGTAAAGTCTATAGAGGATGCAACTACAAGCGCTGAGCTCCGACGTCGCGCGTCGCGTTGTACAGAATGTACACTTGTGCTGCTTGTGCAGGCTCAGCTCAGAGACGAGGTTAACGCGCTACTTAATTGCTTCTAATATATTAATGATTAGCATATTACTGCTTTGCTTAGCTTCGCTCCCCGTTCTCTCTCTGTGTGTGGAACTGTGGATGTATAAAGTAGCACCGAGCACGTTCCGAACATCGGCCTCGCTACTGACCACCTATATAAATGAAAATGGATCGCCGAAAAGTATGTGATGGATTCACGTGAGAACGGCTCGACCGATTTGGCTAATTCATTTTTTGTTGTTTATGTCTATTGTCGAAGCAAGGAACACAAAAATTAAGTGTAAAATTTAAAATTTTGGGTTTTAGAATCTCCATATAAACATTTGAAAATGGAACATTACCACGAATAATAAAATATGGCGGTACGAAGTTCGCCGGGTCAGCCCAGTTTTATAATAAAGTTGATAATACATTTACGCTGAGATATCATCGGCTGTAGCAGGGCTGCAGGTCGTGCACTTGTGGCCCGTGCACCCCGCCATGGTTGTGACGTCACTCCCACTATGTGCCTGTTGCCGTTATCAAGTGACCGTGTCGTTCAGTTATAAAAATAAATTAATAAAATAAAGGAACCTGTAAACTTTCACAAATAATAGACAAACGTACGGAGGCTTGATCTCGCATTTATACCAACAACAGTTTTGTGAGGCCATGTTAACTTTAAAGCTACACATTATAGGTACACTCTGTGATATGACATATCTATTAGTTCTAAGTCCGCAGTGCCAGTGCCGCGGCGCTGGGTGTACTCACGCATCAACATAATCCATTATTAACTCTCATTCAAATCTCGCTAATTATAATTACGTTGTGTTATAAATTACCATCGTTACCCGTTATATATTCATTTAAATTGTTAAAATATTCTCAGAACATATTTTGTTCATTAACATCATTGTTTTCAATAGAGCCAACGCCGAATTCATATATATAATGTAAATGAGATGTTACCAGCTACTCTGTGAGGCAATCATTTTGTATTTCTGACTTATAACGTGTCTTGTCATGTCTTGTAACCTAATTTTATCATTTACGCTATTACTAGGTAGCTCATTTCCCAAATGTGTGAAAAAAAGTTTCAAAAACATTAGGTTGAAGTTTTTGTCTTTTATTTTTCATAATTCGTTATTCTCTCATTTACTTGCGAATGCTAAAAATTAGATCTCTGCTATGTTGGTGTGTCACGGGACCACTCTCCTCCTCCTCCATCTCTCGCAGATTCATCATCTAAACTATATCTAGGTACTGTTCGTGAATCAGTTCAGCAGTTGTTGTGGACAAAAACCGACTTGTCGGGGAGTAAGTTCGCAGAAGGCTCAGATACAGAGTTAGCGAACATGTAGATCGCGCGGTGCGTTATGCGCATGCTCATGACCAGCGCGTGTCATTATGCGCAGCGCGCGTCACCTGCGCGTCCAAAGAACTGGCGCCGAGCTCTAGTTATGAACGCGCCGAGCTCTAGTTATGAACGCGCCGAGCTCTAGTTATGAACGCGCCGAGCTCTAGTTATGGCCGCGCCGTGTATTTGCTCTCCGCGGCACACACGACACACCCGACAGCTCGTCTCCAATCATTTGCATGTAGTTTTGGACCAATAACTGTTTTCCAGTAGGTAGGTCGCATCTCTCGGCCGAGCGCAGAGCCCGCATCTCTCCGCACATGTATTTGCATGCGTTCGTCTACCTGCGCCTGCGCACACGCATCTGCCTCCACTTTTTCTATGCACCCCGGCAACAATCGCCTTTGCATATTTCTTTCTATTTCTAATGGTTTTTGTCGCCCGCGCAGCGCCGCCGCCGCGCCCGGGGAGACGTGAATAACTTTTTTTTGGAGATTTATTGCGAAACGTGCATTAGTCTGTCGAAGAGATTACAATAGTGGCACGTTAATGGCGCGACGGTCACGTGACCGACCCCCGCACCGCCATCGCCGACTGCGCCACGTCATCGTACGCGCACATACATTTTGTTATTATTAATTATGATATCCAATATAAAGATTCTTTAGTTAAAAATAAATTGGCACAATTTCCACTTTTATAAACATTGCCATTGTGATAATGAAAATAAATGCTAAAATGACGACTTGGGAAGTATCTTCTTCTTGTAAGTACTCTTACATTAAACTACACAACTAACTCCATTTGAGCCTGCCTTATCTCTTTGAGCTTGACTTGACTCTAAATTATAAAATTACAGTCCACGTCATTATAAAAATTAAAGTATGCTAAATAACATTTATGAGGTCATTAATACGCTTACTTAAGTTAATAAGGGCTACAATTTCTGTAATAGTACTTACTTATCGGTTTAGTATGCACAATGATGAAATAGCCATTTTTATTGTAATCTTGTCATAACCTCCAGGTACATATAAAACGAACGGTCTGAAGGTCACGGAGTGTTATACATGGTGTAGTCAGTGACATTTGTGATAATTGTGTCCGATAACTGTACATTATGTTAATATAATAATTGATCACCTGCCGCCGCCACCGTACGTAACTACGTATGTGTGTGTGTGTCTGTGTGCCACAACCCTCGAGTGTACGCATTCATTAACATTTTACCTAATTATGTGTATTTTATTAGTTCCCGCTCCGAGTGTCCCGCGCGCCCTCTGTACTAAGTATCGGCTCCACTACGTGCTCGTGCGCCGGCTCCGTCACAAATCGAACAAATCAAACGTTTTGTGCAATGTGTCCGCTGTTCGTGTATTCTTAGTTTTGTTAACTTGTGCAAGTGTTCATTATCTGTCACTTTTCTCTTTTAGATATCATAACAGCGTTGGTTCAGTTTAACTGACAAGTCGACCACCAACCAGTCGCCACTCATCAATAAATTGTGTGCAAACATTCAGTAGACACAGTAATGTTTGATGTAACCGGTATACTTCATCTCCTTGCGCCGGGCCGGCGCGTGGCGCGAACCGTACTAGCCCACTCGAAAAGTACAGTACAGTACCTCAGTATAGTACGCCCTGCGACTGTACAGTCCACTCTACTGGACCCGTACATTAACTATACATTACTTACATTTAATTTACTTTTTATACTTAATTTAGTATTGAATTTGAAATCGTACATTTGGTGATTGACACCTAATTTAGTAGTTTGTGTCACTCAGTACGCCGGCGCCGACGAATAGATACTACTTAACTTTTGTAAAAACACCTATCGGTTGATAAAAACTATATTGTTGTAGTGTTGTGAACAACTCGCACAAACGGCACAAACCTATCGATCTGTTTTATTTAGAACCTAACAGTTGTACACGTGGTCAATGGACTTTTGTATATTAGACATTAGCACGTACCAAATACACATAATACATAATATAAGCGCTAGTCGTGTGGACAATATAGCTGAAGGCAGTGCTGAGTCTGACCATTCCTAAACAAAACGTGGTGTCAGTGACCTCGGTGGCCTTACAACGTTTAGCTCCTGAAACAGCTGATTTTCGACTAGCGCATTTCAAATTGTATTGTCTGTATACGAACAATGGTGCAACAGTAGTACAAAAAACGTTCACCTTGCTGTTTACTAGTTATTGTTACCGATATAAAAGCGATCACTTCTAATTAATCGGCTGTCTTTACGTAACGTTTGTATTCACTTATAACGCATCTAGTAGGTGTATTCGCGATAGTGCGCAGGCGCCATTCAAACGCCTCGCTTTCCTTAAATGTTAAATAAACGGCCTGAGCTATAAATATACGTAACGGCGCTACGACGTACACATACATCTGTACGTAGGCTGCACTCTTATAAATAACATTGTATTACCTATCGACGTGTCAATTGACAACTCAATGGTTACATGAAATTAAGCTCTCAGCTCTAGGATACTCGTACATTACTCACAAACTATAATATATGAGTGATGTGATCTCTGCCGGTAGATATGATCACACGCTCGTATATTCATACGTTATTGTCTAATTCTCGAAGGTTCGCCCGCGCCGCGTCCCGCCGCCGCCAGGTAGCCGCTGCCGTGGCTTCTCTTTGTGCGAGGGTCCCTGCAGTGATTGATACCTCGCATTCTAGTGCAGGACAAAAAGCTTCCTGGCAAAAAATATATGCGAACTATTTGAACGTATGCAAATGTTTGTGGAGCTGCCATTGGAATAGCAATCATATATTCCCGGAACTATGACATAGTTTAGCATCTCACTGTAAGGGCGGCTCGCTTATGCTACAGTAGGTACAGTCAATGTTAAATGACGACAGTGTATAAGACACATTGTTCGTTACCACAACAGAGTCAGAGACGATCCGACACTCCGCACAACGTTACGTTATTTGAATGAGTTTCGCTAATTTATTGTATAATTTCCATCAGGTAGCCATTACAGCACGCTCGTTAGTTTCCTTATGAATTCTCGTTATGATATATTATAGTGACTGCCTGTTTTTGTAAACATTTATCTGTAAATTATAAGCAAACTAACATCGTGTACAACAACGTCACGTGACGATACACCTCTCTACTGCTTTATTAGTTTTTAGGGTTTCGTACTTCAAAAGTTATTACTAACGTTTTACGCCAAAATACAATAATTACAAAAATGCAGCAACTTTTAAGTATATATATTAGACTAGAAGTCGAGCGGAGCTTCACTCCTGTTGCTTTTGTTTGGTCACTGCTCAGCTCCTATTGGCCGTAGCGTGATGTTATATACTATACCCATAAACTTCCTCGATAAATAGGCTAACTGACACTAAAAGAATTATTCAAATGGGATCAGTAGTTCCTGAGATCCTAGCGTTCAAAATAGATAGAACATTTCGGAACAAATATTTTAAAAAAACCTTCTCCTGCAAAATTTTTGTTTTTGTCACTTACTACTAAATAGCGCGAAGGGCTTGAATAAATATCATTCTAATACATTATAACTTATATTAACAAATTAATGAAATAATAATCTCGCATGATCAGAAACTTGACTTTGACTTTCCCGGTGTACAATAACAGACTGTGTCATCAGACGATCACAAAATCGATCATCAGAAATGTTTCGCCAAGAGTTCTATACAAAGTGCTCAAAACATTTGTTATAGTCAATTTGGTAGTCTTCGTCTTGCTGAAGCATTAACCACTAAGCAATAGAAGGCGCAGGCGCACGCGCACTACTGACATTGAACATGACAGTGCGCGACGAGCGCGGGAGGTGCCCACTCTACTAATTATGTAGACTATGTTAATGACTCTTACATACGCCAACTAATTATCTAATTAGCATATTATTAGCTCTAACTACAATCCGAGGATCGCGGGTTTTATGAGCGGAGCGATGCGGTGACGTTGTTCAGACTCTCGTAAAACATTATCGCGCCGTATATCTGCGAGCGCTACCTACTTGTTACTTAACTTGTGCATAATTATGAGCGCTATACTGCTGCCTACCTACCTAACTGTAGTGGACGCTTCTTGTTACTTTGGAAATAAACTAACGTAAAAGCTCCTATTACCGCCAGTTTTAGCTGTCTTAGGATTCACTTTAAAAAAATAGATATAAGCTGTTATGTTAGGAAAGATGTTATAATTTATAATTAATCTCAACGAAGTATTCTTTGCAATTCAGTACTTAAATTCAATATTCAATAACACAATAATTACCAAATAATTATTTAATCCAAAAGAGTAGTTGATTCTATTACCGACCCATAGAATGCGGCAGATTCTATTAACGATTTTTCTACTTCTTTTACCGACCGGTACGAAGTTGTCATTTCTTCTATACTATTAAATAAAAAAAATAGTTTTTAAGGCATTTATTATATAACAACAATAGTTATGAGATCAACATTATCACAATATGAACATAATTATTTATTGCAACGCTTAGAGCACTTATTTTTTGTTATTTTAGTGATATATATATATATATAATTAAAATATTATATTTATATATATAATAATATATATTTATTATTTCTCTTGGCACGCAGAGTTATCCTCGGTATGCCATAGGTTTTTGAAGCTTCGTATATGCTGGTCCCTTCATTTATAGCTAGAAGCGCAGTTTCTAGTTGAGCAGAGGCGTACTGCTTGCGCTTCTACGGCTCCATGATTCTATAAAAGAACACAATCTTTAAAGAGATATAGATAGAGATATAAGTTACACGGCCCGCATTCCGTCCCGCCATTTTTATTTGATTTGAAAACAAATGAAATATAGCCAATGCCATGAAGCATGACTGAAACTGGATAGCAAATATTATTTTACATTAATAATATGTCCTGTGACAAAATCTCTCAAAACGTCACGTATGCAAGAAATAAGCCAAAAATATACATTTTATTTTTGTGTACTATATCACCAAAAATATCGTCACAGTTGTGAGTCGGTAATAGAATCAAGTATGAAGGTCTATTAGCGACCCATTATAATAATAGGGATATTGTCTAACGTTGAATCGAGTTTTACACAAAATCTTTAAGAAATAGCTTTGTCGTTAATAGATCTAACGATGTAAAATAATTTTAAGAACTGAACAAGAAAACAATAAAATCAAATGAGGTAGTTTATAATTGATATTATTTTAAAATACTAAATGTTCTCAAAATTTTTAACAACGCCATGGGTCGTTATTAGAATCAAGTTTTGAAATTTGGATTGTATTACCGCCTTAAATTAAAACATGATTTTATAACACAAAAACCAATAAAAAGTATTATATTAAGAGTTAGTTTAGAAAAAGAATATATACGTTAAAGTTGTAATGTGATAACAAGAAGACAAATCCATTTTTAGTGTGTTATTTTCCTTAAGTAATATTTAGGTGTACTTACGTGGCTGGAGACGCGACACTATGAAATGTGCGTCCGCTTCGGGCGCGTCCCTTTAACATTCAAATTATTTCTTTCACTGGCTATTTAAACACACCAACTTTACTCTTTTTGGTGGCCAACAAAAATAAGTAACTAATTTTTAAGGTATGACATTTCTGAAACTCTATTTTATGTCCAGTATGAGTGATTTAAAAATTGGATCGTTAATAGAGTCACATTTTAGGGGGTCGTTAATAGGAGCTTTTACGTTATATATTGAAACTTTACTCGCGCTGACATGAGCCGGCGATCGGTCGACGAGAATCAACTAGTGGTGCCACACGCACACCAGTGCACTAACTGTAGCGTCAGGTGGCGCCACCCTCGCGTACGCGCACCGCAGGCACCGTTACCCGTGACCCTTTCATCGAAGGGCGCGGGGCGAAGGGCGGGGGTGGAAATCACTTGACATTTAGTTTTTTGCGCTAATCGCGGGGTGAATAATGTATAGAAGCTAGACTGGTCTAGTCCGAAGGGTAAGGTGGGGGTGAGCGAGCGCTGGTGCGCGCGACCATTCATCGCAGCAGCGCCGCACACGCCATGGAGCCTGGTGAGTCCTTACCTCTTACATTGTACGTAGTGGCGCCGGCGGTACTCCTCCGCGGTAGCTTGCTAACAGTACAGTACAGTGTGCCGCCGCCGCCGAGCCGCACGAGTCGCGACTGTTCGTAATAATACATGTTATAACGGCTTTTTAACAAATTAGCTAAATTTTACAGCAATAACAATTGTTACCGCGCTGGAGAAAGCGACCGTTTTAAAAAATAATTCGTTTTGCGACAAAAAATATCGACGTGACTTTCTAATTTATTGCTCGAACGAAGGAAGCGTAACAAACAGAAAACAATCAAAAAGTAGAACCGCGCCACCGAAGTGTCGCGAGACGTCAGCGCGACTCGCGACATGCGCCGGACGAGGACCTCGACGTCATCACTTCATGTGCCACATACACAGGGATGGATTTATCTAATCGCGGATATATGATGTGAGAATCGCACGTGTCACGTGTCATGGCAGAGCGCGGTGCGCGGGTCGCGACACTCTGTGTGATCCACATACTGTTAGTGGTGTGGTGCGCGGTGCGGGGGGGAGGGAGGTAGGGAGGGGGTGCAGGGGTGGACCGCGTGACCTTTGCGAGGTCCCGTTACAGGCACCTGCAGGACGTTAAGGTCCCGCTACACTCGTCCGTTCGCTCATTAACTGTCGATCCTGCTACACATACAATAACAATAGTTAAATGGATACCATGTCCATCACCTCGCACCGTTTTTATCACTTTAAGCCGAAGTTATTTATAAGTTAAAAATAAGTATTTTTACTTGATGCTATTGCTCTATTAGTTGCAAATACTTTTATTATCCATTCATCTTACCACAAAATGATGTTAGTCAGCGGTATGACATAATCGGGTGCAGCGTGCGCATGCGCCGCGCCGCGCAGGTTCTGCTGCAACAAGACTAAGTTGAATATAAGTGTGCGTGAGTTCGATCCGGATCAGTCGTCAGATTATATCTACCGTTACCTACTCTGTGATAAATGAACGACCAATAACCGATACAATAAAAAAATATTATAATGGGCACTGTTGCTTGCTCACAGCGCTGCGCTGATCAAAATTTGATGGTCGTTTTGTGCCGCAATGAGGCGCGGTGCGGTACGACGCGGTCCGGTAACGCAACGGTATCACAATGTGATTATGAGTGAGATGGTCGGTAAGTGTCGGTTGCGAACCAATCAGTTTCGTGCGGGAATCAATCGCGCGGTAATGCGCTCCCATCAGAATAACTCTCACATTCAAATGACGCCGACGTCCCCCCTCCCCCCCTCCTCGCCTGCTCACTGCACGTCACTAAGTATGGGAAGCATCTACACCGCGGTATTCAATGTCATTTCACACATATTTGTGCACAAGTCTTGTGGATTGAGTTCGAGAAGCTCAGTAGTGGACAGTAGGTGCTTCTGGTGATTATAAATGAACAGCATCACTTCCTTCGTACTTAAATAATATTGACTCAACTACCAAACTCACAATATCTACCAACTCTCTAATGACGTCACCCCCTTTCTGCAAATTTGTGATATCAATGATTTTATTGTTTATTAATTCAGTGATATTGAGACGTAAAATGACGTATGCCTTAATAGTTGATTGTAACAAAAATGTATCGATATCTTGTGGGTGATTGACATATTATTATATTGATATTTGTGCACGTGCAGTGGCGGCGCGTGCGCAGTGTGCACCTGCGGGCGCCGCCTGCGCCGCGGGGCCTGCGCCGCGGGGTCAAGGTCACAGTGTGAGGCGCGCCGTAGCCCCAAGAGTTAGACGTTTTGCGATTATTTAATTTGTCGGAGCACTCTCGACACACTAGAAGGCTGATGGTTCACAATTCCACGTGATGTGGTGACTCGCGTCCCACGCGACGCATACCGGTGCTAGCCAGTCAAGAATGGCCTACCTTCGAGGGAATTCCCTTGAATTCCCGTTCATAATACTTCATTCGGATATCCAGTAATTTGCGACAATATAAAACCTTGCCCAAAGTATAACAGATGCTTCTGTCCAATTTGTGCTATAGTATACGTGTCATTTAGATCGCCATCAAAAATGATACGGCACTCGTCAATAGTGTTGCATCCACGTACAACATTAAGTGGTCTGTACGTCAGGGCGGCGGCGGCGGCTCCTCGCGCACTCTTAACTCGTAAATATCGTCGACTGCTAACGTCACTCCGGGGACGTCGCACTCGCCCCGCACTGGCCCCGCGCTGGCCCCGCGCTCGCCCCGCATTCGTCACGTGCTAGTTGGACGTGTTCGTAATTCACTATAGTTAATAGCCGACACAGTCACTCGAGATAAAATAGGTAAACGATGCGTTAATATTGATGTGGAGGTGCGGACCGTGTCTTCTGTGTGTCATGGATCTGTCGGCGGCGGCGTCTGTCGCACTACTGTCACCTGAAGCCTTGTGCGGCATGTGTCGCGTCACCTTGTATACTTGTGTTACTCTATAATTCTCCGTGGTAGCACTTATTATTACCAGACATTGCTAACTCGTTACATAGTTTAAAATTACATGACTGTACCTAAGATAAGATAAAAATTTATTTGTTTCAAAACACGTGTACAGATGGTATTACAGGATAAATTAATAGTATCAACATGCCGTGCCGTATTACAGACATACAAATATATATTGATTGAGTAGGTACAATGTCAAAAGCGAATTCATAAAAACATTAAATGTAAATTAAGTAATAATTCTTAAATTAAAAATGTCACATATTACTCTTAAAAGTCAAAGTTAAACCAGCACATAAAACACATTGACATAAACACAAGCAATATTACAGGTCACAATCATCGAGAAAATCCTTTATATTATAATAACATTTATTCAATAACATGCTTCTAAGTACTTTCTTAAACAAACTTAGGTTTAGATCCTTAAGTGAATTTGGTATTCTGTTATAAATTTTAGAGGCCTGACAGTGAATACTATGATCTTACTAATATTATAAATGAGAAAGTTAGGATGAAAATTTGTAAATGAATCACTCAGCCGTTCGGCTGAAAGGACCGGTATGAAATTTGCATTTGAACCAAGAATAATTATATTAGTGTATATTAAAGTATAGCTGTCACAGCAGTTGTGTTAAGAAGCTGACGCGGCCCGTGTCGGTCTCGGCGCCGGCGCCGCACTCTCGTCTAATTATTGAAAATTAAGTATATGTAGAATGTTTGTAGATGGCGCGATAGCCGCATTATAATATGTATAGCGATAAGCAGCTAATTAGCGCTGTCAGTCTCCGGCACAGAGCCGGCGCTCATTACTGCTCTACTCTAATGTTGGAAACCCACAATACACTGCACTGTAATCTAAATATATTATAATCTCCTATAGGTAGGCGAAGGTAGCCCACACCGACATAAGAGGTTCTATAAACTCGGTAGGTACTGCGTACACGCTTGCAATGACTCATGAGGGAAGACCGTGGCATGCGGCGCCAAAGCCTTTACACATTAGCATAATGTAATGCTAATCCGCCCATTATAATAATATAAAGATGCGTCGAGAACTTGACCTGTCGTATGCTAATGTGAGGAGCGTGACGTCACTGCACCGTGCACTGCAGCAGTGTCCAGCGATGTGCTCGCAATGACTCTACAACCAGACTATAATTAGGCGTCGCGTAATTAGTCCACATGTATCTTGTAGTTCAGTGGGATTTAATAATAAGTATGAATAATTGTCTAAATATTATAATAATCTCGCCATTTTCAATTATTCGGTGCGCGGTAATGAGCTCGGCGCCCGCGCCTCGCCCGTTCCGCTCCGAATATATCGCGCTGTGGGCCGCCTGCTCACTGCCGACCAGCGACCAGCGACCACTCGGGACCAATACATACATTTAGATTGTTCAACATATCCTTAGCCATGAAAGTTGAGACGCCCCCGACTTACGATGTAATTCATATTGCTCACTGCAAGAAGTTTTCACATCAAACGTACCAGTAGACTTAGTTCAAATATTCGGACAATATTTTTAGTCTTACCACATAAAAATCATAACTCAATCAAGGTGATTGAGTTATGATTTTATGTGGTGCAAGCACTTAAATGACAAACTTCACTCGAAACCTACCTACCCATTAAACCGCTTTCAACAGTAGACGATCAACAATTGACAAATTAGCGATATTGTATAAACGTGATTAAATATTACAGTTCCCCGTCACAGTGAGGCTGATGATGATACGTCATCAGGTTGGCGCGAGTGCGCCTAGTAGCGCCCTCTGTCGTCGCTCGCACACATGATGAGGTGCGCCACTCTACAACTCAGCGCATCGTCAATTAACTCCACTGTCATATAAATGCACATAAACCGTTGTTCATAATACGTTAGCTGTAATTTAATTATTTAAAACACACAATCTGTCCAATGTTATAAAATACCATTCGAAAATTATTCAATTTTATGAAATTATTACAAATAGGAGAAGCAAGATAAGATAGTCTTGGCACTCAATAGAATGTAACTAATAAATTTTCATAAATATATTCTTTTTATAATTACACACGTAATAAACAAACTAAATCACAACATTTCAACCCATAAACGTCCCACTGCTGGGCACGGCTCTCCTCCAAAGAATGTTAGGTAGAGAGAATTTAACTTACTATACCACGCTGGCCAGACGGGCTGGTTTAGGGTTTGTTTCGAATTTTCCTTTTCTCGCAGTGCTCTTGTCTGCTTAAGATTACTCTTAGTCGCCTTTTACGACACCCACGAGTTGAGATGGGGAAGTGACATTACGTATTCTTAATCCGCCACTACACTAACAAACACAAACTAAATCAAGTTGGAATTGAATGCTAATTTGAATGTAATCTGGAAACTCTAATTGTCTTGTTAGAAAAGAGTAATATACATTAAGGCAAAGAGACAAAATCTAACTATAATTTTAATCTTAACAATAATCATCATCTTAATTATTTATTTTCAAAAAATAATATGTACGTACATTTTGTAATTTTAATCATACAATTTTGTTTTATTAAAGATTGCTAACTTGTGTGGGTTATATTTAAATATTAATAAAAAATCTATAAGATTACAGAAATTGTGTTTATCTTTATTAGCTATTGCTACAATTGTCTACTAGATATATTGAGTGCCGTTCAATTATTTGTTAAAGGTGCGTGACATTGCTTACACTCATTTTAATCTTATAGAGAGATATCTATTGGATAATACTGAGTTGAACATTATCGATTCTTACAAGATAAGTGGTGTGTGGTGTAGCGGAGTGACGAGGCGAGTGGCGAGCTCCGAGGCGCGCCGCGCGGTACATTCCGGGGTCGAGTGTTTATTCCGCTTATCTGAATTTTAAATTCGCCGGTTGGTCCCTCGTCGCCGCCGGATTCCTAGCGGTCTGGCGCGGGAGCGGGCGGGTCGGTGCTGGGCTCGGCCGCCCGTAAAAACCCAATCACTCGACTATTTTGTGATGCGCCGCCATTTGACACACGATTTCACTTTCGCCCGCGCCTCGACGCACACAAAAAGTCCCCACGTTTTTATGTGTCGCTGTCCGCCGCGCACTATTCCGTCTACAGTCCACACGCCACTCTATATGCAAACATCATCGTCGCGAATTTACTTTGTGTGCACCTAGTCACCGCTAAACTAGTGCGCCGCGCTAATTCTCGTGCTGATTTACAATTATCCCCATTAACATCACTCGGGAATAGTACTTACATACGAGTACGTAGTACATAACTGTCCGCTCGATGTCCGCGGCTACATCACTAGTGTCGGCGGTACATGACGTGGTGTGTGTGGTCACGTGACGTCACAGCGCGCTTCCCAGAACGCGACCAATTTGTTGGTCATTTGATTTAATGTGGAGCGCCGCCGCCGCCTTGTCGTGGGAACCGGCCCGGGAACAGTACCGGCTACCGCACACTCATTATGTCACTTACACTTGCGACACGCACCGGGACCTGCCTGCCGACACGTCGCGCCTTATCTCAAACTGTAACGCAATTAAGATAAAGTAACACCGTGTTTAGATTAATTAGGAGGCTTCATTAGCATCATAATATAATTTTATTAATATATACATACACTCAGAGATAAGCTAACATTTTTACTTACTGTACTAATTATAATTATAAAGAAGAGGAACCAACTAGCCCCCTCGCACCGCCCCCGCCGCGCCACGCGCCACCACGAATATTCTAAATAATTCTCTTTGATTACCAAATCTACTCAGTTATGTATTCTAGTGTTGCAAAGCAATAAAGTATAGGTAACGGTTTTACAAGCATTCGGTTTGTCTGAGCGAACCGTCATGGCGTCAGCTTTACACAACTGTAGGTGTCACACCCTACATAATATGCTCAAAACGATATATCTCTCAAGTACGTCGCGGTGCGGTGTTGTGGTTGCGTGAAACAGTTACAGCACACATTCAATTATGGTAAATTATGGTGCGCCATAATTGGACGCTATTTGAATATAAGTTGTGTGTCGTGTAAGGTGAGAGGTCACCAACACACATGTGCGGATGTGACAATCTGCCTCGTGTGACCTACACACCAGTCTAACTACAGTCCAGGTGCCTCGACTCTTAACCAAAGCTCTGTCGTCTAATATCATTTAACGCGTCTCACATACGTAACCGCCACTCTATTCCATATTTATATTTTTCAAAAGCTTTATCTCGAGTTTTTTTAAGATTCAATACCTGCTGAATTCATGAACATTATTCAAGTCTCGAAAATCAAATAAAAATGTACACTAAACTATATTCAAGCCAATCAACAAGTTGTTTATACTATGTTGTACTGCGGGTGTGCCCGGGCACCCTGCGCCACTCGCTACAACTCTACACAACATAACATTTGACGTACTAATCCGATGATCAATCGCGCTGATGAGATATCACACATCGAGTTGAAACAACAACAAGTAACAATCGAGTGGGCTCGCGAGCACAGATCTCACTCGGGAACAATAAATTAACAGTAGAGCCATGTTTAGACATGAAACACTCATCGCGCTAATTATTTCACTTCATTATTTATATCATATTGTGTTGACTATGCGTTCCACGCATTGTGAAACTTGGATTTATAGCAAACCGTATATAGTATATGGTACAACATTGTAGTCCGCGGCGTGTTAACGTGTAACTATGTGTGATGTGCGAGAGAGTTCGCTGCTCCGTGCTCCTGCGCTCTGTGTCACTCGTGTAGTGTAGTGTAGTGTAGTGTAGTGTAGTGTAGTGTAGTGTAGTGTAGTGACGCGTGCTCCGTGCGCTGTATGAACACACAGTGATGGGACTGATGATTTATGTCGTTCAAATAAAGACGTTCGTGTGTAGTTGAGCTTGTGCTGCGCTGCGCTGGCGCACGATGACAGCATGAAGTATGCGAACGATTTGCATGAGAAGCCGGCGCCGCGTGGTGTGTGCCTGACCCCCGCGGTACCCGTGCGCACTGAACACATCACCCGGTGTGTCCCTTGACACGGATACTGGCACATATTACTTGTTTGTTTATTGATCGATGACATTTGACAGAACGGCGCGGCGCCATTAACTGTTAATTACCGAGCGTTCGTGCAGACGCACGCTAACGTTATTCGAGTCTCAAAGGTCAGGCTGGGCGCGCCGGAAGGCGGCGGACGACGCCGCGGGACATCGACTGTTCATATTTTGACACGTGTCAATTAGAACGATGCGAGCTAATTACTCGCTCGCAATTCGCATTCAAATCGCTCTGAGAGCTGTAATCCGCGCCATTGTTTCACGTAAACAATCGTTTCCCATCTCACCGCGTGGTGACTGCGCCACTGTAAACCGTCCGTAGACGACACAAAGTAGAGATTGGAGCGGCGAGCGTCCTTGTGTGTGTGAGCGGGGCGCGAGTGTGCGGCGCGATCATTACAGCGGAGCGGAGTAGACCGCTAATTAAACGTAATGACGGTGTGATAAACAAACAAACAACGCCTTTGTGTCGCTCCTCCCGCCGCCGCCGTCCAATACCTCCGATACATTCATTACCGAGTTACGCGTTCCTGGCTCTGATTTGAATAGACTACCTACACACTACACGTGTCGGCTAATTAAGCCTCTCCACCGAGCACCGCTCGCTTTGTGTGTCACACACACACACACACACACACACACACACACACATGCACTGCCGCGCTGCACTCGTCACGTCACACAATGTTGGAACAAGAGACTCTCGTATCGAAATCACGCGGAAAAGTGATATTTCATATTAATTAGTACATGATAGGCTGCTGGTGACAGTCACTTAGTGCAGCAGCAGGTGACAAGTACGTTGTGGATTCTTCCCCTCCGAATCCTGACATGACATATTGTAACAGTTTCTTGTTAATAATCTAAAATTATAAGTATAGCCAATACTCGCTGAAAACTGTAATAATGCCCAGTATTGAAGTAGGTAGGCAGACCTCTCTAAAGACAATATAAGGATACTCTCTCGGTCCTCTCTTAAGTGCTTATAAACTAGCAAAGATAACTATACAAAGAGCCCAGTGAAACGTCAAGTAAAGTAATCGCGTCAACAAATAACAGTATTTGTATAACTCAAACAGCAAAGAGAATATTATCCAATAAGTATAATAATGTTTGTTATTTAACGTCGGAGTGGTGAACTTTGTCGACTATTACCTATTAATAAAAAAGTCAATTTGTGCGAAGAAACTTGATGCCACCGACATATAATAAAGTTCAAGTATTTTAATTATACCATAGCTATCAATTTATTATATTTACTCAACAACAGTTCGTTCTGATGTGGTCTTATATCGAGCTGCGAGTATATGGGACACGGGTGTGGCCCATTAGACACAGACATTGTATCTATAAACGAGCACACACTACGTGCCACGTGTTACGTGCCACGTGCCAGCCGCGCCGACAATACACATCTCAACAATAAAACAAATTCATTAGACTTCAGACCTACTCGTATTTACACACAGAGCTAAACTACAACGTATATCATATCTCTCCCGTCAAAATTACTGACAACAGTACCAACAAGACTATGATTGACATAGTCATTATTTTTAATCAGTTCCTTATAAGAATCGTAAGTACTTACATATTGTCAGAATCTTTATAAACATGTAAACTGTTTTTAAACGACAAACAAATATAATATATATTGCTACATATAGCAAACATCAGCAACAGATATATGTATATATATTATATTAAATGGAGTGGTAGGCGGCGCATGCGCACTCCGCTACAAAAGACATCAACGCGCGCACCACTACTTGTGTCGTAGGCGTAGCAGTAGACAAGTAGACACATCGCGTCTTGTACAATATATTATTATACTGTGTGTGTATAGTTACGTACAATAAATATAATTGTAGTGATATTCAAATCAGAGTTTTATTCAAAAACTCCACTGTGAGGCACCGCGAATTATTCTTACTAGACACAGCCGCTCACAAGATCATAATAGACATTGTTGATCAGAGCAAGAGCGAGCACAAATAGTGACGATTCTTATTGGTATGTCATCTCGGTTCATTGTTGGTTTAATTTACGTTACAATGAGTCTTGTTTGTGCGTCGGCGCTGATTTCGAACTAGATATATTATTATAGTGACGGAGCGCCGCCGCCGCCGCGCCGCTCGCTCGGCGGCACGTCGGTAAAACCACACGAGCACAGCATGCAGCTGATGACTTGTACTATTGTGTCGAGGTATCACCAACGACAGTGTCGCCGCGCCTCGGCAGCACCGCGGTGAGGACGAACACTTATACTTATAGAGGAGCCTACTTAACTCACTACTACACATGTAGTCATATAGCTAGTAGCGAGCACAACTACACTACACGTACTAATAGAACAACTGCGAGCGATGCGTGCGCGCAGCTTTTTGTTAGCGGCTCAATGTGCGCCCATGTGACGTCATCGCAACAGTATCACATCGTGCGCAGTACAATTGAGGGGGTTGGGAGGGGGGAGATAGAGACGACCCGCGCCGATTAATAAATTAAGATAACAAATTAAAGTGAGCCGCGGACAATACGGCGCCTTTGTTTAGCGCATGCGCATCGTAACCGACCTCTCGGTACATAATCATCGATACAATACAAACTATTCTTGTTTTGTTATCGACTAACTAAATACAAAGTAGAGCCACGTGATAGTCGCGATGATAATACACTCTCTGTCGTTATTGCGACCACGAACATTTTTTTATTTCACGAAGATGATGCGATGGCTTAACAGCTTACGGTTCGCCTGATGGTAAGCGGTTACCGTAGCCTACGGACGCCTGCAACATTAGGTAACATCGGTGTATGATGGTACGTATGTACGTAGTACGAGTGTCTGTCCACACACTACGTACCTACTGCTCTGTTAGCTCGAGTATGCAGTGCCTGTGTAGGATTCATTGGATAATTCTCAGGGAGGGGGGGGAGCTGATCGGTATCGGAGCGATCCTTACATTAACGTTACTGACTTTACAATATCAACTCGTTGGTGATCAGCCGCGCCGCGCTGTGTGTGCAGAGTGCTAATGATATTGTAACAGTGTACAATGTGTCCATTACGTGGTAGTATCGGCGTGGTAGGTGGACAGTGTCCTGTAGCACGTGGTCGGTGCTGTGGTGGTACAGTGGTCGGTGCTCGGCGCTGGTCAACAGACAGTAATTGATTGACGCGGCATCTGTGCGCCTGCGCGGTGCGGCCGACCACAAAGCGGATAATATCTTCATAAATCGATATTTCCACCGCTAATAAAGCGATATTAATTATCTAGTATTCAAATCTTGGATGTTGTACATTCGTGCGCCGCTCGTGACTCCCGCGCCCCCCGCACTCGTCCCGCGCACAGCTCTCGATTAATAATCGCGGTCGACGGCCGCGGCCCGATTATTCGAGCTCGTGCGATTAACGATTATGATTCGATTACTGTTTGCCGGCCGGCGCATTGTCAGCGGCGTCCCCCCACCCTTCCCTCACCCGGGCTCTCCTAGTCGTCTCACTGTGTCACAGCACTCACAGCAGCACTCAAGTGTCGTAATAACTCGACGTTTTTTCTATTCTCTCACTCATTTTAGAGTCATTGTAAGAAGCATTCCAATACCACGAGTTCTTACAAATACAAAATACTTGATCATGCTAAAGTAAGCTCTGGACGCGTTGCTCATGTACCTACATAGTAATTACAGCGACACATTAAACACTCTATAAAATTTAATTTTAACAACAATGAACACCTCAAATTAATTAATAATCAATTTGAACATAATATAATATGTTAAATGTAAAATCACTTTACAATTTTTTGTATAGATGAAAATTTTGAAAGATTTTCTGCATGGCACCCAAAATTTATAATAAACTACCGAATACACTTGAGAACCATAACATCATATTTTTAAACGTAATCTAAGGAAACTGTTAGTCAATAAATGCTATTATACTGTTAATGACTTCCTAAACGATGGACATAAATGTAATTTTCAGCTTACTAATTATTATCGCGATCTAACATAATTGACATTTAACCTCACTATTTAATTGACATCCTAAACTATAATAATCTAATGAGTGACGTTACATCTTATTGACATTATTAACTTGACATAATCTAACGTAAAATTTTAAATGATTATTTAAATAACTAAATTTAGATCGAGATTGTATGAGATCCTTGACGCGATTCTTGAGAGTGTATATATATATAACTTATACATATATTTAAATTACCTTTATTATAAATTCGCATTTCTAACAAGACAGAACATGTTGGCACTAAACTTTATTTAATACCTAACTGTACACACATGTTGAGACTAATAAATTAATCTTTATCTGAAACTAAATTAGAACTAGTAACACGTGTCTCCCTCTATAAATATAGTAACAGTAGATCTATAAGTTAGAAGCCGACAGTTGATGTAGACATTTTCAAGATCGCTTATAAATAAATTTATGCTTAAAAATGACTACGGATGGTTTCTATTGTACCACAATAGAGTCAAACTGACGACCCTCCCGGTGATACGCGACTACCACTGCTATGGACTCTGACTGACTGATCCTTTAATAACCTATTGACTCGCAAATTCGCCAATTTGGTTTCAAGACTTGAGTATTAATTCCGTGGTGTTGATAGTTGCACGATTATGTCCGCAGGTGACATACTACTACTATTTTACAGGCGCAACATTAATCTCTCCACAGATAGCTACAGTTCTAAGTCACCTGAGAGTACGAGATCTTCGACACTTCTCACGACTGATGTCTGAACCCAGTCCAAACGCCTAAATTGGTATTTAGATGCTACCGAAACAGTAACAGTACACCCTGTGAGGATGCACTTGCAACTTATCGAGGCAGACGCCTAAGACCAAGACCACCTAACCTAGTACATAAAAAAGTAATTCCTTTCAATGAAGTATTATGTGTAGTGGTAGGTGCTAAGTATAGTGTCAGTACACAGCCGCGTCGTACGTTCGTCGCAGAGTTACAGTGTGTGACGATCTGCGAGCGACATCGTGGCGCGCACGGGAACTAACGGTCGAGGCCGGTCACCACCGCGCACCGCCGCCGGGCTGGTGTCGACACCACTTAGTGTCGCTTGCATTTTGCATCAAACAATTACGTGTGTCGTCGACAGAGGTTTAATTACCTCCACGACGGGCGGCGCAGGAGAGGGGGGAGGGGTGAGCACCGCGGCACCGTTACCGACGAGTAATACGATATGCATGGAGTTTTCAATAATTTGTATGACGGATAATAAAGTGAGGAATTATTGATAGACGCGCGGCCGCCGCCGCCGCGCAGGTGTGCTCCTCAGGAAACACTATTGTCTACCGGAATGAGCCCGTCTCGCCGTGTGCATCACTAATGTACTTCATTTCAAATTGATAACACTCAAACCCCTAATAGTTAACAATAGGAAATATTAAAAGTACCAAGTACAATAATGTCTAACACAAATGTGTAACTTACCCTAAGTTTCTAGTTCCCAGACGACAGATCTGTCCGTACTCTTCACTAGAGTGTGAAGATGCAGATGTTTGGGATGGCGCACTTTTAATCGAATATTTGAAGTATCTAGCTAGAGAAATAATGTATTAGCTACAAAATAAATTGTTGTGTAATGCTTAACATTATGAATAAATAATCTAAGTGTTATCATCATGACATACAATACACATATAACGTACATTACATATCTAACATTGAGGTATGAGCAGTGATAGTGGCAGTGAACAAATCAGAGTTCAAAGTGACCGCAATCAAAAAATACAGCCGTTAAGCCGTTGCTCCATTTTTGTCGCATATTTTGACGATCGCACTGCCGATATTAAGTTGCACAATTAAAGGAAAAAACCCTAGATTTGTAGTTACATCACGGTAATATATTTGAGAAGAAGAAGAAGAAAAAGCGAAAGATAGGGATCCATGGTTGCAGGTTTGACGTATGTTGCAGGAAGCCTACACCCACAAACGGGTTCCAATCCAAGAACAATAGTTAGGTTTAATATATTCAAAGAAGCAATACTTCGTGAACTTGTATTTTTATAAGACATCATTATATAATTACTTAATTTTTGTAAAGATTGGAAACAAGAAAGGCTTCATTATTTATTATTATTATTAATATATTTAAAGGCTTATAAAACGATACGAGTGAGAGTTAATTTAGGACTGAACGTTTAAATAAGATAGTGCAGTTACTCGTACCTAACTATACGTGAATATTTTTTCTAACTTAAAGCTATAATCTTACATTTAAATCACAAAGAACCATGTTCGTCCGTACGGAACACTCAGTGCACGGAGTCGACTCGCACTTGTCCGGCTTTTGTTTGATGACGTCAAACCACGTTGCACTTCATCATCATTAGGTATATGAGCCCATTGATGTCAAGTGCTCGTACTCGCTCGGACCTAGAGCCTCACCTAACGCTCCACTTATTTTTTTATAATTCCAGACAATACGTATATAACAATACGTTACAGACGTAACAATTATTGCACTATTTGTTCCGACATGTTATATTCACGCGTTTTTGACCTTATGTAGTTAGTTATGTTACAGTCAAAACTCTGAACCAGTCTCAAAAGTAGTTGTGACTGGCTATATCAGTCAAAACTACTAAACGTTAGTTATTTTCTTAGTTTCATAAGAGTTTTGACTGATCTAGCCAGTCAAAACTACGAGTACTTGTGACTGGTTAACAGTTTTGACTGTAACAGGTATACACAGCTTAGCACCTACACACACACTTGTTTGTAAATATGGATAAATCAATCACAGAACTAGTTAGTGTAAATAATAACTAAATTTAAATTAATTGTTATTGCACAAATTTTAATTGTCTTCGCCTCGGGTTTGACGGCCAATATCTACTTAATTGTAGCTAGTGTAGTACTGGCAAGGTAAGTACTCAATGTTTGTTAAGTGCTTAATTGTATGTTTTGTACCAAATTAGATTCCAATTCATGATTTAATCATGACCCTCTGCAATGTATTACCATAGAGTGTGCTAAGTGTAGTCACCTGTAGAAACGAGTTTATTGTAGATGTAGCAGGCAGGCAGGACAGGAGCCGAGGAGCACGTCGCGTCCAATATTGTGGAGGTATGGGGAGTGCGGAGCGGCGCAAACCTCGTTAGCTGAATATGCACTCCAATCTTGAGCGGAATCGAATTTGCGCCCTCGTCCACTGCGAGAGTGGCCTTTTAAAAGGCCTCACGACGAGATGTTGATGGATTATTTGTGAAGTGGCCGCCCGCCTTTGAAATCTTTCGCGCGTTAAAACGGAGGTAATCTCGGCCCTCTCGGGGGAGGCCCGTGGGCGCCCTCCCCCTCCCCGGCCCGCACTGTACACTGTGCACAGTACACAGCCCGCAGCCTTCGTTATGTTTACCTAATCATTTTATTGCCCCCGCCGCCCCCTTGCCCCCGCCTCTCGGCCCGCTCCCCTCGCGGAGCTGCCCGAGGCGACGTTCAAATTTATTTGAAATGTTGTAATCGGTGTCGCGCCAGATGTCCCGCGCGGCGGCACGCGGCTCTGTACGGCGCGGCGCAACCCTTCAGCCGTTCTCTCCCGCCTCGTTGTACTACAAGCCGCTGTAACATTTATCGCGGGATAAAAAAATCGTCTCCTCCTGAGAAAACTCGATCGCAAGCTGCGTCGTAATTTTTACATTTTTTACCCTAAAAATGTGTGTCAGAGGGGTGGTGCGGGACGGGGCGCGGCGGGAGGCGACAGGTCCCGCTCAGACGCGAAATCTCTTTTTTAGCGCAAAAACGCGGAGCGGAACAATGGCTGACCCATTTCCCGGCCGTGGGAAGGAATAACGTCTCCGCCGATACGACGGTTTTGTAATAAAAAATGCATTACCCCACATTTTTAAAAAATCAACGATTATAAAAAAAGCGCGATGCTAACGCATGCATTGTTCGAGGGGATATTGAAATTTCAAACTCGGAAGGGTGAGATTTATGGGTAAAATAACGGTTTTTAGGGAAAAAACAGCGGAATCAGCTGCACTTAACACAAATAGCTCGTTAGACGTCGCACACTGACACACTGCGCTCCCGACTCGTGTCTCCAACCAACTAGTACATGTCCTATATATACCGACACACATTATCTAGATTAGTTGCAAAAATCACAAGTTCTCCTCCACGTGTAGTTTGTGAGACGACTAGTAAAGTGCACTCGAATACGTTTATTGTCTGTCACCATCTATCTATAATATGTATAATAAGTAAAGTTAAAACAACATTTATCGACGGCTCACTGCTCTCTGTTCGATGGACATCGGTTTTTTGTCCCCCACGCGATCGTTTCAACTGTTGCGCATATTGTATACTTCTTGTGCAACTATCATTAATGTTGGGAATTAATTATTTCATGACGATATCTTTTATCATTCTCATGCTGAGTATTTTGGTTTTATTAAAATTCTTATATAACAAATATAAACGTTCAGCTGTGAAAGTCTAATAATGGCCGAGATGATGACTAAAGAGTAACATAAGTTTAATATTTAGTTTACGATTCAATGACGTTATATTAACCCGCTATTGTTTCTAATTTAATAACTTAATGAGAAAGAAAATGAAACAGTGCCGTAACGTAAAATAAGTTTAGCATTATTACATGTCCTTCTTCAAACGAGGTTTAAAGAGAGCTTGATAGCGGCTTGGCTGTGCCCCTTGGCATTGCCAACGTCCATGAGCTGCGGTAACCACTTACCATCAGGTGTGCCGCCGGTTCGTCTGCCATTTTAGGCAATAAAAAACGAATTTTAAGAATTAAAAGGTTGATAAAATTGATACCACAACATTGTCTTAATAAATTGGTGTTGTAGGCGTCCTCATGCTACGGTAACCGTTGACCAGCAGCGGGCCGTCCGTATGTTTGTCTCCGTTCATGGTACGAACAGAATTATGTCAATAAATAATTGGCAGATTTTTATAAACAACGTTATTCTTTGTTTATAACTAGAACTGAAAAAGCCCAAACGTCTTTTCATTTGCGGAATCAGAATAAAACATTTAAATTTTAAAAGAATTAAATCTCACGAAGTTGTAAGCATTTTTCATGCTTATTACTGGCGCACGTCCGTCGTCCAATTTTGCCGAATTTCAGTATTATGTAAGTATTTAGTACTTATATAATTATCGCTGTACACGTTGCGGCACAAGGGGTTAGGCGGCCATGATACACTATAAACAACGGTTTCTAGCTTTTAAAATTTTAATACTTTTTTGACAAAATAAGATATCGATGGTACAAAAACTATTAGAATCTATTCTGGAATGGATGGAGAAATTCAAACCCATACGGGACATGAACCCGCATTCTGGCATTCCGTGAACAGTGCTCTTGCGTTACTTTTTAAATACTACTATAGACACTATTACAAAAGTAAAAATAAAAATGTAAACCAAAGCAAAGAATGTAAATAGGTGAGATCTGAGATGCCCTAACAATATCAAAATGACCATGACCAATGTCGCCTGCAGCAGTTAGTGTCACCAATTATACAAACTTACTTCTATTACGCAAAAAAATAAAGTGTTTAAAAATTAAATTTAAAATACTTAGCGAAGAGCAGTGCTCTAACAAAGGCAGAATCATAAAATGATAAAAAACCTCTCTAGTTAGAAATGTTCACTTAACATTACCTATATCTTAGTGTATTTATACATTTTAGGATTTGGGAAAAAATGTCCGTCAGATCGACTAAAATAAAAACTAAAACAAAGCAATGGTGCCACGATCACGTCCCATGTTCCGCCGCCGCTCCCGCCCCCGCGCCCGCGCCCGCGCCCGCCCCGTGTGCCCACTTTATTGTAAATCATTTACAAAATTAAACTCGTCGATTTGTGAAAGTACCTATTAACATTTATTTGGTAAATTTGTAACTGTTACAACACTTACATCTTTGTTTTTTACAGAAAGTTATGTAGGATGGTTCTAAAACGATAGCTTAGAGTCAACTCTAAGCTTTCTTTAGACTTTCTCTAGGACTCCCGAGTGTTATAGCTCGTTTGCAATAATTCATCATTATTAGTTCTGACTTACAGTAATCACTGTGATGGGTATGTGGGGGGGGGGAGGGATTGTAGGATCATCATTATCATAATAGTAAATAAAATTGTTTAGTTGCTCTAAGACTTTTAAAGTAGGTACAATTCAGTTACATTATAGGTATTGAATCACCAATGAAAATATAGATTTTAATTTCTATGAAGGTGTCTACTGTTTAGTTAATACCCGTGACATTAAAATTTAACGAGTAGATCGTCATGACACTCAGCGTGTACAATAAAACTGACAAAGTGATGTCATCATGAGACATTTTAATATATTTACATATAAAATGTGTTACTATTGCCACAAAACTACACTTACTTATGTGTATAAACCATTTGTGAATGTTGGTACCTATCTAACTATAACCTAGGTGTTGTTCTGTGGGGTGACTATATCACGTGCACTCACACTTTGTTGAGATCCCTGGGTGTATTTTGTGTCCCCTGATTGTGTTTGTAAAGTATACTGCTTTATATACTTACATACTACTAACGGTTCTCAACTCTTTTCTCAACTTCAACTCGATTTAAAATGTAGACATAGGTAGGTAACGGAATAGCAATAAGGTAGCTAGCGATAACTTAGTCAAAATATTCACGCTTAGGTATAGGTACCTACTAGGGCATAGGTTCAAAACGTTTATGTAGTCGCGTCAGTCCGGCTGGTCGACATAAACTCTTGCTAGGAGACCACGCGTATCGTTAGATAACCACTCCATTTCAGTTATATAATTCCAAATTTACGGTTTTTTCCTTTACTTTTGCAAATTGATATTACTTTTTCTCAAATTTCATGATCAACGGGAAATACCCTAGAGGTTTTGACTTTTTTGATCGCCAAGATATGCGACAAAAATGGACCATAATCGGCTGTATCTTTTGATTGCGTTCACTTTGAACTCTGATTTTTTCATTGCTCCAGGGAGAGGATTGCAGGCGAGTATTTGATAATAACTTCAGCTTATCACCTCCACGTGTTCCTGAGTAAATGGGTCTAGACTAGACAGACAGATAACGGAGTGATCCACTAAGGGTTCCATTTTTCCTATATGGTACGGAACCCTAACAAGTATGATAAAGTTCAAAATATTTATTTATTCTTGTTTTATTTTTTTTTTGCAATTAATGTTTTGAAGGTGATGCAATAATACAAGTAGACATCATGTGCCAAATTAAAGCAGTAGTAGATGTGTGTGCTAATGTATTCCATTAAAAGTTATTTCGAGCAATATAGTGAACAATATACTTAATTGTTAATGTTAAAAACTCTTCAATTAAGTTATATGTTTGTGTACATTTTTATTTTATTACCATAATTGTAGTTAATTTTATCGTGAAAACTACGGTGCAGCTACCTAAAGTAGTTTAATTAATAGACTATGTACTTACATTTGTACATAAAAACCGTTTTAATTATTTGATAAGTGAGTATGCAAGCATTCAGTGCAAGTAATGAGTACAGAGTACAGACGGACGCGAGTTCGCGCCGGTAGCCACTTGAGGCGCACAGCCGAGTGCTGGCTCGAGGAGCTCGCAGTGACGCACTTTCCGCTCGGCTGGGACGGGAGTACGGGACGCTCTCGCTAATACTCAACTGTACTGTACGTGAACATATTTAGATTTACGTTTATGATTGTTTCGAGTTGGCGCGCTGAGCTTTGTCGATGTTGTCGTAGTGCTGAGTGTCTGAGTGTGTGACGCGCGGCTGCGGCGCTGTGGGAGTGAGTGCGCGGAGGACGGAGGGAGCGTATGCAAACGAGCGGCGGGAGGCGGGCCCGCGCTAAAAAACGCCCCGCGACCGCCCCGCGCGTCCCGCCTCACCCCACGCTCCCCCGTACCTGCAACGGAAATTAATAAAAAACTGCTGCAATCTGTTCCGCGCGACGTGAAAAGTGAAACGGTGAAGGGTGATCCGCGACACAATGCAACCCTTCGCTGGTAGCTATTGTGCGCGCGCGCACCCCCCCCCCCCCTCCCCCCGCGCCGCGCACGCTCCGCGGTGAACACGTGCTCATGTAGCGACGCGCCGCACACATACGGAAGGATAACATTCACTTTTATCGAGTAGGTATCGTGTTTACCTCTAGGTGGCAGCACTACAAAGTGCTCTAGGAAACGAGCTCCTCCAGCTCACCACAGCATCAATCCGTACGTGATTTATTAATTATTTAAAAATCATCAAAACCATTTAGCTATATTACATCATCTGTGTGTAATAGGTAAAATTCCATAAATGGAAATTATCTATAAGTACTATCTTCTATTTCATTTTTAGGGTTCCGTAAAAAATAAGAAACTCTTATAGGATCAATCCGTTGTCCGTCTGTCTTCCAAGAATATTTTTCTCAAAAACGGTTAGAGGCATCGAGCTGAAATTAATATCAAATACTTGGGTGTGCAATGCCTTGGCACAATAAAAAAAAATCTGAGTTCTAAGAAAACGCAATCGAAAGATAAAGCCGTTTATACTCGCTTTTCAAAAAAAAAACGAAAACCGTACGTGTATCTACATTATTGAATATTAGTACTATATTGGACGGTGTATAAAGTGATAAGACTAAAAATATTTTGGCATGATAGCAATAATATTGTATGTTACAATATCATTGGGTGATAGTTTGTTCCGGACTTAAGTTACATAAAGATATTGTACCTTTACGTGAATAATTATTCCAAATTGTAGCTATCCCATCTACTGCAAGTTAATTAATTTAGTACATTAATAAAAAATACAAATTTACGTTATAATTATTCAAATATCTTTAATTGGGCTTTTCACGGTGTGAATCATGAAGATCCTTTGTGAAGTCGTCGTTTCGAACTATTTGTCAAGTTCGTGGTATGAATCGACGACAGACTGATCTAAATGTTGAGATAGGTACGAACTATTATCTGTTCTTAACATTTCGTTTATTATAGCTACTTTAGAAAACAGTTCAGTAGAATTCGTGAAACTTATAAAAGGAGGTTCCAAATTATAAATAACTTATATAATAATATATAGTATACCTACATGGTGATAGAGACGGGCCTATATAAACATACACAATAATTGTTAATTATTATCTAAAAATATTAATTATCTAAGTTCCCTTATAGATAACCTAACGAAAAAAAAAAAATTTACGTGCGTTATCTAATTAACAATAACTTATTATTCTGGTCACATCTTTGTTTATTGTTACATACTGAATTATTTAAAAATATATTTAAAATAAATACTTAAATAAAAATATACGTAAATATATGTATATACACGTGTATATGTTTAGTATGTTTGTTTAGTTGTCCCACAACAACAAAAACATAAACATACTATAAATATTAGTGGTGACATTGTCACCACGAGACGCAGACGTCTCGATCATCTAATTCTCTATTATATGTATTTAAAACAGTTAAGAGTTTAGTTAAGCACACCATATTCAGTTAATGTAAGTCCACTAGCATCAATTTTATTCAATGAATTATTTAGAACATAACATAAAATATATCTCACTTCTAAGATTCAGGTTAAAACTAGTTTATAAGTAAGGGTCGTTTTAAATGAACTATTAGATTAAGGAAATCTTTTGTAAGAAACCTTTTGAAGAAATAACATACATACATTCAAATGAAAGTTATAGGCTATATAACATCACGCTACGGACAAAAGCAGCTAAGCAGTGGCCAAATAAAGAACGACCAGTGACCCGATCAGTGTCCCCGAGCGGGTCTCCGCATGTATACGGGGTTTTTTGTAATGCCACCTGGAGGGAAAGTACTTTAAATACTAGAGATAGATAATTTAACTCAAAGGAAACATTGCTTTCTTTTTAAAAAGAAACAGAACTGCACTTAACGATTTCCAGAAATTCGTTTACCAAACCCAGGAATCGAACCAGCTAAAATTCCAAATAAATAACAACCTGTACTATAATGGCGTTCACCGATAGGGTCAAATCGATTTTGTATTGATCTGATCTATCTAACAAACGTGATAAATGAAATAAAAATAAAACTATAAAATATTAACTTATAAGTTCAATGAGACTAGATAAGACACTTTTACTGTTATGTTCGTAATTAATCATTATGTTTGACGACATTTATTCTCTAAAATAAGGAAGAGCTATTTAGTTAAGAAGATTGCGATATGCACGTATGTTATGCAGGTCGAATGAAAAAAAAAAATGCGACTTAACTGCATGAAGTAATTCTAGATTACTTCAAACTTTCATTGTAAGTACTGTATGGTAACGTAAGTTAGATTTTTATGGTTTTATTCTTATGTAATTAACCATTTTTGTTAGTAAGATTCGATCCTTATGGTAACCCTATCGATCAATGCCATAAAAGTACATGATGTTAGTTTTTTGGATTTTAACTGGTTCAATTCCCGGGTGTGGCGAGCGAATTTCCCACAAAATGTTGAATGCAGTTTTATTTCTTTTAAATAACAAAGTAATGTTTCCTTTAAGTAAAATTATCTATCTCTAGTATTAAGAGTACTTTCCCTCCAGGTGGGTCCCACATTACCCTGTATATGATGTAGGTTCGAATATTTGTGTACACTGGTAGTTAGTTGAGCGGCTCTGGTCGAGGGAGAGAGGCTCGCTGACGTCGCACTGAACACAAACAATGTGTAACGTGTAGCTAGAGGGCGCAGTCGGCGCAGTTTGCTCAACAAACGGACGCTATGTTAGACGTAGAGTGCGTTCCCTGCGGGCCCTGCGGCGCGGGCGGCGGCGCTTTGATGTGCGAGGGTGCCCCGCGACCTGCAGCACGTCACCCGCATGCTTCTTCTCTTTATGTCGTTACCCGGAGCCCCATGTCCACATACACACTACCAGCCAGATCACTGCACGTGATTGTTCAAAGTGGCGTCCAACCACAGTTCAACAACCACAAACTACAGCAACCCATTTCAGGCAACACTTCTATTTTATGTTAAGGTTGACAGCAGCTCAACACGGCCATGTCTCTGGTGCGTGCCTATGAATACATGGATAGACTTTCGCTGGTTCTGCTCAGCTACTTCTAACACTTTATATATTTATAAATATACATATTTTTATTTTTCATATTTGTTTCCAATTGATGCTTTAATCAACTGTTTAAGAAATCGTTCAGCTGCCACTAGAGGTTGTCAAGTGCTTCTGGTGTACAGACATTTATCTAAAACTGAAGCTTAGATATGTGTTTATTAAGTACTTGCACACAAGCAGCTGACCGAGTTGAGACATTGTTTACTAACAAAGTAGTGTTAAACTAATGTTAGAATGTATGTGTGTCGATAGGTTCACAGGCCCCATACGTAGTGCGCCTGCGCGCAGTGGCTCGTGACCGTTACTATTGATATACGAGTTTGAAGCGACCATTAAACGTGATTAAAGTAATTTATAATGTTTATTCGGCCGCGATATAAATGATTAAAGCGTAAGGCACATCGCGGGGCCCGCATCGCGCGGCGCAGATATCGCCGGCACGCGCCGCAACCTCCCCTCTCTCCCCCACCGCCCCCGCACCCACTGATTGTTATATTAAATAGAGTTAACTGCCGCTAAAGGGTTGCGGCACGTGGCGCCCCTTTCCTCTCCCCCCCCCCGCCCGCGCCGCGGAGGGTGCGCGTGCGCACCCCGCCACCACAGATCTGTGCACGCGCCCGCTGCAACCATTTCGATTTCAATAACCATTGTGTTATTTGCTACTCTTTCTTTTCTCCAAGTATCGGAGAGTCTGGTGACGTCACGACAGATGAACACACGACGTTACACACAAGTTATGAGTCACACCACTACACACATCTCACGTCTACAGAATGTAAATCAAATATTGTTTTTGTTCACAAATACGATATCAGAACATTAATTAAGAAACCCAACACAAAGTACCGTTGTTGTGTAGTGTGTGGCACTGAACACTGAACACTGAACACTGAACACTGAACACTGAACACGCCATGCTTCGAACACATTTACTTTGTTGCACAGAATTCTTTTAAATTACTTTATACTTGTGTTACATGAGTGCAATAAATATGTGTATGGATGACATCAAGTGAGTCGTACAAGTTACGGTGAACTGTACAGCCACAGCCTATGTATCGTTATTTTCTTTTGAAAAACAATCTATGGAGACAAGTAATGGGTCATTCGGTTGTTGTATGTATACTTACAAACTTTGTAAAATCATAGTAATTAAATAGTTGCACCATTGAGGGATACGGTTGAAACTTAGTGATGATTTTGTGCCAAAATATTTTTATTGTTTTCATCCATGAAACTTGCGACCTGACATTTATAAATAATATTTTTTTTAAATCAATAAAACTGTATCTACTGTCAGTTGCCTGCTTATCTAATGATCAATTGAACTTAGCACTGTACATAATATGTAATATGGCCACAGACGCACGGCGGCGGCGGCGCGACCCATTGTTGCTCATATCATATATCATACTGGTTTAAATTAAAGCCGTCACGTTGTCGCGCCGCGAATAATTTAGACAACGTCGCGCGCCGATCATATATCACAGCGCGTGGTGCCATGTGTACTACAACCCTTCCGCCCCCCCCCCCCCCCCCTGCCCTCCCCGCGCGCCTCTCCTCGCCCCGCGCACGTCCTCTCGTACACAAATCAGTTCGTTTTTTAGCGCTCGCTTTATAGTCGTGGTGTGTGCGAGGTGAAGGGGTGCGAGCGACCAATGGCGGCGCCACACATCTACATACGAGCTCGTATGTAAATCACGCCGCGACACTAGCACGCCCCTTGACCTCACCTCACTACACGCTGTCTTCATATTTACATATATATAGCTCATCTACATTTTAGACGAGTAGGTGCTCGCACAGTGTTTGTTAATTACGTACTTTATTTAGTTTTATAGTACCAACCGACCCAATAATCAAATCGTAAAAAAGACGTAAGTATAATATTTGTTGAAGCAATTTAATTAGCACAACATTTTTATTCTCTTATGAACTTATCTTTCAATGATTGAGCGACAAAAGCTCGTTGTCTTGTGAACGCATATAGGTATACATCAACATTTGAATGCTGGTATGCATGATTCCTCATCACTCTGATTAATGCATTATTTAAAACATGAAAAGCTAAACTAAACGAAGTACGTTTACATGTGACACTCACAGCTGTAGCAATCGGCGATTGTGTAGGGGCACCATTTTAGTTTCAAACTGAATCCTGTTTTACAAATCGTATTAACATGTAAAGCTTTACTGCTAACTGTACGATCTACCCTTCTGCCTACACCCCGCGTAACGTGCCGTGAAACGAGTCTCACAATTGTAAATGCAAATAGCGCAGTAATCCGCCTCGCGCCGCGAGCCCTCACCCTCGCCTCGCCTCGCCTCGCGACCTCTGCCATACTACTTATTGTTTACATACTCATACATAGTGATTAGACTAACGAAACCGAGGTTTGAGCTCAACTGTACTCAGCTCACAACTCGTCCAACATCACTCTGTGCTACTTACTTACTGATAGCTTACCGCATATCTTCATATTTCTTTGCATTATGTCTTGTATCACCTCCACACGTCACAAACTAATCCATAACGAACAAGTAACATTCTATCTATATATGTTTGTTTATATTAGCTCTCGACTCGTAAACAGTTCACAAAGTAGCAAGTTGACTCGCTCATAACGTTGTTCACAGCTCGTGAAGTCCTTCACGTTTTATACGAAACATGTTTAACAAAACAAATATGTTGTCGAGAGCGGAGTGCCCCGTCGTGCAGGGGACGGCACAAAGAGCACTCGGACCTCTCGGACCCTCTGCGGAGGCGCAACCCTTCCTTCGCCAAATCTTTAATTAAATATCAGTGAGGTGGAGGTGGAGGCTCACGGGTCACGACACACAATAAAAGTGCACAAATATAGAAATCACTGCTCATAAAGGCTCCATTCCAATAATAAAACACGCGGAGGGTTTGCGCCGCTACGAGCTGCTACGACTCGTAGCACCGCTACGGCTACAGCGTCACGTTGCATTGTATTGTTTCATCGACACGTCGACAGTTGTTACTACTAAGTGACAGTTAGTCATATTACTGTATGTACCTCTGCTCTGTCTCTGCGTCACAGTGACGGTGACGGCCAGATCAAATCATTTCTACGACTTGGCAGAAATAATTGTCGTATCTTTACAAACGTTCAACATACATTATTAATATGTGCTTGTTCCCCAATACATTTTAAAATTGTATTCTAAAGTGATTTAGTTTCCGGTGTGTGCGCGCGAACTAAACAAACAAACAAGTCCCGAAATAACATCGGCCGAGTCGGTTACCGTTAAAGTAAACACATTTATTCAGTTTTAAAAGAAGTGGCTCTCCACAAAGGAGCGAATCTCTTATTCAAAGTAGCAATATGCTGGCGCCTAAACAAACACCGCACACATTACGTAAATGCATTCCGCGATAGAGATGCATGAGCCTCGCCTCGACCATCGGCCGGGCACCGACCCGCACACCCACCGCACACTGAATTAAACTTTGATCGAGCGCCGCCGTCTTTGTGCGCATTACCATCACAAAGAGCCGACACACACGACGAGGTGCGGCACCACACCACGCGTAGTGTGTGCACTCGCTGGCGACTCCTTCACGCTCAGATCAAACAGGAAGCATCCCTTTCATCTCCTATCTGTACTGTGTCTGTGAGTGACCCGCCGCGCGCCGCCGCTCTCTATGATGATTACTTCTTTTGTGCGCGATACATTTAATTCTGTCGATGTTTATAGATTGTTATGTAATTGTCCTAACAATAGTAAGTGTGGCGATATTATTGGCGCTAACAATTAACTGTAGAGCAGCACCGGCGGCGCTGTGTCCAGCCCGACGAGCGGCGCTGTGTCCAGCCCGTCGAGCGGCGCTGTGTCCAGCCCGTCTAGCGGCGCTGTGTCCAGCCCGTCGAGCGGCGCTGTGTCCAGCCCGTCTAGCGGCGCTGTGTCCAGCCCGTCGAGCGGCGCTGTGCCCAGCCCGTCGAGCGGCGCTGTGTCCAGCCCGTCTAGCGGCGCTGTGTCCAGCCCGTCTAGCGGCGCTGTGTCCAGCCCGTCGAGCGGCTAGATGTGGACAGATAGGCGCACCGTTACTTGTTAGATAATGACTCAGTAACGAGTCGAGCCGCTCGGAGCCTGCTTCGGTTTTTTCAATCGAACCCGATATCGGAATTCGCGCATCGGTTAGCCGAACGAACCAGTCGCTCCCCTTTCCTAAAAAATTAAACAGCTTTTAAACGCGCATCGCGCTCGATCCGTTCGGCGAAAGCGAAAAAAAATCATCTCAGGTAATCGAAATAATGGCGAGGTCGCGCGAAAAAAATTCACTAAGGGCGGAAAAAGAAACGGATTCGTACAAAAAAGTTCAAAATTTTAATTCGACGGTTGAGGGTTGAGCGGGGTGCGTGTGGGGGGCGCGGCGGGGGGAGGGGGACGCAGGCTCGGCCGCGACGCGCCGCAGTTCGTCCGCCACAGTGCGTCAGTGCGCGTGGAGCCGCGCACACTCGTAGTCCGCCACCGCGACTGCCGCGACTGCCTCGCCTCGCCTCGCCTCGCCTCGCCTCGCCATGGTGCTCTCGGCCTGCGTCCGCGCAGACACGCGCGCCTACTGCTCCGCCGCCTACCGTGAGTACACACTTCCGTGTTACCATCCGACCACTTGTTCTCTAATACTTAATAGATGCAGATGACTATTTGAAATCTTATAATTAATACATGAAGCCTGAGTTTGTTACTAACGTCCATCTCGTGGCTCAGCCTCATCTGAGGAACTAGCCTTCGGCGAAATGACTGAGAACAGGCTTATTGATTATGTGTGACGTTCATAAAATTTCTTCAATAATAATTAATTATAATAAGTTAAATAGTAATTTTATGTCTGCTCGGGTTATCTTATTTTTAATTACAGAAATGAATTAAATTTTTAATAATTCTAGAGATGTTTACATATTTAAAATTAAATAAATTAAATGAAATAGTATAGCTATATACAATTAATTACAAACTAAAAAAAACGAAACTAAAATATTAAAATTAACTATTAAATATATAAAATAATAAAATTTAATATATAAAATAAAAACCGTAAAAAAGTTTAGTAAAAAAGTAAAGTAATTTTGATGACATTTTCTTCTTTTCCTAAAATTTTTTTAATACAAATGAATATTTTATTGATATCACTTACCTAATTTAATCATTTATTGTAATGATCGAGAAACTTAAAAAACTTCACTAATATTGTGAGAGTATTGTGACCAAGATAAAACAAACGCTAAAACTAATTGTTTTTGATAAATGTATTAACTTAACTATCTAACACATTATCCAAACTAAATTCATTTACATAACTATATTTTGAATGAATGAAATTTGAATGAATTTCTCGAAATTATTTGTTAATTAAGAATTGTAAAACGTTTATAATGATATTCGTGGAATTATAATAAACATATATTGAAATAAACTTAATGATGAGAATGACATGAATATGGAGAACAGATAATATAATGCATAAATAATCAACTGAAATGTCGACAGCTAATTAAAGTTAAATTAACAATAAATTAGAACGTTATAATTAATAACGCACTGCGCTAAGTGCTCTCGTTGCGGACTGTCTGTACGGAGTAGTCTGTACGGAGTAGTCTGTACCATCAACATATTGTTTATACATTATATATAATATGTGTACTTGTTTACATGTTCAGCGCATCATACATCTGCACACATAACAGGTAATTGTATCAACATAATATCAACATGATACAATATCACATAACAAATTCATTTTGCAGTTCAAAGTGTAATCATCAGTTCCCTGAAGCGAGCTCTGTTCTGTGAACTACGATTATTGTTTTTCTTAAAAAATTTACTTTCACCTGTTCACTGTTTTAAAGATAGAATAATTAGATTATAGTAAACAATTAGTAAAGTTTCACAAATCTACCAAACAATTAACGATAGCAGATTGTTGCATTTACTATAATTAACATTGACCAAAAACTGACACGAGTAGAGATTACGAGATCATTCCATCGTTTACTATATTATAAGAAAGCGTAGGTTACGTTTTGTGAGACATATCTGCCATACGTCGTGTTGCAATGTCTCACACAATCATTTAATCTCGATCCACAAAAAACACACAACTGCAATTTTTTTTACTAATTGTGTAATATTTGTGCCTGCCCCCCCCCCCGCACCGCCCCGTGCCGCACGCCGCGTCTGCACCCTTTTCACGAATAGCAAAAAACTGTGGATGACGTCTCAATGCATTCGTATAGTTTTTTACTGGAGCGGGTTTATTATAGTAGGACGTGAGGTACATCTTTATAATTCGCGTACATTTGAATAAATGCACATTTGTGTCGACACAAATCCTTTTTTATAATATAATCCGCGCAGATAACATCGTACGCGGATTATCCGCAGGTAGCCGCGCTCCCACGCCATACATACTTACACGCCACACCTCGCCCGACCCACGCACTGTATCTATGGACTAAGCCTACCTTACCTAGCTTGCGCTACGTCGTAGCCGGCTCGTAGCACTCGCGTAGAGCGCCGCTACGTGCCGAGGTGTGTGCTTGTCGTCGACGTAACAGTTGGAGTGGAGCAGACTAGTTTACATACGAGTAGTAAGTAGTAAGTAGTAAGTAGCTAATCCGCGAGTTAATAAGCATTACCCGTAACGTGATAGTGGAGCAGTGCGCCACCGACGCGCGTTATCCTATTAATTAGTATTAATTCGGTTATCCGCTAACTAGATAATCCACTTATTGTGACGTGTGTGGCGACCGCACAGGTACATGCACTAGTTACAAGCGAGGATATAATCATGTTTCACAATTACAGTACTCGAAACTACGAACCTAGTAGCGGCACACACAAGACACCTACTCGCCAAATTGCATCAACATAAATCGAGTAGTTTTTGAATAAAATGCCTGTCACATACGGACGGACGGACGGACGGACGGACGGTAATAACGAAAGTATAACGGTTCCGCTGTTGCCATTTTAGCTACGGAACCCTAAAAATAGATTTTTAATACCTGTAGGCAGTTATTTATATTGATTTTTGAGGAATTATTACCTAGTATAAAATAAAGTTGCTTACCTCTAAAAGTGCGAGATCTCCTAAACTATACAACGGATTTTGATGCGAGTGTCACCAACAAATGGATTATTGAGGAAGGTTTATAGGTAAATACATAATTTAATTAGCTAGAAAGGTAACACGCGGGTGAAGCCGCGGGCGGAGGCTATAAAACAATATTATTGTACTACATATTATTATATATTCGGCTACTTTGGATAATATCCGTTGTAATCCGTTGTTAGACATCAGTATCCCAATATTGTTCAATTAAACATTGATGACGTGTGTTGTATAGTTGTGTGTAGAGTGAAGCTGACAGTGCGCGTCTTGTCTTGTTACAGAGGAGTCGGGCGAGCTCATCAAGTCGCCGTCGCCGCCGCCCAGCCACGGTCAGTACCAACTACTTATTACGTGTTTACTTCATATCACTTTAATAAATAATTATAGTGCATCATCACAATCATTCATTTTTGTTGCCACATCACTTTTTTATGCTATGTCAAAGTCAATATTGATTAAAGTTCCTTTAAGAACTGCATATTTATCTAATTCTTAGGCAGTTTTTTAATTAAATATACCTTACTATGTTGAGGAACACAAACAGTGCCCCTGATACCTATTATCAAGCTCATACTTAATTATATAATACCTAATGCAATACGTACGTATATTAAGTGTAATGACGACATCATTAGCATATGTCGAAGAGCGCGTGTAACAAGTAACACGTGTCGCTCATCCCTCGAACACAAACACTTTCTACTATACAAGATGTTGTTAGAGTGTCAGCCCCACGCCACCTGTCTCCGAGACAGTTGTTCTGCGCACGCGCCTGCTCGTCGCCCTTCACCGCACAGTTAAGAAGCTGCGCGCGCGCCGCACGCGCCAGGCGTCTACCCCTTTCTCATCCCCTCGCACACCTCGCACGAGACGATCGCGACTACATTGTGTGACACTGAGTAACTGCTACTTACACCCTTATTTATGACCCACTGCACCATTGCATTGTTAGGAACAAATATTTTAATGTTCAATTAAAAAGTAAACAAGGGTCTCTGGAAACTGGATCTATATCTCAGGAACTACACTCAGATTTATCTCAACTCGCGTTTTTACTCACATTAATAAATAATAATAAAAAAAGTTATGTCAACACAAAGTTTAATCTATATAAAATTGTAATGGGTCGGTGTCTGTACATTATATTATATATTGTAGAAAAAAAAATAGTTTGCGAATTTAAATTATTATTTAAATAATATAATTTCCCAACAAAAGGATGTAAGCGCTATGAAGATACGCTCACGCTCTGGCATGCTCTTAACGGGTTTTTTATGTTGTGTTCACAATTATCAATACAAGGCTTGTTGAGGGGAAAAAATTGCGTCAAAATTAAGTTGGCGTAGCAAATAATTTGATAAATAATATAGATAATAATATAAAAAAATATTCTATAATCGTATTGTATCATCACCAAGCAGCGCCAAGAATTCATTACTAGTGCTTTATATCTTGTAAATAAAATCTTAACAAAATACTATGCAAACGTCCAACCAAACAATTGTGGGCAGCTGTGAGTGACATGAACATGAACAGTGGCTTGAGCGTGTCACAGAATGGTCCAAGACAAACTGTCTACTCCTTAACCATAATAAAACAACGTTTTTGGTCATTGGCTCTAAAAACATTGTTATTAAATTAAATAGCTGCAATCTAGATATTAGGATTCATGGCAGCCCTAAAGAACAGGTACAGGAAGCACGTAACCTTGGAGTGGTATTTGACAACCAAATGCGGTTTGAAACTCATGTGCTTGAAACAGTACGTAGCTGCTTTTACCGACTTAAGCTGCTCATTTATAGATACAGATGTACGCATCATGCTGTGTGATGTGAGTCACTTATACTTAGCAAACTAAATTATGCCGACACATTAAATGGTAACTGTTTGCTGATGATTCAGCGAGTGCAGTTGCGTACGTTTCTGCCTAAGCATTTCACGCTCTCCTCCTCTGTTCTTCGCTCCAACATATCTAAACAAAATTAACATATTGAACATGGTGTCTCGAAGTAAGCTCCACTTAGCCACTTTATTGTTTGTTATTGTGTTGACTCCCAGTGCCCTGAATATTTATACAAAAAGCTCACCTGGTCTAGAGACTTAAATAAACGCAAGACTAGGGCTTCCAACTACCTACTAGCCACTCCCCAACATTCAACAGCTGCATTCCGTGGGAGTTTTAGATTTGCAGCCAGCCGCTGTTGGAACGATCTCCCACCGCCATTACGCACTCTGAAAACCGTACATAGTTTTAATAAGAAATATAAGTAACACTTAATAAATCAACAGAAGCAAACTATAAAGCAAATTAACAATCCCACCTACATTCATACAGTTTTACATTTCATATAAATCCCTTCCACTCGGTGAGGCGGTATATATCTATGTTGTTCCGTTCTCTGCTACCACAAACCACAACACAGTTTCACTCCAGAACTTAAACAACACTACACTACACTTACAGCATTTACACTACCTACTGACGTATTTTATGTATGAAACAAAATTTAGTGATTCTCATAATACGAGTATGTATTTATGTTAATTTTTTACAGTTCTAAACCTAAATGTTTATAAACTTCTATTCTATTCTTCTTTATGGCAAGCGTGCCGATGTCGACAATTCTGCCAATGTCATAAATAACGGTTAAATGAAATTTATAAACTTCGTTAGTCCTTACTTGTTTTTGACAAATCAAAGACAAGGTAACAGTGACAACCAAGCGACACTTTTATACGTAGGAATTGTGGGCACAGATTCAATAATTATATCTAGTCGGACCTTCAATTACATATTTTAAAGTAAATTAAAATATAACATTATATTCTACTCTTTATTCTTGTATTATTATATTTCTGTTTCATTGTGTCTTATTGGCACTGGTCTATGCTTTATACCTACTCCTTCCATTTTAATTGCTTTTATTAATTAATGTTAGTTTATGGTACGTGAACGTGATAGTATGCATCCGGATATCACACCAAATAGGCCCATTTGAAAATGAGCGCCAGGTAATAGTGCTCGACATGATGCTGAAACGGTACCTATTTGGTGAATGTTGTGTTTTGTCCTGTTCGTCTATACTCTATGTGTACGATCCTCGTCATACGATACTCGTACATTCATCAATTTAAATTGTATCATGTCAGCAATTCACTTCATTCATCACTTTTATTAATTGTATTAATTAGTTCGCAATAACCATATACCGACAACGGTCGTGTCGCGTACTCATCTATCATTTTATCTATCTAAGCTATCTTTCAAGTTTTAATATAGTTAATTAATTTATCTTTTAGTTTTATTGAGCTTTTATCCCAGGTTGTACGGACCGTACATCCTTTTTTTTAAATTAATTCTACTGTAGCTATACCCTCGCGAGTGACTCAGTGTTTCGTGGTGAACTATCGCGGCTTTGTGACATTTGTGAGGACCTACCATCATTTAACTATCTACCAGCGTGAGCAAACAAGCTCACTTATCCATCTCAGCGAAGTATCAACAGGTACTACAGCAACAGCAGCGGCTCGAGATCGCTACCAATCCAGATTGCAAGTAAGATCTTTCCATATATACTTCGATCAATATGTCTAGCATGGAAGAGTTACTCGCGACTCAGGAGCAAATCTCTGCTGCGATTGAACAATTATACACTAACTTCAAAAAAAGACGGTTCTGACAGGAGAACGTCTGATTATCTTAAGCGAAGATTAGACTCTCTGGACGGGTACTGGAATGAATTCCAGTCTAATCATCGCAAGTTGAGTGTGTTTAGCATGAGCTCGCATCCCTATTGCACAAACAATCAGTTTGACAATATTTTAAACCGATATACTACCATCAGGGCTGCTATTCAAAGTTACTCTACAAAGCCTAAAGAGGACAAATTACCTATCTCTCCCCTTATCAGACCAGCTACCTCAATAACTGGTTTGGAGTCTTCGACTTCACATTTTGTGCCTCAATCTCGTGGTAACGAGAGTAAAACTGACGAGATGCTACGTAAGCAAAGCAGCAACTTTAAAGCATTTGAGCATACGATTTCCAATATCCAATTAGATACGATATCTGAAAAATGGGAATTTGATCATTTGCTGCGTACCGTACAATCTCGTTGGACTACCATCGACTCTCTTCATTGGGAGTTGGACAGTGAGTTAGGTCAAAGGAACCCAGAATATGAAACCCATTTCTTTCAAGCTGAGAAACGTTTTAACGACGTAATAAGGTCTATCAATAAAAAACTATGGGCAGTCTCTCACTTGGAAAAGTCCACTCCGAAGATAGATCTACCTACATTTTCTGGCAATTATCATCAATGGTCCAGCTTCAAGGACCTCTTCACAGAAACTATCCATGTGAACCCAACCTTATCCAGTGCTCAGAAAATGCAATTTTTGAAATCAAAAGTGAGGGGTGAAGCAGAAAGACTCATCCAACACTTACCAATCTCATCTGACAATTATTCTATCTGCTGGGAATTACTGAACCATAGATACAACAACAAACGACTAATAATGAGTGCTCATTTAGACCAATTGCTTAACATTCCTGCAGTTCAGCAAGGTTCAATCAATCATATTAAAAGACTTCACGATGTAACTCGGGAAAGTCTGAACGCAGTAAAAAACCTCGGAGTAAGTGTGGATTCGTGGGACCCACTTATCATACATCTTCTCTGCCAAAAATTGGATTCCGAGACCCTCAGCGACTACCTATCTTCTCTAAAGGACCCTAAAGACATTCCCAATCTGGAAGAGTTCTTGTCTTTTTTGGAGAAGAAGTTTACAACGATGGAAACTTCCAAAGGAAAATCTTAATATTGGAGATGTCGTCTTAATTCACGACGCAAATCTACCCTCGGGAAAGTGGGCCCTCGGTAGAATTATTACATTGCATCCTGGCAAGGACGACTATGTACGCGTTGTAACTTTAAAAACTAAAAACGGTTTCGTCAAAAGACCTATCACTAAAATTTCAAAATTGCCCGTCCGAGAAAGTGATCCTGTTGACCAAGAAAATATCAAACCTTAATAACAGCCAAGGATTTTACTTCGATCACGTCACTAACTTAGTTTAGAAAGAGACCAATGGAAATTAGTAATGTACTATGATATGTCTCCCTAATGGCAAAACACAGAATTACTTCATAAGTACATAAACCATTTAGATACCATATGTTACGATCAAAGAAAAACAACAATAGCGCAATGTGATGCCATCCTTCTACAATTGCATCACGGACTGAATGAACTTGAGCCCTACAATAGTATTTTGCTCGGTTAGCAAAATACTCGGCACGCGCGAATCAAGCGCGGCCTTATCAGTGGTGTGCGCGAGGCGGGCCGCGGCCCCGCCTCGCCCGGAAGCGCACACCACAGCCGAATCATCAGCGATGGCGTCCCACCGGGAGAACCTGACATCAACGAGCTACGGACCTTCATTGAAAAGTGTCAGTGAAAGTGCAGTCAATCAGTGCTGTGTTCGTAGTGAAGTTGAGCGCAAATCGTGTAGTGTTAGTGTAGTGGACAAGTGTAACTCACTTTGTAGGGACACTAAACAATTCTAAGACTATCATTTATATTATAAGCTAAAATATTGTCCCATCACCTTGTCAATCATTATTTTAAGCAAAACAAAATTGTTCCTTCACCTTGTGATTCACCTCATTCACTTTATCATTCTCACCACTTTATCTATTTCCCACTATCCTCATTCTCGGGCCCGGGAGTATGTACGATCCTCGTCATACGATACTCGTACATTCATCAATTTAAATTGTATCATGTCAGCAATTCACTTCATTCATCACTTTTATTAATTGTATTAATTAGTTCGCAATAACCATATACCGACAACGGTCGTGTCGCGTACTCATCTATCATTTTATCTATCTAAGCTATCTTTCAAGTTTTAATATAGTTAATTAATTTATCTTTTAGTTTTATTGAGCTTTTATCCCAGGTTGTACGGACCGTACACTATGTATGTACTACTTACCTATTATTTTATTCAGTGTGTCTCATGTTTGTGCCAATTAATGTTTCTATTTCATTTATTTATTTCAATAGGAAATATATAAAGTGTTTATACTTAGTAATGATTTTTTATATTTCTTTTAGTATTCTGAAAGTGTATAATCAGACGTTTTACCCGACAACTACTTGATGTATATCGATGATATTTGAAGAATAGTTGTCATGTGTGGGCCGCTACTAGTTTTGGTAGTTAAATAATAATATATATATCTCCATACATGTACATAATAGATGCTGAATTTTTTTTTTCAGCAAAAATTTACAAATGACACGTACTTCGACAAATCTTTTAAAAACACTTTAAGGTTTTTTAAAAGTTTTTTAATTGTGTGAATATTTTCGAAAATAATCGCTCCCAAAGTAGCATAGATTGGGTCCCACTCTATTGTCTAAACAGTGAAACCTAAAATAAAAAAAATCACGAAGATAACGCTTAATAAAATACTCCCAACGAAAATTATTTTGAACTCTATACCGTTTTTGAGTAATTGCCGAAAAACTGCGTTTCTCAACAAAAGGACGTAAAGTACTATGAAGATACGCTCTTTTGTTGCGGCACCCTACATTGAGCGTAGTCCGACATGCTCTGAACCGGTATTTTTTTTTCATTAAATTATTTTATATCAAATCAATTTAAAATCAATTTATTAATTATAATAATATAATCGACTTGTAAAACAAGATGTAATTTACTGTCAAATCTGATATCTAAGTCTCTAATTGCTTTAAAAGATTCAAGGTTGATGCCACTGAGATTGTAATTATAAGAAATAACTTTTTTGTGAAATTGTCCTTTTTATACTGAGACTAAATTAATTTTTGATACACAGTAAGTACATATGAGATGATCGAGATAAGATTGATATTTTTATTTTCTATTGAATGAACAATTTTTAGGTTATGTGATGAGAGTAAACTGTGTGTATAAAAAAGGAAATCGCAAAACTGAAAACATCTATTTTTTGCGTGATGTTTGTACTACAACTGAATATACTTTCGATTTAAACCAGACAGCGACAACAAATTTCTCTGGAAACCGTCGAATGTAAAGTTCTGCGGTAGAATTTGATGGTCCACTCGACTCTGTCAAAAGCTTTTCGGCAGTCTATATAAACAATGTCAATTTATTGTTACAGTCCATATCTTTGAAGATGATATATCACCATATCTAGATGTTGTAAATCAGCGTTATGCCTGATTTTTGACTGGTTATGAGTTCTGACTGTAACATATAAAATAAAATGAAGTTTGTGTATTTGCAGACGGGTCGGCAAGCGGCGAGGGCGAGATCAGCGGCGACGAGAGGCCACCGTCCCCCCCGCGCGCGCCCTCCGCCCCCCTGCCGCACCCTGCGCACCCCTCGCACCCCGGACACCCCGCACACCCCGTGGCCTCGGCTGCCGCTGCCACTGCTGCCGTGTTCGTGAGTATACATGCCACTACCTACTTACGTTAAAGGAGTATTACATATACAAATATATATTACATATATATACCTAAATCGGGCAAGAGTCCAAAGGTGAATCAAAGCGCCCGGACTGGCCCGTTCACCTTGATCATTAAGCGCACTTAATATCGGATAATGTTTTAAGAAAAGAGCATTTACCTTTAAATTAGGCGCCATAAACAACTCTCTCCGCGTTCACGTTTAAACTGTTTGAGGGACAGATTTTTAGTGTAGTGTACACATGACAGTCTGGTCCCTGCTGTACCTGCCGCGACTAATGAAAGTGGTGATAATATGTAATGTTAGAATAAATGTTCCTTCATCTTCATAAATTCAAAATTCATAGAAAAACTCCACAACAGCGTATCGTAAAACTTTGAAACACTAACATGCTGTACCTATTTTGAAAGATATTCAAGTGGATTGGTGGCCGAACTGACATTGGACTCCAATATCACTGAACAAGAAATCCAATCAATCTGCAAATGTGCCGCATAAAATGTAAGCATTTAAATTTCCTTCAGCCCGTCATCCAACAAACATAGCTATCCTTACTGACTGTTAGCAAACCAAAACAGTTGTGTTCATAAAAAGTATTGTCCTGTTTCATTTGATCAAGTACGTTCTTGTAATAGATACCTGATTGATGGAATTAAATGAAATCTTGTTTATTCATCTAGCCCCTCTTAACAAATAATATCTTTAGTAATTTTGTTATTAAAACTTACACCGAGTCCCTCAAAAGAATTACGTACTTAAGGTAACCGATGATTGTTTTTACTTGTTGTTTAATATTGTTGTATGTATAACTGCTTATTACCCAGAAAAAGTTCCCAAAACCACTATAATTTCATGGTGTATACTGGTTTCCTATCTTTTAAATAAGATTTAATAAGGTCATGCACATTACCTCTGATGCCGTAAATATATAGAGCTTTCTTAATAATGTCAACATAGTCAAAAGCGCGAGTCATAGCCATGTACTTTGCTACTATTCGTTTTTTGTTATCCATGTTTTGGTGTATTTTTTGAAGAAGCTATATACTTAAGCCATATTAATTGTTTGTAATTAGGCATATTGGATACTTTATAGGAATAACTTACCCTCGTTCTTTAAATTTTTGAATTGGTAAATTTCGGTTGATGAATATCTCGTAATAGAAACATACTTTATTGCACACGAAAGTTGATACCTGACTATGTCAATTAAGTCTTCGAATACATCTCGCTTGGTAGTGAGTACGTCAAGGGTCTGACGATTACAAATAATTTTCTTATTATTTTGTTGTGAGCTCTTTTCACAAGATATTGCCAGCGCACTGGTTCGAGGTTGACTTATGTTTGACGGTTGAATGAAACGGTCAGATTATGTTTTGACTGCAGCTGCGAATGAGAGAGCTGCGACGGGTTTAGATGACTCTTTAATGGTCAGTTAAAGGTCTTGTAGACTTTGGGACAAGTTTCCTTCACTTTGCAAGGCATTGATGGTACTGTGGGCTTGGACGATTCTGGTTTTTAGCGTATTGGTATTGCACTGCTAAATGCGATGTATTATTCACCACTTTTCGACATAAATTGCTGATCTTCAACATTGGTTCTGAGTTTAGCTTACCGTCCGAGGCAGTAGAGCACACCTCATTCACGCAGAGTCGGATCACGGATGGTCTTCATCCAGTTATGTACTTCAGATGCGAGGGGTTGGCGACGGGGGTGAAGGTGTACAGTTCTGCTACTACTGTTGAAAGGACTGTTTTCTATTGTTTTCTCATAGGCTTTAACTATATATGATCAACAATGACACACGTTATTAAGGGTAATAGTAAATCGAGGTAACGAATCAGCGATTATTATTTATTTGCTTAATTTTATAAAATAAACTACATGTCTGTTCAGTAACAACGCATGAACTACTATTTATTTATATAGTATTAGTGGAGTTCCCGCATCGCATCAAATTCGTAAGAACCTCGGATTTCAGTTCCAGTGGATGAAACTTAAAAAAAAAAATAGAATGTGTAGCTAATAATATATAGAAAAAAGTTTAACTATTAAAAACTTATGCTCTTCATTTTGAAAAAAAATAGGTAATTACAATAATTCACATATAGGCCAGTCAATGAATGATTGTGGAGGGAAATGTCGAAAGTAGAAACTTGCTTACATCTCGAAAACTGTACGTCGTACGAAATTTTATTGTACTACAGAATCAAGCTGATAAAATTTTCTACAACTTTGGCTTAAAAACTTTTTATCTATCTCCAATCGTTGCCTAACTATGAGCTTCGAAAAATGGTCGATTTTCAAAAATGTGTTAAAATTCTCGAGCACAGGTACCATTTTTTGTTTTCTGCTTACATCTCGAAAACAGTGCGTCGTACGAAATTTCATTGTAGTACATAATGAAAGCTGATAAAATTCTTTACAAACTTGGGCTTAACACTTTTTACCCAACTACGGAGAAGCCAAAAGGAAGGGTAATGGTTTTGGCAGTCTATGCATATTTGTATGTATGTATGTTTCTATGTTTCACCGTAGCGCCTAAACTAATGAACCGATTTTAATGAATGAGGTGTCAATAGATTCGTAATAATAGCCCGGGTGACATAGGCTATTTTTTTGTTCATATATTATATGAATTTAAACCTCAGATTCGAACCTCGAAAAAAAATATTTTACTGTTGGATAGCCCATTTATGGGAGGAGCTTAGCAGTGACCAAACAAGGAACGATGGTAGCGAAGCCCCGGGCAATATTAGAATAAATCGGTAATGGTTCAAAAGTTATAAGCGTTTTTAGTTGGCCGATCTGGGGAGAGTCTCCCTAGCTTGGCCACATTTATATCTCAAGATCTAGGACACCTAGCGAAGATCTGTTTTTTCCCAGAATTTGTCGCTAATTGGTCGAAATTCACCAAATATCAGATTTGGTATGGTCTTAGTTTAAAAGATATAAGGAGTTAAATTTTTACGGTATAGTCTAAGAGCGTTATAAGCGACAAGACGTCAATATCTTCTGAAAGTAAACAAGTTTCTGTATCAACAATTAATTTATCTAAATTCATTAATTTATTTTATTAATTCCTGTTATTCTAGTTTCTATTGAGCTTTAACTTTTACCGACCCGTTCATAAATAAAAAAATTATGATAAAAAATGGAAAGGTGAATAAAAATACCCGTAACGAAATTTTTTTTTGAAACTTAAATATTCACCGTTGGCGGCGTAAAGGTGAAATTCAACGTAGGTATACATAAAAAATAAAGCTATTGGAAATATAATTATATGCTAAAATATGAACGTTTGATCATTTTTAGAAAAAAAAAACGAAAGCGACAAAAATTTTTTGGTAAACATTGCAAGTTATAGTATTTAATAAAAAATTACACCTCAAACACAAAAATCCATTCACTGTAACGATTTTCCGAGATTAAAACCCACAGGCACTCCACTATACAGGGTGTCCCGAAACTCAACGTCAAGCGGCTACCGGGCGATGGTATAGGCTGTACATGTTCTAAGAAAAAAAAAATCCAAGTCATATGGTTCAGTCATAAAAAAAAACTACTATTTTCAAAAAATATTTTTTAAAGGCTGAACCAGTATGACTTGGATTTTTTACATTCTGTATATATAAAATAATATTGTGGATTGATCAGAGAGAATAACTGTGGTGGTGGTTCCAACAGAACGCGGCGGGCGCCGGGTCGGCGCTGGCGCAGCTGCAGCACCTGCTGCTCACTCAGCACGGCGCTCACTCGCTGCTGCTGCACACACAGGTACCTTATCGTTGACACATATTAGTTCAAGAGTCCGCTACACACTTGCAGAACATTACCAACGTCCAGTTGTAATGGTATATAATGGTATACAGCCTTACATTAGATGTACCTTCCCGGTCGGGCTACTCAAGTTGAACAACAAAGTTTGACTGTGCTCTGACTCCATATCTCTCTTTAACTCAGACGGTACCTGACTATATGGTCGATTTGAAATACGCGCTGCCTGCAGTGTTCTAATGTTGACATCATATATGTTTCAGGTGCAACAAGCCGTAGCGCAAGCGGCCGCTCAGCAGCTACAACAGCTCCAGGCGCGAGCCGGAGCCGTCCCCCCCTCCACTACCGGTAACTTTATAAATAGTGCTCGTAACGGAACTATACCGCTTTAATAATATTGTCAAACTGAGTGTGTAAAGGTTTCTGCACAGACGGGCGGTCGCCGTCGCCGCGGCGGACGCCGCCGGGCGCGGGCGCGTTCCTGACGCCGCTGACGCCGGGCTCCGGCCGCGCGCGCTCCCCGCTGCACCACCACTCGCACACGCCGCTGCATGCGCATGCGCACAAGCCGCGCGCGCTCGAGCCCACCGCCGACGACACCGCCGACCTCGAGGAGTTGGAACACTTCGCCAAGACGTTCAAGCAGCGCCGCATCAAGCTCGGTGAGTCACCGCCCCGCCGCCCGCGACCTCGCTGAAGGGATCGACTCACTGAACCGTATCTAACGATTGCAGGTTTCACTCAAGGCGACGTGGGACTCGCGATGGGTAAGCTGTACGGGAACGACTTCTCGCAGACGACGATATCGCGGTTCGAGGCGCTCAACCTGAGCTTTAAGAATATGTGCAAGCTGAAGCCGCTGCTGCAGAAGTGGTTGGAAGACGCGGATTCGTCGCTGGCGGGCGGCGGCGGCGGGGGCGGGGGCGGCGCGGCGCTCGGCGCGGGGCTGGCAGAGGCGGTGGGCCGGCGCCGCAAGAAGCGCACGTCCATCGAGTCGGGCGTGCGCGTCGCGCTCGAGAAGGCCTTCCTGCACAACCCCAAGCCCACCTCCGAGGAGATCGCGGCGCTCGCCGACGCGCTCTGCATGGAGAAGGAAGTGGTGCGCGTGTGGTTCTGCAACCGCCGCCAGAAGGTGAGGCTCGTGGCGAGCGCGGGCGCGCGGGGGGCGGCCGGACTGACACTGACCTCGGCTCCGTTGTTGCAGGAGAAGCGCATCAACCCGCCGGCGGGCGAGAGCGGCGCCGGCCTGGCGCAGGCGCAGGCGCAGGCGGCGCAGGCGCACGCGCACGCGTACCACGCGCTGCAGCCGCTGCAGCCGCTGCAGCCGCTGCAGCCACTGGCGCTGCTAGCGCGCGCGCCCCCGCGCGACTGACGCGGGGCGCGCGCGCTCCCGCTGCTCACACATATCCTCTCGTTGTAAATAGTGACGGTACTGTACAGACTAGTTGTTAGCGTGTATATAGATGTATGTGCGTCGTGCGTGCGAGCCGCGCCTCTTACTATAAGTTTATATATTATTACGTGAAGTTTATTTATGTCCGGCGAGCGAGTGCGCCTGCGCGGTACGGACCTCATATCAGTTAGCGCACCACGCGACAAGTATGTAAGGTGGATGTGTAGAAAAGTATCTATATGTTACAATAAAACATGATAGACATTAACTCTGCGTTTCATTTACGTCCGTGACCACGGGTCGTGCTGCTTACCCGGCGGCGGAGTGAGAGGGTCTCATCGATAAACAAACACTGCGTAAGCAGAGAACTAAGATGCAAAGCCTTTATTCATCTAGGTTAGAGAGTACCTCTTAAGAAAGTCATCAGTTAAGAATGTAAAAGATTACCCGTAAAATAGTGTCTGCCAATTTGACTGCGAACAGTTTGCTGACAGGGTGAAGCTATACTACGGTAAACTAACTTTCTAATCGGCACATATAATATACTGAATAATTTAGGAGCGCTGTGCTTTAGCGCTCCTAAATTATTCAATTCCTTAGTATACGACGACTGGCCAGTCACCCCAAGTAGCGCCTGTTCACGGGCATAACACACAGACCAGCCATCATTCTCTTCAACCATATTTGAGGGAAGAGACCCGGCCAATACGACACCACAAGCAATGACAGTTTAGTGAGCATGACAATCGAAGACACTTGCTTAATAGGAAAGAAAAAAAAATGCCTTTTGTCAGTCATGATGAAGACGTTCCTCGTCACAGTACCGAGGCTTTGCCAGGTCCACTTTCTATGAGGCTTCTTTTTAAAGAAGGAATTCATTAAGAAGAGCACCTACGACTCCAGAAAGTTGACCAGCATCTGCTCCCTGTGATTTCGGCGCCCCACACCATGGGATCCGATTTTCGTTTCGCCGCGTTCTTGTACTCCCACTTTGGCATTGAAATCCCCCATAACAACGCTTTTAGCTATGTCTTCGTACATGGCTCCGACAATGTCATCACAGTATGTCGAGGTCGGCGCATATACCTGTACCACCTTCAAGAAGTACCTGTCGGTGATTTTCAATATGAGGTACGCTACCCTGGTCGACAACTCGACACATTGCTGACTTCCACAACGTTGCTAGCAAGGATTTTGTTTCAAGGAAACCGACACCGCCCTGAGAGTTTTTTTTTTATTTATTTATTTATTTAGTTCCGACCACCTTCTCGAAAGTAGAATAGGTTGCCTGACTCAAGAGTTATCGTATCCTCCCCCTGTCTTCGGACTTCAGATAACCCCAATATGTGCCAGTTTATGCCACCTAGTTCTACCTCGGTGGTGGTGTGCAGGTGTTGGTCCAGCCGTAGAGAGCGTCCGTTATACGTAGCCAGGGTCAGTTGTTTTTTGGTAGCCATTTCCCGTAGCCCGGAGATTCTTAGCACCCCATGTCCCGCTGTTACCGCGACCGCTACCATGACTGCGGACAGCGGAACTGACGGGAACTAGGGGCCTATTTTTAGGTGTATGGTGCATACGAGGTAATTGGCCCTACTGTACCACGCTGGCCAGACGAGTTGGTATAGGGTTTTGTATCGAATTTTCCTTTTCTGGTACTGATGGTCTCTACTTTTTCCCTTAGTCGGCTTGTATGACACCCACGGGATGAGATGGGGTAGCGACATATGTATTCTAACGCCGTCGCTACACTGCCAGCTAGCGCTACTACATATAAACATATAGTCTAGTAAATGAGTGCTCGAAAAGATACTGTGGAGGGAAATGTCGAAAGCAGAAACAGTCCTTACCCTATCTCCCCCGAGGTGAGCCCGTGGGGGGAGCACAAAGAAGGTCCCGTTTCTTGGTTTTTTGCTTACAGTTCGAAAACAATACTTCGTACGAAATTTTATTGTACAACACAATAAAAGCTGATAAAATTCTCTACAACATTGGCTTAAACATTTTCATCTATCTCCCATCGTTGCCTAGCCATCATGAGCTTCGAAAAATGGTCGATTTTCAAAAATGTGTTAAATTCTCTAGAACAGGTACCATTTTTAGTTTTCTGCTTATATCTCAATAACAGTGCGTCGTACGAAATTTCATTGTATTGCATAATGAAAGCTGATAAAATTCTCTACAACTTGGGTTTAACACTTTTTACCCAACTACGTCAAAGCAAAAAAGAAAGGTAATGTTTTTGGCAGTCTATCCATATTTGTATGTATGTGTTTCTGTGTTTCACCGTAGCGCCTAAACTAATAAACAGATTGTAATGAATGAGGTGTCAATAGGTTCGTAATAGTATCTCGGATGAGATAGGCTCCATTTCCACATTTCCTTCCAAAATCATTCATTGACTGGCTTAATACTCAGATCTTTTCAAAATGTAAAATCTATAATTATTAATTTGAAAAGCTTGATGCACTGAAATGGGATAATAAACCACCTGCAAAACAGATGGCATATAATATCAGTGCCTCAAGCTTTTAAAATGTATATAAATTTTACATTTTGAAAAGATTTATTTTTACCTTTTAGTTCACGTTGTTGTTTATTGAAAGCTTGTCCTTAAAAAATCTTTTTTTATAAATTAAAATTATTTTTATTATTGTTGTTATTACTTACTACTACTACATGAAAATAACTTCAAACCGAAAAAGTATGTATGCACTTGTAATGTGTGTCGTTTTTTATACTGAGGGTATGAAGTTATCTTCAAATGGGAAATAAAATGGCGTCTTGTTTTGACAGTCCCCTAGTTATTTGACTCGCATAGTACAGACATTGACCCGTTAAAATCTCATAATACCTATGTATTTAAATGCGTTATAATCAAGCGATAATAAATTTCTTTGCATTTTCTTCTTGGGTTGGCCTATTGTTTCCAAACCCAATTTTTTTTAACAATTATATTATTTTCAGTTAGGTATTCTGAATTAATTAATTAATATTTAGGTCACCGTTTTGATATTGTTAGCTGATTCAAATAATATCATTTATTACGTCATTGACAACACATTAGCGCAATATAAAGATACTTAGTAACAGAAATCAAAACATGTTTATTACAATAAATGGCCAACTACAAACTAATCAACTTTATTGAAAGAAAAGAAAAATCCTCTTAGCCTTATTAACTTCTTGATTAAATGGCTAGACAGACAGACAGACAAACGGACAACGGAGTGATCCTATAAGTGTTCCGTTTTTTTCCTTTTGAGGTACGGAATCCTAAAAAAACATTGTTTGGTGACAGATCTATCATTTTGGTGATAGATCTGCTATTTTGCTAGAATATAAGGATATCACCTACATTTTAATTACATAAGTGTTAAAATATTTAACGGGTCGATGTCTGTATATTAAAGATATCGAAGAAGAAATAATGGGTACCTATAGGTTCGATTTTAGAGTCCCAAAAGTTTATACAAATTATAAAATCATACCCTCATGGCGCCATCTAGCACACTCTTTATGAACAATTTAGAATGAAATACAACATTCTGCGTAGTACATAATGTGACCGCCAGGTGGAGAACACTGTTACAGATTTATTAATCAAGTAATAAGGTTGTATAGTTGGCAAAAAGAAAATAGATTTCTTTTTAATCTGACATAGTTGAATTGTCATTAGGATTGAAGTCGATAAATATACATATACAAAGTTGAAAGAATGAATGTTTGTTTGGATGTTTGATAATTTTAACCAAAAAGACACGGGATGGATGTTTCATAAAGATAAGTACGATTCTAATCAATCACGTAATATTGGTTATGTTTAATCTGAAGTAATATCTGTGCTTAGAAAACATTGGCGGAAATTTCCCCTCTAAAGGTGAAAAGTTGTTGTGGTCACAGGAACAAAATAACAGGTATACTCTATATCGACTTCCACATAAAAGATAGGCATATGCTGTTGCGGACTTTTTTTTATCCATACATTGTCCTCATGTTACACTAACGGTTTAGGTAGAGAAAGCAGAAATAGATATAACATGGCAGATTTTTCTCCGACTTACTTTACATTTATGTTCTTATGGTTTAGCCAATTGCCAATATGTTATTCTGATGTATAAGGTACATTACTGCAAAGTTTCATTGAAATCTATTCAGTGGTTTTTTCGTTTACTGGTAACAAACATCCAAACATTCTTACAAACTTTCGCATTTATAATATTAGTAGGATAGTAGGATTGGCTGGTGTATTCCCGTTGGCCCCGTTTGTCGTGTCCCCGTAAAAGGGGACAAAGGGAAAGATTTAAAATTTCTTTCCGTTGTCCCCGTGGACCGTCTCCGTCAAAGGGAACAACGACTAACAAACTTTGTCTAGGTAATAGCAATCAGATATCGAGTACATCTAGATGATCTAGACATAATAAATAAATAATAATGTAAACAGTTAGGGACACGAGTCTATAGGGTACTTGAGGTTCTTCCCGTTGACGCCCTAGAATAATGAAATTTGGCATGAAGCAATATCAAGTTGTAAGAGTAAAGAAAAAAATCCTAAAACCGTACTCGAGTAGTTATATCATTGGATGTCAGTACTAATGAGTACTATGTTGAAAGGGGTATAAAGTGATAAGCTTAAAAACTTTGGGTAAGAATGAGAGAATATGCCGGACTGACGTTACGTAACGATGCTGTACCTTTACGTGAATATTTATTCGAATTTATAGCTATCCCGTCACCTACAAATATGTTACATTGAAATCACAAAAATAAATTGTATGATCAGCTGTACGGAACCTAAAAAAACCTATCTCTGTTGTGTGGACGGAGCCCTCGACTCGAACTTGGCAGGTTTTTTTGGTTAGCATAACTTATTTTGGTGAACCCATAAGAAGGAAAACCGGTCAAGTGCGAGTCGGACTCACGCACAGAGGGTTCCGTACCGGACGGATTTTTTTTTTGTGATTAAAATGTAAGAATGATTAGGTAACGGCATAGGTCAAGGGTGTGCAATAAAAATTAACATATTTTTACTTCTGGGTGGTTTAAAAAAAAACCCAAACCTAACCAGTCCGAGTCGGATTGCTCTGAATCGGGGGATGTGAAGTTTAGCTATCGCACAGAGGTCGCCGGAGCCCCGCTTCCCGGGTCTCCTACTTCTGGGTGGTTTGAAAAAAAAAATAACTCTAACCTAACCTGTCCGAGTCGTATTGCTCTGAATCGGGGGGTGTTAAGTTTGGCTATCGCACAAAGGTCGCCGGAACCCCGACGCGGTTTGAACTTAGGCACTTACCTACCAATTACTGATAACAACAACAACAAACATTAGATGGCAAAAGCACAAATCACTTATATTCACTAGGTACCTACACAATCTTATTACCTACTAATCAATCACTATTTTATTTATACATTGATTTTTATTAATATTAATTTACAAATAATTAATTAATATTATATATTAAAATACAGTAAAAACAGTTCCGAAGACGAGTCGCAAATTTGCTATTATGAAGTATTATTGATTATCTACAAAATAGAAAGTAAAGTTGAGCTGAAAACTCGGGAGAGGTCATTTGGAGACAGAGAATCTTAACACCGCGATTCAGCCGATAGGCACAACGCCATCTATAGAGCTTTCATTACAACTCTGCGATCAGAGAATCATAACACTGCGATTCAGCCGATAGTAGTTGATTGTATACTAAATACTAATGTTTGATCCCCGGGTCTGAACAAATATTTGTATGATCGGCAAATGGTTAGTAGTTTGGGTACCTATCTATATTAATATATGTATGTAGTTAGAACTATTTATGTATGTTTATCAGTAAAGTTGTCAAGATTCGATAGCTAGATGACGGTATGTAAAAAATATCCAAAAAAAATAATATATGTGTTATTGTTATTATTATATATATTATATAGGTATATTATATTATTATCTTTATAGCATATTTGCTCGTAAAGGGTCTCTTATTTCACCAATTTCAGTGTCGTAATGTATCTCATTACGCACTAGTGCGGTAATGTAAAGTAAAATGCACGGTTTCTCATGCTCACATACTAATAATCAAGGGGCTCCATACGTAACGAACGCAACGGTACCCATTTTTTTAAATCTTAGCAAAGAGTTTTTATGTCAGAAAAGTGGTCAATTTATGAATAAAATTAACTTAGGGAGACAAAATAATTATGATATATATAAAATAAACATTTAATTCTTTAAGTTTATGAATTTAGACCATAAATTACAACCATTTATCTGTAATTAAACACAAAAATAATAATTTACTTTATTAGTAATACTGGCTGTTTTTGTGTTTTTGCCTTTAAAAAAAAGCGCTGTTTCGCGCGCATCGATAATTTGTGACAAGTAAAAATTATTCCGCGCGCTATTTCTTTTCGCTATATTTGTTTTTTTCTAAGAAAGTTCGAATTTTATTTATTTCCTCGCAAATATGTTATAAAACGTCGTATGACATTCGTGCGCTTTGATAATTACAGCCTCTGCTTTCTTGTATCCCTCGCCTGCGGCTCGGGCTAGCAATATCGCCTCGGCTGTAATTATCAACTTACCGCACTTATATCATAATGTATTATTATGTAACGTCAGACCGGAATAAAACTCATTCGTACTCAATTTTTTTTAGGCTTATCATTGTATACCCCAGTACTAATACTCAGTGATATAACGACATGAGATATGTTTTCGGATTTTTTCCTTTACTTGTGCAACTTGATAATACTTCTTACCAAATTTCATGATTCTAGGTCAACGGGAAGTACCCTATAGGTTTTGACTTTTTTGATCGTCTATCTGGACGACAAAAATGGAGCAAAAACGGCTGTATCTTTTGATTGCGTTAACTTAGAATTTTGATTTTTTTTTACGCCGAGTTTTTATAGACCCGAGTATATGGTATTAATTTCAGCTTTATACCTCTACGCGTTCTTGAGAAAAAAATTCTTAACAGACGGACAGACAGACAGACAGACGGACAACCGAGTGATCCTATAAGGGTTCTGTTTTTTCCTTTTGAGGTACGGAACCCTAAAAATAACAAAAAAATTAGTAAACATGGTCGATAGAAATAGAAATTAGAGTTCGGCATCAACTCTTTTGGTTCGGGAGATTTTGATTTTTTTCATTGTTTGTTACAGGATTTCTGCTATTTGCAAATAATACATTTGTTTTCTTTAAAACTGATTTAATTGAAGAGTGTAATAAAAAAATCTAAGTACATAATTTAATAATTTTACTTTGTAAGTTAACAATATTCACAAAATACTTCTATAATTGATGTAAGTTATTCGTAATCAGTACTAGTTATTGTCATTAATAGTCTATCATTAAAATATGTAATTACATTATTAATGGTAGTAACCTTCAACTTTATTATTTAAGGTACTTGGTGTCTTACTAGATTTCATAATAGGCGAGCGTAATTAATAATTGTTCTCATTAATTAGTTGGGCCCATTCATGTTGTTGATGGAGAGCACCCATCACTAGTAAAGTATGTAAGTACTTGTACACGTACAAATAACAACAGCTTGTTGTTTGAGAGAACGTTCACTGTGTGCGCGAACAGAGTGGTCCGTTCACAGCATCCGCCTCACAACACTGCACCACTCAATATATAATAGGTACGCGTATATACTGACAACGCCCTTTTACACTTTACGCCCCGACTTACAAAACTAAACGAGGAGATGGGTGGCTGCAATACACTGCACTTGCATTATATTTTTGTATTTTCTGTTCGTTAGGCGCACGCACCCATCCGGCAGGTAGACAATAGCACAGATAAATTAATTTGTTTATTTTTTTAAAGAAGGGGGAATAGACAATGTATAAGACAATTTTGCCAGGATTATTCTGAAGCCATAACAAACGCTGTTCGAGGAGCATAGGAGATAGTCATCACAGCTATCTGCTTATCTCTATATTGCGCCTGATTTATAAACTTCTCTAATTGCACTAATTAAAATTGCAGTAATAAAAACGTCAGGCGCTACAACATTATGATTCTTTCTTTCAGTAGTCTGATAAGTAAACAATGTGATTATGTAGTCATTATATATCAATTAAATTAAACAAACAAATCTTTCCTCTTAATTAAATCAGTATAAATAAAGATAGAAGTATATACTACTCTTCAAGCCCTTCGTTTTATACCCATATTATGTGGATCGAAGAAAAAAAGGGGGTCCGCCATTTTAGAACGGCAGCCATATTTAAATTATTAGAATTTTGATTTTGGAATTTATTTATTCTTAAAAAATAAGATCTAAGCTTACAGTATATGCAACCAAATCGCTTATATCTATATCTATAGTTTACAATATTTAATTAAAAATATATTATAAATTAATTAATTAAATTAAATTTTAAATCAAATCATAACAATTCATATTATATTCTAAACTAAAATCAATCAAATTACAGTTTAAACTAAAATAAAATATAATAAATCAAATTACCTATGTACATTTTAAATTAAAACTAAATTAAATTACATTTTATATTAAAACTAAATTAAATTACATTCCAAATTAGAATAAATTATATCAAATCAGATCAAGTTATGCAGTATAAACAATTACAAAATTCCAACACAATATTACACTTTATTAGATTCCTATATCATAGATTTATTTATGTATCTCATAAAATTATTAGCAATAATACCTGGTTTATCAAAAAATATGTCTGTATCCGGACTATTTTGTAAGAAATTATTAATATGGACAAGTGCTCTAGCCATGGGGCTATTATCCGCTTGGGGAGTGCGCCTCGATGTTGGGTAGGCGAGCAGTTGATGCTGTCGCATGTCGCCGACCACAGCCACGCAAATATCTATTCCGTACATAAAAACCGATGCTCTCCCGTACAGATGGATTGTCTACCTTATTGTTCTAACCTTAGTGTTGAATAGTGTGTATATCGACAGAACTAAAGGTGTATGCCAAATTACAGCTCCATCGGATACATACAACTTGTAGGTATCCGATGGAGCTGTAATTTGCCAGATATGAAAGTTACATACGTACAGTGCAACTTAATAGAAAGCTTGTAAAAATACATCTAGTTTTTGCCTTTTAAGTAGTTTTTTTCATAGCAGTCCTGTTTTTTATTATTTTGATTATTTAATTATTTTTGACCACTCTGTAGTTAGTCTTCTGTATGGTTTAGGCGCATTAGGGCTAATTCTCGGTTTAGGCGCATTCGGGCTAATTCTCATTATGGCAACCGACTCGCTAATGGACTACTTCTCATTATGGCCACTTCTCATTTTGGCTACTTCTGATTAGGGCTACTTCTCCCTTGGACTACTTCTCAATATTTGGGCATGCTTATTGAATTAAGTACTGTCTTTATGTATATAAACATGTTTATTCATTCAAATGAGATCAATGACATTATTTTAATAATAAATCAACATTAACTGAACCAATGTAATAGGTAAGTATACAATATTATAAGTTGGTGTAATTTTTACTTTAGTCTAATTTGAACTAGCTTATACCCGCGACTTTGTTAGCGTAGATTTCAATATTTACACAGAAATTTATAAGCACTTTGTTTTAGGTGCAAAACTTGAAATTCCAGGTATCTCCCACTACAAGGACTAAATTTTCTAATCGTTAGGGTTGGTTTTTCAAACACCAAGAAGAACCCATTTACTATTTGCGAGATCATTTTCATATTAAACGTTGATCAAACCTATTAAGTAACGACCGAGTTTTTTAGCGATTTTATCATAATTTGAATTGACGGTTGAATTTAAAAAAAATTGTACCGAGACTACCTATGTTTTAATGTATTCTTTTATCCAGAATCTTAATCCAATGCAAAGGAAAAAAAACAAAAAAAAAAATTAAATGTAAATAAAATTCCAATACCTGTTTAGTATCCATTAGCAAAAATTTTTACTTTTCCCTCGCGTCGTTTCTTGTTATTTTTAATTATTTTCAATCTTAGAGAGCTCCTACCTCGTTAATAATTTATTTAATACTTCATACAAAATATGTACAGGCGGACTTAATTCCATTAGGCATTCTCTACCAGTCAGCCATTTGGGTGATGCAGTGAGTTAGTTGAAGTAGGTGCATAAAGCATCAAGGGGACCGTCAATTCCACTTATTAGATCAACGTTCACGGACGAGCAAACCTGACTATCTGATGTTTATCAACCGAATTTTTTTCAACATTAACTTAATTGTTGATTTATTCTTAAAATAATGTCATTGATCTCATTTGAATGAATAAACATGTTTATATACATAAAGACAGTACTTATTTCAATAAGCATTCCCAAATATTGAGAAGTAGCCCTAATGAGAATTAGCCCAAGTGAGAAGTAGTCCAAGGGAGAAGTAGCCCTAATCAGAAGTAGCCAAAATGAGAAGTGGCCATAATGAGAAGTAGTCCATTAGCGAGTCGGTTGCCATAATGAGAATTAGCCCTACTGGGTTTGCTTACAACATGTTTACTAATTAGACCAGGTACTTTGTTTACGACCATAAAATCGAATTTCTGTTTCACATCATTTTGAGTGTTCTGCAATATCAGATAATTTTGACGCTGCCTGACTCTTGACTCTACTTATGGAGCTTGTGTGTATTATCAGTTATCACTATTATCACGTCCATTGAAGAAGAGAATATGTAAGTATTATTATATAGGTAGGTGAGAAAGGAAAAAAATATTATAAGTAGGTGCCTATTGCAGTCCAGCAGTGCAGACTGCAATAGGCAAATAATAATAATATAATATTCTTTATTGTATCCTGAAATGAATGAAATATTCAATTTTAGTATTCGCACGCTGTCAGTGTCACACCTCACAACGTTTTGCTTGTTCAGCATGAGCGGGCGGCGGCGGCGGCGATCGTCCGACGTTCATTCATTCAGTGAAGTGTGGGTGACGAGTGACGAGTGACGTAGGCGCCTACTTGCTTGCTCCACCTATTAGTAGCACCACTAGCACGTGGTGAGCGCGCGCTAATGTGCAGCGCAAACAGTACAGTCTCAGTGTGTAGAGGCACTTGCGCCGGGGGCTGCGGTGTCCTCCCGTGTCTCCCGAGTGCGCCACGTGATCGTGTTACATTACAGCAAAGCAAATATCAGATTGGTGTAAACAAGACTGGCGACTGGCGAGTGGCGAGGCATAGATCGCGATCGCAGTGACCGCGAGTGTAGTGACCTTAGTGCGCTGTGAAGTACGCGCGTGATAGCTGAATCGTTCGTTATCAGTGCGCGATTAGATACCGCGGCGAGCGCACCTCTGCGCCGTACTACCGGTGCGGACATGAGGAGCAAGGACCGGCTGGCGGAGCTGCGCCACGTAAGTACGACCCGCCTCCACTGTCCGTCGACCTTAATCTGCCGTTTATCTCAATCTGTGTCAGTCATGTCCTGTGACCATAGTTATGCGAGGCGCGGGTGATATCACTCGCCTAATAAACAAATGACGTTCAAGCGTCGCGCGTCGCGTCGCCTCGCATGTCTGCAGCACTGTCGACTGTCGACTGTCGACTGTCGACTGTCGACTGTCGAGTGCAAGGAGAGCGGTGCGATGCGATGTTCGCTCGAGTGTGTCACCGACAGCCACATGCGCGTGCGTCGCTTCTACCGATTTCTCAACTATTTTTTAACAAGTTCTTATTCCAAAAAACTGTTTCGTTTGGCACAAGACAGAGGCATGTTCGCTGAGCTGACGGCCAAGCTCCAGTATCTAGCGGAGGAAGAATTTGACAACATCAATTCTGTAATTGTGATCTGTATCTTTAGGTCCTTCCTATATATACGTACACGTCAAGGTCTTCTAGATACTTCTTAGAATTAACATTATTTTTGTCGTAAAAAATATCTATAAAATTATAAATCACACAAATATTTGCCTCGAATTCAAATTCCCTCGTGTTTCCTTCCCTCGTGAGAATCGAACCCACGTCACTTGCGACTCAGCTTGGCGGCGCGGGGAACGTTGTCAGGCGTTGTCACATCTTGTACAAGTTATGTAGGTACTTACATTACAATAAGGCCTGGCTCCCGCCTGATAGTAAGCTGATTATCAGCTTTTTGCATTAGAGCAAAACCTGCATCACCAATCTCATGCATCATCGGTCATGAGCATCACGAGTGCGTTGCCCTATACAAATTGCAAGTCAATGGCCCCTCAACTCCGTGTACACTTATCTTTACCACAGATAACCTAAAGAGGAACAGATTCACAGACATCCGTACAAGAGAAAACTAGCGAGTGCAGAACTTGGTTCATATCCTTCCGTGAGCGTGACTCGTGCCGCCCGTGCCCACTGCCCACTGCCCACTGCCCAGTAGTGAGAATGTGTACATTGATGAAATTTGGAGAAAAGGTTTTGGTTTGTGTAGGCCGCTACTAGGTTTGGTAGTTAAATAATAAAAATAAACAATTTTAAGGGGGGCACTTCATACCTACATGTCACAGAAGCTGAAATATTTTATTTTCAGCAAACATTTACAGGTGCCATACTTCGGCAGTTCTTATAAAAAAACACTTAGGTACAAGGTTTCTAAGAAAGTTCTTTTGATTACCTACCTATGTGAATATTTTCAGAAATAAACGCTCCAAAAGTAGCACAAATTGTGTTCCCTATCTATTTTCTAAACTAATCTAAACCGTTTAAAAAGTGGTACGTTTTTGCCATTCTGGCTACGGAATATAAATAACGAAAACAATGCATTTTATTAATTTAAGATATTTTGTTATAAAGTAAAAACTACTGCTTATGATATTCTAGACAATCGATATCCGAACAGAAATAAGTACCTACGTACTAAGGAAAGTTTTATTTATTTAGACAGACGGACGGACGGATAGAGTGAGACCATAAGGGTTCCTTTTGTATCTTTTTGGTACGGGATCCTAAAAACACTACCTATATTTGTACCCTTATTTGTTAAAATAATTGAATACCTACCTACCTCTGATAGTCTGATGTCTAAGTCATTATTATAATATCTGTTAATTACACACAACATGGCATTGTTTTTGTCGCTACCAGCAGTTTGAGCTAACGAGAGTTTAATTAATTAGGCTGCTTGCTCGTGCATATCTAATTCAGGCACCTATATAATATAGGTAGTAGGTACCTAGTTCCTAAATTCGCACTTATACTGTCTACGTAAATAAACGTAGCCAATATTAATATTAGTCGCAGTGTGCCTTCTATTTAGTGGCTCTATTTGCTGTTATAAATTCACAGCGTAGATTTTAGCCCACCACGACCTAATTTAACATTGTTATCTAAGTAAGCTCACATGATGTGTTGATGTTCCTAGGTAGGTAGGAGTCCTTCCTACAGTAGGTATGTATTTACAGTGTTGAATGATGTGTGTGTATGTTTGCAGCTGGCGAATGGCGCCGCGACGGGCGTGTACCGCGACACCGTCGAGCCGTCCGCCAAGGAGCCGCCCGCGGCCGCCAACACCGAGATCGAGCACATCTTCCACGAGGTCAGAGTCAGACTCGGCACTCAGCCTCCTCCATCCACAAACAGTGGGAAACACGCCGCGTTTAATTGATATTGGTGTGTCGCCGGACTTGCCCGGACTCACAACGACAACGCGCGCATGGTGCTCATTAGTGCCGACAATTAATTAGTGCGGTACAAGTGGTACGTAGTACGTACTTACGCGCGCATGCGCATCACTCCCACTTAGGGTTACCATATCTCAGGATTGGTCCTGAGATTTTAGGAATTTTCGACTTTTCTCAGGATTGTGGCCGGATTTTACAAGGATTTTAAAGTTAAACCAACTAAAATAATAATCTTTTTTTGGGTAACAATTGCAGTTAAAATCAATACTTATTTATCTAAGTAAGTTGCTCTAAGTCTCTAAGCTCTAAGTCTGTTAACTCAGTTCTTCTACCGTAAAAAGTTGTGAGATCCATGTAGGTACCTAATACCAAATCGGTTAAGTACCTAATTAATTCAGTCCCTAATTATGGGACTGAATAAATAATAGGTAATAAAGTTCAATCTGTATAGATAGATACATACCTTCCTCATATATTATATTATGCAATGATATTGTAAGTATGTTAAAAATATCATTGATATTATGTACTTACCTACCTACCCGAAAAACAGTAGGTATGACGCGTTGTCGCGCCATCGTGAACTCGTGAATCATATTATTAATATAGGTAGGTAGTTAGTAACGTTTATCAAATAGTTGACACTGCACTTTTGAGCAACCTTGTTCATTTTAGTTTCAACATTATCTTACTGCTAATAATGCGAATGTGCCACTAAACAGAGATACTCACTACCTACTCATACTCAGGTTGTGCAATGTGCAATCGGCTCTCTTTGTATCTGCATAAATAATATAATATTCTACCACATTCACACAGCGCCATCTAGTCCCAAAGTAAGCAATTATATTTGCTTGTGTTATGGGTACTAAACAAATTTTGTAAATGCATACATATTATAGATCACTTACACCCAGACACAGAACAAACCTTTATGCTCATCACACAAAGATTTGTCCTGGGTGGGGATCGAACCCACGACCTTCGGCTTAGCAGTCAGGGTCACTAACCACTAGTTCTGGAGGAAGTTTGGATTCCATCCGCAAATTGTGTATGAAATTTGGATTAGGTAGGTACATCTAATGATTTGGATTACAGCTCATCTGATCTCATGATTAGGTAGGTAGGTACTTACATTTTAAGATTACATCCGTCTGGAACACGGAACAGAAAAAACAACTGGAACGCGTTTAATTTATTATAAGTACCTATTTATCTACTCATCTTATCTACTCTCGTTTATGTACTGTGTGTACCTACTAAGTACAATAACTAACTCTGGCATACATAATATATAATTTTGGTGTACGCTCGCTACTAGTCGCTACTCGCTACCTACAGTGTGTATAATATGAAAGGATCAGAGCCGCGAACCAAACTATGACCTCTGTCTACTAATGAAATGTCAGTGTTTGTTGCGACATGCTTGACCTATCTACTCGTAGGTTACCTACCTATCTGTGAAATACCAAAACATAATCACTAATCACTCAACTAGAACAATCTACCGTTACTTAATATCTTTGTTTTGTGGTGCCGTGTAGTGTAGGTATCTAGTGTGTAATAGGTACTTACCTAATAATATTATTACAATGCAAATTTGTTAAACTAAGTACCTAATAGTCGTTTGAGAAACTGTTGCATAATGAGGGTAATTTAATGAATTCTTATAACAATTTATTGTCTGGACAAAAATCTTTAAAGATTTATACTTTACTAAAACTAATTAGTTAAACACGTTATAAACTAATTAAAATAACATTTCTAATATTATACCTAGGTACGCGCCGCGCCGCGCCGTAGGTACCTAGTCATCGCCGTATTTTCAAAAACAGAACACTCACTTATGGATTCAAATCGATCCATTACATTTAATTAATATACTTAATTAAATGTCTTTTTCACTATTAAAGTCCATTAAACCCATATTACTAAAGTCAGTGTTGTCAGTATTATGCCTTTTTTTAAGGTCGCTGTTCATTACGTTTCTACTGACGCGTTTAAAATACGTCGATACGTTGAAAAATAACTGAGAAAATTTTAAAAATGTTGAAGGCGCCTTGCCATCCGTTGGGTGGACAGCCGCCGAGCAGGGGAGTTTTATTTTTAATTTTTTAATCTTGACGTTACAGTATGATGACAGTAGATAAAACTACAAAAGAGTGGATTTACACCCAAAGTGGCAACATCGCAATATAGTGTCAAATTTCTTGGTTTTAAATTTATATTATTTAATCGCAGCTATATTTTAAAAATATGTCTGCACCAACTTTTAGAATTAGGTGAAAGGTGCCTAGCGGTCTCCACCGTAAGATAAGAAAATATTGCTATAACAGTTCTATTATATGCAAATAACACATTGTAAATTTGCAGGGCGTTATTTTCATAGTAAAATAACTCTCAATAATTCTTAAATATTTTGCGATATATTTTTAAAATATACAAAGCCCGGCTAGCTCCGGCTCGATTAAATAATAAAAATTGAAAACCACGAAATATGAGACTAAATTGCGACGTTGCGCGTGCTAAAGTGGCAACTTTGGATGTAAATACTTAAATTAATTTCATTTCAAAGAATATTTGTAATCGGACCAGTATTTCCTGAGATCCTAGCGTTCAACCAAACAAACAAACTCCTCAGCTTTAATAACTAGATTCTGCTTTTTATTAACATTGAGAAATTGAAGAAAATCAGCTGGGTTTCTTGTCCTACCTTTAGAAATCTGTTAAGAATCACTAAAACTATCCCCAGTGTTTGATACCGAGAGGTCTAACCAAATCTATCTCTGTATGGTCCAAATAGAAATCAAAAGGCATTTTACTCAAAAACTGCTCTGTGTATATCGATTAAATTTACGGAATAGGTGTCTTGTGTGGGCCGCTACTAGGTTTGATAGTTCCATAATAAAAATAAACAATTTTAAGGGGGGCACTCTATACATCTAACAGCTGAAAACATTTTTTTCAGCAAACATTTGCGTGTGGCACATATTTCGGCAGATCTCATAGAAACACTACTAAGAATTATTTTTGATTAGGTATGTGAAGATTTTCGCAAATAAACCCTGCGCTTCTCAACAAAAGGACGTAAGAGCTATCAACTTCTCTTGCTGCGGAACCCTACATTGCATGGTCCGGCATACATGTGCACATGTTTGTGGTTGCAGGTAGACCGCATGCGCAACTGGATTCATCAGTTGGAGGACAACACGCAGCTGATGCGGCGCCTGCACGCCGACCCCACCTTCCACACAAACAAACGTACGTATCTACTTTGATTAATATTATGTATAAATAATCACACCACTCACATACAAATAAACTAAGGATTAAAAAACTAAGGATTACGGTACCAAATTGATACATTTAAAAAATCGATCTTTACATTTGCGCAAAGATCTCCTGTGTCTGATGTTTTTTTTTTATTTTGAGGCAAGATGTCGACTGACCGCAACTGTTAGTCAAATTAGCATGAATGTAGCAAGACCAGCAGCTAGAAGTCACAATTATGTGCCCTTCTCAATCAGATCTAGCAGTAACAGAACAGGTACGGATTACCTCAGGACCTACCTATAACGAAATGTTCCATTAATGTTACGGAATGGATGTATTTTGGAGTCATTCAAAAAAGCAAATGACATGCGGGATAGTTTGTGCTTATTTCTGTATAGCGTTCCTTCTCAGATTATTGAGTATTTTTTTTACTCCTTAGTCTTATGGATCTGTTGGAGTGCATACGATGTAAATTTATAATAATACCTCATCTAAGTGAATGTCATACATGTATTTGGTTGGTAAGCCATTTTGTATTAAATGAATGTGTGAGGTTTTGTCAATTCAGAGTTGCAGGATCAACTGGAGAGCGCGGTGACGTCGTCGAACGCGACGGGGCTGAAGGTGATGGGCGCGCTGCGGCAGCTGGAGGCGCGCGTGGCGGGCGGCGCGGCGCGCAACGACGCGGCGGCGCGCATCTCGCGCCTGCAGTACGCCGCCACGCGCCGCCTGCTCGCCGACGCGCTGCGCCGCCACCACCACGCGCTCGACACCGTGCGCGACCACCAGCTGCAGCTGCTGCACGAGCAGATTAAGCTCAGTGAGTATTCTGTCCTTTCCCCGTACGAAATACCTAAGCGAATGGACGGATTAGGTATAAGAGTACTAGTGTTTGACAATTCAATACTGTCAATCAATGGATCAATTTATTTGTGACCATAGGTTCATAAAAGTGTTACAGTGTTTATACAATAATATATCACTATGCTCTGATATGAAAAGTTATCCATGCGTTTGCATCCACAAATGTCTATTATAATACAATAAATATACAATTAATTAATTTTTATCATTAAGAAAATCTTTTCAGAGTAGAATGTCTTATTGACTAGAAATGCGAACAATTGGTTTTTAAACTGTCTAGGCCACTCACTAGTAAGAAGTATGTATAGAACTAAGAAAACCTTTAGCTAACACCCTGGCATTGCTGCTCATGCTATGAGGAATTCTAGCCAGTTGTTGTGCCTAGGGTCTGCAAGGGTTGAGATCGTGGACGTAGCATGAAATCATATTGATCTACCTGCTAAGTGCTAACAAACAAACAATCAGTTCACCACTCACCGGTTGCCGGCCGCCTTCCACTCACCGTTGACCGTTACTCGTACTCATAACAACGTGATAATCATTGAATGTATACTCTGAGTACTCTCTCACCTACTGGAGTATTGTTCCGCTGCTCTATTAAACTTACTAATCACAATTTGTCATTGGTTCTAGTAGGTACCTACTACTACCTATAACCTACCTACATTGACGTAAGAAAATACTTGTTTGCATATTATTATAATAATATCTAGCTACTCAGGGGCAGGGCACGTCAACGGCGCTCGGCATCTAAATTATTAGTTAGGTACCTACCTGCACAGTAGGCGAGGGATTACCACTAAAGTATCAATTAAAACGCAAAAATATTCATTGTTACACAATTTAAATACCTACTTGCACCGACACAAGGTCATTCATTACTATTTTTACCCACGACGGAACGGAGACGGTATATGCGTTTGGGGTGAGACTGTGTGTTTGTGAGTTTGTGTGTTAGTGTGTTCCCACATAATGCCATTTATCACGGAAACGGTTTTTTCTTCTTTATTGGGTAAACAAACAATATCACAATAGTTGTTTAGTAAAAAGATACACATTATCGCCCAATCTCAATTCTCCCTACGTTAGCTAAACTCTTAGAAAGACTAGTGCATAATAACATTTATCCTATACTGCATAGAGGCATTATACCACAACAACACGGTTTTGTACGTAATTGCTCTACTGTAACTAATTTAATGGTTTATAAGTTTATACTTCGGAACTGTTTGATAATATTGATAACAACAAACAGACCGACAGCATCTTTATACGGATTTTCGAAAGGCATTTGACCGAGTAGATCATAAAATCCTATTACAAAAACTCGCATTTAACGGTATCCGCGGCAATCTATAGAGATGGTCCGAGTCTTACGTGACCAACAGAACTCAAAAAGTAGTCATCATTGGATTCGAATTATAAACTGTGTTTATATGATCCAGAGCTCCGCAGGGTTCTATCCTCGGCCCACTACTATTTATCTTGTTTATTAACGATATAGGCAACTGTTTCCAACACTGCAACTTCCTATTATACGCGCATGATCTAAAAATTTACAAAACCATTGATGACCTTAACGATTAACGTAGGCTTCAGGAGGACTTGGACAGGTTTACCAACCATTGTCATGCCAATAAACTGCAGCTTAGTCTCAATAAATGCAAAGTTTTATGTATTTACTCGAAAACGATTACTTACTTAACATACATATTTTTGGATGGCATTTACTCTCTGTAAATGCCATCCGCGACCTCGGAATCATATTGGATGTAGCATTTGTGGCAAGGCTTATAAAATGTATGGTTTGGTTCTACGAGCCAGTAATGATTTTACTCGTCCACGCAAATACTTGCATCTCTATAAGTCCTAACAAAATCGTGGAGCGGGTGGGAATAAGCCCTTGATGGCTACGCTTGCAGCTAGAATAATAATATGCCGTGTGTTTGGGAGCCACTGTAAAATAAATACTCAAATTTAAAAAGTAGTAGGTTTTATTAATTATTTTATGATAGTATGTATATACAATTTAATCTTTAATAATTTAAATTAATAATTCAATTGTATTATTTCTTATTGACCTCTTGATTCTTAATTATAGACAATTTGTAATTTGTTTAAATGGACATTGTAAATTGAAACTATTAGTGACAAATATTGTATGCCCTAATGGCGGGTCACGGCTGAACCTATTATACACCACTGTAACATCCTATATACCTGTGCTTTACAATAAAACTTATTTGAATTGCAAAAAATCTGCATGAACAGAAAAATGTACCTGTTTGTCCACTCTTTTATTAATTTGTTACTCTGCTTTTGTAAAATAATTTATATATAACACTAATATCATTTAAAAAAAAAAACACAAAATGTACATATTCGTAGTACCACCTGCCGATGTGTAAAAACACCTGCCGATGTAAAATGACATATTCTAGATTTTAAGTTATACGAGTTACGAGACGTTCAGAGCACATACAGTGTAGACAGATTCACACTGTGCTGTGATTCACCGGCTAGCCGCTATGTACACATTGTACACGGCTGCAGTACCTACCTAGTTTAATTTGCGCTAATGATGTCGGTCGGTATACGAGAGGTGGCGAGGTCGTCGCCCTCACCACGAGGTCACGGGCGAGCGCACTAACTCATTGTCTTGAATGTTTCAGCGAACCTCTCGATCTCGGAGGACGAGTGTCAGAGTCTGCTCGAGTCCAACAATATGTCGCTGTTCGTCGACAACGTGAGTAGTCAGCACAGGTCACTAGTGGTGCTGGTGCGTGGCGCTGGTGCGTGGCGCTGGTGCGTGGCGCTGGTGCGTCGCGCTGGTGAGTGACGCTGGTGTTGCAGGTGCGCGCCGAGACGGGCGAGGCGCGGCGCCTGCTGCGCGAGGTGGAGGCGCGGCACGCGGAGCTGGCGCGCGTGGAGGCAGCGCTGGGGGACGTGCGCGACTTGTTCGCACAGCTGGCGCACCTGGTGGCAGCGCAGCAGGACCACATCGACAGCGTCGAGTACTACGCGCTGCAAGCCTCCGACCACGTCGGCACCGGCGGCGACCACCTGCTCAAGGGCACCGTCAGCAAGACCAAGGCGCGCAAGGTATACCTACCGCCCCTGGCGCTGACTGCCGGCAGTGACTTTGTGTGATCACGATGTCGTATGTTACAGAAAAAGTTGGGCCTGGTGGTGTGCCTCGCCGTGGGTGTCACGATAGTGCTGCTCGTGCTGGTGGTCACGTGACATGCCGCGTGACGTCACGCACGCGAGGGACTCGCGGAGCTAGGAGAGCTCGCTCGGAGAGGAGCGCGCAAACATACGTCAACACGCTAGTCATAGTAACATAATGTAACGATCGTCCCACAGGCCGCTTGCCCTGTGCAGCTGTGCTGAATCTGTGGAACGTTCCTATATATGATAATGTCTAACTTATGTGATACTTACACTGTGTACAGATCATATTTATTATTAAACGATTACAAACCTGCTGTAGGTGATTAAGGCATTACTTACTCATGTTTTATTTTTGTATCATTCCTGAACAGCATTAAGTACTTACTGGTCATAATTAATTAAAATTATTTCATTTCATTCCCATTTTATATAAATGCTAAACAAGTAATGGTCATGCATGACGTCATTAGGTTAACAGTTAATGGATACATTCGATCTCAGGGTCCTCCACCCGCATAGCTCAATTGGCAGAGCACTGCACACGGAATAGCAGGATGGTCGCGGGTTCAAGTTCCGTGGTGGGTTTGAATTTTTTCCACAAATATAATATAGATCACGCAAGTCTCATCGTCTGTATAGAAACCAAGCGTGCTATTATTTTTCTAGCTACTGTGACGTCACATGAGCGATTTAGTGATGGGAACTTTCCATCCGCGCGTAAACGATTCAAAAAGTTTCAGTTAGATTGATACTAGGTATTTGATACAAATATCCAATCGAATTTTGCAAGATAACAATGATAAAATTAAAGGTATTTAATTATTCCTGAAAAAAACATTTTAACAAAAAAAAAAACGACTTCAAATAATAAATATTCCAAAACAAATTCATTCATCAGCCAACTAAGATAGGTTTGTTATTTATTATCACTACAAAACATCATTACAGTTTTACACCAGTTGTAAGTAGGTACATAAACGTGAGATTTCTTTTTAAAATTGTAATGTAAAATAATTGTAATGTCACAGATATTGTAACATTATATTTTCGTTTATCAATATTCATTTGTTCATCGGTTATCAATATTCATTTGTTCATGGGTTAAATATTATGTATCGGTATTTTTGTCGTTTGAAGGTCGCAGATATTGTCGTATAAAAGTTCATTTAAAAAATAACATCTTTGGTATAGTAATTAGTTATTAATTTAATAGTTAGTAAGTTCGTATTATTATTGCTAGGTTGTTGGCGTTTCCTTGGCTGACACCGACTCCAAAAATAACAATAATTGTGTATAACTTACATTATAATATTATCGTAATAATTTAATTATATTATTTATTTGAGTATGGGTAGACCTACAAAACGCGTTGCTCATATGAGACAGCGCCGTTTAAATGAAACAAAGGAAGACAGGGAGAATCGCCCATCTCAACAGAGGAAATCTGCCTCGAGGACAATTTCCAAAGAGACTTGCAAAGAGCGCAAAAATAGGCTTTCGAAAATGGGGATTTACATGAAACACGTTTTGAATAGGGAAAAAATTTTGCAAAAGGGCAAATATATGTTGCACTAAGTCGTGTCAAAAGTTTGGCAGGCATAGTTTATCGGATTTGGACGCCAACAAACTATTAAATATACCACACGACGATAGATCGTTGCAGGAAATGACAAGACTACGAAGTCTGTCTTCCAATAATGAAGGTCACACAAAAGTTCTAATACACCTTTGTTTTTTTTTTTTTTTTTTTTTTTTTGTTTTCAAAAAAGTTTTTATAACCTTTGTAGTGAGTACAGGCGCGATAAACAATACTTAGATATACTATAGAAACAATCGTGGTTCATCTGCTGTTATTTATTGAAGAGTTCCCCCGATTTCTACAAGATCCCATCATCAGATATTGAAATGGTGACAATGGGACCACACGGGAAGCACCAGCTTTCATATAAAAAAGAATCATGAAAATCAGTTCCGACTGGGTGAACCGATTTTCATGATTCTTTTCAAGTTATGAGGTAACAAACATTTAAAAATTTAAAAAAGCAAATGAATAACAAAGTATAAAGCTTGAAATGATCAAAGTATAAAGATTGAACAAGTGCAACACCTGCTTTAAATGCAATCCAAGGTATCCAACACCGATAATGGCGCATCTGCCTAACGTGTGTCAGAAGCCAAAACCTTTTGTAGCACTGGTGTTGATTATGATGGTCCGATAAAGACGATACTTTCTCGTCGCAGAGGTCATCCTGCGCAAAAGGCATATATTCTAATGTTTGTCTGCATGGCCACGCGAAGTCTCCAGATTGAAGTAACAACGAAAGCGAACCAAAGTTTGGTATATATATATCCCAATATGGGAAGGAAATATGACTGGCCTTGGTCTAGTGGTCGAGTGCTAGAGGTCGTGGGGAACCCACCCAGGACAAATCTTTGTGTGATGAGCATAAAGGTTTATTCTGTGCTGGGTGTAATATGTATATTTATAATATGTATTTCAAAAAAAAAAAATAATTAAGGAGTATATCAGTTGTTAAGTACCTATAACACAAGAAAATATAATTGCTTACTTTGGGACTAGATGGCACTGTGTAAATGGTATGGTCTTTACCATACCATTTCTCCTTTAACACGTTCACTGCGTTGAAAGGTCTATAAGCCTCCTGCGAGTACTGCAGCGCAGTGCGGGTGAAAATGCTGTTGTTTTGCTCTGGTGCGGGAAGCATAGCTTGTAGGTTTGAATGAGTATAAAAGAGATAACTATATGGTTCAATTTCTTTATGAACGTAGTACTATCTAGAACCAAAAAATATGTAAGAGGTTTATAGACCTTCTATCGCACTCAAAGAGAAAAATCAAAAAAAAAAAAAAATCTCGAAGATATTACAATTTATCCTTCTACATTAGCTACAGCCCCAGAAACAAGTGGATGCCATGATGATTTAGAAGTGATCCATAAACGCCGTAAAGTTGGAAATTTTAATAATAATAATAATAATAATAATAATAATGATTTATTTGTGAGAATATTGTAGTTACAAGTTGTTATACATAATAATGTCCATAATATTCTACCGTTGCCGGCGTACAAATTTTAAAACTATAATAATCAGGAATTTTAATCTAAATTAACAAACCAATTTATGAGAAAAAAAAAAAAATATGTCAATTATAGGTACAGTCAATATCTAATAAAAGTCTTGTGTCAAATTTTTCTTTCAAAAAGTCATCAAGTGAGTAGTAACATTTGTCTAATAGGAAGTCAAATAATTTATTTTTAAATGTCGTCAGACTAAATTTTTTAAAGATGTCAGGTAATTTATTGTACACACGAATAGCCATGCAGAAAACATTATTAGAAAATAGCGATAACCTTTGTTGAGGGATGCATAGTTTGTGAACTTTACGACTCTTTCTAGTGACTACGTCATTATGTTGTTCAAATAAAGATGTATGTTTATGTACAAAGATACAAATTTCGAATATATATAGGGCTGGGAGAGGTAATATTTTAAACTTTTTGAACAGAGGGACACAGCTATCTAACGGTTGGGCCCTAGCTATAGCGCGAACACATTTTTTTTGACTTCGAAATACCTTGATATTATCTACGGAATTACCCCATATTATAAGGCAATAGCGCAAAATAGAAGACACGTAACCGTGATACGCAAGTAATGCAGCATCAGTACCAACTACATGTGTTATTCTGTTTAGAGCGAAAACAAATCTCTGTAATTTTGTGCATAGTCCGTCGATATGTGTTTTCCAATTGCAATGTTTGTCTATTATGATTCCTAAAAATTTTGTACTCTCTACCTCTTCGACAATGTCATTTGCGTATTTTATTTCTAGCTGTGGACGTTTGCTGTTATAACATTGAAATTGAATCATTTTGATGAACAAGAAGAAAATTATTATTATTATTTATTAGATTTATTACTTTTTTTTTTTTTTTTTTTTTTTTTTTATTAGGTACATCACAAGCTGTACCTACAACTGTATCTATAATTCAGTGCTGTAGAAGGTCTAAATGCCTCCTAAACTTTTTTTTTTTTTACGGAACCAGACACTTCAAATGCCTTTTTTTTTTTTTTTTTTTTTTTTTTTACGATATTATGACATCAGATTTTCGGGCGAAGCCAAAAATAAGAAAGATTTATTCTTCAGCAATACTATGATCCAAATTTTATTAGAAAATAAGTAAATTTGGCTAAAAAAAAAAAAAAAAAAAAAAAAAAAAAAAAGGCATTTGAAGTGTCTGGTTCCGTAAAAGGTCAATAGGCCCCTAACCGCATCAGTAAAATAGTACAATACATAAAGACCTCCTATAGCATCAGCTGAAAGTAAGCGGAATTTAGCGCCGCAGTGAACGTGTTAAGAGTTGTCAAAAACCTCCATAGATGGCGTTGTGCCGTCCGGCTGAATCGCGGTGTTAAGATTCTCCGCGATGTAATAACTACCCGTGAAGAAACACTTTTGACCTTCGGTTAGGTTAGGTTAGTGTTCGCGCACGAACCAATAAGGAGGCGGCGCGGCCGTGCGGGGACTGCACGGCGGGGAGACGAGGAGGGGAGAGGGCAAGAGACGGCGCGGCGGCCGTTACAAGAGGCATTACAAGCAATCCATCGGCGCCAACGGTTCACTTAACGGCCAACGCAAATTTGTAAAAGTTTCTTAATATACCAGCATCTATATTTATACAGTCCACGCTATTTTATTTTACACACCACTGAGCCAGGAGCGAACAATTTGGTCCTTCGAGCCGGATGACCTTATTCGCGTGGGGGGAAGGCTTGATAATTCACCTTACGAATTTGAAATCAAGCATCCAATTTTGCTGTGCAGTACGCATCGCTTAACTAGATTAATATTTGAATTTCGGCATGAAAAAACCCTTCATGCAGGTCCACAGCTCCTTTTGGCTCACATTCGTCAGACATATTGGGTTCTAGGCGGCCGTAATTTATCTAGATCTGTGGTTAAAAAATGCATGAAGTGTTTTCGTCATAAAGCGCAAATTGTACAGCCAGTAATGGGACAGCTTCCTTCCTCGAGGACTTTCCTTGAATTCCCATTCCTAAACTGCAGTGTCGACTACGCTGGGCCGATCTTGATAGCAGACCGCAAAGGTAGGGGCTGCAGACTTATTAAGTCGTATCTTTGCATTTTTGTTTGCCTGTCAGTTAAGGCAGTACACCTGGAGCTCGTTATGGACCTCTCAAAAGATGGTTACTTGGCAGCAGTCAGTCGGTTTGTTTCCCGGAGAGGTAAACCACAAAGTTTCCTGTCAGACAATGGAACGTGCTTTGTAGGGGCTTGCAATGAGTTGCAACTCTTTTTAGAAAATGAGAATGCAAATCTCACTTCTGGCATGGCACAGGAAGGCATCAAATTTATATTCTCCCCAGCTTATTCACCTCATTTTAATGGGCTTGCTGAGGCTGCGGTTCGTAGTACGAAACAACTTCTTCGTAAATCATTACAATTAACTCATCTCGTTTACGAAGAAATGGTCACTTGTTTAACGTCAATTGAGGCAATCTTAAATTCACGCCCTCTGACTCCTCTTTCCTCAGACCCTTCTGACTTTACCGCGCTAACTCCTTCCCATTTCCTTATTGGACGACCACTCACGACTGTTCCCCACCCACCGGTGACTGACATTAATATCACCAGGCTGGAGCGCTTTCGTCGAGTCCAATATTTACAACAACATTTCTGGCAGAGATTTGCTACTGAATACGTTTGTCTTCTGCAGCAGAAAACCAAATGGCAGACATCGAGTGCGGCATTAAAGGAAGGAGACCTTGTCCTGGTCAAAGACAAGGCACAACCTCCACTTCTGTGGCTCCTTGGGCGTATTGTTCAAGTTTTTCCCGGAGCAGATGGAGTAGCAAGGGTCGTCGATATCAAGACGAAGAAGGGCATAATTCGACGAGCCTACAATAACATATGCCCACTCCCACTAAATTAGGCTTAAAAAATCTACAGATTTTTCAACGCGGGCAGCATGTTCGCGCACGAACCAATAAGGAGGCGGCGCGGCCGTGCGGGGACTGCACGGCGGGGAGACGAGGAGGGGAGAGGGCAAGAGACGGCGCGGCGGCCGTTACAAGAGGCATTACAAGCAATCCATCGGCGCCAACGGTTCACTTAACGGCCAACGCAAATTTGTAAAAGTTTCTTAATATACCAGCATCTATATTTATACAGTCCACGCTATTTTATTTTACACACCACTGAGCCAGGAGCGAACAGTTAGGTTAGGTTTTTTTTTTTTTTTTTTTTTTTTTTTTTTTTTTTAATGGAATACACTATATGTGTATTCCGCGAGTGGATCCTCAAACGTAATTCGAGACCTTATTTGCTACATTTTAAGTTTTTGCTATTTTTTGTATTTATTATGGTTAGGGAAAGGATTTGCTGCTATTATTATTTCTTAGATTTGTGTCTTATTTATATATCTATTTACTTATTCTATTTATTTTTGTCTTATGTTACTAGACCGAACTCTGCACCGATGTGCAGGGCAGAATGCCAGTGTACAAAAATTCAGTTTTGCCTTATTGGTTCACCACTGCACCTCGGTGCAGATTTCGGTCCAATTTTTATTTCTTTTTGAGAGGCTCCGTCGAGAAGAACACCCTGTTTGCCCTGTTTTTTCACTACGCTTCCATGTCAGAGGGGATGCTCCGCTCAGGCCGACACATGCTGGTCGACCGCAGCGCGATGCCTCTTGCCTGTCGACACTTCTCTGGCTAGCATTGTCTAAAATACGGTCCAAGAGATAGTGGAACTGCCGTGTCGCGCTGCGGGACGAAGTCGAGCTTTGGTGAACTGCCTGAGCAGGACATACCCCCCTCCCATTTCTACCGCGACCAGTGACTGCACAACGTCTCAACAGCACGCCGGAATTACTTGCTTTAGGAAGTGGGACCACCTTAGCAGTATGCCACGGCCGACCTTGCTAAGGAGTCCCACTTCTTCCTGACCGGGCATTCCGCGTCGAAGGCGTTGTGAGCCTGGTTGGCTATTTTGCCACGCCTACAGTTACAGCATGTGGGTGACCCCCCCGAAGACACCTCCTCACACTTGTCCTTTCGGTGGGGTCCCCCACAATGACTGCATACCTCCTCTTTCTCCTCGCAAATTCTTTTTGTATGCCCATAGCCTAGGCATCGAGAGCACTGAACCAGGGGCGAGTGATCTCCGACTCTGACCCGCTGGAGGTCGATGTGAACCGTGCCGGAGTCCGTCAGGCGGCCCCATATCTTCGGTGACACCTTCACCACTATATGGGCCACCAACGGACTCCGCGTTTTCTTACGGTATCGAACCTCCATCCGGTCATCGTCGCCGCTGATGTCCTTGAGGAGGTGCTTGTTCTGCGCCCTCAGCGCCCTAAGCACCTCCTCATCTGAGTTGTAGCTCATTACGTCCCTAAGGACAATCAGCGGGTCCCTGCTCGGTTAGGTTAGGTTAGGTTAGGTTAGGTTAGGTTACCGCCGACCCGGCTAAGTGGTGGCGTCCCGGTACCCCCGCCAGTTCTCTGGTGGGGGCGGCTGCCGCGTTACCGCTCACGCGGTGGCGTGGTGGCCAGGGGGGGATGGGGAGGGGGTGAGGCAGGTGGGGAGTGCCGGTCGACTGCCTACCTGCCTCAGCCCCAGCGTGGCCACATGCGCGAGAATGTGGAGGCGGTGGGGCCGCAGTGGAGAGGGGAACGCCACCTCCCCTGACTTCTGCGGCCGTTGCCGGACTGAGACTCGCTCTCGTCCGGCCGTGGGGTCGTCGCCACCGACTCGGCTAAGTGGTGACGGCCTGGAGCCTTCGGGCACGTTGTGGTGGGGCTGCCGAGTTACCGTTGTGCATCCACGCGGTAGCGCGGTGGCCGAGTGGGGGGGATTGGGGAGGGGGTGAGGCAGGTGGGGAGTGCCGAAGACTGCCTACCTGCCTCAGCCCCAGCGTGGCCACGGGCGCGAGACCGTGGAGGCGGTGGGGCCGCAGTGGAGAGGGGACCCTACCCCCCTGACTTCTGCGGCCGATGCCGGGTGTAGGACTTCTGTCCGAACCCGGCCGGGATGCGGCTGGGCGGCGGTCAAACGTCCCTCGGCCCAACTCGTAAGCCCGGCTTCGGTCGGGAACGAGGGCCCTCGCCGTGGGGCGGGGCCGCGAGGAAGGAAAACCTCTATAAAAAATCACCAACGGGAGGGGGTGGGTGAGGGTGGTGACTTCGGTTGCCGCCCGAACCAAACCGTAAGCCTGGCGCTTGCCGGGAACGGGGGCCTCCGCTCTTCGGAGTGGGGCTGCGAGGAAGGAAAACCTCTATAAAAAATAACCAGCGGTAGGTGGCAACTCCGGTTGTCGCCCGACACTCGTAAGCTCGCCCCTGGTTGGTGGGCCCGAGGGCCTCCGCTCTTCGGAGTGGGGCCGCGAGGAAGGAAAACCTCTATAAAAAATTACCTACGGGATGTCCGAAGCCGCACTTGTGCGGCCGAGGTGCGTTGGCGAGGGAAGGGTCTTCGGGCCCCGAACTTGGCCGACAAAACTCGTAATCTCGGTACTAGGTGCCGGGGACGAGGATCGCCACTCTGTCTCCCGGAGCGGCGGTCGCGAGGAAGAACAACCTCTATAAAAAATTACCACGGGGTCCGGCCTCCCTCGGGGGGTCGGATAGACGCCGGGACTATCAAGTGTGTGATTATCCGGCATACCTTGGAGTGTTGCGCGGAGTGGTTGGCGGGGGGTCTGCCGACTGCTCCGACTGGGCGCGACCCCGGGAAGATAACGGTCTGTGTGGCTCAGGACGTTATACCAGCCCAGGATTGGGCTGGAAGCTGGGCGGAGTCTACCCGGCTCCGCCCCGGGATGAGTCCCTTACGGGACACGCGCGAGGGGGGCACTGGAGGCAGCATACCCGCGTTCCCAGAGCCCTCCTACTATGCGCAGAAGAAGGCCACCGGAGAGGTTTTAGTGGGTGCAAGCCCCACATATCCCCGACACGGCCCCCCGTGCCGGGGAATGGGTCAGCCATTTCCTCTTCGAAAAAAAAAAAAAAAAAAAAAAAAAAAAAAAAAAAAAAAAAAAAAAGGTTAGGTTAGGTTAGGTTAGGTTAGGTTAGGTTGGGGGCGAAGTCAGATAACCTCCTCGTGAGCCGGAGCCTTCTGCTCTGGCCGGTGCACCCCGGGCAACGTCACTCGGCAATTACTTAGCTTCTCTCATGAGAAGCCACGAATATTGCCGGGTGGCGGCGAATAGTCTGACACCATACCGTAATCCAGCCCTTAGGGGCTGGGACGGGGGCCACCACCTCTTGGGGTGGGGGCTACGAGGAAGAAAACCTCTATAAAAAATTACTAGCGGGGGGCGGCTTCGGCCGCCGCGCTCACACCGCAAGCCGGCGCTTGGGCGCTGGAGCGGGGGCTGCCACCTCTCGGGGTGCGGCCGCGAGGAAGAAAACCTCTCTAAAAAATTACTTGTGGGGCATATAGGGAAGGGGAAACCCGACCCTGCCAACATCACATCGTTATCCCGTCGAGTGTCGTTGATCACGTCTAGCGGCTCGACGGGACCGAGGGGCTTGCCTTAATTGGCCGGCCCGCGAGAAGGAAATCTCAATAAAAACCAGACAGTAAAGTCTTAAAAACCCCCTGGCACCTGCCGACCCCAGTGTGGTAAATAGGCTTGCCCCCGGAATGAGCGTCACCCGGGGGTCGACTTTTAGATCGACTCATTCTCGTGGGAACAATATGGATAGAAAGCAAAATAAAAACAACTCTGTATATAATATAAATAGTAGGTTAAGCTCTTTAGATAAGGATAGTGTAGAGAATGTACATACTGTACATAGTGTAAATAGGTCGGAGGATGTAAATATTATAAATAAAAAGTCGGTGGAGCGTCCGGCATCACCCGCAGTTCCGCGCGTGGTGCTTGAACGCATCCCCATTGAGATCTCTGGGGCTGGATGTACTGCAATGTCTGACACTGATTCGGACTCCAGCCTAATGACAGTCAGCGGAATGAGTGCGGGTAGCAACTCCACCATAAAACAGTGGCTGAAGCGCCCGCTGTCGGACGACTCCTCTGACGAGGGGTCCGTTTCGACCAAGAAAGGAAGGGGTCAGGGTGCTCTTAAACACGGTCTCTATGTAGGCATCGGAAAGGCCCGCAAGGAGGCAGCTGAGGCCAAGCGTGCCCTGGCCAAGAAAATTCAGGAGGAGGAAGACGAAAAGAGAATCGCCGAAGCAACCAAAAAGGTTTCGGTCTCCCGAGTCAGCCGACTGTCGGAGTCGTCGATGGAAGTGGAGGAGCTCCCGGCGACAATGCTCAAAGAACGTCTGGAGGATGCGGTGGTGGCTATTAAAACCATCACCAAATCCTCCAAAAAACTGAAGGGCACTTGCCAAAAAGGACTAAACGAGGCGGCGGCCACAATCGCCGAGGTGGCCGAGGCTCTGTTCAATAGAACAACCTCAGAGGAGACGAAAAGGCTGCGGAGAGAAAACGCCCGCTTATCAGCTGAGGTCAAGGACCTCAAGGAGGAGTACGAAGCGCTGAGGGCTGACCTCAACAACTTGAGAAAGGAGCGTGACTCCAATGGAGATACACCCAAAGAAGTGGAGTCAAATCTTGTGCTTCTACTCAAAAATGAGTTAGCAAACATCAATACCCGCTTCTCAGTTTTGGAAGGCCGGCTGTTGCGTCCCCCGCTTGCTTCAGAAGCAGCTACTAAACCGGCTACTCCTAAACCAGCTGCTTCGAAACCAGCCACTCCCAAGCTGGCAAAAACATTCGCTGCGGTAGTAGCTACCACAGCCAACAAGACGTCACAGCCTGCAAGCGACCAGCCACTTGCTGGCCCATCAGGCATGAAGCAAGCGGCCAAGAAGAAGGACAGAACGACGGCATCAAAGGTGGCAACTACCACCAATGCTGCCACAGCAAAGACTAGTCTAGCAGTCCACAGGCCCAACCAAGGCGAATGGGAGACTGCTGGAAGCAAAAAGGAGTCAAAGAAAGTAAGGAAAAAGGAAGCCAAGAAGGCTAAAAAAGAACTTGCGGCGAAAAAGAAAAAAGAAGCCATACTGCGCGTCCCTCGTTCGACCGCGGTAGTTCTGACATTGCAGCCAGCGGCTTTAGAAAAGGGGGCTACTTACGCGCAGCTTCTGACCAAGGCGAAGACCCAGATAAGGCCAGCCGATCTAGGCATTACCACGGGTCTTCGATGTAAGCCGACCCAGACTGGGGCTCGAATGCTGGAAATACCAGGAACGACCAGCAGCCAAAAAGCAGACGCACTCGCCGACAAACTGCGAGAAATCTTTTCGGCTGAAGAAGTTAAAGTATCCAGGCCTACGAAGACTGCAAGTTTACGTATCACGGGCCTGGATGACTCTATTACCATTGAGGAAATCTCTGCTGCCGTTGCGGAGAAAGGGGGTTGCACACCGGAACAGGTCAGGTCAGGCTCTATCCGCACCGACCTCTCCGGAATGGGCTCAGTCCTAGTGAGCTGCCCCGTGGCGGCAGCAAAGAGGCTCATAGACGGGAAGAGGCTGCTGGTTGGCTGGGTGTCGGCGCAAATTAAACTCCTGGAGCCAAGACCAACACGGTGTTTCAGGTGCTTGGCAACAGGACACCTGGGCGCCAAGTGTACGTCAGCGACAGACCGCAGCAACCTCTGCTATCGCTGCGGTCAAGCAGGACATGTAGCAGGCTCCTGCGATGCCGCGCCGCACTGTGTTATGTGTGCGATGTATGGCAAACCTGCGGATCACAGGATCGGCGCAAAGACCTGCGCCGCTTCCACCGCTAAGGGCAAAGGACCGGCGAAGGGGGGCCGAAAGAATGGCCCCAAAAAATCGGCGCCCACGAAGCCGGCGCCCATTCCGCAGCAGGAGTTTGAGATGGAATGCCTATAATGGCCCCTCTCAGACTCCTGCAAGCAAATTTGAACCACTGCGCCGCGGCCCAGGATCTTTTTCTCCAGACCGTGGCGCAGTGGAACGTTTCATTGGCGGTCATTGCCGAGCCGTATTTTGTCCCACCCCGGGATGATTGGATTGGCGACCAGTGCGGCTCGGTGGCCATTGTTTCATCTCCGGCTGCCGGGGCCCCGGCACTTGAAGCCGTTTCGAAGGGCCGTGGCATTGTGGCGGCTCGGATGGGTGATTTTGCAGTGGTGGGGGTATATCTCTCCCCCAATATGTCTCTCGCCGACTTTGAGGTGGCAATGGCCAACCTGGGCACCGTCGTCGCCCGCTGTCACCCTCTCCCCGTCTTCGTCCTCGGGGACTTCAATGCCAAGTCTACGGCTTGGGGTTCCCCGGTCACGGACGCTAGGGGAGAGGTGGTCGAGGAGTGGGCCGTGGAGCAGGGCCTACTCATTCTCAACCGGGGCACAGCGCAGACATGCGTACGTCAGCGGGGCGGGTCAATCGTGGACCTGTCCTTTGCCAGTCCTGCATTGGCCCGCCATGTCTCCGGCTGGCGCGTTGAGGGCGGGGTGGAGACGTTGTCGGACCATCGTTACATCAGGTTTGACGTCTCCGCCCAGAACGCCGGCGCTCCGGCCGGAGCAGCCCCGGTTGGGAACAGTCCGCGTTGGTCGCTTAAATCATTGGACCGGGAGGCACTCTTGGAGGCCTCGATCGTTCAGGCCTGGGTGTCAGCACCGGACAGGCCTGACGATATTGAAGAAGAGGCCGAGTGGTTCCAAGAGTCGCTAACAAACATCTGCGATGCGGCGATGTCTCGGGTGCATTCCGCACCCAAAAGGCGACAGGTGTACTGGTGGTCGGAAGATATTGCGAGCATGCGTCGCGACTGCGTTGCGGCAAGACGCCAGTACACTAACTTCCGCCGAAGACGTCGCCGCCCTCCCGGTGCCGATGCCATGGAGGCAGAGCTGTACGAGGGGTACAGGGCGGCCAAGAAGAGGTTGCAGCTGGAGGTGAAGCGGGCCAAAACACAGGCCCGCGAAGACCTCATTCGGACCCTGGACACAGATCCGTGGGGGCGTCCATACAAAATGGTCAGGGGCAAACTCCGCCCCTGGGCTCCCCCACTGTCCCAGGGTCTCCGCCCCCAGCTGCTGGAGGAGGTGGTGGTCGCTCTGTTCCCAGGGAGGAGCACCCTCCTCCGCCCATGGTTCTGCCTTCCATGGCTATGACCGACGCGGACGATGGCGACGACGTGCCCGAAGTGACCCGGGTGGAGCTGAGCTCGGCGGTGCAACGGCTCCAGGCCAAAAACACCGCCCCAGGGCCTGACGGCATTCCTGGCCGTGCATGGGTTCTGGCCCTACGGGAGCTCGGGCCCCGACTGTTGGGACTCCTCAGTGCGTGCATGGAGGAGGGCCGGTTTCCATTACGATGGAAAACCGGCAAATTGGTCCTCCTCAAAAAGGAGGGACGCCCGGCGGACTCTCCGTCCGCCTACCGGCCCATTGTGCTGCTGGACGAGGTGGCGAAGCTTTTTGAGCGTATTATCGCTGACCGCCTCGTCGCACATCTCAGTGCAGTGGGGCCGGATCTGGCGGACAACCAGTTCGGTTTCCGGCGCGGGCGTTCCACAGTGCACGCCATTCTGCGTGTGAGGAGTCAGGCGGAGGAGGCCTTGTCCCGGGGTGAGGTGGTGCTGGCGGTGTCCCTTGACATCGCCAACGCGTTCAACACCTTGCCCTGGAGCTGCATACGAGAGGCACTAATTTACCACCAGGTGCCGGCCTACCTCCGTCGCATAGTCGGGGCCTATCTTAGCGATAGAGCGGTGATCTACCCGGGTCAAAATGGGTGGGGTCGGCGAGAGATGTCGTGCGGTGTTCCACAGGGATCGGTTCTGGGTCCGCTCCTGTGGAACATCGGATACGACTGGGTGCTGCGTGGAGTCATGCTCCCGGGTGTCGTCGTGACGTGTTACGCAGACGACACCCTGGTAGTGGCACGGGGGAGAGATGTCCGGCGGGCGTCAATTTTGGCGACAGCTGGAGTTGCGCAAGTCGTGGGTCGGATCCGGCGGTTGGGTCTCGAGGTGGCTCTTCACAAGTCGGAGGCCATTTGTTTCCATGGCCCCCGCAACGGGCCACCTCCGGGATCCCACATTATAGTTGGAGGCGTTCGCATCGGCATCGAGTCGACGCTCAAATACCTTGGGCTCGTCCTCGATAGCCGATGGAACTTTAAGGAACATTTCCGGCGTTTGGTCCCCAAGCTCATGGGAGCCGCGGGTGCTTTATCGCGGCTACTACCCAACCTTGGGGGCCCGAACGCCTCCTGTCGGAGGCTCTACTCGGGGATCGTGCGATCCATGGCCCTTTACGGGGCTCCCGTATGGGCCGACAACCTGGCGGCCGATAACATCGCCTTGCTGCGGAGACCGCAGCGAGCAATGGCTGTCAGGATTGTCCGCGGGTATCGCACGATATCCTTCGAGGCGGCGAGCCTCCTCGCCGGATCCCCTCCGTGGGACCTGGATGCCAGGGTCCTCGCGTCGCTATTCCGTTGGCGCGAGGAAGGGCTGGCGATGGACTTGCGCCCTGTGCCTCAAGAGATTGGGGCGCAGCGGCGCCAGCTCCACATGGTCCTGCTGGAGGAGTGGAGGTCGCGACTTGCGCAACCTAGTGCAGGGCACGCCACGGTGGTGGCGGTAAGTCCCGTCCTTGAGGAGTGGCTGGAACGGCGGCATGGCGCCCTCACGTTCCGTATGACGCAGGTGCTGTCGGGGCATGGATGCTTCGGCCGTTACCTGTGTCGGATCGGACGTGAGCCGACGCCCGAGTGTCACCACTGCGGGAATTGCCCCGAGGACACGGCGCTCCACACGTTAGTGGAGTGTGCGGCATGGGCCGTGCAGCGCCGTGACCTCGCCGCGAACATCAGAGCGGGTGCCCTCTCTTTGGCGGCCGTGGTAGAGGCCATGGTCCAGGATGAGGGGGCATGGGACGCCTTCGCCTCCTTTTGCGAGGAGGTTATAGGCCAGAAGGAGGAGGCAGAAAGGGAGAGGGAATTAACATCTACCCTCCCCTCCCGCAGTCGACGTACCGGGCGTCGCAGGGCGCTCGCCGCCGATTTACGCCCTCCATAGAGGGAGGCCTGCGGGCGGTGGCCTTAGGGCAGTCACCGCCCGACCAGTACAGGCCCGAGACGGTAGCGCGCATGTGTTCCGCGTGCGCCTCTCGTGAGGGAGGGCAAGGCCCTCCAAAGCAGACGGGGCCCGCCAGGACTGGCGGGCCGTGACCCGCCGGGATAGCGAAAGAATGCGCAAGCGTCCTCGCTCCCCGGCACATGGGTCGTCTGAAGGAACACCGTAGGTTTAGTTGGTAGGCCGGTACCGTCGCATACCGGAGAGCCCAACATAACCACACGTCTCACCCGGGCGTGTGGTATGCATAAGGCGCATTCCTACGTAAAAAAAAAAAAAAAAAAAAAAAAAAAAGGTTAGGTTAGGTTGGGGGCGAAGTCAGATAACCTCCTCGTGAGCCGGAGCCTTCTGCTCTGGCCGGTGCACCCCGGGCAACGTCACTTGGCAATTCTTGGCTTCTCTCATGAGAAGCCTTGTATTTTGCCAGGTGACGGCTAATAGTCTGACACCATACCGTAACCCGGCCCTTAGGGGCTGGAACGGGGGCAACCACCTCTCGGGGTGGGGGCTGCGAGGAACAAAACCTCTGTAAAAAATAAACAGCGGGGGGCGGCTTCGGCCGCCGCGCTCACACCGCAAGCCGGCGTTTGGGCGCTGGAGTGGGGGCTGCCACCTCTCGGGGTGCGGCCGCGAGGAAGGAAAACCTCTCTAAAAAATCAGCAGGCGTATAGGGGAGGGGAAACCCGACCCTGCCAGAGAGATCGTTATCCCGTTGAGTGTCGTTGATCACGTCTAGCGGCTTGACGGGACCGAGGGGCTTGCCTTCATTGGCCGGCCTGCGAGAAGGAAATCTCAATAAAACCAGACAGTAAAGTCTTAAAAACCCCCTGGTACCTGCCGACCCCAGTGTGGTAAGTAGGCTTGTCCCCGGAATGAGCGTCACCCGGGGATCGACCTTTATTTCGTCTCTAATCGTGGGAACAATATGGATTTGTCTAATTTAAAAAAACCCAAGAAGAAGAAGGAGGGTGTTGTAGGACACCGCCCAGCTGCTTCGCAGTTGGAAGAGAGTGCGCTCACGCCCAGTTTTGAGCGCTCTCTTCGGACCACCGAAAGTGGCCAAGGGGGGGGGGATAGGGCATGCTCGCCTATCTTGGCGTGCCCAGAGATGGGCCAATCTGGCCCTTCTAACTTTGTGCGGCCCGGTAAGCCGGTTGCTGCGCGGCCTCTGTTGAGGTCGCAGTCGCGGTCGCGATCGCGGCAGAGCGGTCGGCGGGGCTCGGTGGGCGGTGGGGGCGGGTCGGGGTCCGAGTTGGACCTCGACTTCGACTTCGACGGCTCGCTGAGCGACGTTCGGCCTGATAGTGCGGCAAGCGGCCGCCTAGGCAGGAAGCGGAGCCTCGCCAGCTCCAGGGACGATTTGGGGCCGGATACTCCGGCTCCGAAAAGGGTTGTGCCATCGGGGTCTTCGGCGGTGAGCTCCAGGTCTCAGACGCCGACCCCGATGACAGTTGAGTCCCTTGCGGCGACTCAGGGGTCGACCTCTTTGACCCAACGGGAGTTGGCTGCCCGCACAAGAGCGGAGAAGGAGCGTGTTGCGGTTGATGCCGCGACACAATACCTGGAAAAGGTCCGCTCTGGGAGGGACAAAGACGGCTCGATTGACGAGCTAGTCAGGTCGGCTGGGGACTCCGTAGACGCCATATTGACGGTGGCGACACGGAGCACCCAGCTGAAGGGCACGTTCGTCGGGGCCCTGAAGGCGGCGGCTGCTCAGCTCCGGGAGGTGGTAAACGTGCTCACTAAGCGCACCGCCTCCGAGGAGATTGAGCATCTCCGGGCAGTCAACGACCGCCTCGGCAAGGAGATGGCGGAGCTTCGTGCCGAGCTCCGCCAGCTAAGAGTTGGTCAGCGGCAGCCGCCGCCAAATGTAACGGGGGATGCGCCTTCCTCGTTGTCGGACGCGCAGCTGCGTCAGGTAATGGTCTCAGTCGGGACCATGCTTGACGCACGTCTGGAGGGACTGGCGGCAAGACTGCCGCCGGAACCGCGCCTCCGCCCGCCGCTCGCTGCGGACGTACGATCGTCCACTGCAGCGAAGCCAGCCCCACCGGTCACGGTGGGCCGGTCTTTTGCGGCGGCGGCGGCGTCAGCGCCGACACCCACCGGACCCCGGTCCAGGACTTCGGGCCGGGTGACGGGTCCTACCGAGGCCCCGTCAGTGTCCCAGAGGGAATTCCCGACCCTCAAGACTCCGGTGGAAGCTCGTGCCTCCAGGCGTGGCCCTTCGGGTGCGCGTGTGCCGCGCGCGCCTACGCCTGGCCCGGGCCCTTCTGCTCCCTCCGATGAGGGATGGCAGACGGCTGGGGCTAGGAAAAGGGCTCAGCGCAAAAGGAGGCGCGACAAGAGGAAGGCGGAAAAGACCGCAGCTGCGGCAAAGAAAGAGAAGAGGAGGCCCGGGAGGCTCCAGCCGCCTAAATCGGCCGCCGTGGTAGTCACGGTGTCCCAGGAGGCGGCGGAGAGCGGTCTCTCCTACGCGGCCGTCTTCCGGAGGGCGCGGCAAGACGCCGGGGCCGTCGACCTTGGCCCCAACGGTGTCAAGACCCGCGTCGCCCGCACCGGGGCCAGAATTCTGGAATTCTCCGGTGCGGACGGAAGCAAGACGGCGGACGCTGTAGCCGAGAGGCTGCGGGGTCTTTTTGCGGCGGAGGATGGCGTAAGAGTCGCCAGGCCCACCAAGTGCGCAGAGATGCGCATTTCGGGTCTGGACGACTCTGTGACGTCCGAAGAAGTCCGGGGGGCCATTCACAAGGTGACTGGCTGTCCCCTGGTCTCTGTTAAGGTCGGCGTCATCCGCCCCGGCCCACGTGGGGTCGGAGCTGTGTGGGCTCAGTGCCCCGTCGCTGCGGCCAACACCCTGGCCGCGGCCGGTCGCGTCCTCGTGGGCTGGAGTTCAGCAAGGGTCACCCTGCTGGCTCCTCGGCCCGCGCGGTGCTACCGGTGCATGACGACGGGGCACGTCGGCGTTGCCTGCAAGAGCAGCTTCGACTGCACGGAGCTTTGCTACCGATGTGGTGGGCCGGGGCACAAGGCAGCGGCCTGTGCCGCCGCTCCCAACTGCCCCTTATGTAAGGCGGGCAACCTGCCCGCCAATCATTCTGTGGGGCAGAAGGGGTGTAGACCCCCTCCCGGGGCTTCTAAGTCCAGTGCTGGGGGCAGTCTCTCGACCCAGACTGCCTCCGGCGTCGCTCGACCGTCCACGGTGGACAGCATGGAGGAGGATGTGTTTGTTTCGCCGTCTCAATAATGGACTGCGAACATATCCTCCTCCTCCAGGCCAATTTGAACCACTCCGCGGGAGCGCAGGATCTCTTCCTGCAATCCATGGCGGAGTGGTCAATAGGTGTGGCCGTAGCCGCGGAGCCGTACTACGTCCCTCCTCGCCCAAACTGGGTGGGTGATCGGGACAGCTCCGTGGCAATCGTCGGCTCCACGGCGTCTCGTTCCCCGCCTTTGTCGCTCAGAGACAAGGGCTCGGGATACGTTGCCGCCGAGTGGGGGGGAATTTTGCTCTTCGGAGTGTATTTCTCCCCCAACCGGAGTCTGGCGGATTTCGAGGTCTTCTTAACATCTCTGGAGACCTCGATACGGCGATTGGCACCGGGCCGCGTTTTAGTCCTGGGGGATTTTAACGCCAAGTCCGAGACTTGGGGATCCCCTAGGACAGACGCCCGTGGAAGAGCGGTCGAGGATTGGGCTGATTCGGTGGGCCTCTGTCTTCTCAACAGAGGTGCCACCAACACGTGCGTTCGGCGGCAAGGGGGGTCGATAGTGGACCTCTCGTTCGCTACCCCTGCCGTCGCCGCGCGTGTAAGGAGCTGGTGCGTCCTGGAGGAGGCGGAGACTCTCTCGGATCACCGTTACATCCGAGTAGAGCTCTCCCGAAGTCCCCAGGACCCCGGCAGGGGTCACGCGGCGGACAGAGCTCCCCGATTTCCGCGGTGGGCTGTGAGTAAGCTGGATAGGGACCTACTGGAGGAGGCGGCCATTGTTCAGGCTTGGCTGTCTCCGCAGCCTCCCCTCGAGGGGGTTGACGCTGAGGCTGACCGCATCTGCGATGCGTTTACGCAGGTTTGCGATGCGGCCATGCCCCGCGTCCGGCGTCGGCCTCCCAAGAGGGGCGTCGGCCTCCCAAGAGGGGGGTTTACTGGTGGTCCCAGGAGCTGGCTGACCTCCGTGCGGCCTGCATTCGTGCCCGGAGGTCGCATACTCGCAGTCGGCGGCGTCACCGCGGAGATGAGAGGGAGGGCCAGCTGTTCGAGGCTCTGCGCGAGGCGCGAGAATCGTTCAAGCTGGCCATCTGTCGCGCCAAAGAGCGGGCAAGAGCAGAAATGCTGGAGGGACTCGATCGTGACCCCTGGGGTCGCCCATACCGCGCGGCGCTTGGGAAGCTCCGCGCGCAGGGCCCCCCCCTTACCGAGTCTCTCCAGCCCAGCTTCCTCACGGAAGTGGTCGAGGGTCTTTTTCCTCTTCAGGCGGAGCATACGCCCCCGGCGATGGCCAATCTGGCCGATGGTTCCGCCTGTCACGGAGGCGGAGTTGGGGGCGGCTGTTCTTCGGATCCGCGGAAAGAACACCGCCCCCGGGCCGGATGGAATTCCGGCCCGAGTGTTGGCTCTGACCCTTGACCACATGGGGGACCGCCTCAGGGACCTTTTCGGCGCCTGTTTGGCGTCCGGAAGGTTCCCTGATCGCTGGAAAGTGGGGAGGCTGGTGCTCTTGCCGAAGCCGGGGAGGGCCCCGGACTCGGCCGCGGCCTACAGGCCTATCGTGTTGCTGGACGAGGCGGGGAAGTTGCTGGAGAGAGTTCTCGCTGCCCGCATCGTCCGGCACCTTCGCGAGGTCGGCCCCGACCTGTCGGACGCCCAGTTTGGTTTCCGGACCGGGCGTTCGACGGTTGGCGCCATTCTGGCCCTGAGGGCCGCGGCCGAGGAGGCCGTCATGGAAGGCGGCGTGATGTTGGCGGTGTCGTTGGACATCGCCAACGCTTTCAATAGTCTGCCATTCAGCGGCATCGCGGAGGCGCTCCGGTATCATGGAGTGCCCGCATATATCCAGCTGCTGGTGGCAGACTATCTGAAGGAGAGGAGCGTCCTGTACGAGGACCGAGACGCCAACGTTGGGCGCAGGGCGACGTCGGCCGGTGTTCCGCAGGGGTCCGTTCTTGGCCCCCTCTTGTGGAACATCGGTTACGACTGGGTCCTGCGCGCCGAACTTCCCCCCGGGCTGAGCGTACTCTGCTACGCTGATGACACGCTGGTAGCAGCCCGGGGACGGAACTTCGAGGAGGCGGCGCGCCTGGCCACCACGGGGGTCTCCCAGGTGGTCGGGCGCATTGAGGCGCTGGGGCTTAGGGTGGCCCTTAATAAGACGGAGGCCCTGATGTTTCACGGGCCCCGTCGCGGTCCACCTGCCGGCGCCTCAATCAATGTTGGCTCGGTCCTCGTACCGGTGCAGGCCCAGATGAGGTATCTGGGCCTGATTCTAGACGGGCGGTGGCTCTTCGACGAGCACTTCCGACAGCTGGCGGCAAAATTGGAGGGTGCTGCGTCCGCCCTAGGGCGTTTACTGCCGAACCTGGGCGGACCCAGCTTGTCTTGTCGCCGGCTTTACACGGGGGTAGTCAGGTCCATGGCGCTGTACGGTGCACCGGTGTGGGCGGCGGCTCTGACCGCCCAAAATAGAGATCGTTTGAGGAGACCTCAACGAATGATGGCGGTCAGAGCCATACGCGGTTACCGCACCGTGTCGGCAGACGCGGCGTGCGCGTTGGCCGGGACTCCCCCGTGGGACTTGGAGGCGGAAGTGCTCGCCGAAGTGTATCGGTGGGTGGCGGCAGTTCGGGCGGACGGGCAGTCCCCTCTGCCCGAACAGGTGCGCGAGTGGCGCGAGGTCGCCCGCAGAGCCACCGTCATGAAGTGGCAGGGTCGGCTGGGGGCTCCACGGGCCGGTTTCTGGACCGTGGAGGCGCTCCGGCCGATCCTGCTGGAGTGGATGGGGCGGCAGCACGGGACCCTTTCCTTCCGACTGGTGCAGGTTTTGTCCGGGCATGGGTGCTTCGGGCATTACCTGTACAGGGTCGCTAGGAGGGAATCGAGTCCCGTCTGTCACCACTGCGACTGCGACGACGACACGGCGCAGCACACGCTGGAGTCTTGTCCGGCGTGGGAAGGGCTGCGCCGTGGCCTCGTCGCAGTCGTTGGAGAGGACCTCTCGCTGCCGGCCGTCATGAGCTCGATGGCCGGCAGCGACAGGAGTTGGGAAGCGGTCGCATCCTTCTGCGAGGAAGTCATCTCGCAGAAGGAGGCGGCGGAGCGGCTCCGGGAGGAATCTGCCCTTGCGGAGCCGATCCGCCGCCGGCGAACTGGGCGGCGTCAGCGAGCGCATATGCGCCTGATGCCGCCATAGTAAAGGCTGCGGGTGGGGGATCGGGGTTCACTTCCTCACCCGCTCCTTTCCGCGAAGGTCGACAGCGTCCCCGGTGCACCCGGACGCTGTCGTTCGGTGTTAGGGCCCGAAAGGGCCCGGTGTCGGTGCCTCGTAAGGGGCTGTCGCTGGGTGGGCTGCTGATGTTGTAACAAGTTCCAGGGCCCACCCATTACGGCGAAGCGACGGTGCACAGAGGGGTTTTAGTGGGTATTCCGGTCCTTTTCAGACCGGCGAGTCCCACATAACCGTCCCGTGTCCCCGCGCGGGGCGGTATGCGTAATGCATTTCCCCTCTTAAAAAAAAAAAAAAAAAAAAAAAAAAAAAGGTTAGGTTAGGTTAGGTTAGGTTAGGTTAGGTTAGGTTAGGTTAGGTTAGGTTAGGTTAGGTTAGGTTAGGTTAGGTTGGGTTAGGTTAGGTTAGGTTAGGTTAGGTTAGGTTAGGTTAGGTTAGGTTAGGTTAGGTTAGGTTAGGTTAGGTTAGGTTAGGTTAGGTTAGGTTAGGTTAGGTTAGGTTAGGTTAGGTTAGGTTAGGTTAGGTTAGGTTAGGTTAGGTTAGGTTAGGTTAGGTTAGGTTAGGTTAGGTTAGGTTAGGTTAGGTTAGGTTAGGTTAGGTTAGGTTAGGTTAGGTTAGGTTAGGTTAGGTTAGGTTAGGTTAGGTTAGGTTAGGTTAGGTTAGGTTAGGTTAGGTTAGGTTAGGTTAGGTTTCCGCGGGAAGAGGTCCGCCGCCTCTACGGTAGCGTCGTGCGGTCCATGGCCCTCTATGGGGCGCCGATATGGGCTCATCGCCTGACCAATACCTCGCGCTGCAAAGCTGTTCTGAACAGTCTGCAGCGCGTGGTGGCGATAAGGATCGCACGGGGCTACAGGACGATTTCGTTCGAGGCGGCCACGCTCTTGGCGCGCTTCCCCCCCTTCGACATCCTGGCGGGCGTGGATGAGTGCGTCTATGACGAGTCCCACGCTCGCCGAGGGGAAGACGAGGCGCCGGGCCGGACGCTCAGAGAGTTTCGGCAGGAAGCGCACCGGCATGCGATTGAAGTCTGGCGCTCGCGGCTAAACTCGCCGAGGTACGCGCGCCAGCGCATCGTCGGGGCGATCCTGCCCAGCCTCGAGGCCTGGCTGAAGACGAAGAGGGCCAACGTCACCTACAGGCTCACGCAGGTGCTCACCGGACACGGCTGCTTCGGTGAGTACCTGTGCAGGATAGGCAGGGAGGCGACGGCACACTGCCACCACTGCGACAGCGACCGGGACTCCGCCCAACACACGCTCGAACACTGCCCATCATGGGAAAACGAGCGGCGGGTCCTGGTCGCTGAGTTAGGATTAGGGACGGATCTATCCCCGCCGGCCGTTTTCGAGGCCATGCTGGCGGGGCCCGCCCAATGGGAGGCCGGGGTCTCCTTCTGCGAGGAAGTCATGCTCCAGAAGGAGGCCGCCGAACGGGAACGCGAGTTAGCAGATCCCGCGCGCAGACGTAGGCGGCGGAGAGGAGGGGGCGCAGATCTCCAAGCCGCCACGGGCAGCCAGGCGCAACGGCGCGCTGCACAGGCAGGGGGGGACTCCGGTCTCCCCCCGCCCATCTCGTAACCCCGTCCCTCACGGGTCGGGAACGAGGGCCGTCATTCTCCGGAATGGCGGCTACGAGGAAGTCAACCTCTATAAAAAATAACCACCAGCGTTCCTCGTGGATGCGTGGGGCGGTCGGAGGGGGGTCCTCTGGCTGTCCCGTCTAGCGCTCCTCGAGAAGACAGCGGGCTGTGGTGGCGCAGCCCGTTGTGTCTCCCGATACTCGGGGTGACAGATGGGCGGAGGTCAATCTCCGCCCCGAGTCGTGTCCTTCACGGACAAGTGCGAGGGGGTCACTGGATGCAGCATACCCGCGTACCCAGTGTCCCCCCTCAACGCACAGATGGTGGCCACCGGAGAGGTTTTAGTGGGTGCGAGTCCCACATATCCCCGTCGCGGACCCCCTGCGGCGGGGAATGCGTAGGCATTTCCTCTTCGTCACAAAAAAAAAAAAAAAAAAAAGGTTAGGTTAGGTTAGGTTAGGTTAGGTTAGGTTAGGTTAGGTTAGGTTAGGTTAGGTTAGGTTAGGTTAGGTTAGGTTAGGTTAGGTTAGGTTAGGTTAGGTTAGGTTAGGTTAGGTTAGGTTAGGTTAGGTTAGGTTAGGTTAGGTTAGGTTAGGTTAGGTTAGGTTAGGTTAGGTTAGGTTAGGTTAGGTTAGGTTAGGTTAGGTTAGGTTAGGTTAGGTTAGGTTAGGTTAGGTTAGGTTAGGTTAGGTTAGGTTAGGTTAGGTTAGGTTAGGTTAGGTTAGGTTAGGTTAGGTTAGGTTAGGTTAGGTTAGGTTAGGTTAGGTTAGGTTAGGTTAGGTTAGGTTAGGTTAGGTTAGGTTAGGTTAGGTTAGGTTAGGTTAGGTTAGGTTAGGTTAGGTTAGGTTAGGTTAGGTTAGGTTAGGTTAGGTTAGGTTAGGTTAGGTTAGGTTAGGTTAGGTTAGGTTAGGTTAGGTTAGGTTAGGTTAGGTTAGGTTAGGTTAGGTTAGGTTAGGTTAGGTTAGGTTAGGTTAGGTTAGGTTAGGTTAGGTTAGGTTAGGTTAGGTTAGGTTAGGTTAGGTTAGGTTAGGTTAGGTTAGGTTAGGTTAGGTTAGGTTAGGTTAGGTTAGGTTAGGTTAGGTTAGGTTAGGTTAGGTTAGGTTAGGTTAGGTTAGGTTAGGTTAGGTTAGGTTAGGTTAGGTTAGGTTAGGTTAGGTTAGGTTAGGTTAGGTTAGGTTAGGTTAGGTTAGGTTAGGTTAGGTTAGGTTAGGTTAGGTTAGGTTAGGTTAGGTTAGGTTAGGTTAGGTTAGGTTAGGTTAGGTTAGGTTAGGTTAGGTTAGGTTAGGTTAGGTTAGGTTAGGTTAGGTTAGGTTAGGTTAGGTTAGGTTAGGTTAGGTTAGGTTAGGTTAGGTTAGGTTAGGTTAGGTTAGGTTAGGTTAGGTTAGGTTAGGTTAGGTTAGGTTAGGTTAGGTTAGGTTAGGTTAGGTTAGGTTAGGTTAGGTTAGGTTAGGTTAGGTTAGGTTAGGTTAGGTTAGGTTAGGTTAGGTTAGGTTAGGTTAGGTTAGGTTAGGTTAGGTTAGGTTAGGTTAGGTTAGGTTAGGTTAGGTTAGGTTAGGTTAGGTTAGGTTAGGTTAGGTTAGGTTAGGTTAGGTTAGGTTAGGTTAGGTTAGGTTAGGTTAGGTTAGGTTAGGTTAGGTTAGGTTAGGTTAGGTTAGGTTAGGTTAGGTTAGGTTAGGTTAGGTTAGGTTAGGTTAGGTTAGGTTAGGTTAGGTTAGGTTAGGTTAGGTTAGGTTAGGTTAGGTTAGGTTAGGTTAGGTTAGGTTAGGTTAGGTTAGGTTAGGTTAGGTTAGGTTAGGTTAGGTTTTTTTTTTTTTTTTTTTTTTTTTTTTTTTCACCCGCCATGTTTGGGTGTTGACTTTTATTCCCTAAAATAATCAGGGACCTTATTTGCTAATCGTTTTCATCTTAGTTTGTTTCTTATAAAATATACTTATTATTTAGATCCAGTTTGAGCTAAGTTGCCTATAAAATTAAATATAGATCGATAGCCCTTTACGGTCTAAACCTACTCTCAACCGAAACAGGACGCAATCCACTACAAAGTTGGCTGCGTCCTGTTTCGGTCTATTAAAACTTTCGCTACTTTTTTAGCATACTCTAAAAATGGCTCTCTACTCTTTTTTCCTGCTATTATTTCCTTCAATGTATCTGTCTCTATCTTGTTATCTATTTTCTGCTCACAGTCATATCTATCTCTTTCGAAAACCGGGCATTCTGTGATGGCGTGCACGATACTTTCCGCTACAGATGGATCGCATATACACGACGGGCTCTCCTTGCACTTGAATCGATGCAAGTACTCGGAGAACCCGCCGTGCCCTGTTAGAATCTGGACCGTGACATGGTCCAGGTTGAGTTTTAGTATCGTGCCACGCGAGTTTGTCACGTCTGGGAAGAAAACTTTGGTGGTTGACGCCCCGCTGCCGTCCTTGTATCTCCTGTTCCATTCGTCAATCGACTCGATCCGAATCTGTCGCTTGACGAATGAAACAGGACACTTGTCGTAGTGCGGCTTCACCTTAAGGTTGAGTGCGGCATCCTTCGCCAACTCGTCCGCTCTTTCATTTCCCTCCAACCCCACATGCGCTTTGATCCAAAATAGATTAACTATTTTGGAGCGTTCCATCAGGGATGTTATATTCGCTCTAGTTTTAACAACGAGGGGGTGGAGGGATGAGCCGCTCACTATTGCTTCTAATGCCGAGCGTGAGTCACTATAAATGTTGACGCAAGATGCCGCACCCCGAAGCGCTAGCTCAGTTGCTTCGGATAGGGCAAGCAATTCCGACTGGTAGACGGTGCAGAAATTTTCCAGTTTTAATTTCTTGGTTTGGGTCTCCGCGCCGCCATCCCAAATGGATAGCGCCGCGCCGACCCTCCCCTCGATTTTGCTGCCATCTGTAAATATTTTAAGGCCCTGGTTGTCGCTCTGTTCCATTTCTGCACCGTCCACCACCCTATCGAATTTCAGGCACACCCGAGTAGCGGGGTGTTGCGCCTTCGCAATTGGCGTCGGTGCCTCAAAGTCCCGATCTCCTATTACTCGCCGGGAATAACCTTTCTTAACTTCATAAAGCGAGGCTGCTTCCCTGATGCGAAGATCAAGGGGAAGCAACCCGGCGAGTAGTAGCGCCGAGTTCAGAGACACCGTCTTGTATGCCTTTACTATGCGTTGGGCGAAACCCCGCTGCACCATGTCCAACTGCTTCCTTATGCCTTTCTTTGAAGCCGCACTACCCCATGCGTTAGCCGCATAAAGGACGATCGGTTCGATGACTGCCGTATATATGGTCCTGACTATCTCGGGGTCCAAGCCCCAGTGTATTTTGGCAGCGCGCGAGATCGGTTTGTAAAGATCCCTGGCCCTACGACATACATTCGCCACATGTGTATTGAATGTGAGTTTCTCATCAATCGTAAGGCCAAGGATCCTTACCTCCCGTGACCGCTCTATGCCAATCCCGCCCATGCTCAGCAATGGGGTGTCGTATTTCAACTTGTTAGTTATGACCATCATTTTGGTCTTATGCGGCGCGAACTTCAGTTTGTTTACGACCCCCCATCGCCGAACATGCTCGAGAGCGGCATTTGCATCTCTCTGGACTTCTAGGGCTGTGTTGCCCGAGAAAATCAGGACCACATCGTCGGCGAATGCCTGACAGTAGTCTCCCCGATCGTCCAATTGTTTCAGTAGAGGGTCCAACAAGAGATTCCATAGTGTTGGACCCCCTATTGATCCCTGCACGCACCCCTTATTCGTTTCCCTGACACACTCAGCCCCCGCGTACCTTACCCTTACCCTCCTGTTATTTAGATAACTATCTAACAGTCTTCTAATGTTTATAGGGCATTTGGCCTCAGCCAACCTGCATGTGATGGCCGGCCACCACGCGCTATCGAAGGCCCCCTCTATGTCCAATGATACTAATGCTATTAGTTTTTTATTTTTGAGCAAGTCTTTTATGTGATTTATTAGGACATAGAGGGCGTCCTCGGTACCGCGCTGTGGCATGAAGCCAAACTGTTTCGGGCTTACGTTGGGCTGAGTGTGCCAGTTGACCCTCCTGATCACCATTTTTTCAAAAATTTTGCCCAGGATAGGCAAAAGTCCTATAGGCCGGTACGACTTGGGGTGCGTGTAGTCCTCCTTATCCGGCTTTCGCAGGACGACGACGGTGGCCTCTTTCCACACCTCCGGAAAATGGGACAAAAACAGACATTTGTTCAATAATGTGAGGAACAGTTCCGGGCTTTGGAGTATTGCCGCCCCACAGATGTCGGCCGTGAAGCCGTCCGACCCCGGTGCCTTCTTCGGGTTGAAACCGAGCACGGCCCATCTCAGTTCTTCTGCCGTGAAAGGAGGGTCATATGGTTCACCATGTTGACCCTCATTTGCTTGCTTTGCGAGTGTTCTGGTCGCCGTATGCTCATTGCTATCGTGCTCGGTTTCATCCCGAGGGTAGAATGTCTCGGCCAACAGGGTCGCCGACTCCACGGCCCCCAGCGCTACTCCATTCTGGACTAGTGGGAGGTCCTCTTCTTGGGCGGATGTTCGCCTTATGACCCTATAAATCCCGTCCCACATACTTTCCCGGTCCTGTTTCCCACAAAATTCTTTCCAACCGGCGATCCGAGCCCGCTTCGCCTCCTGGTTGTAGAGGTCACGGGCTTGAAGGTACTGCTCTACGACCCATGCTCGACGGACTGGAGCTGCACATCTAATTCTTCTCTTCTTGGTCATTGTGTCTTTCTTAAGTTTCTCTAATTCTTCGGTCCACCAATGCAATCCTGTTCTCTTTTTGTTTTTGATTTTCGGTATTGTTTCTAAACATGTATCTTGTATTAATTTTGTAATTTGAACTATCTTTTCTTCCAATTCTATTTTACAACTAATTTTTTCTATTTCTACTTTATTTATTTTATTTTCTTCCCATTTTTGTTTTAAATTTTCCCTAAATTGTCCCCAATTTGCTTTCCTTGTGTTATATAATCTAGTTGTTCTCTTAATATCTATTCCTATTGATTTTTCTAAATTAATTTCGAACAGGATTGCATTGTGGTCCGAAGACGTTAAATCTGTTACCACTCTCCAATTCTCCAGTCTGCCGAGCATGTCCGCTGAGCAGGTCGTGATATCGACGCAGCTGGTGTACCTTCTATCTCCTCTAATAGTGTCAAATGTGGGCTCGGATCCCCGGTTGAGTACTTGTAAGTCTAGTTTCTCCAGTGTTCCCATAATATCCCTTCCCCGATCATCATCCCTGTCGCTGCCCCACCACGTGCTCCATGCGTTGACGTCGCCCCCCAGTACAATGTTTTTGGTCCCCACACCGGCTAGCACGGCTTCGATATGTTCCATATATGGGTCGGTGGGTTTGTCGCCCTCTAGATAAACCGACACCACTCCTATCTCCCACGCCTCGGTTCTTAGTTTAACAACTGAGATATTCTCCGTTGTTAGCGTGGGGCATGGAGTGATGTCGATATTGTCATCGAAGACGACAACGGCCGATTTAGTTCTGCGTTCGCTTCCACCCCTCTGTATTATTCTAGTCCCCATATATGGTTTCATCTTGCCTATGCTGCCAGTATAGGGCTCCTGTACTAGGGCCATTGCTATCTTCATCTTTGAGGCCTCTTCGATGAGTTCAGCCGTTGCCAATTGGCTTCTCTGTAGATTGGCCTGAATGGCCCTATACTTATACTGGTTGGCGACGTCGACGCCCATCCTATTGACTCGTGGGACCACCTTAGCAATACGCTGTGGTGGACCTCGCTAAAGCATCCCATTTCCTCCGCACAGGGCATTCGTCATGGAATGCGTTGTGCTCCACTCTTTCCATTCCAGCTTTAGTGCAGTTACAGCAGGAGGGAGCACCACCCGCTCGCATCACTTCACAATTCGACCTCATGTGCTCTCCTCCGCAGTGGCTGCATACTTCCTTGGTTTCC